>CM066033.1:181937171-182550587 GCA_033557465.1 Ichthyophis bannanicus | reverse complement strand
GTTGGCTGCTTGCTAATAAAGACATATCTTATGTAAAGTTCGTTCTGGATTAGTCTGTCCGTTGATAAATCTCACTTGAGCATTGATTCCTGCTGCGCTTGTCTGTGCCCCCCTCTGTGTCGGCCTCCTCTGGTGCATTCTAGGGGGGCAGGGGCCAGGGGCAGGTGCCTCTTATTTGGCCAGGTTTGTAGCCATATCAGCACGCCATGAATATATTTGCAGCACGTACCTGCGGTGGGGGCTGGCTATACAAAAGCTCGCCCTTCCTCACCTTGTGTTTTTCAAGCTGGCCAAAACTATTCCTCTTGATGGCTGAACCAGTCGGGTGCCTGTAGGACACAGTTATAAGAATTTCCTCTGCCTCATTTGTGGAGTGCGGCACAGCAATGGGAGTAAAATTAATGCTAGTTTCCCTTCCAGAGGGTAGCCACAGTCTCCTGCAGGGATGGGGCAGAAGGGCGACGAGGGAGAGGGGGACTCTTGGCAAGTAGCCCAAGTGCCACCTGGAATGTCGTTTGTCATTGTGCCCTGCTCAGGCATACACATATTGCCAAACTCCCTTCTTTGATTTAAGGGCCTGGGCCATGGCTTAATGGTCCACTGAAGCCTGCCCATGTCAACCCAGTGCCCACATTACCTCTAGACACTCCAGCCCGGAGTTCTGACCGGTACACTGTTTGTGGCCTTGCACCTCCATGGCCGGAGTGGCCTTGCCGTTTTCTGCATCACACCATACTCCTTTATTCCATTGGTGCATGGACCTAACATATCTCTCCTGCAGACCCTGGGATTAGCAGTTTTCAGGGCTGTGGCTCCCCATGGAGCATGCTCCCTTTTTCTGCTTACATATTTTCCTAGTGCAAAGGACAGAGCTTTGATGGCCATGGCATTCATGCAATGTACCCCCTGTTGTGGGCTGCTTGCGGTCTACGCGGCATCTTGGCTAGGGGCGGGGTGTGATTTGCACTCCAGACCCTCTGTTTGGCCTGTGGCAAACACAACCCTCTACCCAGCCATTTTCTAGCAGCAGTACCTGCTTTGCTGGTAGCATTTGGTGGCACCCTGCTTTCCCCTTCCTCTTTGGCAGCACTGTCCTAAAGTGTTGGTGGTGCACATAGGCTATGTGGGGGAGGATGTCCTTAATTGAACAGCCAGCTGCCCACTACTGAAAGGGCTTCGTGAATATGTGCATTGCACCCAGGGAATGCAGGCCATCGTGGCATGACCCTGGGAAAATGGGGAAAGATAGCCGTTTTTAATTTTGTCACCCACGGCATTGCAGGTCACTTTCAATATTCATTGAATGATATGACTTCCTATTCCTGTATGTGGCATTCCCATGCCTATTTGGGGGAGCGTAGAGCCACATATGTGCAGTCTATTTATACCCAGAACTGTGGGAAAGTCCTGCTACCCGATGGGAAGTCGAGTATGGTCTGTTGGCGCTGCTGTACTGAGTTGGGGAAAGCTGGTGTGACATCTTGGGAAGTGAATGCTGTGAGGAACTTTTTGTAACCGAAACAACCACATAGTTCGACTGGCTGATTCCTGTCATGGCAGCCAGGCATGGTCTGGGCAAGCTGCCAAGTCACCAGGTAATGTGGGGGGCTTGTCATGATCTTGACATGCACAAGGATGAGATAGCCTCTCTGTGTGGTAGGCACTGAGGTCTTGCTCTAGGCTCCTGACAAAAGCTGAGTTTATAGAAACATTAGAAGAAGAAACATAGAAATATGAGGACAGAAAAAAGACCACAGTGGCCTTCTTATTGAAAGATGATGCTCTTTATCCTCGACTGAGATTCAGCATCTAATCCCAATGCCGTACTCATCGGCACCAAATATCAGTGTTTTACAAATATCTGCTTCTTTCAAGAGGAGAAAGGTTGGAAAAACCACAGCCAATAAAAAAAAACAGACAACACACCACCTATAAAACTGCAATAACCAAAACCCAAGGACTATACCTAAAAACTAAAATATTAAAGGAAATGAAAACTCTACTTACCAAACCAAAATAAGCCAGACAAGGAAAACCTTAAACATCAGGGGCTTAAACACCAGCACCCAGGCGATACAACACAAAAAACAACCACGCATATGGTTCCTTGCCTCACTAACCCCACAGCTTATATACCAAAAAAACAGTGCCTTCATGCTCCATCCTACTCCAACTAAATGGCACACTCCCCAATTAATTTGGGAATTCAGGCCACCCGGAGCCACAGTCTTCAATCGAAAGATCCAGTTGCTGCGTCACAGAAAAGTAAAGTCTGTTTCTCGCGTCCGACCATTAAACCCTCTTTAAACAACGTCTATACAAAAACAACTTCATATCCTCAAAAGCATGATTGCCCCCCATGCTACCAGATTTTGAGGACTCAATGAACGAAGGAGAGGCGAGAGAGAGGGACTTTAGCTTTTCTTTTAAATTTGGATCAGCAACCACACACATCGTGTTCGCTTCACCTCCAGCCCTGGAATTGCCCCGCAGCACATTCGCATGTTGTAGATATAATACGCTGAATCTGCATGCTAGAAAGGGGGAATATTTTGAGATAAAATTTCACACAAATCTCATCAATCCCATCTGCTTTCCTCTGGTTACCAGGGATTGCAGTAATAGGGCCCTATATTAAAACAGACCCTGGCGATATGCCAAATTCACCAAACCCAAGCAGGGGTAACCTACTATCTATAAAATCTGCCACGCAAGGATCTAGGATTTCTAATTTTAAAATCACCAAACATTCAGAACAATTGCAGCAGATAGAAACGAATGAAATGGGGGGTAAACGGGAAACGCGCCCCCCCCCCCCATCACTTATAACGTAGGGGATGCACACTCGAGTAGTGGAGGAACAAAGTTATTCTTATCTATCCACCCTCGCAGGCTCCCCTTCTTACCAGCACAGTCTAAATAGGGCAAACTCATCCTGATGGTACACTGAAGTAAATTGAATCTCGGGATGAGATTGCCTGTTTAGATGTACGGTGCGGGTGGCATCATAGATGTGGTATACGTGGTCCATCTGCCCGGTTTCCTATGAATTGTTCAGTCAGTCTCCATGACCATGATAAAGTTTATAAACTGAGATGGGCAACCTCTTGTGCTTCTGTTGGGGTAGTGTATGGCATTTTTTGCCCATGCGGTTTATTGTTTATAGGCAAGACCTCAAGATCTTTTCGGGTTAGTATAGGTGAGCACCGCAGTAGAATGCGATGGCAAAGTTCATGAAACTCCGATTGTTCAGCATTTTTTTAGCGACCGGACATTCTTTTGAGGATATGAGATGTTTTTGTATAGACGTTGTTGAAAGAGGGTTTAATGGTCGGCGCGAGAACAGACTTTACCTTTCTGTGAGCAGCGCTGGATCTTTCGATTGAAGACTGTGGCTCCGGGTGGCCTGAATTCTCAAATTGATTGGGGAGTGGTGCATTTAGTTGAGTAGATGGAGCATGAAGGCACTGTTTTTGGTATATAAGCTGTGGGTTAGTGAGCAGACCATATGCGTGGTGTTTTTTGTGTGTAGAGCCTGGGTGATGTTTAAAGCCCTTGATGTTTAAGGTTTTCTTGTCTGGCTATTTGGTTGGTAAGTAGAGTTCATTTCATTTTATTTAGTTTTTAGGGTATAGTCTTGGGCTTGTTATTGAGTTTTATAGTATATGCTGTTTTGTTTGTTTTTTATGGCAGTTTTCAACTTTCCCTTGAAGAAGCAGTATTTGCGAAACGCGTATTTGGTGCCGAGGCGTATGGCATTGGGATTAGATGCTGAATCTCATCGAGATAAAGAGAATCATCTTTCAATAAAAAGACTGTATCAACTTGATGGGATTCTTTTTATGTTGTTCTGGAGAGTGGTATTGCCATAAGATGTTTGTAGGAAAATAGTCTGGGAGAGTGGTGGGTTGGTCGTTGATGTGATGGGGCTAAAAGCTTGAAGTTTTTTCTTCAGCTGTTTGTAGTAGCCCGATGTTCTGAGACCTTCCCTTCTCTTCTGGTTATGTTGATGCTATTAGTGTTTAGCTCTGGACATTCGTTATAATATTTGTTTTTGTTTTTGAGTGGAGTGCATTTTTGAGTGTTGGGATCTATTTTCACTCTGAATGGTGACCTTTAGTTTTTTTATAATTGGCAATGGAATTATTGGCTGCTGATCTACATTTGTTCTTTCCATAAATAACTCTGAAGTAAAAAAAAAAGAGAAATCTCTGTGAATGAGGTTATTCCTTGCTCCCATTGTCTGCTGACTGATCACTGTCTGCCTTTCCGTGAGTGTGAGAGTGACAGGGTTGTTCATAGGCATCGGAAAGGGGGGGAGGGGGCCACAGGGGCCATGGCCCCATCAAAAATCTGCTCTGACATCGGGGCTTCCCCTACTTTCATCCGTGGGGATCCAATCTCCCATGTGCAGAAGTAGGAGAAGACCGGCAAACAGCAGGCTGCCCGTTCAGCTAAATAAATAAGTGAACGCACGCTCCCTGATAAATGCCCGTTTCTATCCCAGACCTTTTACACCATTGCCTTTTATATTCTGATACGCTGCGGACTGCGATCATTGAAAAGACTTTCTGTCTGCCCGCAAGGTTCATGGGTTTCTACAATGATCGCAGTCCTCAGGCAGCAGTCTGACAGTGGGAATCCCATCTGCGAACAGGAAGAGTCTCTTGCAGGATGGAGTGTGGGCAGATTTAGGGGCAGGGAAGAGCACAGGCAGATTAAGGGGCAAGGCTTGTGTCCTCCAAAGTGAAAACCCATCCCCCTTGGGGTTTGCCCACAGGGTGAAGTATGGGCGGTAAGGGGGGGGGAGGGGCCTTGTGTCCCGCCAAAGTAAAAGCCCTTCCATAGAAGCTGCAATCGCAGCATAGATCCCTCCTGTCTGCCTGCAGGGACCAGATCTTCCATAGGCAGGCAGGAGGGATCTGTGCTGCGACTGCAGCTTTTTCTTCTGCTGGGGCAGGTGGTTTACTGCCTGTGGGCCAAGATCATTGAAAAGAGAAAGACTCTCTCTGTCTGCCCACAAGGCATTCACATCAAATTGGATAACCAAGAGAGCGACGCGTGTACAAGAACTGGCAGCAGCAATGAAAGAGGTAGGGATGCAAGATGTACCTGAACTGGCGGCATGTGGTAAACATAAGGGAAGTGAATCGACCCATCCTAAGTGGGGAAAAAAATGGTCAGAAGAGAGCGACCAGACAGGAGAGTGAAACCTGCTCAACACCCCATTCGAGTTATTCAGGTGCTCCAGTACCTGCTTGTAGTGATTGTAAACTGCCCTGATGCCCTTCAGCCTGGGCAGTATATGAAGAAATTGCATAACATAAACATAAAGGATCACAAACAGACAGGAAGGGTCTCTACAATGATTGCGGTCCTCAGGGCGGAGTAGAATCAAGGCTTGGGTGGAGTTAGGAGCAGGGCCTGTGCTTCCCCAAAGTAAAAGTCCTTTCATCGCTCCTGAGGTTGCTGCATTCACCCAATTGCTGCAAGTTAGGGGTGGCGCTTGGGTGGAGTTAAGGGAGGGGCTTGTGCCCAATCAAAGTAAAAGCCCTTCCGTCGCCACTCGGTTTGCTGCGTTCACCCAACTGTCTGGATCCTCCCTTTCAGCCACATTTGTGTGATCCTTGATTTCCACGTGTGAGGATCTGTGAACGGTGTGAGTCTAAGGACATCTTGAGAATATTTTTCATCATTAACCTTACAAATAGTATATTTAACGTCAAAAACTGTTCAAGAATATAAGACATCTCAATTTAACACAATTTAACAAACACTAAGGAACTTGCATTACTTTTCACAAACAAACATTTATACTCCCAACCCCGCTGGTCTTCCTCCTCTCCCTCCCTACTGATGATGTAAAACAAGTGACTCACAGAGTAGGGTAGTTGCCCCACTGGGAAAGATTCCCATAGGCACTTGCTTATTTTGTCTATTGGTAAATACAACCCTGAATATCAGCTAGAAGTTTCTTGCTACTGCAAATTCTGATTGAATGCTGGCACAGTGAACAGTATCAAAAAGATAAAAGACATAAAAATGGTAAAGAAGTTTTGAAGACTGTATGCATTTCTTCAGCTGTGATATTCACTATTCACATTTGAAGGCTATATCTGGCAGTCTCAAAAGTTCATGAACTACATCTCTAAACACTAATCCAGATAAAAGGTACAACAATTCTACATTTTTTTCATTCATAGCAAATACAGTTACATTAGCTTCAGACCAAGTCAAGGGTGGTCATGAACTACAGAAAACCAAACTTGCATACAAGAGTTATGCAGTTCAAGGACAGTACCTTATGTACTCTGAACAGAAGGCAAGGTTGGAAAGCTGGCCTTAGATTAGACTCCTCAGTTACCAGTCTGAAGGAGAGGAGAGAAGAAAGGCATCTGGGCTCAAGGTACTACACTAAAGGAGGAGCAGAAAGCGTAGTTACTCACTTGTAAGAGGTGTTCTCCGGGGACAGCAGGAATCAGTTCTCACATATGAGTAACGCTGACAGAGCCCGCGCGGAAGCTTCTCCCCAACTTTCAGAGAAAGTCTTTGGGAGATGCACCACGTATGTGTGTGTCCCCTTCCCGCCCAAGGGTGCCATCTTGCCTCAGTCAAATGACATAGCTAAAAACTGAACAAAAATGACAAAGAAGTAACTCCACGAGGAGGAGGGAGGGTTGTGAGGACTGATTACTGCTATTCCTGGAAAACACCTGTTACAGGTGAGTAATTACACTTTCTCTGGGAACAAGCTGGAAATTAGTTCTCATATAGGATTCCCTAGCTACAGGCTACCGAAGACCTGCAGAAAGTCATGGGTGACCAGAAAAGGTGAGCATTGAGTAGCAGCAGCGGAGTCCTAGGCTAACCGACTCTTGAGCAACCCAAGCATCCATTAGGAACCTGCACTCTTGTAGCCTGAACACAGAAAGGTCAGAGAGCAGGAGTTGTCTATACCCCAAACAGATGACGGAGTATGGCTTGGCCGAAGGCGCTGTCCTATTGGGACTCCTTATCTAGGTAGTAATGAGTTGCGAAGGTATGGACCGAGGACCAGGTGGAGACATGGCAGATTTCTGTCATGGGGACAGAGCGCAGGTTCGCCACAGAGGCTGTCATGACCCTGACACTGTGCACCATGACCCGGCGCTCCAGTGAGACCCCGCCTGCTTGTAGGCGAGGACAATGCAGTCTGCCACCCAAGTGAACAGAGTATGCTGGTCACTGCATCCTCCAGCCGGCTGAGGTCAAAAGAGACGAAAAGCTGTGAGGCTTTGCAGTGGCCCTGAGTATGTTGGAGGTAGAAGGACAGGGTGCTCTTAAAAGTCCAGGGTATGAAGGACGGTCTCCACTCTGCTGGCGTGAAGCCGCGGAACAAATGTGGGGAGCACCACCTCTTGATTGAGATGGAATGGGGACACCACCTTGGTAAGTAACTTCGGGTGCATGCGGAGCATGACCCTGTTCTTATAGAACCTTGTGTGAGGCGGATCTGCCACCAAAGTCTGAAGTTCGCTGACCCTGCAAGTGGACGTAAGCACTACCAGGAAGACAACCTTCCATGAAAGGTAACGCAGATGGCAGGTAGCTAGGGGCTCGAATGGTGGGTCAGTGAGTCATGACAGCACCACGTTGAGGTCCCACTCCGCTGCTGGAGGACAGACGGGATGTTTGGATAACAGGATGCCCTACAGGAAGCTGTAACAGAGAGAGGCTTGCCCTCAATGAGGTGATGGTGTGCCACAAGAGAATTCAGGTGATCGCTTACTGAGTTGGACTTCAGTCTTGCCTGGGACAGGTGAAGCAAGTATTGCAGAACAAGCTGCACAGAGCGCGAGAACAAGTTAGCCTGTCGCTCCGTGCACCACACAGAAAATCTATGCTATTTGAAGGCATAAGCCTGTCTCGCAGAGGTCTTGCAGCAGGCCAAGAGGACCTCCTCAACTTCACCTGAAAAGGTTAAAAGAGGCCAAGGCTACTCTTTCATCAGCCACGTCATTAGCACCAGAAACGCCAGATTGGGATGTATGAGCGAGCCCTCCTCCTGTGACAGTAGTCCCAGATTTCTCCCCAGGGGACCGGGGGCACTATGTACATAAGAAGGAGCAGTAGGAACCAAGGTTGCCTGGGCCACCGAGGGTCCACCAATATCAGTGACGTCCCTTCCTGCTGAGCCGTGAGAGAGTCTTGGTTTTCAGCAGTGTAGGCAGGAAGGCATAACGAAGGCCCTCTGTCCAAGGGATGAGACAGGGCAACTAAGAATTGGCCAGGCTGGTGAAGATGTCCAGCCGTGGAGTTCTCCAGAGCTGGGAAGTGCTAAAGGCCACTCTGAGGTCCAGCTGCCACTTGTGCAGCTGGAGGACCCTACTCAGCCTGTCTGCCAGGGCACTGTCCTGGTCCCGAAGATATACCGCTCGCAGGAACATCCCATTGCAGTTTGCATACGAGTAGAGAGCTACTGCCTCCTGGCAGGGGTGTATGACTCTGTGCCCCCCTGCTTGTTGATATAGAACATTGTGACCTGGCAGTCAGTTTGGATCAGCACAGACTGGTGCTGAAGAAAGTTGTGAAAGGCTCAGAGCCAGGGATATGGGCCAAAGCTCCAGGAGGTTGATCTGCTTTGGCTTTCTGAATGTGACCAACTGCCCTGAGTGCAGAGGTCCTCGCAATGAGCCATCCAGCCCATAAGGGAGGCATCCATAGTGAGGACTATTTGGGGGGTGGGGACCTGAAAAGGCATCCCAGTCAGAAGATGCTGAGGCACTTGCCATCAACCGAAGGAGTCCGCCAACCAGCAGGTCACCATCACCCTGTCTCTCAGTCAGTTCATGGCCTGGTTCCACTGGGCCACCCTCATGTGAAGGTGGGTGTCCATAGTAACATGGACCATGGATGCCATGTGGCCCAGCTGTTGGAGCAGGGAGTGAGTGGACCCCGAGCATTAGTGTTGCACATCTGCAGCCAACGCCCTGAGGTGGTTGACTCTGCCCAGATGCAGGAAGGCTCTAGCCTGAACGGGGTCCAGCCATGCCCCTATGACCTCCAAAAACACTATGTCGGGAGAAGATGGGATTTGGGGTGATTTATAATGGAGCTCAGATACTGGAGGATGTGGATGGTGTGGGTCGTGGCCTGCTGCACCTCAGCAGCTGAGCCCCCTCTTATGAGCCAGTTGTCCAGGTAGGGGAAGATGAAGGCCCCTTGGAGGCAAAGGTGGGCCGCGACCACCGCTAGGCACTTGGTGAAGACTCTGGGGTGGAAGCTAGGCAGAAGGGTAATATCCTATACTGGTAGTGGTCATCACCCACCATGAACCGGCAGTACTGCCTTTGGTTGGGATGGATGAGGATGTGAATGTACGCATCCTTTAGGTCCAAGGAGCATAGTCAGTCTCCTTGCTGGAGGTATGGCAGCAATGTTCCAAGAGAGAGCATTCTGAACTTCTCCCTCACTAGGATTCTGTTTAGGTCCCTCAGGTCCTAGGATGGGCCGTAGGCCGCCGTTATTTTGGGTACGAGGAAGTACCAGGAGTAGAACCCTCTGCCCAAAGGTGTGGAAGCACTGGTTCCACTGCCCTGTCCTCTAGAAGAACTGAGAGTTCCTGCAGTAGCAAGATCTGGTGGAGGGGAGTCCTGGGGGCTCTGCCGGGAAGAATGGAGTGGGCATCGGCAGCACATTCAAGTAGTCTAGAAACAAAGGGGAGGAGGGAGAAGAGTCGATAGCTAGAAGGACAGGTAGGATCTAGTGAGGGTTTCTAGGCCCAGGGGGCTGACTGCACACAAAAGTCTCTGAGCAGGCTCTGCAGCTTAATAAATAAATAATAAAATAATGCCGGAGATGTTCAACAGGTTTTCTATACTGTTTTATCATCAAATCAAAACAATTTACAGATATGAACTAGGAAACTAGAGAAATTACATTGAATGGGGGTATGGTAAGGTGGGTTAAACAACTATACAGCTTGCGTAACTAGGCACATAGAGAATACCTGACCCAGGAGCATGTTGAACTACGCTGTGAGATATTCCAGGTCCTGGGAAGGCACGAGACTGCTCGTGGGGATAGTTGATCACCCACCCCAGCCTTTCCAGTAGCTTGATCACCAGAGTTGTGTCCTCCCTGGATTTCTCTAAAGGAGTCTGATCAAATCAACCAGTTATCCAGGTATAGATGACCCCAGTTCCTTGCTTGCCCAGAAACACCGCCATAACAACCATGACCTTTGAGAAGGTGTGAGGTGAAAGGGCAGAGCCCCAAACTGGAAATGGTGGCACAGGTTACAGAAGCAGAAGAATTTCTGGTGCTGCACCTACATAGTGTAACCCCGCCTCTGAGCGAAACAGCCTTACTTTATACCCTGCTAGATGTTACTGTAGTCGCATAGACAATACCTCAGACTGGACACTTCTGGAGGGAGCACGGTGGGAAAAAACAACTATCATCCAGCAGTTCCATCATCAGAGAATTGACAATAAATTTATTTGAGCAATAAAAAAAACCTAAATTCAGGATACTTTTTGGATAAAGCCTAAGATGTTATTACTATTAAATATTCAGGTAAGATGTCACAAATCTTTCACATTATGTAACTATAAATAGGGATCCACAGTACTTTTGAAATATTAAATTTAAATATTAGTTAGCATAAATATACTTTAAAATCAGGATCCTGTCCAATTAAATATTACTAGTTAAAAAAAACGAGTACAGGAACTGCAATGTCTGGGTAGCAGCAATTGAACACAGCTACTATTTAAAAAAAAAAAAACAACTAAGTTCTTTCCTATTTTACAGCATTCACATCAAGTTCACCATACATCAGATAAGTTGATCCTTTTATACAAATTATTAAAAACTACCCATGCAATACGCTCTAGTTTGTAGAACAATATTCTTTCCTTAAAACTGGGGGGGGGGGGGGGGTTCTTTTCAGGTTAAAGTGTCTTTGACATTCAGGTAAGTACTTTTCAAGTATTAAAAGGGATTAATATTGTATTAATCGCTTTAAACAATTAAATTTGCTAACTGTATTCTCTCTCTCTTTAGCAGGTTTTTCAGGAACACATACACACAAGTAAGCTTACCCGGATTCCCAAACTTGAATTTAAAAAAACCTAAAAGTTGTTTGAGCTCAAATAAAAATGACTAAAAAACAAATACACTTAAAAAAAAACAAAGCCATATACTTATCGTCCAGCCTAAAAAATTCTTTCTTGGGATTGGGGCCCGTATTCACTCTGGTTCTGGTCCAATTTAGGTCCTCTGGGTCACACAGTTGGCTCTTCAGATGATTCTTCGGCAGATCCAGTCCCTACTCCTTCGCTATTAAGGCAAAACCCTATCCTTTTTGTATTGCCTTGGATGATAAGACAGTGGCTGCAAAGTTAAAGCCTTTTATTAACCTTTAAGGTTTTCACATTTGCTACCCTTAATTGAAAATGTTATCAAAAAGCCCCAACTTCAACTCCCCCCTCCACTCTCACATACACATATACCTTGCAAGCTATGGCATAGTTTCCTCAAGAATTCTGCTTCTACTGTCACTTCAGGCAACCAGACAAATAAAAGCTGTTTGCTTTTAAAAGCAGCGCTTTTGGAGCAGAATCTTCTCTCTTTCAAAGCTGGAGCTGAACCTCTGATAAGCTGTAACAAAGAGCAACAGGGTCACAGTCCCCGTTTAGGCTAAAGTAAGCTCAAGTCACCAGTCTTTTAAAATTAGAGGCTTTCCTCAAAACTGAATATTCTAGAAAACCTGTGCACACCATACACAATCACAGTGCAATTCCTTGGCTCTTGCCTCAGCTTTTCCTCCTGAAACTGTTTAAACACTAAGAACTGTTTTCTGTCTGAAATAATGGAAAACCAATTTAAAACTGGTAATGCCTCCTACGAACCTTTACTCCAGAATTTTAAATTGAATTGTCAGCTTTCAACAGCAATCAAGTTCCTTAAACCAATTTAAATCTCTCAAATTTACAGGTTTTTAGCCATTAAATATTAGTTTAATTAATTTTAAACACCACCTAATGAAGGTACTTCAAAGCTGATTAAATCAAATCTCTCCCAGAGATGATCTTCTAAAAATGCCACTTTTTCAAACTTTCCTCTCTCAAAAGTTAGAGAACTTCAGTTTCTCCAAAATCTTCAATATTCTCTCTCCATATCTCCAAAAATTCTATAATTTACCCCTTCCACACTATCATAGCCAGCACACATCACACTCTCTTCACAGACAAACCCCAAATGACTCTTCACTCAAACACACCAGTATTCCAAGCAACCAAAACAGTGCTCTTCCACTCGCTTCCTAAAGAAATAGTTCCAGACACCTTTCAAAACACACCAATTCCTACATTCCTCCCATTATCACCCTAATCAAATTTTAAAGGATTTTCAGTACTGTCACTTTAAATTAAAAAAAAGAGTCAGAAATAAAAGTTACAAAACTGCATCACTGAAACTGTCTTCTTCCCGCCTGCAACAGGCTAAGGAGATCCCTGCTCTGCTGATCACCAGCTGCCTCGTGCTTTTACATCCAGGTACCCTCAGTAATTAAAACTTTAAATCTATCATTAATTTAGGCTCCCCTGAGCCTCTCTAACTCAATTCTTCTGCCTCAGGAAGTCACTCCCCCCTCCCCCCCCCCCCGGATTCGCCCATAAAACCGCAATTTTGCGGCAAAAACACCTCTTAAAATACATTTAAAATCCATTTTAGGCTCCCTCAACCTTTGCCCACAACTCCCACTCGGGCACCCTTACTCCAACCCTGATGCTCCTAAAAACTCTGCTAATTGCTTATCACACTTCAGTAAACATCACTCATCTTCCACACTATTTGTTTTACGTGGTCTTACTTAAACAGATAAAGACAGAAGCAATATCCAGCACCTTTCCACCTATCCACTTATCTCTTAGCCTCGCTCCCAGAACATATCTCGTCCTTTTTCTTTCTGTCTGCATAACTTTGGCTGGACATCAAGACATCCAGCCAAACATTACACCCTGACAATCACAGCAATTTTAAGAACAAGATTTATGCAATTAACTCTGAAGTAAATGCCATAGATCCTTTTGAATATCAACCTCTTGGGGCCCTTTTTACTAGCTGCATGGCATATTTATTCCTATGCTTATGGGTCTCCTTTTGAACGATTAATTATGCACTCTACTAATCTATGTCGTTCACTATTAACACTATGAGGATCAGAGTTATTACCGGAGGTCTCAGTCTGAAAGGAGCACCACTGTTAAGACTTATGTCTGGCTACAGCAATGTGCTTTGTAACATCAACGACCTCCAAATTATCTGACAGATGTCTAGTCATATCGTTGCGGGTTCCCAGTCTTATTTATTTATTTATTGTTTCTTATATACCGCACTCTTAGAAATCAGCGCGGTTCACATAAAACAAAGGTTGTGCCAGGGCACTTACATTGAACTGGAAGCTTAACTTGGATATCAACTGGGATTAAATATGTACAACAAACATTTGATTACAATCAAAAGTACTTTAATAATAGCTGTAAATTTAACTTTAATGACTAGATATAACCGTACTCTATATTGATCCCGACGCTCATCCCCAGTACCGTTAGCATAGTTACTCACCTGTAACAGGTGATCTCCGGGAACAGCAGGAATTTAGTCCTCACATATGGGTATCGTCGGTACCGACGGAGCCTGTGCGGGAACGCTCCCCAGCATCCAATCAGAAAACTTTTGGGAGCATCCCCCAGCGCCTGCGTGCTGCCTTCCCGCCTTTCCCAACTGCCTCTCTCCAGTTGAGTTTTAAAGCTGAGATAAAGAGAAAGCGAGGGAAAGGAAAGAGATAGATAGAGATACAACTCCTGGGGGAGATAGGTGGGTTGTGAGGACTAAATTCCTGCTGTTCCCAGAGATCACCTGTTACAGGTGAGTAACTATGCTATCTCCAGGAACAAGCAGGAATCTAGTCATCACATATGGGGACTCCCTAGCTTTAGGTGCCAGGGAGAGACCCCAGAAGTTGTGTGTCCCTGAGAAGGGCTCCACTTCCCCCCATGGATCTCTGACATCCTACCAGGGATGGTGGGTAGGAGTTGATTAGGTATGGAACAGGTGTTTGAGAACAGCCTAACCAAACAAGGCATCCCGGCGGGAGTCCTTGTCCAAGCAGTAATGGGCTGTGAAGGCATGAACAGAAGCCCAAGTGGCTGCTCGACAGATGTCGTCAATAGACATAGAGTTCAGATGAGCCATTGAGGCTGCCATGGCCTTCACGTTGTGAGCTGTGACATGGCCCTCCAGAGAAAGGTTCTTACTCTGATAGGCGAAAGAAATACACTGAGCAATCCAGTTAGATAGTGTTCTCTTGGAGACTGGAAGTCCCAAATGAGAAGGGTCAAAAGCAACAAAGAGTTGAGAGGACTTTCTATGTTGCTGTGTCCTTTGTAAGTAAAAAGCTAGAGCTCTTTTACAGTCCAGGGTATGAAGATTCTTCTCTGCATTTCATGCATGAGGTCCTGGAAAAAAGACAGGTAGGTAGACCTCTTGGTTGAGATGAAAAGGCGAGACCACCTTAGGCATAAAGTGTGGATGAGTCCTAAGGACTACCTTGTCATGATGGAACCTTGTATAAGGTGGATTAGCTACTAGTGCTTGCAATTCACTAATGCGGCGTGCTGATGTGATTGCAATGAGAAAGATAACCTTCCAAGAAAGAAATTTCAAGGAGGTGGTAGCTAAGGGTTCAAAAGGTGGCTTCATGAGCTGCCCAAGAACCAGATTCAAATCCCATGCCACCGGAGGTGGTCTAATGGGAGGCTTAGTTAGAAGGAGGCCTCTCATGAATCTTGCTATAAGAGGATGAGAGGAAATAGGTTGTCCATTTAGAGGTTTAAGAGAAGCTGCAATAGCACTCAAATGGACTCTTACTGAATTTGTCTTAAGGCCTGCATTAGACAAATGGAGGAGATACTCCAGTGAAGATTCTAGAGGTATAGCAAGGGGGTTAAGACCCTTTTCTGAACACCAAATAGTGAACCTTCTCCACTTGAAAGCATAAGAACGTCTAGTGGAAGGTTTTCTAGAAGCATAAAGAACATCTTTCACTTGCTGAGAATGATGAAGATCTTGGAGATCTAGGCCTTCAGCAACCAAGCCCTGAGATGCAGGGAATGGGGATTGGGATGCCATAACATCCTGTTCTCCTGAGATAGAAAATCTGGAGCAGACCCTAACTCCAGGGAGGGAGCTTGAGAGAGATGTAGAAGCAGAGGGTACCACACTTGCCGTGGCCAATGTGGTGCTATGAGAATCATGTGGCCTCTGTCTCTCTGAAGCTTGAAAAGGGTTTTGGGAATTAGGGGAATGGGTGGAAAGGCATACAGGAAGTCTTGACCCCAGTGAAGGAGGAAAGCATCCTTTGCCTGAGCTCCCTGAGCCGGAGTTCTGGAACAGAACCGGGGAAGTTTGGCATTCCACGGACTTGCAAAGAGGTCTATGTCCGGGGTTCCCCAAAGTTGAAAAATCTTGGCCACCTGGTCTGCATGCAGAGACCACTCGTGTGGAAGGAGAACTCGACTGAGTCTGTCTGCCCAAGAGTTTTGAACGCCTGGAAGATACACTGCCAGAAGATGAATGTGATGCTCTCTGGCGAGGGCCCACAGTCGCAGAGCTTCGTTGCAAAGCGACAGAGAGCCTGTTCCCCCCTGCTTGTTCACATAGAACATGACTACTTGATTGTCCGTATGAATAAGGACTGTTTTGTAGCTGAGCAGGGTGTGGAACACTTGCAGAGCAAGGAAGATTGCTCTGAGCTCCAAGAGATTGATATGTAGACAACTCTCTTGTGGAGTCCAGGTGCCTTTGGTGGAGAGGTCTTGCAGATGAGCTCCCCAACCCATTGGAGAAGCATCTGTTGTAAGAGTTGCTTGGGGCAGGGGTTGCTGAAAGGGGGGCCCCAGCAACAGGTTTTGAGTGGACTTCCACCACTGGAGAGACAAAATAAGGTGACTTGTGTTTGCTATTCTGTCTGACAGGCAACCTGATGCCTGGGTCCATTGGGTGGATAAAGTCCACTGAGCTGCCCTCATGTGAAGGCGAGCATATGGTACCACATGCACGGTGGATGCCATGTGGCCTAGTAACTGTAATATTTCTCGAGCAGTTAAAAAGGGCTTTAGGACTGCTTGAGAAGTTAATTGCACCAAGCGAAGGCAACGGGCTTGGGGAAGGTAGGCCCTTGCCTTTGTGGTATCCAGCAGGGCTCCTATGAACTCTAGAGAATGAGTAGGAGTTAGACTGGATTTTGGGATGTTTATGACCAGCCCTAAATACTGAAGGATACGCATTGTGCAGGATAGAGAAGTCCTGGCCTCTGACTGTGTTGGAGCTTGAATGAGCCAGTCGTCCAAGTAAGGGAAGACGAATATTCCCAGAGTGCGTAGAAATGCTTCTACCACAGCCATGCATTTCGTGAACACCCTTGGTGCAGAGGCCAGACCAAAAGGAAGCACCCTGTATTGGTAGTGCTTTCCTTGAAACAGGAACTGAAGGAACCTTCTGTGGGTTGAATTGATGAGAACATGGGTGTACGCATCCTTGAGATCTAGAGAACAAAGCCAATCCTGATTCTGAAGGTATGGAAGCAGAGCTCCGAGAGAAATCATTTTGAATTTCTCTCCTTGACAAGGAATTGGTTCAATTCTCTGAGATCTAAGATAGGTCTGTATCCCCCTGTTTTCTTTGGGATAAGAAAATAAGGGGAATAGAAGCCTGTGCCCTGTTGATGAAGAGGCACTTCTTCTATTGCCCCTTGGGCAAGAAGGATGGTAACCTCCTGACCTAACAGGTCGATGAGAGAGGTCGGAGAATTGAACTGCTTTACTATTGTGGGAGGGGGCATGCTTGAAAAATGAAGTTTGTACCCCTCTCTTATGATGGAGAGTGTCCAATGCTCTGCTGTTATTTGCCCCCATCTGGGAGCAAAATGGCATAACCTTCCTGGAATGGTGGACGGTTCTGGTCCCTCCAGAGCCAGAAAGGCTAAGTTCTCTAGCTGAAAGTCAAAGGCCCTGAGGAGGCTGAGGCTGCTGGGCTGGTTGAGGCCTAGCAGGCTTTGCTTTCTTCTGTTTGGGTGGTTGCTGACGTTTGGTTGAAAACTGACCTGCAGAAGATGCCTGCTGACCATAAGCAGGATAAAATATTTTCTTTCTAGAAAAAGTTGTTTTCTTGAACAACATTTTCCTAACAGGATCAGCAGTAGACTTGGATAGTCTATCCAAAGTGGAATTTTCAGCATCCATTTCATTGGCTTTTTTTTGCCAATCTTTACCAAACAGGTTCTCACCAGTACAAGGGATATTTCCCAATTTATCTTGTACCCAGAGTTCTAAATCAGATGCTTGGAGCCAAGCAATTCAACATACACCTCTGGCAATAGCCGAGGTCCTGCTTATACATTGAAAGCAGTCAAAGGCTGCACGGTTGGAGAATTTAGAGACATCTTGGGCATGTTTGAGCCAAGTAAGAAACTCCTGCCTTTTATCGTCAGAGATGAAAGGACTTAAAAGTCTGTAGATGATCAGTAACTTCCTTTAGGAACATTCCCATGTAGAGACTATAGGAACTGATTCTTGCAGCAAGCATGGAAGCTTGAAAGACTCTACGTCCAAATGCATCCAGAGTTCTGCATTAACATCCTGGAGGATTAGAGGCATGTCTTTTTGCACTTCTAATCCTTCTCATAGCAGATTCCACCACAATAGAGTGGTGAGGAAGATGAGTTTTATGGAAGCCAGGAAAAGGAGGGACATGATACATAGTATCTAACCTACGAGAATGAGGAGAGGTGGTAAGAGGTGTTTCCCACATCCTCAACATGAGATCATATAGAATCTCATGAATGGGTAGGGTAGCTGCCTCCTTAGGAGTTTTGGGATATTGTAAAATATCCAACTCCTTGGCCCTTGGCTCTGTCTCAGGGGCCACAGTGATGGACAGGCCCCGAGTCACCTCTCGGATCAAGTCTTGGAAAGACATGTCCTCTGGAGGAGACATCCTGCGTTTAGGAGAGGAGGACTCCTGTGGAAGCATCATCGCTGCATCGACAGAACTTTCAGAGTCCTCAGATTCTTCTGAGGAATCGAAGTATCGCCTGTCTGGATGCTCCTGCAGAGCCTGATACCCGTACCGAGCAAAATCGGTATCGGGAATAACTGGTACCGGGGAATCGGTACCGGCGGGCATCGAAGGACAGGGTACCGGCATAGCAGGCATCGATGCCAATGTCGATGCTATCGGTACCGGTTGCGATACCGATACCGATGCCAGTGCTGGTGCCGGTGCCGGTTCCGGTGGAGTTGTCTGTCGCGGTACCAAGGGCGTCGATGCCACAAGGAAAGCCGCTAGACTGCATTCTATGGACAGAATTCTCTGGGCCATAGACGCTGCCAATGCCTGGAAGTCGGTACCGGTGGGAACCGCTGGTACCCCAGGAGATCTGTCGAGGCCGAGCCATCGAGAACATCCTGGAACCCCGATGATGGTGCTTTGGAAGCCGAAGCCTCCTGCCGGGGTAATTTTGCCGGTGCAGAATCCTCGAGGGCAACGCCAGAGGCATCTCGATGCTTAGAAGGAGATCTACCCTTTGAGGACCGGCTAGACTTATGTTTAGTTACCTGAGATCCCCGGGAAGAAGAAGCCGTGGAAGACGTCGATGCCACCGAAGCCGCATCAGAGGGAAACAGGGTACTGAGCTTAGCAGCTCGGTTCTGTTGACCCCTTTTAGACATCATAGCACAGGACACACAATCTGTGATGGAGTGGTCAGGACCTAAACATTTTAAACACCATTCATGAGTATCGGTGACGGAAATGGTACCGCCACATTTTGTGCACTTTTTAAAACCTGAAGCAGGCTTTTCCATGTTAAGGAAATTTTTGGGGCCTAAGGCCCAAAAAAGACGGGTGCACCTGAAAAAGGAAAAAAATGGATAAATTAATTATTTATTTTTTTTAAAAGAAAAGAAATACTGGCGGTACCGGTAGAGCATCGGGGAAGGCAGACGCGACCACAAAAAGAAATAAAGAAATTCTGCGGTGACAGGAACACGACCTGCTGGCTCCGTGGAAAAAGAAGAACTGTAGAGAGGCAGTTGGGAAAGGCGGGAAGGCAGCACGCAGGCGCTGTGGAATGCTCCCAAAAGCTTTCTGATTGGACGCTGGGGAGCGTTCCCGCGCAGGCTCCGTTGGTACCGACGATACCCATATGTGATGACTAGATTCCTGCTTGTTCCTGGAGATTAGACGTTTCACACTAATGGTTTCTTCAGGGGATCATTCATTTCTTCATTGTTTAAACTGTGTACAAACAAAAACATAAAACTCACCACAACGCCAATCCCAATTACTAACTACTACTACCCTCATATGTTAAAAAATACTAAAAGACCATAAAAATACTACAAAAACTACATTTAGCCATTACCGTGTCTGCTGCCCGCGTTCAATCAAGCCTCAGCTCAGTCATTTACTTTATTCCTTAAAGTTTGAACTGCCATACTGGCTGAAAACACCGCGCATGTGAGATATGAATCAAGACTCCATCTTTATAGCCCCTCCTCAGTTTCTAAACCAACCAATCGATTACTAATACGTCACTCTCCCTAGGGGAATGACGTGAGAGAACTCCGTCTACCTTTCCCCTATTCTACTTGTCACACGAGAATAACCTCACAATCATCTACTAATGAAACTATCACTCACTCCACTAATGACATGACAAAATTGATCCTCGGGTTGATCTAACACCTGCTGCTCTTCGTTGATCATATTCACTACAAGCACTTCATGAAATCTCACTCAGACTTGATTCACCGTGTTGTTTCAATAACAAACACCCATTCATCTCCCTAATGTAAACTCAACACTTCGAAATTGTTCTATCTTATTATAAACATGCTGTCCATTCTATGCTATTATTCAATCTCGACGGTATGAGAGTTTTTAATCTATAAATCCATCTTTGCTCATTCTTAATCAATATCTGATCCAGAGTCCTACCCGCTCTCTCTTCTTCTACCTTGTCAATACACAAACAACGTAATTGTTCAAACGAATGACTCTTCAATAAACAATGTTGAACAATAGGAGCCTCCAAAATCTTACGGTTTAGGCGGCTCCTATGTTCCCTCATTCATATCCTAAAGGGACGTGTTGTCTTTCCTATGTAGCATAAACCACACGGACATAAGATAGCATAGACGACATTAATAGAGCCACATGTAGTCATATGTTTCAATTTAACTGTTACAGCCTGATATTCAAACTTAGTAGTAGTGATCGTGATATCACAAATATCACAAGTACCACAGCTCCAATGACCTGCCATCGAGATATTCTGAGACTCATCTGATGTAGGTGTCAACACCGCTGGGCTTAACCACTCCTTAAGGTTGCGATCCCTTTGCCATACACAACGTACTGTTTTATCTGCTAAACCAGGTACTGCTGCTAAAATATTACCATGTTTTTTAAGCACTTTTTAAATGGCATTACTTAAAGGGGAGTATTTCGTGATTAAATTAATATTATCTGCTTCTAGATTATTTGTCCTCCGAGAAGATTTCATATCTAATAGTGCTCCTCTATGATTAAACAGTGCTCTTGAATATGCTTGTTTGACAATATGTTTAGGATAACCTCTCTGCAAGAAGCTACCATATAGTTGTTTTGATTTGCGTTTAAAATCAATCTTATCTGAACAATTTCTCCTAAAACGCAAAAATTGAGAAAACGGAAGCCCTTCTTTCAATTGTCTAGGATGCATACTACGAAAGTGGAGGAAGGTGTTCCTATCAGTAGGCTTCTTATAAATTGTTGTTGACCATCCATTCAAACCCCTAGTTATGCATACATCAAGGTAAGTGAGCATATCATCATGATGGTGAGTATGAGTGAATTTTATATTATCATCAAGACGATTAATCCACCTCAAAAACATTTTTAGGGACTCCTCTGTTCCTTTCCATAATAAAAAAATATTGTCTATATATCTCTTCCACAACAAAATATGTGAGGTATAAAATGAAGGGATCACCCACTGCTCCTCAAAAAACCCCATATAAAAATTAGCTATTGACGGGGCACATGTAGCCCCCATGGCTACCCCAGAGTTCTGCTGGTATAGAACTCCCTGGAACGTAAAATAATTTCGAAAAATTGCCAACCGTACTAAGCTAATTATGAATTCTCGCTGAACCTCTGAAACATCTCCTCGCTGACTCAACACCTGTCGCACCACCTCTATAGCTGCCTCCTGTAGGATACTAGTATACAAAGACACTACGTCAAGCGTAACTAGTATAACATCTTTCTGGCCTGACCACCCATGTGCATCCCTCAATACATTAAAAAAATGGGCGGTGTCCTTCAAATACGATGGAACATTCACAAGTAAGGGACGTAAAAAAGAATCTACAAAAGTAGACAGCGGTTCTAAAATACTGCCCCTAGTCGATACTATAGGTCTACCAGGGGGTTTGGACAAATTTTTATGAATTTTGGGGACAAGGTAAAACTTTACTGTAGCAGGAGCTTTAATATTCAGATATTGAAATTCTTTTTTCGTGATAAGTTTCCCTTGTGATGCTACAGAAGTAAGCTGATGTATTTCCATTTGTAAGTCCAATTTGGGATCATGCCGTAATACTGAGTAAACAGCTGGATCTTGTAATTGAGCCAACGCTTCCGTCACATAATCTTCTCTCGCTAATACCACAACTGCCAACCTCCCTTATCAGCTCTTCTTATGACAATGTCTGTTCTAGTCTGTAACTCATGCAAAGCCTGATTCTCTTCCATGATTAGTGTAGTTCGTTGTAGTTTGTGTGTCGTTTCCAAGTCATGTATATCATGTAGGACCAGGTTTTTAAATACTTCAAGTGCTGGGTGCAAAAGGCCCGGGGGAGACCATGTAGATTTAATTGGTAAACGTATTTGATCAAGATGTTGCACCACCGGTTCAAATTGTTGTTGATCTTCCATCAATAGACTGGCCCCTGCAAAATAACTCTTCAAACTTAATTTACGTATAAAGGCTTCAAAATCTAAATTGAAAAGAGTCAAACCTTATTCTCGGGACATATGATAAGCCTTTATTTAATAAATCCAACGCCGTTTGAGAAAGTTGTTTTCGCGATATGTTCACTACTAAGTTATCACCAACTGATGTGTTCCACAAAGACATCATTTTCTCCTCACATTGGAACATTTGTGCTGTTTGACACGTTCGAGCTCCTTTTTCTTCTTCTTCGTGTCGTCTTTGTCGTCGTCTAAAAAATCATCAACATTTTTAGAAGACTTATTGGAGTCAGTGGATAGAACGTCATCAGACATGTCTTCAAAATTAACTCATTTATTAGGCTTCTTCAACTTTCTTTTACTGTTCATCCATGGATAGACGTATCCCACCGTATAATCCAAATTGTCCCGTTTCAATTTTTTCAATTTTTTAGCCATAACCGCTTGATGAAAGGTTGAGATTTGTTTCTTCGATTCTTCTAATTTAACGGAAAATGTCCCTTCAGACTCCACAGATTTTAAACTAACTTGCATTAATTCCGCATCTTCTGTTATCTTCTCCAAATCATTTTTAGCTGTACCCACAATCAGGACCATGAGATCAAGGGAACATTATTTAAAATTTTATTCCACTGTTCCACAAATTCTACATCCATTGCCGGCATCCGAGGTTCTTTGTAGAGCCGTAATCCCCTAGGGATTTGTTGTCGATTAATATACTCTATAAGAGAAAAGAGGTGAAGTTCCATCCTCACTTTTTTCTTTTGTAATTTCAACAGGGATTCCCACGAGGCATCATGTGAGAGTTCTATCTGCGGGTCTATCTGTGCCATTTATTCCTATGGCAGATAGTGCACACTAAACATTAGTAAAGGGGCGAGTGTGGGCATTTTTACCCCCTTTCCATCACCCACAGAAATAATGGGTGCAAATGCATGTATCTTGCATTTTATTATTTTGAATGAGAAACAACCTGGCTTATTTCTCTTTGAAAAATTTCCTAAAGTAGAGTTTGCAATTAGATGGGCTATTTGAGAATCAGCTCCACAGAGTGATTTTCTTGACGTCAGCAGTAGCATCTAAAACAGGAAGAAGGGAGCCCAGAGCACAAGCTGAAGACAAGTAAACCAAAAGGCAAACGCATTCATGCACCAACTGGCAGGAGTGCGAACTGCGTGTTTATTTTTAAAACGCCTGAGCTACATATATGGATAACTGTGGCCATTTAAATCACTAAATAGCCAAAGTTATCCATTCTGAAAAGGGATATGGTTGAGACATTTCAGAGCTGGCAGAAAAATTATCCATTTAAGCACTGCTACTCATCCCCTAAATGTGCAACTTATCTGTTCAGGAGGCATCGCACAAATGTAAAGTTAAATGGATGTCTGTTGAACATTATCTGTGACTTTTCAGTGATGCCACTCAAACAGCTGCCGGAAATCCATGCCAACAGAAATGGATAAGATATTCATTAACTCACGTGATCGGCCTACAACTGAAAGTTTACTTCATGGTGTCATCACAAACTAAGGTCAAGAAGCTAAAATTGATGAACACACTACCGCACTTAACTCTCTGAAATACTAACACATCCCTACCCCATACATTATATATAAATTTAAACTGGATAAGCACAGAAGAATATGTTGGCATGCAAAAAGGGATGAACAATGTGGTTGGGGGGAGGTGCACAGCACTTGCATGGTTGCATTAGAAACAAACACTAAAGCTGTATTCCCAAGGTTGTACACAGAGAGGTTCATGCTGTTTATTTACTAAAGTGCATTTTGTCTTCAATGGGCAGTGCTTGAGGACCACCGCCAAAACACTGTCTATCATACGTGCCAGCTTTGCGGGTGCTATGGGTGCTCGAGCACCCCAATAGTCTCCCTGCACTCTCCTGGATTGAGAGCTGAGAGCTCTGTACTGCCGGGCTGCAGATGAAGGCATGAAGGAAGCATTTGTCCACCCTCTCCTGCAAGCCTACTGGCTGGCTGAGGAACGTCTGCCTGACAGATGACAAGGAGAGAACACAGCAGCAACAGTATCGCCCAGTCAGGCTTCCTCCCTCTGTCTTTTATGTAGAGGTGCCAATGGGGGGAGTGGGAGATGGGCTGAGAAGGCTGCTGGCAGATGAGCTGATAGAGGAGGTGGGAAAGGGACTACTGACTGGGAGATACAATATTTCTGTGAGGTTCTGGGCAAAGACCTAAAAGAAGGATTCCTAGCTGGGATTGGAGGAAAAGAACTGAGGGGAAAGGAACAGAGCGGCACTGAGAATGAAGCTGTAGGAGAGGAGGACATAGGTTGTCGGGGAAGAGAGACAGAGTAGAGATATAGGATGTAAAAAGGAGAATAAAGCTGAGAGAATGGGATACAAGCTGGGAGAGAGACGGAGGTGTTGAGGAAGGGGACATGGACTGTGATAAGAAGAGAAGCGAGTAAAGAACTAGGCAAAGGGGATTTAAGAGGGAAAGAGATGCCGGGGAGGAAAGAAGGAAAAGCGAAGAGGAGACTGCTAAGGCAGTTAAGCTGTGAAGTGGGTTGTGAGAAGAGAAAAGATCGAGGTGGATGGAAGAGGCATGAAGGGGTGACAAGACAGATGGATATGGCTGGAGAGAGTAACAAGCTGTGGTGAGACTGCCTGTGTATAGAAACACAGACATGGAGGGAAAAGAAAAGAAATGAAAGAAAACCAGGCAAATCATACATTTTAAAAGAGAAGAATAAGGAGCCAGAGAAGAAACTAAGAAAGACTAGAGCAAGCAGAGAAAAAGGATTGATGCAAGCTACAGATGTAAAGGGTCCGATGTTCAATGGGCTTATATGTTTAGTGGCCACTGCTAAAAATATAATTCCGATGTTCATAGATTTTCGGTAGTGCTTTCCAAATAGCACTGGCAAAATCCTTCTAACTGCTGTGGCATTATCCAGATTGTGCTCGGGTGGGAGTTGAGGAAGAGAGAGAAAAGAATGACTAGCTATATAGATAACAGTGATACTCATCTCTTATCCATATATGAAAGTGCACAAATAATGGCAAAAAACAACAGCTTTCAGAAGGTTCAGAAGATCACAAAAAGAGGAACGAAGAAAAGAATACAGGAAAAAGCTAAAAGAGTCAAAGAGAGAAATAAGGATGGCAAAAGCAGAAGAAAAGATGGCTAAAGATATGAAGCACAGAGACAAAACATTTTCCAGGTATATTTGGGAGAAGAGGAAGACCAGAGGTGGAACTGCAAGACTCAAAGTACTGAGGATAGATTTGTGGAAAGTGATATGGAAAACACGAAAATGCTAACAGGGTTATTCCGAGGCATGAATATTCAGTCCCTTTGCTGACCTCAACTAACTTCCCCACATGTTGTTCGGGGAGGTTAGATGGGGGCCGGAAATGGGCGTTGTGGGGGAGGAGTTAGGGAAGGCAGTGGGTGGTCGGCGGCCCCAGACATACAGGACTAATTCCAATGTCAGCCCTGTACGTCCAGGGCTGGCGGCCTGAACGGGAAACGTATTCCACCTCTGAGGTAGAATAAGTTCCCCTAGGCAGGTGGATCTGGCAGGCCCAGGGCACAGAAAGGCGGGAGGGAGCAGAAAAAATTCCCACAGCCTGACCCTGGCGTTGGGATGCCAGATCAGGGATCGAGCTGCGTGGAATGAACATTTTGGTCTGGTGGTCAGGGATCGCAGCTCTTGAATGGAGCCACAGGGCCATGTCAACCAGATGCCATGGCACCGTGGCTCCATTCAAAAGCCCTGACTGAATTAGCCAGGGAAGGCCTGTATGTGCAGGCCAACCAGAATCAGGGTCCCGGCCTGCACGCACAGGCCTGACATGATTCTGATCCTGCAGGGCTAGACATGCCTCTCAGGATCAGAATCCCGGCTCACTCTGTGCGTCCGGTTCCGATCAGGTGCACAGAGGCCGGCACGTCCAACTCAGAATCAGGACTTAAGCAAATACTTTTGTTCTGTATTCACAAAAGATAAATCCTGGAAAAGGACCCATATGATTGACAAATATAGAAATGGGACTGGAGTAAATTTAATACCATTCACAGAAGAAACAATTTTTGAACAGCTTGCAAAACTGAAAGTGGTCAAGGCCATGGGACTGGATTGGATACATCCCAGGATACTAAGAAATCTCAGAGAAGTTCTAGCAGGGCCTTTAAAGGATGTGTTTAATAGATCTTTGGAGACAGGAGAGGTTCTGCAGGACTGGAGAATGGCTGTCGTGGTACCTCTTCACAAAAGTGGTAATAGAAAAGAGATGAGAAACTATAGGCCGGTAAAACCTTAACTCGGTAGTGTGAAAAGTAATGTAGGTGCTACTAAAAGAAAGAATAGTGAATTTTTTAGAACTGAATGGGTTGCACTATTCGAGGCAACATGGTTTTGCCAAAGGACGATCATGCCAAACAAATTTGATAGAGTTCTTTGACTGGGTGACCAGAGAACTAGATCAAGGGCATGTGATGGATGTGATCTATCTAGATTTCAGCAAGGTCTTTGATACTGTTCTCACAGGCAACTTATCAGTAAATTGAGCAGCCTGGGGATGAGTCCCAGAAATTTGTTGATTGACAGATGACAGAAGCTGGTGGTAAATGAACTCCTTCAGAAGAAATAAAGGTGAGTTATGGATGACATGAAGATTTGCATCAGAGTGGACACCTTGGAGGGAGTGGACAACATAAGGAAAGATCTACAAAAACTAGACGAATGATCTAATGCTTGGCAGCTAAAATTTAATGTGAAGAAGTAAAGAGTTGTGCACTTGGGATGCAGAAATCCAAAGGAATTTCATGCAATAGGGGGCAAGAGGTTGGTGTGCACGGATCAGGAGAGGGACCTTGGAATAATAGTGTCTGAGGATTTCATGGTGGCGAAACAATGTGACAGGGCTGTAGCCAAAACCAGAAGGATGCTGGGTTGAATACAGAGAGGAATTACCAGCAGAAAGGAGAGGTACTAATGCCACTGTACAAGTTGCTGGTGAGGCCTCACTTGGAGTATTGTGTTCAGTTTTGGAGACCATATCTCACAAAGGATATAAAAAGACTTGAAATGATTCCGAGGAAGGCGACCAAAATGATTAGGAGCCTGTGCAAGATGACATATGAGAAAAGACTTGAAGACCTAAGTATATATACCCTAGAGGAGAGGAGTGACAGGGGAGATATGATACAGACTTTAAATACTTAAAGGGTACTAATGAACAAACAAACCTTTTCATAAAGGGGGAAGCTAGGAAACTAGAGGGCATAAAATGAAGCTGCAAGGTGGTAAACCTAAAAGTAATGTCAGGAAATACTTTTTGACTGAAAGGGTGGTGGATGCTTGGAATGCCCTCCTGAAAGAGGTGGTGGGGGCAAAAACAGTGACTGAATTCAAAAAGGCATAGGACAGACATAGAGGATCACTATATAGCAAAAGAATGCAATCAAAACCACCTGAAATATATTTTAGACTTCAACAAATTGAAGGGTGTCCTGCATAGAGCAGCAGGTACAACCCTAGACAACGGCATCGGGGGGGGGGGGGGGGTGCAAGGAATGGCAGGTGCAATCACTCTGAAAACCTTTCAGGGCAGACTGGATGGACCATGCTGGTCTTTATCTACCATGTTACTATGTAATTTAAATCTGCAAAAAAGTAGTTCTAAATTAAACCCCTCAGGTATACGTGCAATGGCTCAATACTGCTGCTGTGCATAAACCCAGCAGTTCTGAGTGCATTATACATAAGAACCTTGGCTTCCCTGGTCCTTTGCCCACTGCTGTAACCACAAGGCCACGTTCTCTCCTAAAAAAGAGAAATCTGAATCCCGACGTCCCTGTTTCTTAACCTGCTGCTCTAACCAGTAGGCCATGAACTGAAAATCTCCCCCTTAAAAACTGCTTTCCCTTGGCAGTTCTTATTCTGAGAAGGGCAGCAGTCATGGATTGAGGACGCTCTCTCATTAATCCCATAGGAGGCAGTAGTGAAGGGCCAAGTGGGGGCAGTGGGTTGTGTGGGCCCAAAGAAGTAGCACGAGAGCAGAAGGAAAAGTTGGCCAGAGAGTATGGGCAACATGTGGAGATATATTTTCCCCCCAAACTCTATGTCTTCCCCGATTTGGCTCTCTAGCATTCTTCATGAATATTTGCTGAATTTGGCTTCCCTCCTTGCACTGCAGCCATCTCCCAGCTCATAGCTTAGCTTCTTGGACTAGGCGCTCATTCCTTGACCACTGGAGCACTATTAGGTAGGCATGTGGAGGAGTGGAGGAGTGGCCTAGTGGTTGGGGCAAGGTACTTCAGGCTGGAAGGTCGGGGGTTCAAATCCCAGTAGAGGACAGCAACCTTGGACCGGAAGGACTGGGGTTTCTAGTCCCACAGGTGCTCCTTGTGGTCTTGGGCAAGCCACTTAACCCTCCATAGCCCATGTTCCCTGTAAAATAGTTATCTCCAAGTTATAATGCCCTGTTCAATGTAATTTCAGTTTGTTCAATGTAAACCGCACTGATGCAGAATAGCGCGGTATATAAGAGAATGTAAATAAATAAATGTCAGAACACAGTGGTTTGGTGTGAGTGCATGCTCCCATGCCCAGAGCTGTTAGTGTAGCAGCAGATAAGCATGCAATAAATAAAACCAGGAGTCTTTTCAAGGATCCAAGCCAGTTTAATGTGCACAGGCTCGAGCAATAAGCAATTTCAAAATGGCTGAGCAATGGTTTCTAGCAAAACAACAACTTTTATACCGTTCTTCTCCATTCTAGACATAGGCAAACTTTTCATTGGTCCCAGTAACCCCTCTCACCCATCTATTGGTCCTGGTACCACTACGTAGCTATCCAATTGGGACTCTGGTCTGGGCTCAGCACCTGCTCACCCCCCCTCTAGTCCCAATTACAATGGTCAGTGTCTCTAACTTGTTACATCTCTCCTCCAAGGTCGCTCAGCTAGTTAAAACATATGGGAAGCAGGGCACTGTAACCTTGCTTTTTGCAGAATTAATTAATTCCATAGAAGCTGTGCTCTCTTATCAGTACCAATTAGAGCTGTTTTCTGTCTTTTCTAAGTTTCGTTTCTGCTTAGCTATGTTCAGTTAAGCTGAGTTAAGTTTCAATTCTATGGTGTCATCATTCAGGGGGGGTTTCATTCCTCTGGGCCTAACTACAGGCTCCACTTACAGGTCAAGCTGCTCAGGCCTGTCTGCTCACTTCAGACACCATGGATCACAGGCCTTCGCCTACCACATTCCCCCCTTTGATTAATCTCACCCGCATGTTAATAAGGTGTGAGAATCAAATCACATAATACTAGGTAAAGGTATCACTCTGTGGTATAGGGTAGTAAGTTCACATAGCTAGTATCTTTGTAGCTGCCTTATGCTCTACAGTGTTATTAATAACTGAAGTTATCATTTGCAAGCAAAGTGGCAAGAAACAAGGGAGCAACAAGCAGATAGTCAAAGTCCATAGTTTGGCAAGAGTGGGAAAAAGAACTAAAGGATTAGAAGGTTCAGTTGCATCTTTGTTGTGCTGTCGTAAAGCTTCTGATTTAGACAGACCAGCTGTCCATCCTTCATAGTAGATTGTGGTCCAGTCCGAACAAAACACAAACTGTCAACAATGGGGTGGGCCAATACCCCCTCACTAGTAGTATTATGTAAATCAGTGTGATTGTATAGGATAGAATAGTTCAGTTCTTGGGCCTCCCAAGGCCATTAGTCTCCCATTGTTGTTCCTCCACAAGACAAGCAATCTGAAACATGAAGACCGAATGCCACTGCTCCTGCTAATTCAAGAAATAAGTTCTGGTGGCAGGAGGAACTTCAAAGTCTGATTTCATGGCTTCATAGAAAGAGTGATATTTTGTCCTGTTCTGGTGGTGGTTATGCAAGCTGCACAAGGAGGTAGGGCAAAAGTCATTTCATAGCACCCCAAAACTGTTGCCAGAATAAAGCAATAATAATAATTCATAATGGGCATAGTCTCTGGAAAATTGGTGGAACTGTCGGATTTCACAAAGGTAGAGTTGATTGTAGATCCTCAAGCTTCTGCCGTACGTAGACCTACCAGCTTTTTGGCAGGAGTAGGGCTGTAGATTCCAAAGTATCACTGTCTTCTGGGATGTCTCAGGTTCTTAAAATATCATAGTACAGTCTCTCAGGCTATTATGCTTCCTTAGAGCAGTTCACTCTTTAGAAGATCAAAACAGTCTTTTCAGAGTATTTAAACACAGTCTCTTAGAAGATTCAATTTCTTAACACAAACACAGTCTCTTCCTGATGATTGCAGTTTTCTCCAGATGCGAGGCTTACCTTCAGATAAAACAAACAGTCGTGAAATAGTGCAGTGTCTGAGGGGCCAATAAGTCTTAGGTCCGTGGCTGTTGTCATAGGGTGAGGTGCAATGGAGTCTCAGGATGCTGTACAGTAGTCCAGTGATCAGGTTCAAGAGCAGCTGCTGGCTTCCCTTGATTATGATGGATCCAAGGTTCAAATTCTGCGACTTTTACTGCAGTTGGAGTTGACAAGATGACAACATAGGGCCCCCTCCAATGCAGGGCTAACGGTATCTTTCTCCACTCTGATCCACACCGAGACTCCAGGCTTGAAAGGATGCAGGGGTTCAGACAAATTGATGAGTACTCGATTTTGTACCCAGGTATGGAGACTCTGCAAAACAGAACTTAAAACCAATAGTTCATGTCTAATAATTTCAGATCCTATCTGTCTCATATCTCCTTTTATGTCCTATACAATAGGCAGGGGTTGCCCATACAGAATCTCAAAAAGGGGAAACTCCTAAAGACTTAGCAGGGGCTAAGTATATCCTAAGAGGGGCTATAGGAAGAACCTGGGGCCACTTCAGATAAACCTCTTGGCAAAGTTTAGACAACTGAGATTTCAGGGTTCTATTCATACATTCTACTTTTCCTAAATTCTGAGATCTATAGGCAGTATGTATCTGTTAATATCAATATCTTGGGGCTATACTTAATGGACTTGCTTCCTAAGGTTATCCACCCTCATTTGTACAGGGTCCCATGTGCATGCAAGGTTGTAAGGGCATACTTGGAATCTGGGTACACATTTAGACAGGGCTCTTTTCCTATTGTTAGTGCTCTAGTGAGGGCTATCAGTTCAGCTTTCTGTGGTGAAGTTTCTGGGACCAGGGCTGAGGACTCAACTACCAAATCAGGGGTCACCACTGCATATCTAGCACAACAATGTCTATTGATGATGAAACTGCCTTCAGCCACAAAGAAAGTCTGTTCAGGGTTCTCCAGAGGGACATCAGTCAAATCCAGGCGGCTTGAGAATACAGTGTCCATAATTTCTAAACAGTCATGATCAGGGGATCAAGACTAACTGATAACAACATAGCAGGATTGAAAGCTTGACTGACCCTTCAGTTGTATCTGGGGTTTTCACACAACATACTCTAATACTTCAACATTCATAGATTTGTTAGCTAGTAGTTTCCTTTGTATTTCATATTGGTTAGAACAGAGTGTGGTACAGTAACTTGAAGATTCTGTCTCAAAGGGATTTTTCTTTTAGTTTTTGCTTACTAGGAAGGCTGTAGCTGTAACAGCTTCTCAAATAAGGTCCAAGAGATTGAGTCAACACTCCTAGAACATTTCCTTGTGACTCATGAACATAGAGACTGAAAGGTTTTCTGGACATCTGGTAGATCCAGAATTGGTGACAACATCAGAGTGTTTTTTTTTCAAAGATCAAAAGGCTGCATCCTGTTCAAGTCCCCATTCCAATGCAGACTTTTCCATTCCTTTGATAGCTTGATACAACGGTTTTGCTAGCAGCGCAAAATTGGGGATCCATATACAACATACTCTGTGGCACCCAAGAAGGCTCTCACTTGCCTCCTGGTGGTTGGAGTAGGAATACTGCATACAGCTGCTTTGCGTTCTGGTAAGGGTCCCAGGCGTCGAATTCCGCGGGACAACTGGAATCCTAGGTATTTAACTCGTTGGACATAATTTGCACCTTGGCTCTTGAGACTTTGTATCCAGCCTCATTAAGAGGGTGCATAAGTTCACTGATTGATTGTAGACATTCACTTTCTGAGATGGTGGTTTTGAGCAAGTTGTCAACATATTGAAGTAGAATTTTTTTTTTTTTCCTGCAGTTTCTGGATAACTTGTCAAATCCTTGCTGAGTGAGGCGAGTTCTTGAATCCTTGAGGTAATCTTGTCCAGATGAGTTGGCCCCCCCTCCTTGTAGTGGGGTCTTGGGCTAAGCGTATGCAGAAAAAGGCATCTTTTTAAGTCCAGAAGATGAAATGTATAGCTTCAGCAGAGATCAGTTCCAAGAGAATATAAGGATTTTGGTACCACTGGTTGTATAGTTTCAGCTGCATCATTCATTCTTCTTAGATCCTGCACTGGGCGGTAGTCACCTGTCCCAGGCTTCTTGACTGGCTTGAGGGTGACAATGACAGGGGCTATGTTCTTCGCTAGGCCAGGTGGATTATCTTCTGCCCATACTCCAGGTGGGGCTATAAGGTTGGTAGGTATACAGGAACTTGTTGACTTGACTGGAGATGCACTATAGAACTGCTACTCTTTTTCTCGGGGAACAGTCAGCACCATCCAATCCAGCAGGCTCTAGGTTTCACAGTCATTTGCATTTCTCTCTCTTCAGCAAAGGATATCTGTGTCTGAAGCTTTGCAAGCAGATCTCGGCTCCAAAAATGGGAATAAGGCATTCAGGCATCTACAGGAACTGGTGGCATTATTTTCTGTCTTCTGCAGGAAAGGCTTTGCGGACTTAGCCCCAGTAGCTCCGATAATGGTGTGCATCTGGCCTAGTCTTTATCCATGCTGTAGCCCTCTTTAGCTGCCACTTACTCTATAGCTACTTCCTTCTCCTACTAGAACTTGTGCTTGGTTTATTGTTTTAGGACTCTGCAATCAAGTACTACTTCCCTCCTCCCCTCCTGGGGAGGAGTCAAGATACGGGCATTCACTTCTCTAATGTCTTTCTCCTCTGTAATGGGCGCACTCACACCCAGTGGAGGCCTGCTACTTCTGCGGCCTCTTACACGTTCTCTGGTCCTTTGATTAGGAAAACCTCCTCCACATCATTCAACTAAAATATCTGTTCTCTTTTTCCATCTTACAATTTTTACATTCTCTGTCCCTCTTCAACAATCCACATACTTTCTGATCAACTTTCTTTTAACTATTATGCACGCAAATTCATCCAGTTTTCTATAATTTCTGTCCATTAGTTCAATCAAGTCCTAAAACTTCTCAGTGTATAATGCAGTTTTTTCAGTTCTAAACAAGTCTGGTCAGCTGACTTTCACTTCTGGTCCAGAGGGGGTGCACATCCCCCTGCTGCGGAGGTGGCTGGCAAACTAGGGAATCTGCAGGGAGGAGTCCCCCCCCCCCTCTCCTGGGTTCTGTTTCTCCTAGCAACGCTCTATCCAGGAGATTGATTTTTTTTTTTTAAATGTTCTACTTCTCTGCTGTGGGCACATTAGTTCACGCCTACCGGGGGGTGACATCACTGGGCTCCATCCCCCCCTTAAGCACTCTGAACGGAGCTACTTACAGAGAGAGAGAGAGTGACGAGACAGGATATCTAGAGATTCTGCGGCAAAATATGGTGAACTAAGGAAATATGAGCAACTAGCAGAAGCCACTCCCTTTCACATAGCATTCCTGATTGGGACAGAGACATTTCATAGTCTTCAGTAAATCCCTTACTGAAATTCTTGATCATACTTGAAAAGACACTTATTAAAAACCTTATTACCATAAACATAAGCTTAAATTGAGCACAGACATACAATTTAGATACAGTTCTTAAAATATCTTATAGAGAGAACTATAGCTATTTGTTACGTATGACTAGAATAAAAATACTTAGCAAAATCAGCATGTCTCTGCAAAAGAAATTATTATTTTTTTAGTTCAGAAAGCAAATATTCAAAAGACATTCCGGATACTTTTCCATAGCTGTGGTGGATATCTAAAATGCATATACACCCTCTTTTTTTTTTTTTTAAACAATAAAGATGTCTTCTATCAGGTGCTTGCCACAGTAAATCAGGTAATAACGTCTTGGAATTTTAAAACCAATGACTTTATCTTGAATTGTAAAGGTCCGTCATTAGTCACTAGTACAGATTTCAAAGATAAAATCCTAACACAATTTTCTTATTCACTCAGAATTTTAAACCATTCATTCTCAGGTTGCAATCTGCCGTTAGTTTTTGAAACAACAGATATACTTCCTTTATTTTACACAAGCAAGAGACTGCTCAATCGGGAACGGCTGTCTCATTCCCTAGTAAGCCTGTGTGAGCCACACCCCTCCGCTCACTGGAAACGAAATGATCACAGTTTCACAGACACACAGAGACATGCTAGCAAGAATCATTTAAATCAGTGTCAAGTCGTGATCTAATAATTACTTTGTAGGTTTATAAGTCAAAGGAAATAAACCCAAAAACATTTTGCTTAGTTTATCATTTTCTGAAAGGGAACAATAACAATACAGACAAAGCAGAGAATATAACTAAAACAGTTTACGGAGCTCCGATGAGGTTAATTCGACCTTCAAAACTAAAATTCTGACTAAATATTCCTATCGAATGGTATATAATACCTGACCATAGTAGAAGGAACATCACCATTAAAACACAGTGAATAAAACAGGTACAATTGTCCTGAAATAGCACAAACTAACAGCATTGAGATTTAAGCCTGCACAGGGTTAGAAAGACACTGTACATTCTTTCCTTCAGACACGCCCCCTGTCAGTTTTTTCACTGTGCAGTGAACTGGGTGAGACCAGCTTTTTGATTTCTAAAGTGACTCTAGGTGTTCTGGGTCTTCGTTTCTGCTTGATTAATACAATTTCTTAATCAGTGAACTATCACAAATTACTCAACAGAATAATCTCACATTTATAACAGAAGGGAAACTCGTGGTTTCAACAGAGAACAAAAAAAAACCAGATACACAGTAGGGCAGACAATACACATCAAACGCTTCACAATCATGCTAGCACCATATCCCCAAATCAGCCCAGTCCTGTCTCTTCTGACTAGGCTATCAAAATCATGATGCTCTATACCAGCTGTACCTCGCGACTACTCATGCAAGGATTTTCAAACAAATTTTCCCCCACGCATACTCATGTAGGGACCTCGTGAATACGCATACGAGGTTGACTTAAGTCTTACCAAACAAGAAGGACGATGGCTTCGCCTTGCGCATACTCATGCAAGGGTAATAGGAACCGTCCTTGAGAGGTGATCAAGCTCTCTTACCAATTTCCAATTTTCTCGAGATTACAAATTCCAAGTTCCAAATTCTTACCAAAGTTTCACAAGTTTCAAACTGCAGTTCTAACTCATCTGTCTAGACAGGTTTTCAAAACTATACTTACCAGATCTGGTTCCCAAAGTTCCCAAGCTTCTGAGTTGATCCTGGACTCCCCCGGGTCGGAGGTGATGGCCAGCTGGACCCAGTGCCTGCCGAGGCCAGGCAGAACCCCCTCCGATACAAGAGGATCGGTGGGCCCAGGGAAATTCCCCTGCGTCGGATTGGCATGGTTCCAACTGGACCAAACCTCAAGGCGAATTACGTGGATTTATTCACTTGAACACCATCTACCACTCGCACTTCCAGGCCAACGCACCAAGAATGTAGCAGCAGATAAGCATGCAATAAATAAAACCAGGAGTCTTTTCAAGGATCCAGCCAGTTTAATGTGACCACATTAGAACCCTAATTCCCCCACCCGGCTTGTCATCAGAGCCGGTGAAAGGAGAGTGGACACCCTAGGAGAACCTTCAACCTTACACAGCCACCCCCCAGGAGATTTTAATAATTAAATTTATCACTATCATCCCTCTCTCAACAATACTCTTAAAATATGTAATTGGACATGATACTTTTTTAACTATTAGACATTGCTCTGTATGTATGTGTGTGCCTGCTCTCCCTGCAGGTAAAGGAATGTGCTGATGGCTCGTTGAGTGTGAGTGGCTGTCAGGATCTCTATTGTTCTGCTTTGACTGCTACTGCTCTTTGCTGCCCCTCAGAAGTTGCCGCCCTAGGCAACTGCCTAGTCTTACCTAATAGTTAGTTAGGCCCAGTGGCATAAGTTACAATGAGGGGCTCCCATGCAAAATTTTTCGGAGGGCCCCCCCCCCATTGTCATGGTGGTGTGCCCATGCAGGACCCCCCACTTCATGTGGTGGAGCCCCCATGCAGCAGCAGTGGCAAACTTACTTCATTATGTTTGCTGCGCTGCTTCCGCTCTTGTAAATTCACGGCAGGCCTGGCGGCTGTTTGTCGCCAAGCCGAGGTCTTGCGGTATGGCTGGGATTGCTAAACCACATAAGGTTAGGGCAGGTCATTGGCTGTCCTCACTTTTTCTGGTTTAGCTATCCATTTAATGGCTCAGTGTTGCCGCTGACCAGATAGTTATCTCAATCGCTGAAGAAACTGGGTATTCAGCACACCAAATGTCAATAGGCTCTGGAAAACAATATCCAGTTTTTAATTTCAGTGGTGGCATCCAAGTGCTTTTAAAAGCACTGACCAGCACTCCTGCATATTTACTCCTAACGTTTCAAGGTATGCTAACAAACCAAACGGCATGAACATATGCACATGTCTAAGATCTTGTGAGTTTAAGAAATGTTGATATTATCAACAAAAAAAAATGTACAGAAATAGTGAGACTTGAAACAATTCTTTGGAATGCTTGTGAAAAGGTTCCAGCGAAAGAGGCTTGTGGTAACTAATGGTGAAGACACAGAATTCCGTCAGCCAAGATTTCATTCCTAGGCCAACGGCCAGCTAGCCAAAAGAGCTCCTGGAAGGATCATTATATCGCATTACAAAAGGAGATTACGGAAAAGAATACTCCGTACCAGCTGCCCTGGTGTTTAACTCAACCCTAAAACACAAAGATTATGTTATTTGGCAAACCAGAGTAATCCATCCTCCAAACAGTGGATTCTAAGACTGGAATGTGCTGCCATCTGCTGCATGTCCTATTCACTGTGCATCCTGTGGTACCGAGTCTTCAGTCTGAATAAAAAATTGTTAACACACAGCTACTGTCCTGCACTTGGACTGAACTTATTTCTAGCATTTGGGTTCATATAAGGTGAATGTTTATTCATTCATTTATTTACTTTTGGCTTTCCAGTCAAAGAATAACAACATAAGAACAAAGAACTGCCATACAGGGTCAGAGTAAGGCCCATCAAGCCCAGTATCCTGTTTCCAACAGTGGCCAATCCGGTCACAAGTACCTGGAAGGTTCCCAAAAAGGCACAGGTTCCACAATGCTTGTCCCGGGGCAAGCAGTGGATTTCCTGGGTCCTCTTTAATAATGGTTTATGACCTTTCTTCCAGGAAATTGTCCAAACCTTCTTTAAACACAGCTACACTAACAGCTTTTACTACAGCCTCCGGGAACAAATTCCAGAGTTTGATTATGCATTGAGTGAAAAAACATTTTCTCTTATTAATATTAAATGGGTTACATTATAGCTTCATTGCGTGTTCCCCTAGTCTATCTATTGTTTGACGGTCAACCATCTCTTTTCCAAGTTGAAGAGCTCTAACCTTTTAAGCCTTTCCTCATATGGGTATCCTTCCATCCCCTTTATCATTTTGGTGGCTCTTCTCTGTATCTTTTCTTATATCCTTTTTAAGATATACGACCAGAATTGCACATAATATTCAAGGTGTGGTCACACCATGGAACAATACAGAGGCATTATAATATCCTTTGCTTTATTCTCCATTCCTTTCCTTATGATTTCTAGCATTCTATTTGCTTTCCTGGCTGCCGCTGCACACCCGGCAGAGGGTTTCAATGTATTATCCATGATGACACCTAAATCTTTTTCCTGGGTGGTAGTTCCTAATGTTGAACCTTGCATCGCGTATCTATAGTTTGGGTTGTTCTTCCCGAAGTGCATAACTTTGCATTTGTTTCACATTAAATTTCATCTGCCATTTGGATGTTCAGTCTTCCAATTTATCAAGGTCCTCTTGCAATTTTTTCACAATCCTCTTGTGCTTTAACAACTTTGAATAATTTTGTTTCATCTGCAAATTTGACCAGCTCACTCATTATTCTTATTTCCAGATCATTTAAGAATAAGTTAAAAAGCAGCGGACCCAGCACAGATCCGTGGGGAAACTCCACTATTCACCTTTTTCCATTGAGAAAATTGGGCATTTAGCCTTACTCTCTGCTTTCTATCTTTTACCAGTTCCTGATCCACAATAGTACATTGACTCCAATCCCATGACTTTAATTTGGCCAAGAGTCTCTCATGAGGGACCTTGTCAAATGTTTTCTGAAAATCCAGATATAGTATATCAACCAGCTCACCTTGCTCTACCCATTTATTCACACCTTCAAAAAAATATAACAGATTAGTAAGGCAAGACTTTCCTTGGCTAAATCCATGTTGGATTTCTCCCATTAATCCATCACTATCTACACGTTCAGTAATTTTATTTTTTATAACTGTTTCTACCATTTTGCCCAGTACAGACTGGTGAGCCTGACGTCAATATTTTTTCCCAAATCACCTCTGGAATCATTTTTAAAATTGGCGTTACATTGGCCATTCTCCAATATTCAGGTACTACTGATGATTTTATTGAAGTAATTTGTGAACTAATAGTAGGTCTGCAGTCTCATTTTTCAGTTCTTTCAACACCCTCAGATGTATACCATCTGGTCCAGGTGATTTACTACTCCTTCAGTTTATCAAATACTTGTAATACATCTTCCCAGTTTATCAATATTATGTTCAATTCTTCCAATATATCACCTTTAAATACCATTTCAGCAGGCATGGATAACTTCCCTACATCTTCTTCAGTAAAGACTGAAGCAAAGAATTCATTCACTTCATTCGCTATCGCCTTGTCCCTCCCTTAGCGCCTCTTTTATTCCTCTATCATCCCAGTGTTCCAACTGACTCTCTCACCGATGTTTTGCTATGAATGTACTTGAAAAAGTTTTTATTATGTGGTTTTTGATTCCACTGGAAGCTTTTTTTTTTCCATTTCTCTCTTTGCCTGCCTTATCAATGCCTTGCATCTAACTTGCTAGTGCTTATGTTGGTTTTCTAGTTTTTGTCATTTGGCTCCTTTTTTCCATTTCCTGAAAGCTGCTTTTTTGGCTACAACAGCCTCTCTGACCTAGTCTTTAAATCATGCTGGCAATTTTTGGCCTTCTGCTTTCCATTTTTAAGCATGGAATACATCTGATCTGGGCTTCCAAGATAGTATTTTTAAACAACACCCATGCTTGATGTAAATCTTTAACTTTTGCAGCTGCTCCCTTTGTTTTTCTTAACTATTTTCCTCAGTTTATTATAGTCTCCCTTTTGAATGTTAAACATAGTACGGTGAAATTTCCTTGCTGTTTCTGCATCCATTTTTAAATCAAATGCTATGACGACTACTGAAAAGTGGCCCCAACACCCCGCATCTCTTGTACCAGATCCACTAAGGACTAGGTCCAAAATAGCTTCCTCTCTTGCTGTTTTTGAACCAGCTGTTACAAGGAAACAGTCATTTAATTTTTGTCTGGAAACTTTATCTCCCTAGCATGTCCTGCAGTGACACTGGCCCAGTAAATACTGGGATAATCAAAATCACCAATTATTACTATGCTGTAACTTTTGTTAACTTCCCCTGATTTGGGCCAGGTGTCCAGTCGTACACCTCCAATGCCATCGCCTTCCCCTTTTTACATGGAACTTATATCCATAGAGATTCTACAGTGTATTTTGTTTCATGCAAAAACTGTAATCATTTGTAACTCAATGCCCTCCCTCAAACACAGACCACAACTCCTCCTCCAATTTGATCTACCCTATCATTGTGATAAAGTTGTTGTACCCAGATATCACAGTGTCCCATTGGTTGTCCTCCTTCGCAGCAGCAGGTCTCTGACATGCCAGTCATATCTAATCTTTCATTGAGTGCTATATATTCTAGCTCTCCCATCTTAATTTTTAGACTTCTAGCATTTGCATACAGGCATTTTAGAGTTGTATGTTAATCATGTGAATATGGTTAACAGTTGATAGGGATAATTTGGAATCTTTCTGTACTTAAGGGTATCTGGTTACTTTTATCTTTATTGGAACCTCCCTGTTTGGATGCCCTAACTTCCCTCTTTTGCTAGTATCCTTTAAGGGTACATCCTTCTGACCCATGTGCTCTTGGGCAACTGTCGGCTTTCCCCTATTATCTAGTTTTAAAAGCTGCTCGCTTTCCGTTTTTAAAAGTTAATGCCAGCAGTCTGGTTCCATCCTGGTTAAGGTGGAGCCCATCCCTTTGAAAAAGCCCCTCTCTCATTCTCCAAATATTGTCCAGCTCCTAATGAATCCAAACCCCTCTTCCTTGCACCATCGTCTCATCCACACATTGAGACTCCAGAACTCTGCCTATCTTTTGGGTCCTGCCTGGTGCAAAGATAGTCGACCTCATGTGCCACCTAGACAAGGTTTTAGATAGTGCTGGGGAGTAGTCTGCTGTCTTGGTACATGTTGGTACCAATGACATAGGAAAGCTTTGGAGGGGGCGTTCTGGAGGCCAAATATAGACTTTTAGGTAGAAAGTTGAACTCCAAAACTTCCAGGGTAGCATTCTTCGAAATATTTCCCATTCCAATGCTACCCAAATATCAATAATTACCTTCTGACCACCTAATCTTCCTCAACCCGCACACTATACTACACTCCTCTATACTATGTATATAGTTGTTCTTATTGCTGTTTTCTGTATATAGTTGCTCCTGTTATCCAGGTTAACTTCCTTGTTATATGTAATGAACAGATAAATGTAACTTCTCTGAAGTTTCTTGTTCCATGTAAACCGCGCTGATATCGAATAGTGCGGTATATAAAAAATGTTAATAAATAAAATAATAAATAATGCGACCTCTCTCCTCCATGCACCTGAAGGGCTGCCAGACCTGAGGTGGGACTTCAGTACTACGTCCTGTAGGTCTCATCTATATACTTCTATGTCTTCCTTATGTCTTCTAAGTCTGCCACACTAGTGCACACATAAGACCTCTCACCAACTGGGAGAAAATTACACATGTGACACTCAATGCAAAGACTGGATAGCTCCCATCTCGCTGCTAAGTGCTGTCTACATCTTAGTTTTAAGGTTTTGTTTAGCTATTTAAAGTTTGACTGCTTAAAGTCACTAGGGATACTTGTACTGATACAGCTATACTTATTAAGTTTAAGGGACTTAGTTCACCTCAAGATTAATCAATCTATTCTTGACCAGCAGAACCTGAAAGTGAATTTGACCACCTCGTCCCCCTTTAATAGATTTAACAGCCTATAAAGCTACAATTATACCTGGGGTAGGTAGGAGTTCAGAGTGGGTACAAGGCAAAGAATACTTATTAAAAGCTAGCTTGTTACACAGTGCCCTAACCTGTGCTTCTAAAAATTCCTGGGTGATTCACACAGCCTTTGGTTTGATAGAGGAGCCTTTCATATTGCCCCTTTGAGCTCTCACTTGGCTTTAACACCTATTTTAAACTATTTCACAGGTCTTTTGCCCCCTAACTGGAAGGTCTCTTTGTAAAGGTCTCTAGAAACAATTTCTTTCTTTCTACTCAAGGAATATTTACCCTATTCTTCCTTCTATACTAAGCTATAATTTAATTTGATTTAAATTAAAAGCTCCCTGCTTCTACTGATTGAGGTTTAAATTTAAATTAAAATCTGGCGCTATGAGTCAGCAAATACACTGGATTCTAATGTACACAGATTTATCAGTTTTAACCCAAAGAATTCCCTTTTCCCCATGATTTACAGAATTTCCCATTAGCAAATACTTACAAGTGCAGATGTCTTTCCAGCAGCAGCAGTCCCTTTTTTGGTAGTCCTTCATTTAGGGGGCAATTTTATAAGTCTTGAATAGATTTACAAATATAAATCTAGAGCAGTGGTTTCTCAAACCTGTCCTGGGGGACCAGCAGCCAGTCGGGTTTCAGGATATCCATAAAGGAATATGCATGAGAAAGATTTGCATGGCCTACAGAGCGGCAGGTTCACCTACTCGTGCAATCTTACTGGGCAGACTAGATGGACCATAACTGGTCTTTATCTGCCGCCATTTACTATGTTAGTATGTTACTACCTCCATTATATGCAAATCTCTCTCGTGCATATTCATTGTGGATATAATGCAAACCCAACTGGCAGGTGGTCTCCCACTACAGGTTTGAGAACCACTGATCTAGATATATTGCTCACATACATGTGTAAAAGGGCATTTACACAGGTATTTGATGCAATCGCTATTCTGAAAGTACACACGTCAAGCCAAACGCGTGAACTTTTTACTGTGAGCACATACAAGGGAGGAGTTTAGGTGGAATTTGGGCGAAGCACAAAGTTACCAGTGTAAATTATAAAATACTTTAATTTATGTTTGTTCTTAGAAAAATCTAGGTATGTATGTTTTTACACCAGCCATAGGATTGGCATAAGTGTTCACAGCTTAAATTAACAAATGTTATCGACAACCTAAACCCCTATTTTATAAAGTAAAAGATTGCACGCACCTTACTTTATAAAATAAGTGAAAAACACATGTAAAAACACCATTAATCTAAGTGCACCTTATAAAGTTACCCTCTTGTAGGATAAAGGGGTCATTCTGATCCTCATTTAGCAGGTCTGGATGTCTGATCCAGATGTCCAGACCCGCTAAACATCTGGATCACACTGGCAGCCTCAAAGCTCCCCATATGTACAGGCCACTAGTGTGGGGAGCTCTGTGAGCGTGAGGGGGTGGGCTGGGGGAGGAGCGAGGGCGAGCGGCAGACGGGGTTGCGACCCTGGACGTGCAGGGCTGATTCTGAGATCGGCTCTGTACGTCCAGGGTCACACAGTTAGACGGGGATTTATTCCATGGAATAAGTCCACCTGTACGTGGGTGGACAGCAGAAAGCCGGCAGAGACAGAAAGGTGAGGGGTGCAGGGAATTCCCCGTAGCCTGACCCATGTCACGGAAGGGGGTCAGGCTGTTGGTAAAGATTCTTGTTGGCAGAGGATGGTGATTGTGGCTCCCTCATGGGGCCATGGTGCCATGCCAATGGGATGTCATGGCACCGCGCGCTCCATGAGGGAGCCTGGCTGAGTTAGCCAGGGATGTGGCTGGATGTCTGGAGTGCCTGAAATCGGGGCACCTTCTGGACATCCAGCCATTGTGCTGCGATTCTGCTCCCGCGGGGATGTCCAGGCCCACAGGAACAGAATCGGGTGCATCTTCGGGATGTCCGGATGTGCACCTAAAAAACTGGCCTCTAATTGATTAAGCAGGTGTCTACTGTAAGTGTGAAAATGGGTGACTACTTTTCTTTATAAAATATTAGCATAAACAGCAGAGATTATGCCGTTAAATTATGGTGTGGGCATTTAGAGCATTCCTAGAGCTGGTGTAAATGTCCATGCCTGTATTTTTCAAGTATGCACTTATATGTCCACATATGTGCGTAAATGACTAAAAGAGCCTCTTTTAGGAACCTTCAATTGCATCCCCCCTTTAATGTGAGTTAAAAAATGCAATTAAAAATTTACAACAGTAAAGCAATTACAATATAGTCTAGCTACAATCCCACCCATAAAAACAACCCAACCATGTGAGTCTCTGGGATGGAATGAAGGTGGTGGTCCGGGGGCTGCTAATAATGTGGGCAGTCAAATTTAAAAAGCAGAGGTTTGAAAAGGAGGACACACTGCAAAGAGATATCAAATGGGCAACAGAGCAGTATAGAGAGAGGGGAACAGCACAAGGTCTCAAGCAGCTGAATCAACTCCGAATGGAATTACACAAATTGCAATTAGATGCAATCAGATTCCAGCTAAATAGGGTCAAGCAACATTACTATGAATGGGGGGATAGGGCAGGATGGCTACTATCTAATAAGCTGTGTAAGAGAGGCCTTAGCATCTATAACAGCTATTAAGGGGAAAGGGGAAGATGCCCTGTGGACAGAGAAGCAGATTGGGGATTGATTCTGCCACTTTTATTGGGAGTTATATAAACGACAAGAGGTGGGGGGACCCCAACAAAAAGGGGAGAATACCTAGCAGGGATGGAACTCCCAAGCTTGGGAGAAGCAGTGAGGGAGGCTTTAGAAGAAGAGATAAGAGGGGGGAGAAATTGATAGGGTCCTTAAGGACCTTCCTAATGGAAAGCACCTGGGGTGGACAGGCTCACTGCAGATTTTTATAAAAAATTTAGGAAGGACCTCAGAGGTGTTTGGGAGGGTTTTTCAATGGAATACAAGAGGAAGAGGGGCACCTCTCAATGGATATGCTTACCCGCAGTGATTTCGGTCCTACTGAAAGAAGGAAAAGATCCCCTGTCCTGTGCGTCATACCGCCCTATTTCATTGCTCAGCGGTGATGTTAAAATTCTTGTTAAGGTGCTGGCCACCAGGCTGGCAAGGTGGATGCCCACACTGGTAAGAATAGACTTAACAGGGTTTGTTATGGGAAGGTAGGCCTCAGACAATATTAAGAGTCAATCTGGGCGGCACACCACCAACAGGAGGAAATGATGGTATTATCAGTCAATGCTGAGAAAGCATTCGACCGAATAGACTGGATTTTTCTGTTTTTGGTTATGCAAAAGATGGGCATTGGCCCAAGATATGTGGTTTACATACAACAATAATGTATACATTGCGGCATAGGCTGCGCTGTATTTACAATAGAACAGGTGATCTAACTTGGACAAAAATCAGTAACTATATACATGCTGGAGGTCGAGACCCCGGCCCAGGTGGGCATGTCATTGGGAAGAGACTATCTACAAAAGTGCTGACTATATACATTCTGCTATTTACATGATATGCATGGTTTGCCTTGGCACCGTTTGGTATGACTGCCTCATTGCTTGCTGGGTGTATTAGTGGGGCCGTCTTGGTGGGGGGTGGCCATTTGTGTGCTGTCATCGGAATAATGCATGAGGAAAAGGTGGTGTTTCAATGCCTTCCTAAATTGTGCAAGGTCAGCGATTGCCCTAATGTTGGACGGAAGGGCATTCCAACATCTGGGTGCATAGAACCTAAATGCTCTGTTTATCGTTGCTTGGGTGCATTTTGTTATTGCCTTTGGAACTACCAGCGTGTTGATGGCTATGGCCCTTCTGGATCTGTTAGGGGGCGTAGGGTGGATTAGCTCAGTGAGTGGGGTGGAGGTGAGCTTGTTGATGGCCTTGAATGTCATTACTAGAATTTTGAAAGAGAGTCTGCACTGGATGGGAAGCCAGTGGAGGTATTTTAGGATTGGTGTTACATGGTCCTTCCTGGAAGCTCCGTGTAAGATTCTGGCAGCTGCATTCATTGCAAGTTGGAGTGGATTTAGGGTGGTATGCGGGAGTCCCTGCAGAATTACATTGGCATAGTCAAAAATATGGATGGGTAGGTAAAGGCCTTATATAGAGAACCCAGGGCAGGGATTAAAATTAATGGGCGATATACTGAACCATTCCCGTTGGAAAGGGGCACTAGACAGGGATGCCCTATGTCATCCCTGCTTTTTGCTTTGGCAGTTGAACCCCTGGCGCGAGCTGTGAGGGAAGATGAGATGGTGCAGGGAATAACAGTGAGGAGATGCTAGCATTAGATATCTTTATTTGTGGATGATATCCTGTTGGTGGTGACTCACCCAGAGGAGACTATGCCAGGGGTTATGGAGCAGCTGCAGAAATATGGTATTGTATCGAGTATATTAGAATGAACCTAGACAAGACAGAGGCCTTAAACGTCAGCCTCTCAAAAACGGTCCTGGAGAGGATGAAACAGCTATACCCTTTTAAGTGGGCTAAAATGGCTATAAAATATCTAGGGGTTCATATTACAGCACAGCCACAGAATCTATATGCGGCAAACTACCCTACTCTATGGAATGCAGTGGGAAAGGATCTGCAGGGTTGGGCAGCTACAGAAATAACATGGCTGGGCCACATAGCGGCAATAAAAATGAATATTCTTCCAAGGGTACTGTATTACTTTCAGGCCCTACCACTAGCAATTCTGATTAAACACATGAGAGAGCTTCAGAAGAAAGTCATTCAGTTTGTATGGAATAAGAAACCTCCCCGGATAGCAAGGTCAGTTATATACAGAAGGAGGGAGGAAGGAGGTTTGGGAGTTCCCAGACTTTCAAGCCATACTATTGGGCCGCCCAAGTCTGCCATGTGATGGACTGGCAGGAGGGAGGTGAAGTGAAGAATTTTGAAGCTTTGGAGGGGGCACCCCTAGAATGTCTCCCATGGATGGGGATGGGTGAGAAGACCATGTACACAGAAAGACCCCTATATACGCCAAGTACTTCAGATGTGGGATAAGGTTAGAGAAGCACACGAGGGGATTTTTTCCCGGGTGGGAAGGGGGAGTATATAAAAAATATGCAAGGGTAGGGTTAAAGTGGTTTCATCAGTTTGTGGATGGGAGGGAATTGGTACCATTTGAAGACTTGCAGGAGGAATTTGGGTTGGGGAAAGAGAATAAATTTCAATATAGGCAGGTGCTGCATTTCTTGAAACAGAGATTGGGGAAAGAAAGCCTTGGAAGGGATTACTCTAGGTTGAAAACAATATGGTGTGGGAAAAAGAAATCTCCAGGCTAATCTTGGCCCTTTATAAAGCAATACAGAGGCCTCTGGTCAGTAAGCACTAGGGTTGCCAACTGGCTGCAGATGCACCCGAAAGGCTTGATCCAGTCCTGCATTTACCCCACTGCATGCAGGGACATACACTTCTGATTTCTCCATCGCACCCCATACAAAAAGCAAGACTTCATGTTCCTGCATGCAATGGGGTAAACGTAGGACTGGATCAATCCTGCCGGGCGCTTCTGGAGCCAGTTGGCAACCTTAGTAAGCACCGCTATATGTTTGAGTGGGAAAAAGATTTGGGGTTTGAAATCAAGGGAAAGCAATGGAAGACTATATTTGACCAGATCCAACAACTGGAGGAGTGGCCTAGTGGTTGGGGCAAGTTACTTCAGGCTGGAAGGTCTGGGGTTCAAATCACATTAGAGGACAAGCAACCTTGGGCCAGAAGGACTGGGGTTTCTAGTCCCACAGGTGCTCCTTGTGGTCTTGGGCAAGCCACTTAACCCTCCATTGCCCATGTTCCCTGTAAGTATGTGTCTCATATCCCCTTGTGTTAAATGTATCCCCCAATTGTGTTGTGGCCACTTTGATTGAAGGATAAGGTGGTATACAAAACTGTCTAAATAAATAAAGGAAAACTGGTACAAGGTCACAGTGCAGTGGTACTGCATGCCAGTTTGCTTACACAAGATGTTCCCAGGGGCAATGAAGCAGTGTTGTGGGGAAGAAGGCACCTGATGGACCTGTCCCAGAATTGTACCATTTTGGAAGGAAATACAAGAGTGGATTCAGGAAGTAACAGGGGTCGTGGTGGCAGTGGACCCATGTGTATATTTGATGGGATGGTGGAGGGCCCGCAGAAAGAGAGGAGGCAAATAATGGCATGCTTAAGTGTGGCACGATGGGAGCTCTCATATAGATGGAAGCAAAAAGAACCCCACTCTTAGAACACTATGTGGAGAGACTCCGCCAGATATACTTAATGGAAAAATTGACAGTTATTCATAGACAACAAATACATCGGTTTTGAGAAGATATCGAACAAAATGCTGGTCTATTTGCACAGGGAAGGAGGGGAAAGAGGGGGAAGGTAAAGTAGAAGCCGGGAATGGACATGGGAGAAGAATCTATGGGTTAAAAATTATAAACACAAAAAGGCGGGGGATGGTGCTTTTTGAGTAGAGGGCATAAATGGATATGTTTTGCAATAATGGTTGTAATGGCTATTGTTGAAATTTCAATAAAAAGTAAAATTACACAACTCCCCCCCCCCCCCCCCCCCACAACCCAACCATGCCATCATAGCAATCTCCAAAACCCACCATAAATAAATGGGATAAAGACTATAGTTCACCAGAAAATGGACAGCTTTCCCTGTCCACTGACCTGGACCATTACACCAGCTGTTGCACCACATTTTTAAGAATCCAGCACTCAGGGCATAGAGGAGTAGCTTAGCGATTAGTGAAGCGGGCCGAGAACCAGGATAACAGATCTCGGATCCCACTGCTGCTTCCTGTAACCTTGGGCATGTCACTTAACTCTCCCAGTACAAACTTACCTTGTAAGCCCTCTATAACAGGGAAATACCCACTGTATCTGAATGTCTCTCACCTTGAGCTACTAGTACAATGGCATGAGCTATATCCCAATAAACTAAGGAGAGGTCCAGAACCCATCCACCCTCAGACATCAGTTATATGTGCAATAGCAGACCATGGCCAAAGCACGGGATCAAAACTAAGGCACACAATGCATACAAAAGACAGACACAGAAGCAGTGCGAATGCACACATGGAAACCAACACATTAACAGACACATACACAGACCACATGCAAACAAATTTTCAGTTACATGCCATGGGAAATGAGAGATCTGCAAATAATGCACACACGAAGCATTCAGATGTGACCCTCTGACAGCCCTGTCTTCCCGTCTTAGTTCTCTCCCAAACCTCTGCGAAAAAGAGGATTGCACAATGAATGGGAGCCATTTTCAAACTGCCCCACGTGCTGCAAAGTCTGGGACCATTATACCCTGGGTCTCCGCAACAATTCTCAAACTGACAGCTGCACTTTCACTTTTAAAACTGCCCTGGGGATAAAGTAATTACAGATATTGGCACCTGCTTTTCCTACAGAATTTTCTTGCATGGAAAATATTGAGATCAATAGTCAGTCAATAAAATGTCTGGTAAATAATTTGAAATGTTTAATCTAGATGTTTCCGATTATAGCTTCATTCAGTGGCACTATACATATAGCCAGCGCTGCTGAATATGCAAACACAAATTACAAGTATACAGATATGTATATGTAGAATATTTGGATATCAGGGCTTGTGTATACGTTATACTTTTGGCTTAGACCCTACAGCAGTGATGGCTAACCTTTTTGAGCCCGAGTGCCCAAACTGCCGCACAAAACCAAAGAATTTCCTCAAAGTGCCAGCACGTCCATTAAAGCCTCATTTGCATAAGGTGCCTCATTTGCATAAATATTTGCATAATGTTACCATACACTAACTTTTAGTAAACATGCCTCTTAATGAGTATATGGATAAAGAAAGACTAAAAGGTTTCTACATTACTATAATCCAGTACCAACCGCCAGGCACATTAGGAACTACTACAAACGCTGCCCATTTAGAACCCATAGCAAACCCGCCGTATCCTAACAGTACTACCAGGACTCACAAAGCACCATACCCTAACTATCAAAAGGCAACACTGCAAATATTAAACCAATACATTTCAGAGAACAACAATACATGACCTACTGGGGAAAGAACAAGTGGCAATGTCAAATAGGAATTATATAAACAGAATACCTCAGCTCAGTTACACATGCAGAACAGACCATCACCAAACAAGGAATCACAATTTAAAAACAGGAAGACAATAATTAAACTGGGAACCCCAAAAGCCAACTTGGAATATACAACAACACTGTAGAAATAAAACTATAAATTAATTTCCTCTTGTACTAAACAAAGCGCAAAATTAATGATGCACATTTCCCAGAGCTGACATATTCCAGTTAATAAATTCAAATAAAGAGATATTTTTCTACCTTTTGTGCATTTTTTTTCAGTTGCAATTGCTCCAGCCACTTTCTTCTGGTTTCTTCGTGTCTTCTCCTAACTCTCCATCTGCTGTCCATTTGTCCTTTCTTCTGTCTTCTTGGGTTTTTTTTTTCCATTCTCTCTCTACATCTGCTTTAACATACTAATCTTTCTCCTTTTGCTCTTTCCTCATTCCTATTTCATCTACTCAAAATTTACCCCTCCATCCTCAATCCCCACTTATTCTCCCAATACCCGGCCAATTGTAGATTTTTTATCCCTCCCACACAAAATATTTTTCCCCTCTCCATTTTACTCTCCCAGCCCCATCCCATTCTAATCCTCCCCCAACACCAGCTCCCTTCTAGTTCCAGCCTCACCCAGCATCCATTCCCTTCTAGTCCCTGCATCAGCCCATTTCCAGTCCTAGCAGCCCCCCAACAGCCAATTTCCAGTCCTAGCAACCTCCCAACCCAATTCCAGTCCTAGCCGCCCCTCATCAACCCACTTCCAGTCCTAACCCCCCATAAGCCCATTTCCAGTCCTAGCTCCCCCATCTATTTGCAGTCCCATCCGAGTCCCTCCATCAGCTCATTTCCAAACCCAGCCCCCCATGAGCCCATTTCTAGTCCTTTCCTAGCCCCACCATCAGCCCATGTCAAATCCTAGCTCCCCTCCACTCAGCCCATTTCCAATCCAAGCCCCCCATGAGCCTACTTCCAGTTCTAGCCCCTTCATGAGTCCATTTCAATCCAAACCCCCACCACAGCCCATTTCCAATCTTAGCACCCCCCCAACAGCCAATTTCCAGTCCTATTCTAGCCCCTCCATCAGCCCATTTCCTGTCCTAGCCCCCCTCACCCATTTCCAGTCCTAGCTCCCTCCCCCTCACAACCCATTTCCATTCCAAGCCCCAATCCCATCAGCTATTTGCAGTTCAAGCCCTCCTTCCACTCAGCCCATTTCCAGTCTTAGCCCCCCCATAGCCCATTACCAGTCCTAACCCCCCCATCAGCCCATTACCAGTCCTAACCCCCCCATCAGCCCATTTCCAGTCTTAGCCCCCCCCCATAGCCCATTAATAGTCCTACCCCCCCCCCAAATCACCATCACCATCACCATCACCAGCCCACTTCCACCTTAGCACCCCCCATGGCCCATTACTAGTCCTAACCCCCCCCCCCCCCCCCCCATCAGCCCATTTCCAGTCTTAGCCCCCCCCATGGCCAATTACCAGTCCTAACCCCGGCCAATTACCAGTCCTAACCCCCCCCCCCCCCCCCCTGGCCAATTACCAGTCCTACCCCCCCCCTGGCCCAATTACCAGTCCCTACCCCCCCCTGGCCAATTTACATTCCTAACCCCCCCCATCAGCCCCTTTCCAGTCTTAGCCCCCCCCCCATGGCCAATTACCAGTCCTAACCCCCCCCCTGGCCAATTACCAGTCCTACCCCCCCCCCGGCCAATTCCCAGTCCTACCCCCCCCCCCGGCCAATTACCAGTACTCCCCCCCCCCCCCGGCCAATTACCAGTCCTACCCCCCCCCCCCGGCCAATTACCAGTCCTAACCCCCCCCCATCAGCCCCTTTCCAGTCTTAGCCCCCCCCCCATGGCCAATTACCCGTCCTAACCCCCCCCCCTGGCCAATTACCAGTCCTACCCCCCCCCCCCCCGGCCAATTACCAGTCCTAACCCCCCCCCCCGGCCAATTACCAGTCCTAACCCCCCCCCCCCCCCCCGGCCAATTACCAGTCCTAACCCCCCCATCAGCCCCTTTCCAGTCTTAGCCCCCCCCCCCCATCATGGCCAATTACCAGTCCTAACCCCCCCCCCATCAGCCCCTTTCCAGTCTTAGCCCCCCCCATGGCCAATTACCAGTCCTACCCCCCCCCATCATCCCATTTCCAGTCTTATCCACCCCACCATTGCCCATTTCCAGTCCTAAAACCCCTTCCCCCCTATCATACCAAATTTAAAAAAAAAAAAACCAAACAAAGCGGCTGCTTCTGCCGCGGCAGCCTCAAGAGCTCTGCCGCGGGCCCCCCCCCTCCCCCTCCCCCTCCCCCCTGCCCGGCAGAGCCTCCCTGCATCATCTACCTTCAAGTCGCAAAACGCGGGCTTCTTTCAGAGCCGCGAGAGTTTCCTTTCTCGCGGGAGAGCCGCGAGAAAGGAAACTCTCGCGGCTCTGAAAGAAGCCCGCGTTTTGCGACTTGAAGGTAGATGATGCAGGGAGGCTCTGCCGGGCAGGGGGGGGGGCCCCGCGGCAGAGCTCTTGAGGCTGCCGCGGCAGAGCTCTTGAGGCTGCCGCGGCAGAAGCAGCCGGTTTGTTTGGTTTTTTTTTTTTTTAAATTTGGGACCTTTTAAATGCGGACCTTCCCGCGTGCCAGCTGCAAGGCCTTCGCGTGCCACAGCTGGCACGCGTGCCATAGGTTCGCCATCGCTGCCCTACAGCAATAGTTATACCTGGTTTTGGCATGTCTGAGCCAAACATATGCACTATGGTGCTGTGGCAAAGTGCAATCAATGAATAAGTCCAGGAGTCAATTGACAGGGTCCAAGCCAGTTTATTGTGCACAGGCCCAGTCAGTCAAAGCTTCAAAAGGAACTGAGCAAAGGTTTATACAGAGACATAACCATTTATACCTCTTTTTCAGTTTGATACATGAGAATTTTCTATTGGTCCCAACTTGATACATGCAAACTTTTCATTGGTTATACATTCCCTGCACCTGTCCAATTAGAAATCCCTCCGGAGCCTAGCAACTGGCCCCCTCCTTTAGGATTGCTTGAACAATGCTACAGTTCTGAATTTCATTACTTTTCTACTGCAAGGTTAACTTTGGCTTCTGGAATGCATATACTGAAATATTTCTGTTCTTTCACACACAAGAGAATAATAGAAGACTTATGAATTCATGAAAACTTCTTATTAAGCATTTTAAAACAGTTTTCTCATTTTCCACAGATTTTTGGTTCTTTTCTAGCTATAATGGGAGTTAGGATCCAGGCCTAACTTACAGGCCTTTCATAGTAGCAGACCATGCTAGGCCATAGCCTACCACAATGGGAATTACTTTAAAAGTCCTATTTATGATATGGATATGCAGAAAACACCCTTCATACGTGCAAATCCCATCCACATCCAAACACTGATTTTAGAAGGGTCAGAGTGTACACCTCCTGCTGTGATCCTGTCTAAGTCAAATGGAGGCATATCAGGACCTGCTGTGGACATCGGGAAGAGATATACATGCATGCTCAATTTCACAAAGGGGCTGCACGGCAGCGGCTGCTGCCAATATTCATGGCCGAATTTACACCAGAATCCAAACAGACCAACTGTTAGGGGTATGTTTACTAAACTCCGGTAATGTTACCCGCGTTAAGTTCCCCGGTAGTGTTATGGATGTCCATATAAAGGCATGGGTGTTGCATCATTACGGCAAGCCGTGTCAGCTAACGCGCGTTACAAGGTGCCTTCTTAGGCACCTTACTTATAAGGCACCTTACAAGGCACCTAACAAGGCGCCTTCTAAGGCACCTTACTAATAAGGCACCTTACAAGGCATATTACAAGGCACCTTGTAAGGCGCCTTGTAAGGCGCCCTATAAGGTGCCTTGTTAGGTGCTTTATAAGGTGCTTTGTAAGGCGCCCTATAGGGTTCCTTAGACTAAGCGCCATATTAGGCACCCCTGGACAAGACACCTTAGAAGGCACCCTGGGCTATGGAACCATAGGTTAAGGTGGCCTAACAAGGTTATGGTGCCCTAGGTTAGTGTACCCTAAGGGCTGCAAGGTGCCACAGGATGACATGCATGACCTGTGAGGCATAGAGACAGATGTAGCCCTAACACTAGATAGAGCACAGAGGAAAGGCAATGAACAGGTGAGTGAAGGAGGGAGAGCTGGGAGCTGCTGGACCTGCCATATCTGCGGACATCCCATGTGGCTGCCACTACTGTTGACAAACATGGTGGGGGCAACTGTACCACAGCACAGAGTGTTGGCAATGTAAAGTACTGGAAAGACAGTTCGTGGCAGACAATGGGAATACATGTCCCCCAGTGGAATAAGAAAATAAGGGGAGTAGAACCCTGAGCCCTGTTGAAGAAGGGGTACTTCTTCTATTGCCCCTTGGGCAAGAAGGGTAGCAATCTCCTGACCCAGAAGGTTGAGGAGAGATGTTGGAGAATTGAACTGTCTCACCATGGTGTGGGGAGGAAGGTTCAAGAAATGAAGTAGCAGCAGATAAGCATGCAATAAATAAATCCAGGAGTCTTTTCAAGGATCCAAGCCAGTTTAATGTGCACATGGCTCAAGCAATAAGCAATTTCAAAATGGCTGAGCAATGGCTTCTAGTAAAACAACAACTTTTATAGCTTTCTTGTCCATTCTAAGCATAGGCAAACTTTTCATTGGTCCCAGTACCCCTCTCACCCATCTATTGGTCCCGGTACTGATATGGCTACCCAATCGGGACTCTGGTCTGGGCCCAGCACCTGGTTGCCCCCCTTCTAGTCCCAATTACAATGGTCAGTGTCTCCAACTTGTTACTTCTCTCCTCCAAGGTCGCTGAGCTTGTTAAAACATATGGGAAGCAGGGCACTGTAAACCTTGCTTTTTGCAGAGTTAATTAATTCCATAGAAGCTGTGCTCTCTTATCAGTACCAATTAGAGCTGTTTTCTGTCTTTTATAAGTTTCGTTTCTGCTTAGCTATGTTCAGTTAAACTGAGTTAAGTTTCAATTCTATGGTGTCATCATTCAGGGGGGTTTTCATTCCTCTGGGCCTAACTACAGGATTCAGTTACAGGTCAAGCTGCTCAGTCCTGTCTGCTTAGTTCAATTAGCATGGATCATAGGCCGTCGCCTACCACATTCCCCCCTTTGATTATTCTCACCCGCATGTTAATAAGGTGTGAGAATCAAATCACATAATACTAGGTAAAGGTATCACTCTGTGGTATAGGGTAGTAAGTTCACATAGCTAGCATCTTTGTAGCTGTCTTACGCTCTACAGTGTTATTAATAACTGAAGTTATCATTTGCAAGCAAAATGGCAAGAAACAAGGGAGCAACAGGCAGATAGTCAAAGTCCATAGTTTGGCAAGAGTGGGAAAAAGAACTAAAGGATTAGAAGGTTCGGTTGCATCTTTGTTGTGCTGTCGTAAAGCTTCTGATTTAGACAGACCAGCTGTCCATCCTTCGTAGTAGATTGTGGTCCAGTCCGAACAAAACACAAACTGTCAACAATGGGGTGGGCCAATACCCACTCACTAGTAGTATTATGTAAATCAGTCTGATTGTATAGGATAGAATAGTTCAGTTCTTGCGTCTCCCAGGGCCACTGATCTCCCATCTTAGTTCCTCCACAATAGAAACAGTCAGAAGTGTGGAGACTAGATGCTATTGCTCCAGTAAGTTCAAGAAACAAGTTCTGGTGGTGGTATGAGGAATTGCAACGGTGGCTTGCATAGCCTTGTAGAAAGTCAAGATCTAGAACAACTTTTGGATTGGAGAGTATACCAATGCAAGTATAGGAAGAATGATAAAACAAGGTCTGAGTGACCTTCGGTCCAGTTCATGTTGTACTTATACAGGCTGCCCAGGGAGATAAGGCAAAAGTCATTTCAAAGCACTCCAAGGCTGCTATCACGATGAAACAGTAGAGAATCATGATGAAAGTTCTCTGAAGAATTAGTGCAAGTCTTTGAAAAACCAGTGCAATCTGTTGATAATTCTTGACCACGAAGTCTTCTTCTTCTTTACTGTACGTTGACCTGTTTTGCTCTCAGTAGCATGCAACAGGTGTAGCGTTGATTGTAGATCCTCAAGCTTCCGCTGTACATGACCTTACCAGCTTTTTGGCAGGAGTAGGGCTGTAGATTCCAAAGTATCACTGTCCTCTGGGATGTCTCAATTTCTTAAAATATCATAGCATAGTCTCTTAGGCTATTATTGCTTCCTTAGAGCAGTTCACTCTTTAGGAGATCAAAACAGTCTTTTCAGAGTATTTAAACACAGTCTCTTAGAAGATTCAATTTCTTAACACAACACAGTCTCTTTCTGATGATTGCAGGTTTTTTCAGATGCGAGGCTTACCTTCAGATAAACAAACAGTCTTGAAATAGTGCAGTTTCTGAGGGACCAATAAGTCTTAGGTCCGTGGTTGTTGTTGTAGGGTGAGGTGCAATGGAGTCTCAGGATGCTGTACAGTAGTCCAGTGATCAGGTTCAAGAGCAGCTGCTGGCTTCACTTGATTATGATGGGTCCAAGGATCAAATTCTGCGACTTTTACTGCAGTTGGAGTTGACAGGATGACGACATAGGGTCCTCTCCAATGCAGGGCTAACAGTATCTTTCTCCACTCTTTGATCCACACCGAGACTCCAGGCTTGAAAGGATGCAGGGGTGCAGGCAAATTGATGAGTAATCGATTTTGTACTCAGGTATGAAGACTCCTGCAAAACAGAACTTAAAACCAATAGTTCATGTCTAATAATTTCAGATCCTATCTGTCTCATATCTCCTTTTATTTCCTATACAATAGGCAGGGGTTGCCCATACAGAATCTCAAAAAGGGAGACTCCTATAGACTTAGCAGGGGCTAAGTATATCCTAAGAAGGGCTATGGGAAGAACCTGGGGCCACTTCAGGTAAACCTCTTGGCAAAGTTTAGACAACTGAGATTTCAGGGTTCTATTCATACATTCTACTTTTCCTAAATTCTGAGATCTATAGGCAGTATGTATCTATTAATATCGATATCTTGGGCTATACTTAATGGACTTGCTTCCTAAGGTTATCCACCCTCATTCTTTGTACAGGGCCCCATATGCATACAAGGTTGTAAGGGTATACTTGAAATCTGGGTACACATTTAGACAGGGCTCTTTTCCTATTGTTAGTGCTCTAGTGAGGACTATCAGTTCAGCTTTCTGTGGTGAAGTTTCTGGGGCCAGGGCTGAGGACTCAACTACCAAATCAGGGGTCACCACTGCATATCTAGCACAACAATGTCCATTGATGATGAAACTGCCTTCAGCCACAAAGAAAGTCTGTTCAGGGTTCTCCAGAGGGACATCAGTCAAATCCAGGTGGCTTGAGAATACAATGTCCATAATTTCTAAACAGTCATGATCAGGGGATCAAGACCAACTGATAACAACATAGCAGGATTGAAAGCTTGACTGACCCTTCAGTTGTATCTGGGGTTTTCACACAACATACTCTAATATTTCAACATTCATAGATTTGTTAGCTAGTAATTTCCTTTGTATTTCATATTGGTTAGAACAGAGTGTGGTACAGTAACTTGAAGATCCTGTCTCAAAGGGATTTTTCTTTTAGTTTTTGCTTACTAGGAAGGCTGTAGCTGTAACAGCTTCTCAAATAAGGTCCAAGAGATTGAGTCAACACTCCCAGAACATTTCCTTGCGACTCATGAACATAGAGACTGCAAGGTTTTCTGGACATCGGTAGACCCAGAACTGGTGATAACATCAGAGGGTTTTCAAAGATCAAAAGACTGCATTCCTATTCAAGTCCCCATTCCAATGGAGACTTTTTCATTCCTTTGGTAGCTTGATACAATGTGATACAATGGTTTTGCTAGCAGCGCAAAATTGGGGATCCATATACAACAGTACCCTGTGGCACCCAAGAAGGCTCTCACTTGCCTCCTGGTGGTTGGAGTAGGAATACTGCATACAGCTGCTCTGCGTTCTGGTAAGGGTTCCAGGCGTCGAATTCCGCTGGACAACTGGAATCCTAGGTATTTAACTTGTTTGACATAATTATGCTTTGGCTCTTGAGACTTTGTATCCAGCCTCATTAAAAAGGTGCAAGAGTTCACTGGTGGCTGGTGGACATTCACTTTCTGAGTTGGTGGTAATCTTGTCTAGGTGAGTTGGCCCTACCTCCTTGTAGTGGGGTCTTGGGCTAAGCGTATACAGAAAAAAACATCTTTTTAAGTCCAGAATGATGAAATGTATAGCTTCAGCAGAGATCAGCTCCAAGAGAATATAAGGATTTTGGTACCACTGGTTGTATAGTTTCAGCTGCATCATTCATTCTTTCTTAGATCCTGCACTGGGCGGTAATCACCTGTCCCAGGCTTCTTGACTGGCTTGAGGGTGACAATGGCAGGGGCTATGTTCTTCGCTAGGCCAGGTGGATTATCTTCTGCCCATCCTCCAGGTGGGGCTATGAGGTTGGTAAGTGTACAGCTTGTTGCTTTGGATGCAGGTGAATAGAACCACCATTCTTCTTCTTGGGGACAGTTAACACCATCAGGCCAGCAGATTTTGAGTTTCATTTTTCCCCCTTCAACAAAGGATATCTGTGCTTGAAGCTTTGCAAGCAGGTCTCGGCCCAAAAGTGGAATAGGGCATTCAGGCATATACAGGAACTGGTACATTATTATTATTTTTTTTTTTCTAGTTCACACATGTGGTTCTGCAGAAAAGGCTTTGCGAGAAAAAAACACAGGGGCTACTGGCTTTAGTATTCTGCTCCTGTATCCCCCATAAAAGTCCATATATTGGTCCCCTATTTTTCAGACTGACTCCTGGGGACCCAGGGAAACTGGAGAGTCCGGTCTGGCCTAGTCTTCATCCATGCTGTAGCCCTCTCAGGCTGCCACTCACGCTATAGCTGCTCCACTCTCGTGCTGAAACACTGTGCTTGGTTTTATTCTGTCTATGATTCTACAATCAAGTACTCCCTCCTGGGGTGGAGTCAAGATACGGGCATTCACTTCTCTAATGTCCTTCTTTTTCTATAATGGGCGTACTCACACCCAGTTTTTCACTTCCTCTGTTCCTTCAATTAAGATAACCTCCTCACATCATTCAACTAAAATATCATTCACTTTCTCTGTTACATTTATTTTCACAATTCACACACCCTCTGATTAACTTTCATTTAACCATTATGCCCGCAAATTCATCCAGTTCTTTGCAATTTCCGTTCATTAGTTCAATCAAGTCCTAAAACTTCTCAGTGTATAATGCAGTTTTTTTTTTTCAGTTCTAAACAAGTCTGGTCAGCTGACTTTCACTTCTAGTCCGGAGGGGGTGGACATTCCCCTGTTGCAGAGGTGGCTAGCAAACTACTTGGGAATCTGTAGTCCCCCCCCCCCTCTCCTGGATTCTGTTTCTCCTAGCAATGCTCTATCCAGGAGGTTGATTTTTTTTTTTTAAGCATCCACTTCTCTGCTGTGGGCACATTAGTTCACGCCCACTGGGGGGGGGGGGGTTGACATCATCGGTGGACTGGGCTCCATCCCCCCCTTAAGCACTCTGAACTGAACTACTTACAGAGAGAGAGAGAGAGACGAGACAGGATATCTAGAAATTCTGGGGCAAAATCCTGATTGGGACAGAGACATTTCATAATCTTCAGTAAATCCCTTACTGAAATTCTTGATCATACTTGAAAAGACACTTATTATTTCTGTAAACATAGGGCAGGCAGGAAACACTTAGATTGAGCACATACATCCATTATGCTTCTTATAGAGAGAACTATAGCTATCTGTCAGCATGTCTCTGCAAAAGAAATTATTTTTTTAGTTCAGGAAGCAAATATTAAAGACATTCCGGATATTTTTCATAAAATACAGTACACCTTTCCCTTTTTTTTTTAAATACAGAAAAGCTAACTGATTTGTTCATTAGTAACCAGCACAGAGGGGAAGCATGCATTCAAATGACTTATACTCATTCATAAAAAGATAAACTTTGTTTTTAAAACTTTTGGTTAAACAGAGCTAGTGAAACCAGAGAAAAAACTAATTATAAATTCATCACGCTTCGATTAAATGAAGAGACTTTTCAAATCGGCAGTCCCTTTTCATTCCTAGGAGAAATTTCCTGCAGTCTCCAACTGTCTCTCCAGAACCTTTTTTTTTTTTTTTTAAGGATATGTGGAAGCCACACCCCTCTGCTCGCGGGGAAACAATTGAACTGTGCTCATAAAAAGAGACTTCTCATTCACATGGACAGAGATGCCAGAAAAAAACAATTTAAATCAATGTTAAGTCGTGATCTAATTACTTTGTAGATCAAAGGAAAAACAAAAACAGTTCTTTATCATTTCCTATTTGAATCATAAAACACAGGGCAAAGCTAAGCCCACAAATATATTATACCTATCTGACCGGAATAACTAATCTTACCCTACACACTATAACTGAACTAAACCCGTCACCTCCTGGATAGTTCTGCAAAGTAACAGCAATATAACAGGCTCAATTGACTTAGAAATGCAGACAGAGCAGAGAATATAACTAAAAACTGTTTGCGGAGCTCTGATGATTAATACAACCTTCAAAACTAAAATTCTGACTAAATATTCTTATTGAATGGTACACAATACATGACCACAGCAGGAGGAACATTACTATCAGAACAAAGTGAATAAAAACAGGTAGAAACAGGTATAATTGTCCTGATTAGTCCAGCAGCAGATCGTTGAAAAACATGCCTGCATAGGGTTAAACAGCACCAAACATTCTCCTGCACAGACACGCCCCCTGTCAGCTTTTTCACTGTGCTAAAACCAACTGGGTGAGACCAGCTTTTTGATTTCTAAAAATGACCGTAGGTGTTTTGGGTCTTCATTCTGCTCTATTAATACAATTTCTTAACCAGTGAACTGTCACAAAGTACTCAACATAATAATCTCACATTTATAACAGAAGGGAAACTCGTGGTTTCAACAGATAACAAAAATCAAATACACAGGACGGACAATACACCAAACGCTTCATCCGTTTCGCGACCTAGACGCAGTCACCCGACTAGGAACTGCGCTAGTCCAGAGTCCACTCTCGCTTGGTCCGTGCTGCCAGACCTCTCATTCACACTTCATTCACACAATCATGCTAGCAACGTATCTCAGAATGCATTCCTTTCTATCTATTCTGACTAGTCTTTTTCCCAATTACAAAAAGGATGAGGGTTTCACCCGGCGAATTCCCATGCGGGGTTACTCGGCCCTTCCTTGAGAGGTGATCATGCTCTCTTACCAATTCCCAATATCTCGAGATTACAAATTCCAAGTTCCTGTCTGTTCTGACTAGACTAAATCATGATTTTTTTTTTTTTTAAACAGCTGTACCTCGCGAATACTCATGCAAGGATTTTCAAACAAAGACTTAAGTCTTACCAAACAAGAAGGACGATGGCTTCACCTCGCGCATACTCATGCAAGGTTAATAGGACCGTCCTTGAGAGGGGATCAGTGCTCTCATTACCAAATTCCAAATTCCAAGTTCCAAGTTCTCGAGATTACAAGTTACAAGTTTCAAACTGCAGTTCTAACTCATCTGTCTAGACAGGTTTTCAAAACTATACTTACCAGATCTGGTTCCCAAGCTTCTGAGTTGGATCCTGGACTCCCCCGGGTCGGAAGTGTTAGCCAGCTGGACTCAGTGCCTGCCGAGGCCAGGCAGAACTCCCTCCGATACAAGAGGATCGGTGGGCCCAGGGAGATTCCCCTGCGTCGGATTGGCATGGTTCCAACTGGACCAAACCTCAAGGCGAATTACGTGGATTTATTCACTTGAACACTATCCACCACTCGCACTTCTCGGCCAACGCACCAAGAATGTAGCAGCAGATAAGCATGCAATAAATAAATCCAGGAGTCTTTTCAAGGATCCAAGCCAGTTTAATGTGCACATGGCTCAAGCAATAAGCAATTTCAAAATGGCTGAGCAATGGCTTCTAGTAAAACAACAACTTTTATAGCTTTCTTGTCCATTCTAAGCATAGGCAAACTTTTCATTGGTCCCAGTACCCCTCTCACCCATCTATTGGTCCCGGTACTGATATGGCTACCCAATCGGGACTCTGGTCTGGGCCCAGCACCTGGTTGCCCCCCTTCTAGTCCCAATTACAATGGTCAGTGTCTCCAACTTGTTACTTCTCTCCTCCAAGGTCGCTGAGCTTGTTAAAACATATGGGAAGCAGGGCACTGTAACCTTGCTTTTTGCAGAGTTAATTAATTCCATAGAAGCTGTGCTCTCTTATCAGTACCAATTAGAGCTGTTTTCTGTCTTTTATAAGTTTCGTTTCTGCTTAGCTATGTTCAGTTAAACTGAGTTAAGTTTCAATTCTATGGTGTCATCATTCAGGGGGGTTTTCATTCCTCTGGGCCTAACTACAGGCTTCAGTTACAGGTCAAGCTGCTCAGGCCTGTCTGCTTAGTTCAATTAGCATGGATCATAGGCCGTCGCCTACCACAGTACCCTTCCCTTACAATGGAGAGGGTCCATTGCTCTGCTGTAATTTGCTCCCATCTGGGAGCAAAGTAAGCCAACCTTCCTGGAATGGTGAGGGGCTCTGGTTCTTCCAGAGCCAGAAAGGCTAAGTTCTCTAGTTGCAAGTCAAAGGCCCTGGGGAGGCTGAGGCTGCTGAGTCGTGGGAGGCCTGGCAGCCTTTGACTTGGCCTATTTAGGTGGTTGCTGACGCTTTGCAGCAAAACGAGCTGCAGATGATGCCTGCTGACCATAAGCAGGATAGTATCTTCCCTTTTTAGAAAAAGTTGTCTTTTTGAACAACCTTTTCTTAGCAGGAGAAGAGGTAGACTTTGAAAGTCGATCCAAAGCAGAGTTCTCAGCATCCATCTGAGTGGCCTTTGCTTTTCAATCCCTGCCAAAAAGGTTTTCACCTGTACAAGGAAGATTTCCCAGTTCATCTTGGACCCAAAGTTCCAAATCAGAGGCTTGTAACCAAGCAATTCTACGTGCACCTATGGCAATAGTCGAGGCTCTGCTTACACACTCAAAAGAGTCAAAGGCTGCACGGTTGGAAAATTTGGAAACATCTTGGGCATGTTTAAGCCAAGTGAGAAATTCCTGCCTTTTATCTTCTGAAATAAAAGGGGCTAAAGTCTGCAGATGATCTGTGACTTCTTTTAGAAACATCCCCATATAGAGACTATAGGAGTTGATTCTGGCAGCAAGCATATTAGCTTGGAAAACCCTTCGGCCAAAAGCATCAAGGGTCCTGCATTCACGTCATGGAGGATTAGATGAGTGTCTCTTTGCACTCTTTATTTTCCTCATGGCAGACTCTACCACAATAGAGTGGTGAGGAAGCTGAGACTTATGAAAGCCAGGACAAGGAGGGACACGGTACATGGTGTCTAATCTATGAGAATGAGGAGAGGTGGTAAGAGGAGTCTCCCACATGCTCAACATGAGATCATAGAGAATCTCATGAATAGGTAAAGTAGCTGCTTCTTTAGGAGCCTTAGGATATTGCAAAATATCTAGTTGCTTGGCTCTAGGCTCTGACTCAGGGGCCACTGTAATGGAGAGGCCCCTAGCCACTTCCCTAATGAAGTCCTGAAAAGACAGGTCTTCTGGAGGAGACATTCTTCGTTTTGGAGAATCAGACTCCTGAGGAAGAAGTACCGGTGCATCGACAGAAACCTCCGACTCATCAGAGTCTTCGGAGGAATCGAAGTATCGCCTGTCTGGATGCTCCTGTAAAGCCCGATACGCGTACTGAGTGGGATCGACATCGGGAGTAAGCGGTACCGGTTTGGTATCGATGGGCATCATAGGATAGGGTACCATTGCAGTTGACACCAGGGCCGATGTCGATGCAATCGGTACCGGCACCGCGAATGATGCCGGTGCCGGAGTCGGTACCGGCAACGGAGACTGTTGCAGTACCGGAGGTGTCAAAGCCTGCATAAACGCCGTTAGGGTGTGCTGCATGGACAGAATCTTCTGATCCATCGACGCCACCAGAGTCTGGATGTCAGTACCAGTGGAGGCCACCGGTACCCCAGAACACAGCAAAGAAAAGTTTGTTGTTTTTTTTAAGAAAGAAAAGAAAAGACCGGCGGTACCGGTCTGACGTCGAAGAAGGCAGACGCGACACAGAAAAATAAAGAAAAAAAAATAAAGAATTCTTCTGCGGTGACAGGAACACGACCTGCTGGCTCCGCGGAAAAGAAGAACTGGAGAGAGGCGGTTGGGAAAGGCGGGAAGGCAGCGCGCAGGCGCTGTGGGATGCTCCCAAAAGCTTTCTTACTGGACGCTGGGGAGCGTTCCCACGCAGGCTCCGTCGGTACCGACGATACCCATATGTGAAGACTCATTCCTGCTTGTTCCTGGAGATTCTGCAGTCACATGTGACTCTCTGGGACCAGACACCACCCAGATTAGTGCATACCCAGTGTTAGGGTCTGGCTGACATGGGCATCTGTTATCAGGGCAGAGGGGTTTCTAGACTTGCATGAGGTTTGTGTAGCAGTACCTCTACAGGTCAAAGTGGTATACACTATATACCCCAAAGGGCCCACAATCACCCTTTTTGTAGGTAAGGGACAGGTGCTTGAGCCCCAATGAAGCAGATGCCATCCTCCGGGTATAATTTCAGAATTGGTGGGCCAGAGCCATATCTGTGACTGAAGCAGTGGCAAAACAGCAGCAATGCTGGGGTTAGGTCTAGAAACCTCAACTGCCTCACACCACAACCTGTAAGTCACCAGTAGATAGCACAGTCAGACTGCAACTGCAACACCCTACAAAGCATTCCAATCATGTACAGACTAACTACAGACAGTCCACTAGCAAGTCCATAGTGCATGCTCACAAAAAAACAATGTGCACCAGAGCAGATATTTCACTGATTGGGCCCCAACAATGAGAACACACAAGTATCACTGGAAACAGATAGTGTAGAACGCTATGTGGGAACCTAGACATGCCATGGTCACTGTTCGCTCAGAGTGAGAGTGTCCTCCCAGCATAACATGCTGTGGCCACCCTGTCCTTGCAAGCAGTGGTCGGGCACTACAGTGTCCCAGCCATTGCCCCACACCCCGTGAAGATGCATCCTGGCCAGTCCACCCTGTCTGAGCCATACCCACAATACCTTGCTCCTCATTATGCACATATTCAGGCTAATGCTGGTAACAGTGGGACATTTGTGGGCAGCCACAAAACAATGGATAAACATACACACACACACACACACACTCCTATTGCAGCACTGTGCAAAGATAGGGGTGGTTGGCAACCCTGCCTGCCACACTGGTCCTGATCACAGTGCCAACATTGATAAACTGTGCAGGAGGTAGTAGTAGTGCCCTGGTGATAACTGCAGCTCCATGCTGGGGCCAACAGCCTGACTCTCCATGCAGCTTTGGATTGTGGAGCCTGTGTAAGTGGGTGTTTGTACCCTTGTTTGCTGCTGCTTTTGGCTTTGCACATGTTGCTGTTGTATCTGCATTGTAGGGTAAAATATAGGGACATGCTCTGCAGGCTCCACAGCTGGGACTTGAACCTGTGACCCTTTGTTCCTGGACACACTGGCTGTGTGTACTGCACCACACTGTTGCCACAGATGCATAGTAGTCCCTGGAGCTACCTGTACTTTTCCTCAGCCAGACCTTTTATGTTGCACTGCACACCACGTACTGGTACAGGGCATGGCCTAGGTCCACTGCAGGCAGGTGCCACTGCCCCCTCCAGCACGGGCACCCCCCCTGCAATGCTGACATGACCATATGCTGTCGGTGCTGGTAGTGTGCAGTCCCAGGCCATCCACTGTGTGGGTAGGCGGTTACCTAGGGAGCAGGATCCGGGGTCGGGAGGCATGCACGGGCATCCTCACATCCCCGCCACCCAATATTATGTGCCTTCCGCTTTTGGGAGAGTTGGCTGGGGGGATGTCAGGTCAGTGCCCTGGCAACTGTTAGCTAGGGTGGATTGTGTTTGGCCTTTGTCAGCTGCTGTCTTGCTGATTTCCGGTTTCTATGTTCCTATGTGCCGCCTAGGCAACTTCCTAGTCCAACCTGTGCCCCAGCTGCCCCCACTGCATGTCCCACCTGCAGCCCCCTATGCCCCATTTGCACCATCACCATAGTGGCCTTTCATACTTGGGCACTATGCTGTTGCTGCAAATGGAACACTACTATCACTTTTCTTGGGCTCCCTGCCTATGTTGTACATTGCTGACGCTGAAATGGTTTCACCCTCCTGCAAATGTGCATCTAACGACAGGTTTTCAGTCCCGGTAATGTTTGGCCCTTCATTTCCCCGCGTTAGTGTACAAGGAGCCTCTCCCCACCCACTGACCCCTTCTCTTCGCCCTCTCTCCACCCTCTGCGGGACTTACCGCGGCTGGTGACCTTAACGCGCGTTAACGTTACTTAACGCGCGTTAACGTAGCCGCTGCTACGTTACCGCAGTTTAGTAAACATACCCCTTAGTTACTAATTAATTCAAAACCATCCTTACACTTTGAGGGAGTTTCACTTTGACGTCGCAGCAACCAGAGACACAGCCTTTCTAAAATGTGCCTTCACACGTACAGGGGCTGAATGTCGGTGCCTATACATATAATTTATACAGATTTGTGGCTGTACCCCCCCCCCCCAAATACTCTAGCCCCACCCGACTCATTCTACATATAGCATTATATGCATAATGGAATATTGATATTCTGCTCTATGCATAATGCTGCTTCATTCGGCACGGCACCGAACGTCTACATGCTTTTTAAATATCGACCTGAGTGAGCGTAGATTTGAAAATACAATCTATGTGCACTCTTTTCCATTCCTGACCTAAAACACACTAATGGGAATGTCTCCTTCGAATGTATTCCGAAATGTTTCCATGCCCCTGCTCATATGCAACAGGAAGGTTTAGTGCTGGTTGCTTCAGATCACAGCCAGGGAAGTTACAGATCCCTGTTCATTCAGAAAAGTGAGGAAAGCCAACATTTATAGTTTGCTTTAAATCTACCTTTCCTACCCTCCCAACACACATCTGACACATCAGCTGTAGATGAGGGATGATCAGTGACAGAAAGGGGCCATGCTGGTTATGCCACAATCTGATCTTCTTATTCCCGTCCTTAGGCAGGCAATAATCACTAACACATGACCCAAGAATTTTATGCTACACGATGTATCCACAAGGGCAGCACCAACAAGCCGTTTAGAGAACACGTGAGTGGTATAACAAAGTTCATGCTGTAGAAACACATCCTGCTATATCTATACAGAGAAAATGAAATGTATGTATCTTGTTCACTCAAACCTCCAAGCAGTCAGTCCTGTTCACTGTAAGTTTATCATGTTTATTAAATGCCACTCATTTGGGGAGGGGGGCTTTTATTGTGTGTGATTCCTTTGTATTCAGATAATATACTGGTAGTACCATTTTCTTTGCAAAGAAGCAATATTTTTCACCGACATAGTATTTGTGGCAGCGGCAACCATCTTAATTAAAATGCCCGTGCCTAGTTATTTGCTTTCTTATTGTGGGGGATAGGCATTAACAAATAAGTTCTGAATCGGTTTTGATCATTTTTGGTAGATCATTCTTAAAAAGGTGGCTGGGGGGCTGGAGGAATCCTCTTGGAAGTCATTACGGCATGGAGCTTCGCAAGACTCGGCCCCGTCTCCCATACTGTATAACATTTAAATTCAGAGTCAGCTCAAGGCGCCCCCATCTTGGGGTCAGTTTTGTGGTATGAGCTGCACAAGTGAGGTAAACATTTAGCCCGCACCAGCATTTACCTTAATTCATACATTCAGCACCACTGACTCTAAAGGTATCGCCGCTGAACATATGGACTGCAGTGGGCATGACAGCATTATCTGTTTAGTTTAAGACTGATCCTCAGCAGGTCTAAATTAAGGAGCATGTTTACTAAGAAACACATCAGAGACATGTGTTGGGGGCCTGAAAGTTAGCACCATCCCCCTGCTGTTAGCCCAGTGTTAATGTGCCACACTGTGCTAAGCAGCTTGTGGGCACACTTACAGCAACCCACTGAGGTACTGTAGCATTAAATACACCTGTGCTAACAGCTACTTTCATGCTTAGCGCATACCCAAAACTCCTGTGTTAACCTCAAAGTACCATCCACACCCACGCTCCACCCAGGACTCACCCAGTCCCCACACAATGGTGTGCTATCGAGCTAGCATAGGATTGTGTGTGGGGGGCCCAGGGCTTACTGCTAGCGCAGGGCGTTTACTGCACGCTCAATCCTGCGCTAATAGTAGCACATGTTTCTAAACATGTCCCTAAATGTATAACTTGCCCCAACAGCAGCTGAATATCACCACAGCCCAGGGCAGTGCTTGGCCTCCACTGACTCCTCCCCTATCTTGGCCCACAAATATATGGATACTATTTGGCCATTTAGCGATTTCAATGGCCAAATAGTATCTATATATATTTTTTGAATTAAAAACTTAATATAAAAAATGCAATTATGTGTGTAATAATACATATCAAGAAACAAAAAGGAATTCATACTTTGAAATATAATCAGACAAGAGGAAAAAATTCCAATAGAATCATCGGGCCCCATATTCAAAGCAATTAACGCGGTTAGAGCTGCTAATCACATTAATCGCCGTGAACGGAATATTCAGTGGCACAAACAGCTGCCAGCTCTATACACCCCAGTATTAACCGCTTAGCGTCGGGGCGTGCTGAGGGCATTCCAGGGTGGAGCAGAGGTGCTCCATTATTGTGGGCTAAACAGTGATTGATGGGCCTGATATTCGGCACTGGTGGCTAGTGCTGCTAATACGGCTAGCTGTTGGCTCTGAATATTAAAGCAGGATATTCAATACAGGGGTCATATCTGGCCCTGGCATTGAATATATGGGGTTACCACATAGGCCACTCATTAACTCGGCAGTAGCGATATTGAGCCGCTGCCCGGTCAGCAATACAAGGAAAGGCCTGGCACAGGATACCCTGCCCTTACTTTTGCCAGGTATTCTAACTGGGCAGCGGCAACCCCATTTATTCAATGCCAGGGCCGGATATGACCCCTGTATTGAATATCCTGGTTTAATATTCAGAGCCAACAGCTAGCCGCATTAGCAGCACTAGCCACCAGTGCAGAATATCGGGCCCATCAGTCACTGTTTAGCCCACAATAATGGAGGGAGAATGAATTAAAAGCATAAACAATAAAAGAAAAAACGAGAAATCCAGCCAGCAGATGCACCCATAATCCACGTAAGTCTCAAAATCCAATTCAAGCAAATGCAACTTAAGTAAGTTCATTCTGACCCACCACTGTCAAAGGCCTTGCTGTAGTCAAACACATGTATATAGATAGCTTTTTGGTATTCTTTTGTCTTTTCAAGGACCCATCTCGCATCCATAGTGATGTCTCATGTTCCTCGACCTTTCCTGAACCCTGCTTACACTTCAGGCACTTTTTATTCCATGTATTTTCAACAACATCATATGATGCAAAAGTTGGACAATCAAAAAGATAGACTAAAAGAAAATCGATGCTTTCGAATTATGGTGCTGGCAAAGAATACTGTGTATACCATGGGCTGCCCAAAGAACAAACTAGTCAGTATTTTGGACACATCATGCAAAGAGAGATCATTAGAGAAAGACATTATGCTGGCAAGGTTGAAGGTCAATGCAAAAGAGGAAGGACAGCAATGAGATGGATCAATACAATAACAGCAGCTATGGATGCCATTCTGTCAACAATTAGTCGCCTGACTGAAGACCAAACTCAGTTTAGGACAACTATCCATGAGTCGTCACCAACCCAATGGCACTTAATCATCCTTTCTTTTGTAGGAAAAAGTTGTTCCAACTGCTTTGAATCAAACATTTGCATGAATATTTCAAAAGAAGGTCACCCCCATATACAGCACAGCCGGCTTCAATTTTAAGAAGTTCTTCCTTCTAACTTGAGAGGCCCCAGTAACATCTGGAAAAAGCTGTACAAAAATAGCCACAAAAGGAGGAGTCCTTCTTGAAATAATATTTAAATATTTGACTCTTATCTAAATCAGAAGCAATGTCACCAACAGTATAGCATGAATATCTATAACTAGTTCTTGGCAATTTTTTTTGGAATCTAGAGGCCAGTCTAAAAATCTAGGAGCCAGACACAGAAACTTAGGTCACAGTGCATGCCCCCATCTCCAAAAAGGTGTATTGCAGTTACCCTTTTAAGTTTATGGGCCTGATTTACTAAGATTGCTTTCCATTTTTCCTTGGGAAGAAGCTTAATGAATCAGGCCATTACACAGTGCCGGCAGAAGATAGTGGCCCCTCCTCCTCCTCCTTCTCCCACCAGTCCCACTGATCCTTTAAGCTACTCCTGTGTGTGTGTGTGTGCTGCATAGGCTTACCAACGTTTCGAAAGAGAAAAACCCGCCAGCTGTGGCTAACCACGCTCTGCCCATGCAGACCCCCTGCCCCGCCCCTGAGCCACCTATAAAAATAATTGCAGAGAGGGCAATTGTCAGGCTTTATCAAGGCGGGAGCAGGTACAAGAGGTTGAACTCTCCAGCACCTATTCACCCACAGTCCCCTTTCTCAGAGCCTCCCAATGCTCTCCCATATGGTATTAAATCCAAGTATATATATGCATCCACTAATGACTCCCCCTCCGCCCCCCACCCCCACCCCACCGGCCCCTTCCACCAATAATCTGTTCAGAACAAAGTTAGAACCTTACCGTACAAGAAAAAATCCCTCTCAATACCAGACATATTGTGAATTAATTCAGAGCTGGCCCCAGAAGGTGTTGGCACCCTGGGCAAACCTTAAGTCTTATGTCCTTCCTGGCTGTCAAAGTCTATTGTTTAGCTAAAAATGCAACTGCCTTGATTACTTAATGGTTGGGACGACTCTGAAATTAATATTTAAAAAACAAACAAACAGTCACTCATTCAGGCCCAAGAGCAAATCTACCATGCCAGTACTAACTTCCAAAACTCACACAAGGTCCCTACCTAGGAAAAGGCAACACTGTAAATATTGCAGTGAGCCCTAAAACAACAGTAAGCATATTAGGAAAGCTGAAGAAGCCAGATTACTACACATTCTTAAACAGAAATTCCACATTAGAAGAATACTCCGCCTTGGTCACATACACACGCAACACAGATAGGCTGTCACCAATGAGTGACCACAAAGTGAAAAGAGAAATATGTAGACAAAAATTAAGCTAAAACCTCAGAAAGCCAGAAGCTGCATGCTGTGCAACACCAGAGAAATAGAAAGAAATGCATTTCCCTCTGTATTGTACAAAATCAAAAACATAGTAACATAGTATATGACGGTAGATAAAGACCAGTATGCTCCATCGAGTCTGCCCAGCAAGACGGCAAGAGTAGGTGCACTTACCGCTCCATGCAGATCACCCCTCCCCATGCCTTTGTTTAGGGGTAAACCCACCATTCTGTGGGTTCAGATATAAGAGATAGTTATGCTTATTTTGATTTCATCCTGTTGATATAAAGGAATCCACTTTTTCTGTCCCATGCCATTTTGAATTCTGTCACTGTGTTTGCACCCACCACTTCCATCGGGACGGCATTCCAAGCATCCACCACCCTTTCAGTGAAAAAGTATTTCCTGACATTGCCTTGCAGTTTACCCCATTGCAGCTTCATGTTATGCCCTCTAGGTTTACAGCTTCCTCGCCTTTAGAAGAGGTTTGTTTGTCCATTAATACTCTAAGTACGTATTTAAAGGTCTGAATCATATTTCCCCTGTCCCTCCTCTCCTCCAGAGTGTACAAGAGTCTTCAAGTCTCTTAGCATAAGTCTTCTGATGCAGGCTCCAACTCATTTTGGTCGCCTTCCTCTGAACCGTTTCCAGCTTTTTTATATCCTTTGTGAGATACGGTCTCCAAAACTGAACACAATATTCCAAGTGAGGCCTCACCAGCGACTTGTACAGTGGCATTAGTACCTCCTCCTTTCTGCTGATAATTCCTCTCTGTATGCAACCCAGCATCTTTCTGGCTTTTGCCACTGCTTGTCACACTGTTTCGCCACCTTGAGATCATCAGAAACAATTACTCTCATCCTCATATAGCATACAATTCCTTTAGATTTCTGCTTCCCAAGTGCATGACACTGCACTTCTTCACATTAAATCGTAACTGCCAAGCATTAGACCATTTTTCCAGCTTTTATAGATCTTTCCTCATGTTCTCCACTCCCTCAGGGGAGTCCACTCTGTTGCATATTTTGGTGTCTTCTTCAAAAATACAGACTTTTCCATTCAGCCCTTCGGCAAAATCACTCACGAATATATTGAACAGTCCCAGTACCGAGCTCTGGGGCACACCACTAATCACCTTCCTTTCATCCGAGTGAGTTCCGTTTACTATCACTTTCTGTCATCTGTCAGTCAACCAATTTCTGATCCATTTCACCATCTTATGGTTATGGTTATGGTTTAGGCATTTGATATACCACCCTTTACTTACGCATCAGATTGGAACCCATCCCCAAATCACTACTGTCTAAAACCACACAAACACATGATCAGCCTACAAATTGTATATATTGTATATTTTATGGTTGTACATAGTTACCCTGTTAGCCAAGTTGATTATCCTGTTCATATGTAAACACAAAGTACTATTGGAAATGTGTATGTTCACTGTTTATTGTAAACCGCGCTGATGCTGAATAGCGCGGTATAAAAGAGACTTTAAATAAATAAATAAATAAATAAATAAGCTGTTGAGTTTATTGATAAGCCTCCTATGAAGAACAGTATCAAAGGCTTTGCTGAAATCTAGGTAGATCACATCCATCACATGCCCTTGATCTAGTTCTCAGGTCACCCAGTCAAAGAACTCAATCAGATTTGTTTTGCAAAATCGTCCTTTGGTAAAACCATGTTGCCTCGGATCATGCCACCTGTTGGTTGCGAGGAAGTCCATTATTCACTCTTTCAGAAGCGCCTCCATTACTTTTCTCGCTACTAAGGTAAGGCTTACTGGCCTGTAGTTTGACACTTCCTCCCTATTACCACTTTTGTATCCCATAGTCTTGTCCACTTTCAGTTTTGCAAGCTGTTCTAACACATCATCTTTTGTGAATGGTGTAATATCAACTCCATTCCCATTTGTATATTTGTCAAGCACAGGTGGTCCTTCTGTAGGATTTTCTGTAGTGAAAACAGAGCAGAAGTATTTGTTTAGCATTTTCGCTTTTTCAATGTCACTTTCCACGAATCCGTTCCCAGCACTTTTGAGTCCTGTAGTTCCACCTTTGATTTTCTTCCTCTCCCAAATATACCTGAAAAAAGGTTTAATCACCACACTTCACATCTTTAGCCATCTTTTCTTCTGCCTTGGATTTTGCTAGCCTTATTTCTCTTTTTGTCTCTTTTAGTTTGATCTTGTATTCTTTTCTTTGTTCCTTTGTTTGCAAGCTTCTAAATTTTGTGAAAGCTGTTTTTTTGCCTTTATTTGTGCAGCCACTTCTTTGGAGAACCAAATAAGTGTCCTTTTCCTTTTAGTTTTATTTACTTTCTTTACATATGCATTTGTTGCACCTTTTATTGCCTTCTTTAGTTTAACCCATTGCAATGCCATTTCCCTTATCCCCTCCCATCCTACCAACTCTTCCGTACCTGGCCATTTTACTGAAGTCAGCATTTTTGAAGTCTAGGCCAGGGGTGGGCAAGTCTGGTCCTGGAGAGCCGCAGACCAGTCAGGTTTTCATGATGTCCCTAATGAATATTCATGAACCTATTTCCATACAATGGAAGGCAGTGGATGCAGATAGATCTCATGAATATTCATTAGGGACATCATGAAAACCTGACTGGTCTGCGGCTCTCCAGGACCGGACTTGCCCACCCCTGGTCTAGGCCTTTCAGCTTGCTGTGATTGAATTCCACCTTGGCTTTTATCTCAAATTACACCGTGTGGTGATCGCTGCTGCTCACATGGGCATCCACCTGGATATTTGATATGCTATCTCTGTTGGTGAGCACTAAATACAGCATGGAGCTCTCCCTGATCAGTTCCATCACCATTTGTTTAAGTAACGCATCTTGGAAGGCATCCACAATTTTTTTACTTCTTTCCAGATTTGCAGAAGGAACACTCCAATCCACATCGGGTAGATTAAAGTCACCCAATATGATCACTTCCCTCTTCATGGCTATCTTTCCAATATCAACAATCAATTCGCTATCCATTTCTTCGGTTTGAGTTGGAGGCCTGTAGACCACACCAGTATGGATGACAATGCCATCTCCTCTTTCCAGCACAATCCAGAGTGCTTCTTCTTTTCCCCATGTCCCCTGCATTTCAGCAGCTTTGATGCTGCTTTTGACATACAGAGCTACTCCTTCTCCTTTTCTACCCTTCTCTCTCTCTTCTAAATAGATTATAGCCAGCTATGGCTATATCCCATTCATGCGACTCGTTAAACCATGTTTCTGTAATGGCCACAATGTTCAAGTCCATTTCCACCATTAGAGCTTGCAGATCAGGAACTTTGTTGGCTAGGCTTCGAGCATTTGTACTCATTGCTTTCCAGCATTTGTTGAATGGCTTGTCTCTTTTCCCCATGTCCATCTCTCCTCTTGTCACTGTCCCTATCCTCCCATGTCCAGCATCTCTCCCGGTGTATCCCTGCCCCCACTATGTCCAACATTACTCCTCTGTATCCTTACCTCCCACCTCCAAGCATATGCCCTCGGTGTGTCCCTAATCTCTCCTCCTCCCTTCCCTCCAATGTCCAGAAAAAACAAGAGCACAGCACGGGACCTACATTTAGACCATGTGCACGCTGAGACGGCTCTGCCACGTCTCTTCCCCTTCTAACGCCAGATGGGACAGGATGTGGCAGAGCGGTCTCAGCATGTGCATGATCTAAACACAGGCCCCGTGCTGCACTCTTGCATTAAGTTACAGACCTGAGCAGCCCAATAAGGGCTTTGTGGTGGCGGTGGCAGCATCTGGATGGAACAGAGTGGCAATTGAGTATGGGAGTGATTGGCAATTGGCAGAAAAAGCATAGTTACTCACCTGTAACAGGTGATCTCCGGGAACAGCAGGAATTTAGTCTTCACATATGGGTATCGTCGGTACCGACGGAGCCTGCGTGGGAACGCTCCCCAGCGTCCAATTAGGAAGCTTTTGGGAGCACCCCACAGCGCCTGCGTGCTGCCTTCCTGCCTTTCCCAACTGTCTCTCCCCAGTTGAGTTTAAAGCTGAGACAAAGAGAGAGGGAAAGAGAAAAAGAGAGATAGAGGGATACAACTCCTAGGGGAGGTGGGTGGGTTGTGAAGACTAAATTCCTGCTGTTCCCAGAGATCACCTATTACAGGTGAGTAACTATGCTATCTCCAGGAACAAGCAGGAATGTAGTCTTCACATATGGGGACTCCCTAGATACAGATGCCAGGGAGAAACCCCAGAAGTTGTGTGCCCTTTTGAAAGGGCTCCACTTCCCCCCATGGATCTCTGGCATCCTACCAGGGATGGTGGGTAGGAGTTGATTAAGTATGGAACAGGTGTTGAAGAACAGCCTGACCAAACAAGGCATCCCGGCAGGAGTCCTTGTCCAAGCAGTAATGGGCTGTGAAGGTATGAACCGAGGCCCAGGTAGCTGCTCGACAGATGTCATCGATAGACACAGAGTGAAAATGAGCCATAGAGGCTGCCATGGCTCTCACATTGTGCGCTGTGACATGGCCTTCAAGAGGAAGGTTCTTACTCAGATAGGCAAAAGATATACACTGTGCAATCCAGTTGGACAGTGTCCTTTTGGAGACTGGTAGCCCTAAATGACTAGGATCAAAAGCAACAAAGAGTTGAGAGGACTTTTATGTTGCTGTGTCCTTTGCAAGTAAAAGGCCAAAGCTCTTTTACAGTCCAAAGTATGAAGATTCCTTTCTGCATTAGAGGCATGAGGCCTTGGGAAAAAAACAGGAAGGTAAACTGCTTGGTTTAAATGAAAAGGTGAAACCACCTTTGGCATAAAATGAGGATGAGTCCTAAGGACTACCTTATCATGATGGAACCTTGTATAAGGAGGATCAGCCACCAATACTTGCAACTCACTGATGTGACGTGCTGATGTGATTGCAATAAGAAAAATAACCTTCCAGGAAAGGAATTTTAAAGAGGTAGTGGCTAATGGTTCAAAAGGCGGCTTCATGAGCTGGCCAAGAACCAGATTTAAATCCCATGCCACCGGTGGTGGCTTAATGGGAGGCTTAGTTAGAAGAAGGCCTCTCATGAATCTCGCTATGATGGAATGAGAGGAAATAGGTTGCCCATTTAAAGGCTTGAGAGAATTTAATTTTAATTTAATTTAATTAGCAAATTTTTATATACCGCACCTTCCATTGATCAGTTGCGGTTTACATGGAACAACAGTAAACAGGCAATGCTGTTTTTACAGGTAACAATGTGAAACTACAATGAAATTCAAACTTATAATTAGCAGTTATAAACTATATACAAAGAACCAGATTTTAACTATATACACGGTATGTATGTTTTCCAAATCATCGGCTTGGGGTTATCTCACTTATTCCGGTTCAGAGATGGGTTATATCAGCTAGTGAAACTATCCTTTTTCTTGTTGAAAAGGTGAGTTTGATAAGGATCCGTGGTGTATTGAGAATAAGTGAGTTTTAAGTTTTTTCCTGAACTCCATGATTTGAGGTAAGGATCTTAATTCTAATGGAATGTTGTTCCAAATTATAGGGGCAGCATGTGAGAATGCTTACTTGTTTGTTGATTTTTTGGTCTTTATAAATTCCTTTGGTGTTATTAGTTTGTTTAGTTGGTCTCGCCTTTGAAGGTTATGATTGGGTTCTTTATTAATAAGGTTGTTTAAAGTAAGAGGTGCTGTGTTATTCAGGATTTTGTAAGTAGTTAAAAGAGTTTTATAATGTATGTGGCATTGAATCGGTAGCCAGTGTAAGTTCTCTAAAATAGGTGTAATATGTTGGAATGGTGGGGCATTCATGATAGTCCTGGCTGCTGCGTTTTGTGCTAGTTGGAGTTTTTTTAAATTGTGTTTTGTTACGCCTAGTAGGGTTAAGTTCGCAAAGTCGAAATGGGGAGTTATTATAGCTTGTATTATACGCTGAAAATCCTGTAGGTGCATTAGGGGACGGAGTTGTTTTAAAACTTTAAGTTTAAAATAAACTTTTTTTGTTATATTTCTTATATGTGTGTCCATACTGAGGTGTTTGTCTAGTATTACGCCAAGGTAACGTATTTCAGTTTTTATATTGATATCATTATTTTGCAATGTTATGTGTGATGGGGGAATGAAAGTTGTATTTTTAGTTACTATTAGGGCTTCTGTTTTTGCATGATTAATGAATAAGTTGTTTTCATTTAGCCAATTGTTTATTTCATTGAGGCAGTTATTAATAAGTAGTGTGGGAATATTAGGTATTGTGAATGGGACATACATCATTATGTTGTCCGCGTAAAGGTGATAGTGGACATTGAATTTTTTAAATATTTGACAGATGTGTTTTAAGTAAATATTAAATAGTAGCGCTGACAGTGCAGAGCCCTGGGGGAGGCCTAATTCCTGATTGTAAGTTTTTGAAGTGAGGTTACCAATTCGTACCGTTTGAGTTCGGTCTCTTAGGTATGAGGAAAACCAGTTAAGAACTGTAGATCTTATATATACCTATTTGTTTTAGTTTACTAATCATTGTTGAGTGGTGAACACTGTCAAAGGCAGCCGAGATGTCTATGAATATGAGAAGGAATGCCTGTTTTGAATTATCAATACTTCTTACAAGGGTATCAATTAGAACTGTTAGTAGTGACTCCACCCCGTGGTGAGGCGAAACCCATACTGTTGATCATCAAGGGGGGCTGAGCTATCAATGAATTCTTGTGTCTGAATTTGTACTGCTTTTTCGATTAATTTAGCCAAACATGGGATGCTTGATATGGGTCTGTAGGAATTAGGAGATGATTTGTCAAGGGTGGGGTTTTTTAAGATTGGGCAAATCTGTGCATGTTTTAGTGATGGGGGTAAGTACCCAATTTTTAGCGAGAGATTTATTATGGGAAGGATGAATTGTGAGAGGATAGGTAGGGAGTTCTTTATCCATGATACTGGACAAGGGTCAAGGAGTGAGGTTGTTGTATTGATGTTTGTTATGATGTTCTTGAGTGCAACGTTAGATAGAGGTTGTTTGTTATGATGTTCTTGAGTGCAACGTTAGATAGAGAAGCTGCAATAGCACTCAAATGAACTCTCACTGAAATGGTCTTAAGCTCTGCATCAGACGAAGGAGATATTCCAGTAATGATTCCAGAGGTATTGCAAAAGAGTTAAGACCCTTCTGTGAACACCATATGGTAAATCTTTTCCACTTGAAAGCATAAGAGCGTCTTGTGGATGGTTTCCTGGAAGCATAAAGGATATCCTTTACTTGCTGAGAAAGGCTAAGATCATGAAGTTCTAGGCTTTCAGCAACCAGGCCCTGAGATGTAGAGACTGGGAATTTGGATGCCAGAGCATCCCGTCCTCCTGGGATAGGAGATCTGGAGCAGATCCTAGCTCCAGAGATGGAGCTTGAGAGAGATGTAAGAGCAGAGGGTACCACACTTGTTGTGGCCAATGTGGGGCTATGAGAATCATATGGCCTCTGTCTCTCTGAAGCTTGAATAGGGTTCTAGGAATTAGGGGAATGGGTGGGAAGGCATATAGAAAGTCCCGACCCCAATGGAGGAGGAAAGCATTCATGGCCTGACAACCCTGAGCCGGAATTTTGGAACAGAACCGAGGAAGTTTGGCATTCAGCGGACTTGCAAAGAGGTCTATGTCCGGGGTTCCCCAAAATTGGAAAATTTTGGCCACCTGGTCTGCATGGAGAGACCATTCGAGTGGAAGCAGAACTCGACTGAGTCTGTCTGCCCAAGAGTTTTGAATGCCTGGAAGATACACTGCAAGGAGATGAATCTGATGCCCTCTGGCAAGGGCCCAAAGTTGCAAAGCTTCGTTGCAGAGCAAGAGAGAGCCTGTTCCGCCCTGCTTGTTCACATAGAACATGGCTACCTGGTTGTCCGTTTGAATTAGGACAATTTTGTAGTTGAGCTGGGTGTGAAACACTCGAAGAGCAAGGAAGATTGCTCTGAGCTCTAGGAGATTGATGTGGAGATCGGTCTCCTGTGGAGTCCAGGTACCCTGGGTAGAGAGGCCTTGAAAATGGGCCCCCCAATCCACCTGTGAGGCATCTGTTGTTAGAGTTACTTGAGGTGGGTGTTGCTGAAAAGGGGACCCCACCAACAGATTCTGGGGTGACTGCCACCATTGGAGAGACAAAATAAGACGATCTGAGGATGCTATTTTGTCTGACAGGCAACCTGACACCTGAGTCCATTGAGTGGATAGAGTCCATTGGGCTGACGTCATATGGAGGCGGGCATAAGGGACCACATGCACGGTGGATGCCATGTGACCTAGCAATTGTAACATTTCCCGAGCAGTGAGGTGAGATTTTAGCATTGCTTGGGAAGTTAAGTGCACAATGCGAAGGCAGCGGGACTGTGGAAGATAGGCCCTTGTCTGGCTGGTATCCAGCAGGGCTCCTATGAACTCTAGAGACTGAGTGGGAGCTAGGTTGGATTTTGGGAAGTTTATGACAAGTCCCAAATATTGAAGGATACGCATTGTGCGAGATAGAGACATCCTGGCCTCTGGCTCTGATGGGGCTCGAATGAGCCAATCGTTCAAGTAAGGGAAGACAAATATTTTTAGGGTGCGGAGAAGTGCTGCCACTACAGTCATGCATTTTGTGAACACCCTTGGTGCCGAGGCCAGGCCAAAAGGAAGAACTCTGTATTGGTAATGCTTCCCTTGAAATAAAAAGCGAAGAAACCTTCGGTGAGTTGGATGGATGAGAACATGAGTGTACGCATCCTTGAGATCAAAGCCAGTCCTGACTCTGAAGGTATGGCAGCAGAGTTCCCAGAGAAATCATTTTGAATTTCTCTTTGAACAGGAATTTGTTCAATTCTCTAAGGTCTAAAATGGGTCTGTGCCCTCCTGTTTTCTTTGGAATAAGGAAAAAGGGGGAATAGAACCCTGCACCTTGTTGATGAATAGGTACTTCTTCTATTGCCCTTTGGGCAAGATGCAGACTGACCTCGTGACCTAACTGGGAGTTGAGAGAGGTCTGAGAATTGAACTGTCTTACCATTGTAGGAGGGGGCATGCTGAGGAAGTGAAGCTTGTATCCCTCTCTTACAATGGACAGAGTCCAACTTTCTGCTGTTATCTGCCCCCATCTGGGGGCAAAATAACATAACCTTCCTGGAATGGTGGAAGGCTCTGGCCCATTCAAGGCCAGGAAGACAAAGTTCTCTAGATGAGAGTCAAAGCCCCTGTGGAGGCTGAGTCTGCTGAACCGGTTGAGGCTTAGCAGCCTTTGTTTTTCTTTATTTAGGATGCTGCTGACCCTTTTGGGCAGACTAACCTGAACGATGCCCTTGCTAGGTATAGGAGGGGTAGAACTTCTTCTTTCTAGTGAAGAATGTTTTTTGTAGGACTTTTTCCTTGCAGGATCCACTGTAGATTTTGATAATCTATCCAAGGTGAGATTATCAGCATCTAGCTCATTAGCTTTCTCTTGCCAATTTTTACCAAAGAGATTCTCTCCCATGCAAGGAATATTCCCCAGTTTGTCCTGTACCCAAAGTTCCAAATCAAATGCCTGGAGCCAGGCAATCCTACGTGCACCTTTGGCAATAGCAGAAGTTCTGCTTTTGCACTCAAAACAATCAAAAGCTGCACGATTTACGAATTTGGAAACATCCTGAACATGTTCGATAAGTGCAAGGTAATCTTGTCTCTTATCATCAGGAAGGAGAGATCTCATAATCTCTAGATCTCCTGTAACTTCCTTAAGGAACATTCCCATATATAAAATGTAGGAACTAATCCTGGCAGAAAGCATAGAGGCCTGGAAGGTTCGACGCCCAAAGGCATCAAGAGTTCTACATTCACGTCCTGGAGGATTAGATGCATGTCTTTTTGCACTCTTGATCCTTCTCATAGCTGATTCCACCACCATGGAATGGCGGGGCAGCTGAGCTTTTTGAAATACAGGACAAGGAGGAACTTGATACATGGTATCGAGCCTACGAGAATGAGGAGAAGTGGTGAGAGGTGTTTCCCACATCCTTAGCATGAGATCATGCAAGATCTCATGAATAGGCAAAGTAGCTGCTTCTTTGGGAGCTTTAGGATATTGTAAAATCTCCATTTCCTTCGCCCTAGGCTCTGTTTCAGGAGCCACTGTGATGGAAATACCTCGAGCCACATCCCGGATAAAATCCTGGAAGGATATATCCTCTGGAGGAGACATCCTATGTTTAGGAGAGGAAGAATCCTCAGGAAGAAATACTCTGGTATCGACAGAGCTGTCAGAGTCTTCAGACTCGTCAGAGGATTCAAAGTATCTCCTGTCCGGGTAATCCTGCAGCGCACGATATCGGTACCGATCGAAGTCGGTATCGACAGGATCCGGTACCGACTTGTCAGTACCGGAGGGCATAGCCTGCGTCGGTACCGGTAGTCCACCTGCCGACATTGATGCAATTGGCCCCGGTACTGATGTAGGTGCCGGTACCGGTTGGATTGTCTGAAGCAGTTTCAGGGGCATCGATGCCGAGAGAAGAGCCGCCAGACTGCGTTCAATAGCCAGGAATCTCTGGTCTATTGACGCCGCCGATGCCTGGGTATCGGTACCGGACAAAGCAGCTGGTACCCCAGAGCATGGCATCAGTAGTTCTGCCGAGGTTGGGGCCTCGAGAACATCCTGGAGCCCCGATGATGCTTTGCAAGCTGAAGCCTCTCGCCGGGGCAGTTTTGCCAGTGTGAGTCCCTCAAGGGCAACACCAGAGGCATCTCGATACTTAGAAGGAGATCTACCCTTTGAGGACCAGCTAGACTTATGTTTAGTTACCTGAGATCCATGGGAGGAAGACGAAGCCCTGGAAGATGTTGAAGCCACAGAAGCTGCATCGGAGGGAAAAAGGGTGCTAAGTTTAGCAGCTCGGTTTTGCCAACCCCTCTTCGACATCATCCCACAGGCAACACACTCAGAGACAGAGTGGTCAGGACCTAAACATTTGAGGCAACACTCATGGGTGTCAGTGATGGAGATAGTACCACCACACTTGGAACACTTTTTGAAACCCGAAGCGGGTTTTTCCATTGTAGAGGAAAGTTGGGCCTAGTGCCCAAAATGGCGTGTGGCACCAGAGAAGAAAAAAGCTGGAAGACTCCAGGAAAAGTATATATATATATTTTTTTTTAGGAAAAGAAAGAAAGAACTGGCGGTACCAGTGTAGCGTCAAAGGAAGGCAAACGCGACCACAAAAAACAAGAAGAAATGGGATATTTTCTGTGGTGACAGGAAGTGTGACCTTCCGGCTCCACGGAAAATGAAGAACTGGGGAGAGACAGTTGGGAAAGGTGGTAAGGCAGCACGCAGGCGCTGTGGGGTGCTCCCAAAAGCTTCCTAATTGGATGCTGGGGAGCGTTCCCACGCTGGCTCCGTCGGTACCGACGATACCCATATGTGAAGACTACATTCCTGCTTGTTCCTGGAGATTTGGTCTTTCATTGGCCAGTTTTACTGTCTGCCAGCCGCCTGCTTGTAAAACTGGCCAGGCCGGCCTAAAACCGGTCGGTTGGCAACCCTAGTAATGCAAAGGCAGGGAGCCTGTATCTGTGAGGTATGGAGGTGGGGTGCCTGTGGGGGGCAGAGGTGCCTGTGTGTGTGGGGTGGGAGAGGGGGCTGCCCTTTTGCACATACACATTTTGCCCTTTACTTCCCATGCGTTCATCTCTTCACCCTCCAACCACTTGCACACTTCCCACCCTCCCCACTCCACTTCCTGCTCCTCTGATCTTATTCTTACCAGTTTACTAAGCTCTCTTTCCCTTTCTGTCGTCCGTTCCATTTATCATATCCTCATCCTCTCGCTTTCCACTGCAACTGTTCCTACTGCCTTCAAACATGCTTTGGTTACACCACTCCTCAAAAAAAAAAAATCTTTACTGGATTCTACCTGACCTTCCAATTAATTGGTCCATCTCCCTCCTCCCTTTTGCAGCCAAACTACTCAAATGTGCGGTTCACTGCCACTGTCTTGCCATTTTCGTCCTCTATAATTCTACAAAAACAGCCCTTGCCAATGTCTTCAATTACCTGTTCCTGGTGAAATCCAAGGGCTATATGGTGTTGCATGAATGACAAGTAACCCAAACTTCCTTTACTGCCAGGCACAGTGTGAAACAACACAAATGTCAGGGTGTGTGGTTTAGGTAGGCCAAAACGTTATACATGTGATTACACTTATAATTTTAAAAATTTCTGCACTGGCTTTTGCACCTGTTCTGAGGCATGCACAAGAGCAAGCTACCAGTAATTCAGGGGGGTATTAGACACCTCTGTGCTTCCTAATAACACCTCAGAATGTCATTGACAAGCATCATTTCATTTTGCTCCTTAGTTGGCCCCTATCATAGGAGTAGCTTTTTAAATCATGGCACCTACATATCTGAATGACAGCAAATATTTTAATTTTAGCATTTAGTGCTCGCCTTTTCAGTAGGAGTTCAAGGCAACTTACATTCAGGAACTATAGGCATTTTCCTATCTCTAGAGGACTTACAATCTAAGTTTGCGCCTGAGGAAATAGAGGGTTAAGTGACTTGCCCAAGGCCACAAGGAGTACCAGTGGTGTAAATTCTGCCCAAGCAGCCTCTGCAATGCGGGGGGCCCAGACAGAAAGGGGCCCATACAGTGGTGGTGAGGCAGCAGCAAACTTGCTTCATCATGTTTGTTATACTGCCTCCGCTTTTGTAAGTATCCTGCAGGCCCTGTGGCTGTTCCTCACCAGGCTTAAGTCTTGCAATAACAGCCACACAGTGAGACTTCAGCCTGGCAAGGAACAGTCGCCGGGCCCACAACAAACTTACTAGAGTGGAGGCAGCACAGCAAACGATGAAGTAAGTTTGCCACAGCCACCACTGCATGAGGGGGGCCCGCTCTGTGGGAGGGGCGCTCACTGCCACAATGGGGTGGCCTTCAGCAAAACTTTGCTTGTTGGTCCCCCACTGGGGCTTATACCAGTGCTAGTGGGATTTGAACCCTGGTCATTCAGACTCCAGACACTGCCCTAACCACTGGGCTACTCCTCCACTCTATGTGCACGCTGGAAAATTGACACAGACATGTCTATATGCTGACACTTACACAAGTAAATCCCTGAGAGAAACCACCATTTAGGTTGTGTAGCATTTTAAAATGGATAAAATGTATGCCTCAGCTGTATGTGCCGGCAAATATACATGCACTCCTTCACATCCTTATCCATATTTTACAAAACACTCCACGTTCAAGAGAGCCTTTTGCAGAATATGAGGAGAACTCTGAATGTCCCGATCTAGATGTCGCAATTCCTACTTCAACATCCTATGTAAAATGGAGCTATAAACAAACACAGGATTTATAGCAGGTGCGCTCCGAGACTGGAGGCCTTGTTAGAGAATGGAGAAATGAGAATGGAGCTGGGCCTAAGGGCTGATGAGACTGGAGCTGGGCCTAAGGGCTGATGGAGAGACATGCATGGAGAGTGTGCAGGACAAGATAGACTGGCTGCAACGAATGCTACAAGAGCTGACACATGAGAAGGAAGAGATGAGCCTTAAAATCAAAGATGCAAGTCGCCAAAGAGATTTGCTTGAAAGTTTTGAATGGGGAGCGCAAAGAAGATGACGTGGGCGTAATCAAAACTGAGAGAGCCCACAGGACACTAGGAACCCCCCCCCCCCTCCCAGACATTATTTATATACATGAATATGCCATGAAGGAGAAGATTGTGCTAAAGATGAGGCAGATGTGAAAATTGGCATGGAAGGACATGGACATTATATTGTTGCCAGACTTGTCAGCTGCCATCATGGCAAGGTGCAGAGAGTTCTGCCCCATTACGCAGAAATTGCAAGAAGGGAATCACAGGCGGAATAGCCTTCACAATCAATGGAGTGACTGAGCAGGGAAGGACTCCGCACGAGACACTGATTATCCAGCAGGTAAGTATAAGTAAGTCCCATCTCTCGAAGGCTTAAGGCGATGGCGCAGAATGCTCAACAAGCAAACAGGCACGCTGGCAGAAGGTGACAGGGAAGAGAGTACGCTGTGCACAAAAGAAAGTGGAAAAGGAGAAACTGGCCTGAGTCAAGATAATAGTGGCAGTAGTATTTGAAAAAAAGAGGAAAAACACTGTGGACATTACCAGTGATGGGAGGTGGAGGGGCAAGTGACTCTTTGAACAGTAAACGGAACCCAGGTCCGGGCATGGGATAAGCCAATAGAGTAAAGTATAGGCAGGAGATGGGTTTGAGGGATGGTATAAAAATGAAAATATGGGAAATATAGGGACTCGGGATATTTGTGGCAATATGGGGTGATAAGTGAATCAAGTAATGGTAACAATGGGTAAGGGTATGATGTCTGATATGGGGTACTTTCAGGGGCGGATCACTACGCCACTGTGAAGAGTGGAGGAATGGGAAGGGGACGGGGAAGGGAATGTGGGTGGAGGGTGGGGCACAGTGGATGTGTGTATATGGAACAGTTTATTAGAGGGAGCTACTTGATCGAATCTTGGGAAATTAAACTACCTCAGCATAAAGATGGGTGGTAAAGGGACTGAGACAGTGTGCCAACTGGTCTCCCTAAATGTCAAGGGCCGGGCAGCTGGCAGAAACAAAGTCTACTTTTGAAGAAGGCGCAGAGGTGGAAGGCAGGCGTGGTCAGACCCACCTGCTGAAAAGTCGGGACTACCCGCATGTATTTCTGGCTGCCAATATGGGGGTACACAGACAGGGAGGGTGGGAATTCTGGTGGGGACCTAACATAGTCTGGAAATACAGCAGCAAATAAACGACACACAGGGGCATTATCTGGTGCTGGAGCTGAAACTGGATGGGGTGGCCTTGCTGCTGGTTAATATCTATGCCCCAAATGATAAACAGGGAACATTCTTTGATGAGCTGCTGAGTATTCTGCTTCCACTCGCCGCAGCTCCCATAATAACGAGTAGGGATTTTAATATAACTAAGGACCCCAAGTTAGATAATTCAAAGGGTGAGGGTAAAGTAGGGGGGTTACATAGACATAAAATGGGGGTGTTAATGGAATCATTGAGTTTGATTGATTGCTGCAGGGAAAAAGAAGGAAGAGCAGTGTGGGATTAAGTAATCTTTTTACTTGATCCCAACTGTAGTTACAGTAGAATAGATCTGTTTTGACTGGATCATGTGCTAGCAAACTCAATTAGGAACATATAGATGGGGACATCGTGTGGTCAGACCATGCACAGATGGGGTGATGCTGGCACTAGGCCGGAAAACCCCCAGCCTACACTTTTGGAAGCTTACCGACTCGCTTTTCGAGTGCCCAGAAGTGCTCATTAAACCTGAAACAGCCCTTCAAGAGTTCTATCAGTTTAATGGGATAGGGAATGTGGCGGAGTGGAGGCTATGGGACGGACTCAAAGCTGTGATTAGGGGGGGGACCCGATATTCATGGCCAACTTTTATAAAAAGCAGTGAACAGCTCAAGAAGAGGAGCTTAGGGCACATATCCACTTCATAGGCAACCGACGATGGGTCACACAAAAGTGGAATGTCACCAGGAGCTTACTGCAATGATGTATAGAGATATTAGTTATAAAATGGAGCGAACCCGGCAAACCCATTTTGAGTGGAATAATAGGCATTCCTAACAGGGGCTCTACAGGTCAAACAACGGTAAGGATTTGAGGGTTTATTTTTATTAAATTGCTAGCTCTCTGACTGGGAGCTCTTAAAAGGGGTTTTGTATATTTTTAAAGCAAAGTTACTTTCTTTTTGGTACTTTAGTAGAAATTTCCTTGAGCAGAGTAGGTTGTTGAACTCTAGTAACCTTCTCAGCTTTGGGAACTGCTGACACCTAATCAGGAGTTAGTGGGCCTGATTACCTGCGAGCAGCTGAGGCCTGCATAAAAGGCTCCAGAGCCCTGCCCTGTTGAGGCATTCCTAACAGGGGCTCTACAGGTCAAACAACGGTAAGGATTTGAGGGTTTATTTTTATTAAATTGCTAGCTCTCTGACTGGGAGCTCTTAAAAGGTTTTTTGTATATTTTTAAAGCAAAGTTACTTTCTTTTGGTGCTTTAGTAGAAATTTTCTTCAGCAAAGTAGTTTGTTGAACTCTAGTAACCTTGTCATCTTTTGGGAACTGCTGAACCTAATCAGGTGTTAGTCCCCTCCCTACCCACCCCGACTCCCACCCACCCCTACTGAGCAGTCTTGCTTTATAGGGCACCTCCCCATTTAACAAAGCACAGAGACTTGTAGCAGCACATTTTGAATATAATTAAGGAGATTTAACTGCTTTTTCTCTGAAAGGACAGCTGGGAAACCGGCTGGTACTTGGTAGATCTCTCTTGCTTTAACAGATACCTAAGCTCCACGAACAGAACAATGGCTGGGAAAAATCGTATCGCTAAAGCTGTTGCCCCCGAAAAATCGTATCGCTAAAGCTGTTGCCCCCGTTAGAGCTTCTGCCTCTGTCCAGACAGAGGTCCTAATGCCAGTTAAAGGACCGGTTCCATGTGCAGGGTGCCTGCATGCTGAAGCTCTGAAGAAACAAGTGGAGGAACTCAGAGAGGAGGTGGCGAGGCTGAGGAACATTCAAGACAGTGAGAAGTACATTGATGAGATGCTTCTTGCAGCAACCAAGCTCTCCAGCAGAGGAGAAGATGGGTGCCAACAGAATGTTGAGTTCGACACAAGTCACCAGGGCCTGCAAAATCACCAATCCAACTTCTCCAGCCCTTGAATTGAAGAACCATTATGCAGCAGTGGAAGTGGAGGAGGTGAAAGCATCCCTGGAAAGGGAAGAACCAGAGCTCAAGTACCCCAATGTTGTAGAATCAGTGACCACAAGGAAGCGAAGGGTAGTAGTGGTTGGAGACTCTCTTCTGAGGGGTACTGAGGCGTACATCTGCCGACCAGACTTGATGTCCAGAGAGGTATGCTGTCTGCCTGGTTCCAAAATCCAAGATGTTACGGAGAGTCTGCCGAGACTCATCAAGCCCACTGAATATTACCCAATGTTGCTAATCCATGTTGGAACAAATGATACTGCCAGGTATCCCTCGGAACATATCAAAAGTGACTTCATGGCTCTGGGACAGAGGGTGAAGCAGTTAGGTGCACAGGTGGTGTTCTCTTCAATCCTCCCTGTTGAGGGTAAAGGCCAAGGCAGAGAGTCTCGCATCCTGGAGATGAATGCATGGCTGTGTCGATGGTGTCATTGAGAGAGTTTTGGTTTCCTAGACCATGGGATGCTGTTCCAAGGATTGCAGAGCAGAGATGGAATCCATCTGTCCAAGAAATGTCAACGTGTCTTCGGTAGTAGACTGGCTAATCTACTGAAGAGGGCTCTAAACTAGATTCATTGGGGATGGGTGAAGAAAGCCCCCAGGTAGGTGAAAGCCCCCAGGTAGGTGATACATTAAATACCTTTATGGAAATGGGTAACAGGGGTAACATATGGAAAGCAGTGTGTATAAATGCCCGTAGCATGGGACATAAGATCCCTGATGTTGAAGCTTTGGTGGGAGTGGCAGTTACAGAAACATGATTCACAGAAAACCATGATTGGGATGTAACTATACCTGACTATACTTTATTCAGAAAGGACAGGGTAGGAAGAAGGGGAGGAGGAGTGGCACTATATGCAAAAAATAGGAATTACACTTACCTGGTAATTGTGGTTCCTTGAGTGACTCCAGTTTAGTCCTCAACCTCTGGGTAGTGAACCTCTTCCTGCAGCTTGGAGACTGGGCATGTCAAAAATGCATGACATCACTGGATATAGCCTGCTAGTCTCTCCCATCAGACCCCAGTGAACTATTGAGAAAGCAGACTCAAAGGAGCAAAAAATCAGTAACTTTTTTTTTTAAACTTAACATTATATTCAAGGGCACGCAGAACATATAACCTACTACTCCCCTTCCAGAAGGAAAGAGACTACTTCCTGCATGCTCTCCTTTCCGTCAAATGCCTAGCCCTAAACAATCCAGAGCAATATAGCAATATATATAACAATATAGCGCAAAACAAATGGAAGCATCAAAACGACTGAACACCAGTGAAGGCCTATATCCACTTTTAACCTTGCACTTCCCTCAACAGAAAAAACACTGCTAAGACCCCATCCCCAGGCGGGAATGAGGACTAAACTGGAGTCACTCAAGGAACCACAATTACCAGGTAAGTGTAATTCCTATTTCCTTATCGTTCCTCCAGTTTAGTCCTCAACCTCTGGGATGTATCAGAGCAGTAATCATTGGGAGGGACCTTTCCAGCCGGATCTCAACATCGCCTCCCTGAAAACAGCATCCTTAGCCACCAGAACATCTAGGCGGTAGTGGCTTACTGAAAGTATGGAGAGACAACCAAGAGGCCTCCCTACAGATGTCCACTGGCAGAACCAAACTGTGCTCCGTCCAAGAAGACACTTGCACTCTGGTAGAGTGAGCTCGTAAGCTCCCTGGGACTGTACAGTCCCGTAGAAGAAAAGCCGACGCACTCGCCGCTCCAATCCATCCAGAAATGGACTCCTTCGCTGCCGCTTCCCTTTGCGGGCCCTCCAAACACCCCGAAGAGAGACAATCCGCCTTGCGAAAGTTTCTGAAACCTTTAAACACTGCCGCAGCGCTCTCTTGATGTCTTAACAGCGCAAGCTATGGTTCAATACACTCCTCTCCGCCGCACCTAGTGCTGGAAGAGAGACCATTTTAGTTAGGTGAACATAGAAACCACCTTTGTCAACAACGACGGAACCAGCCACCTTCTGTCTGGAGACAGATAAAACAAGATTCCTGACAGGTCAACGCCTGCAACTCTGAAAATCGCCTCGCCGAACAGATGACCAATGTAACATCTTCAAGGCAAAACCCTTAAGCTACGCCTGTTGCAAGGGCCCCAATGGCACGCTAGCTAATGCTCCTAAAACCAACTTGAACTTCCCCGGTGGAATTAATAGCCTACGAGAGGGCTACAGTCTGGTAACCGCCTGAGAAAGCGTACCACATCAACCTGTGCATGAGAGCCACTCCATGTTCTTTGTCCCTATAGCAAGACAGAGTTGCTAACTGAACTCTCCAGGACCTGCCTTTACCAAACCCATCCTGCAGAAAACATAATACCAAGGGAACTGACACTGTTGTCGCGTGAGCATGCCTCTGCGAGCACCCGTCCTCAAAGATGCGCCATATACGCACATATGCAAGGGACATAGACTTTTTTTTTTCGGCAAAGTGGCAAAGACTGCTGTCGAGCAACTCTTTTTCCTTAAGCTTTTCCTTTCAATGGCCACTTTGTAGGAAAAAAACGATGCACCTGAGGCATTCAAAGGGAACTCCGCAGCAACAGAATCTCCAATGTCGGAAACCTCCATGGATTCCTGTCGAGCAACCGTATGAGGCAGGCATACCACGGGTGCCTTGGCCAGCCCGAACTACACGTTTCCCCGAAGCGCTTCGATACGCAGAACCACTCGACCTATGAGTGCCCCAGGTGGAAAGACATAGAGAAGACCAGAAGACAGCCGCCGTTGAAACAGTGTGCTGATGCCTTCCGACCTCCTTTCGCGTCGTCTGCTGAAGAAGCGACCCATTTACGCAGAGTGAAATGCCACCATGAGGTCCATTACTGGCTGTCCCCATATGCGACCGATCTGTGTGAACACTTAGAGATGTCACTCCTATTCTCCGGCATCTACTCGGACCCAGCTGAGGAAATCTGCCATCACACTGTCCTTACCCGCAACATGCGCCACCAAAAACGCTGACAGCGAAAGCTCTATCCACACACACAGACCCTCTGCCGCGGCCTCTATGGCCACACTTCCGGTTCTGCCCTGCCGATTGATGTAGGCCATCGCCATGGAGTTGTCGGACAGTACTCGCACCGCTCAACCTGTCACCGTAGCTTCGAACGCCTGCAACGCATTTCCAGTTGGTTGATTGACCACTGGGTCTCCTGTCTACTCCAAGAGCCTTGCGCGAAACAATCTCCGAACGTAGCGGAGTTTAACAAAGTTTTTGGCCAAGCTCCCGGAGGAAAGGTCCATAACCTTTTATTAGAGAGAAGCTGGAAAATTATAATTTTTTTTTTTTATATACCAACTTTCACCAATTCAAGATGTTCTACAAGGCACACAATCCAACAGAGTGTCACATCTGTTGTACATGCAACAGAACCCTTAAAATATGAGCATACATGAATCCACCGCTTGCCCCGATACAAGCATTGAGTAGCTTATTCGTCTTTTTGGAAACCAGCCAGGTCCTTAAGGCCTGGATTGGCTACCCTAAGAAACAGGATACTGGACCTGAAGAGCTTGGTCTGACCCAGTATGGCATTTCTCGTATCCTTATAAACAGAACCTCCCCAAGGTCTCTGCCTTGGAAGTAACAGGCTGCGTCTGGCCCTGTGGCTAGCTCACATGGAGCAGTGAGGCCTAGTGGTTGAGGCAAGTTGCCAGAGGACCAAGGGTTTGAATTCCAATTGAGACCACCAACCTTGGGCCATAAAAACTGGGGTTTCTGGTCCCACAGGTGGTCCTTCTGGCCTTCGTTAAGCGACTTAACCCTCTGCCTCAGGTACCAAAACATAAATTGTGAGCCCTTCAGGGACAAGGGAAATAGAAATACCGTAATCGACTGTATGCCACACTGACCTGTAGGCAATCAGTATACTCAAATAAATAACTGACTGGAAATATGTGACCGTAGCAAACACTGGCAGTGGAGAGACATCAGAGCTGGTGCTGGTTCCTGGTCTTCCTTTCTCGCTCTCCCAGTCCTTCTGCCAGCATTGAGAAAAGGCTGAGAATAGATTGTCCAGTGGGCCGGGGACCTTGCGTCCTGGACATCAGAGAGAAAGATGGGCTAGTATCTGGGAACAAAGCCCAAAGAGAAAGGGAAACTGGTGACTGTGACACTGTAGCTCCTCCGGACGGCTCACTCCACAGCAGATCCCACGACTTAATCTCCAACCCCATGTAACACCATGAGGACCTCACACACTTTATTACAATCGACATCCCCCCATTACTGGAGAAATTACCTTAGCCTGATAATACAGTCCGAGCAAAGAAATACAGTCTCACTCTGCAAAGAGTGCACCCAAAAATCATGCCTAAGCAATTGTGAGCACATACAAAATGCACCTCTACATATACGGGTGACCCAGCACCTGTCACCCAAACACAGTGCAGTGAGCACGCTTGAACATAGGCTGAATACATGGAGCATACACAGAGTATTGACATCCGCTATGAAACCTTCCAGTGCCCTGGAGCGATAAGCCCCAGACTGTACTACCCAGACGTCCTTCTCTTCACCCTCAGCCTTTAACAAGATGGCACAGATGGGTCAGTGCCCCTGCTAAGTGCTTAAAGCCCTGCTCTGACAGCACAGGCTCTAGAAATAGATGAGAATTTCCTGGGAAGAGCATGCTAAGTGGAGCTATGAAACACACAGGCACACCCCCCCCCCCCGCCTTCCTGCAGTCAGAGAAATAGCAGTGGGATACACCGACAACCTTGCAAATGGAGGTCTTAGAGGTTGCTGCCTGTGTGAACCTGATGAGGAATACGATTTTGTATTTTACAAACCCCCCCAGGGATGGGGCACTGAATACTATATGTGATTCATGAGCAGCGCTGCCATCCGGTGGCCTTTACAGCACCAGAGCCCGACAAATGATACAGAAATTAAGAGCTTTAAATCTTGGTCATATAATCTTGATTTGCAGAACATTACAGTTGCTTGTTCAGTCACTAACCCCTGAGAGCCCATGAGGTGGCCCTGTGGTTATTTCTTCCCTGACTTGCAGCCAGAGATCAATCTGATGATGGCTGCATACACACGGTCACAGAAAGGCACTATTGAGTGTACCAGCTGCCCTCTGGTGGCCATAGACCGTAGCACAGGCACTTCTTGGTTGACAGTTTAACTGTCATTATTATTATATTTTTTTTTTATATCCTAAGGTTTCCTCAACCTGTCCCTGTGAAACCACAGGCGTTTGGGCCACTTTCACTATAGAATACACAAAAACACACTTCCAGCCTGTCCCTCCTTCCACCTACAAGTTAGGGCTCTGCTCTTGAACCTAAAAGCTGGCAATTTGCCTAATATCCCGGGACTTAACAGATGCTCCTCAGAGACATGATTAGGAGGGAGAGAACATGTGGCATCAGATCAATGCCAAAACTGCTGTCCTATAAAACTAAGAATAAACTTAAAAATAAAGAGGACTGACAACAGCCCCCTTAAGGGTGAGGACCCCCAGAGCCTGAAAAAACCTACAAACAAAAGAAAGAAACACTAGGCCCAAAAATCTAGCTATTCTGCCTGTCGTCTTCCTCACACAGGCAGCTCGCCCTGTGGTCCAAATACCTAGAGAGAAAATGGCTGCCCCTTTGCCAACGAATTTTGGCGCCAAGAACAACAACCGCTGCAAAAAGGAGGCCTCAGCAGACCGACAGAGCCCGAAGGCCTTACCTGCAGGGCCGAAATACACGCAGCCTGCTCCTACCACCTTGAATTCATCCGATCCTCAAGCCGTGCTGTTGCGCCCAGCAGCCACGGCGAGGACCGCTCAGCCGGTTCCACAGAGTAAAAGTAAAATCCCGCAGCAATGGAGAGGCTCCGTCTCACACAGCTTCAGTGTGGCTGTATGGGTCCCGGAGCTCTCTCCGTATCATCAAGGGAGAGAGATCCACACCGGCGAATGCCTGCAGCAAGTGAAAATAACTGACAAGGAGGGAAGCCGAGAGCTGCTACTAATTTAAAGAGCCAGGCTCAAATTTAAAATTACTGTAAATATAAGGAAATTTGCTCCTAACAAGTGAAGGGAACTAATCCCCGATTGCCAATTAACCAAAGGTAACTGAATTAAAAGTAAAATTAAAAGTAAAATCAGAATAGAATTTGTCACACTAAATGCTCCTTATCTATTCCCCCAAGTGAGCCCAGAAGCTAGGCTCACTACGTCCTCCTGCTGCACGGAGACTGGACACACTGCGGTCTGATGGGAGAGACCAGCAGTCTATATCTAGTGATGTCATGCGTTTTTGACATGCCCAGTCTCCAAGCTGCAGGAGGAGGTTCACTAACCAGAGGTTGAGGACTAAACTGGAGGAACGATAAGGAACTACTATTAAAGCATTGGAATTACAGAGCTTAAAAGGGAGAGAGGAGGCATTATGGGTTAAACTAGAAAGAGGGAAAGAGAAATCTATTTACATTGGTGTGATATACAGATCTCCCTCACAAGAGGAAGAGGTGGACAGAGAGTTAATTGAAGACATACGCAGCATTGCTAGGAAAGGGGAAATGCTACTGATAGGAGATTTCAATATGCCAGATGTTGATTGGCACATTCCTGCTGCAGTATCATCTAGAAGTAAGGAGATCCTGGATTCTCTACAGGGAGAACTATTCAGGCAATTGGTAACAGACCCCACATGTGAAGGGGCCATACTGGACTTGGTGCTTACCAATGGTGAAAGTGTTTCTGATGTTGTAGTGGGAGATAATTTTGCATCCAGTGATCACCAGATGGTGTGGTTCAGTATTAGGGCTAGGGCTGTTAGAATCCATTCAAAGGTGAGGATCTTAGACTTTAGGAAGACTAACTTTGCCAAGCTGGGCCAGTACCTCAGGGATGGGAACAGCTGGGGGATGTAGAAAAACAGTGAGCAAAACTGAAAGGGGATATTTTAAGGGCAACTAACCTTTTTGTTAAAATGGTAAATAAAGGTAAAAGGAAAAGGAGACCGCTATGGCTTTCGAAAGAAGTAGCTGAAAAAGTGAAGAAAAAGAGGGAGGACTTCATGAAATACAAGAGATCACAAAAAGAGGAAGACAGCATCTATATTTGGAAAAACTTAGAGAAGCTAGCAAAGTAGTCAGGAAGGCAAAGATTCAAAAGGAGGAATAAATAGCCAATGCAATAAAATGGGGAGATAAGACATTTTTCAGATATGTTAATGAGAAGAGGAAGGGCAAAAGTGGTATTCTCAGACTCAAGGGTGCAGGGGAGAAATATGTAGAAGCTGATAATTATAAAGTGGAATTGCTTAACAAATATTTCTGTTCTGTGTTCACAGATGAAGAACAAGGAGCAGAACCTCAGAAAACACCCACAAGCATGAACAGAAGCGAGGGACATCTTGAACAATTTTCAGAAGACTGTGTTCGTGAGAAACCAGCTCAACTTAAAGTAGACAAAGCGTTGGGACTGGATGGGATACACCCTAGAATACTAAGGGAACTTGAGGACGTTCTAGCAGCTCTACTGATTGACCTTTTCAATGCCTTGTTGGAGTCGGGATTGGTGCCAAAGGACTGGAGAGAGGCTCATGTGGTGCCTTTACAGAAGTAAGGATGTGGTTAGAAACTACAGGCCAGTTAGTTTAACTTCGGTGGTGAGCAAATTATTGAAAACGCTGCTGAAAGAGAAAATAGTGAGGTTTCTGGAGTCCAGCGGATTACAGGATCCGAGGCAGCATGGATTCACCAGAGGCAGGTCTTGTCAGACAAATCTGATTGACTTCTTTGACTGGGTGACCAGGGAGTTGGACTGAGGGAGAGCCCTAGATGTGGTGTATTTAGATTTCAGGAAAGCCTTTGAAACTGTTCCTCACAGGCGACTTATAAACAAACTGAGCACCCTAGGGATGGACTCTAAAGTTACTGCTTGGGTTAGAAATTGGTTGGGTGGTAGACGACAAAGAGTACAGGCAAATGGAGCTCACTCTGAGGAGAAGGATGTTACCAGTAGTGTGCCCCAGGGATCTGTCATTGGTCCGATTCTTTTTCACATCTTTGTTAGCGATATAGCGGAAGGGCTGTCGGGTAAGGTTTGCCTCTTTGCGGATGATACCAAAATTTGCAGTAGAGTAGACACCCAGGAAGGTGTAGATAACATGAGAAACATAGAAATATGATGACAGAAAAAGACCACATGGCCTATCTAGTCTGTCCTTCCATATCAACAACTACAACAGTCCCCTTTTTACCTTTAGAGATCCTCTGTGTTGGTCCCATGCTTTTTTGAATTCAGTTACTGTCCTCATCTCTACCACCTCCACTGGGAGACTATTCCACGGATCCACTACTCTTTCCGTAAAGAAATATTTCCGCATATCACTCCTGAATCTATCTCCCTTCACCCTCATCCCATGTCCCCTCATAGCAGAACTTGCTTTCAATTGAAAGAAGCTCTCTCCCTGAACATTTATGCCATGGAGGTATTTAAACATCTCAATCATATCACCTCTATCCCGCCTTTCCTCTAACGTGTACATATTAAGATCCTTCAGTCTGTCCTCATATGCTTTATAATGAAGACCACAAATCATTTTAGTAGCCACCCTCTGCACCGACTCTATCCTGTTCACATCCTTTTGAAGGTGTGTTCTCCAGAATTGCACACTATACTCCAAATGAGGTCGCACCAAAGACTTATACAGAGGCATTATCACCTCCTTTTTTCTGCTAGCCATTCCTCTCCGTATGCACACAAGCATCCTTCTAGCTTTTGCTGTTGCCTTTTCTACCTGTTTAGCTACTTTAAGATCATCAGACACAACCACACCTAGGTCCCGCTCTTCTTTAGTGGACAAAAGTACTTCCCCCTCTATACTATATTGCTCCCTTGGATTGCTGCAGCCCAAATGCATGACCTTACATTTTTTAACATTAAATCCCAGCTGCCAAATTCTAGACCATTCTTCAAGCTTAGCTAGATCCCTCCTCATGCTATCTCCACCTTCCTGGGTGTCTACTCTATTGCAGATTTTGGTATCATCTGCAAGGAGGCAAACCTTACCCGACAGCCCTTCCGCTATATCACTAACTGAGGAGGAATTTTGCTAAGCTCCTGGCTTACACGGCCTGACAGGGCATTTCTTTAGAAAGATGGAGGGGACATTAGTGACACACTTGCTGAAGCTGTTTAATGAGACCACAGAGGCTGGCCACCTACCCAATGAATGAGGCGGGGATAACAGTGCTTCAAGCCTCGTAAGGATAACACTGTATGTGGATCGTATAGACCTCTCTCTTTAATTAACATAGATGCAAAAATCTATGCCAAGGTTCTGGCAAACTGGTTAAAACAGGTGATTGACCAAGTGGTCAAAGACTATAAGTCTGGATTTATTCCAGGCCGTCAAGCCAAGGATAATATAAGGAAATTGTTAAATTTGATCTGGAAAGTGAAAAGAGGCAAGGAGGACACAATGCTGGTTGCTGTAGATGTTAAAAGGGCATTTGACCGAGTGGAATGGGAGTTTTTATTTCAGGTGATGGAGCATATAGGACTGGGTCCTCATTTCAGAGGGTGGATTAAAGCACTGTACACAAACCCCAAGGCCCGCATTCGGGTTAATAGAGCATACTCCAATACTTTTGAACTCAGAAGGGGGATGTGCCAGGGATGCCCACTGTCCCACTTCTATTTGCCTTGATAATTGAGCCCCTGGCATCTAAAGGTGTGGATAAACAGAGCTGAGGTATACATGTAGGAAATTTAGAATATAAAATAAGTTTATTTGCAGGCTATGTGATATATACAATAACGGAACTGCTCACGACTCTGCCCAATCTATTCGGGAGATAGATCAGTATAGTGTTCAATCAGGATACAAAATGAGTATGACAAAAACGGCGATCCTCAAGGTTTCTCTCAGGCCTTCCATCCAATACCTTGGGGTACAGGGTAGGGGTAAAGTGGGAAGAACTGTAGGCTATGAACCATGCCAAGCTGTGGCTGTCTATAAAAGGGGACTTAGAAAAGGTGGGATAGGGTAACACTGTCATGGCTAGGACAGACAGCTAAAATCAAAATGAATATGCTACCACGAATACTGTACTTATTTCAGATGCTACCCATTTTTATCTGATGACATTCTGAATAGCTGGCAAAGATACTTGTTTGGTTATGTGTGGAAAAAGCATCTCCCTAGAGTAGCAGGAACTACACTTACACTCACCATAGAATATGGGGGGCTTGGGTACCATCCCTGAGAGAATACAACTATGTGGCCATGATTAGTAACACATTTGAATGGAGAGCAGAGGCAGAGGGTCAGCAATGGGCACAAACTGAACAACATTTAACTGAAGTGGGACTGTTAAAACACACTAATGTGGCAACCCAGGAGAGGAAGGAGAGGGGAGCAAATTAGTCCATTCATAGCCTCCATGCTGCACATATGGGAATGTTGTCGAGGAATATTAGTGGGTGATAAGCAGTGGCATTATTATACACCCTTGGTAAATGATGGGCGCTTCAGGCTGGACCAGATGTATGGGATATACAAGGAATGGACTAGGAAGGGTCTCAATACCCAGGGGAAATTGCTAGATGAGAGTGTGGGGGAGGGGGGGGGGAGGGTGATACAGCTCCCGGAGTTGTGTGAGAGGTACCAAATAGTAAAAAAACATATGGAGGTGCTATCAGCAAGTGCAACATATTGTAAGGACAAACTCACAGCTTCAAGCTGAAGCATGTAAATGCAGTGACTACAAAATCCTCTGAGAGAGTTAGGTAAGCTTGTGGAGTCGTATTACAGTCTGTTATAAAGTGCTCCAGAAGAGTGGGTGGGAGAGTCCCAAATGTTGTATGAAATGGGAGGGCAACTTGGGGATCCAGTTGGCGGAGGCACAGTGGCAGCAGATTTTTTGAAATGTGTGCAAACTATCCCCGTCAGTGGCAATAGTGGAACATGGCTTCGAAGTGCTCTATAGGATGTATTGGGACCTGTACGACTCTAGAAAATGGATTTACGCCAATCTGCATTATGTTGGCGAACCTGTGGGCAGGAAGGGGACTTGACACACATGTCGTGGAAGTGCCCTGTTGTTGAAAATATTTTGAGGGAGATGCAAGCATTGGCGGAGGACATGGGGGGTTGCAAAACAGAACTGGATCAATTGGTATATCCCCTGAATTAAACCCCTGAGGCAATAGATAAGCAAAGACGATAACCATACAGATGTATTTTGTGGCAGTACAAATGACATCAGCTAAAAATTGGAGAGCCCAAGGAACACCACCTATGGGGGAAGTCACGGAACACCTGGAATGGATTTACAGTATGACATTGGCTATATTAAAAGTTAGCCTCAAGTTAAAAACCTTTCAAAGGCAGTGGTAGTTATATGTAACATGGCAGCAACATCGCGCACAGGAAGGCTGATGGGAGGGTACAGACGGGCACATATCCACATTAGATGTCCACATGAGATCCAGTCCATGTAGCACGTCACAATTTAGGTGTCAACCAGTGTTGGAGACAATGAAAGGCATTAAAAGGAACTAGATAGAACAAGACTCGATCAGTACAAGGGGGTAGGGTGAGGGTCAGGGGAATGTTAACAGGTTAAAATGGAAAAAACAAGATGTAAGCATGTTTAACTACACATACTTTTGAATTTTATTGGCTTGGTTTATATGATTCTTCAATTCTAAATTACTAAATACAAAGAAAAAAAACCCTCTAAACAATTAGATTAGCAAGCAAAGGAAAACAAGTGTCGTCATTGTCATCATCGTTTGTTGTTCACTGAGCTAAAGTAGACTCTCAGTGACTTGTGGATAGTTTCGACTATCCCCTTAGGTTTTGTGGCAGTGTGTGACAGGACGTAGATGCCAGACCTTTCTTCTGTGTAATAAACATATAGCACCTGGTAATCAAAGGTGGTCTCCCATCAGGTACTAACCAAGCTTGATTGTATTTAGCTTCCAATTTCGGGCACACTCAGGGTGGCATAGCTGTAGCTCCTGGAATCATACATCAGCCTAAATAGGAGTTCTCACCCCAATCCTCAGGACGCACCTAGCTAGTCAGATTTTCAGGATAATCACAATGAATATGCATGAGAAAGACTTGTATGAACTACCCTATTGTATGCAAATCTCTATCATACATATTCCTTGTAGTTATCCTGAAAACCTGACTGGCTAGATTTGTTCAAAGGACTGGGTTGAGAAGCCCTGATCTAAATTAAGCAAATGAATGGTTAAAGAACGGTGAATTGACGCCTAAGAACGAGAGATCAATAGTTGCAACACAAGACAATAGATTACAGATGAGATGTTTCACAGTAAGCATAGGAAAAAAAATTGTAAAAAGGCATCCATTGGAACCTTTGCAAATGTTACAACATCAATGTATCGGAAAAGCACTGGGATCACAACTTTAAGAAAACTGTGGTAAATCAAGAGACTGATTGCCTGGGACATTCCCATTCTAACTGATAGAAGTTGCTGTAAGAAAACTAGACATTTTTGTAAAGGAGAAAAACATGAGAAGCGCATAGATAATAATGATGTTAGTGCCAAGTGAGTATTCTGTAAATCAGGTGTAGAGAGAGAAGATTCTCAAGCACCAAGAAATGCGGAGACCAAGAAAATGCTGCAGAAAGATAAAGAAATATTTCCTATCATTCTGAGCGCTGCAGTACCAGGTTTGAATAAAAGCAATGTCCCAGCAAACCTTGATAAGTTGCCTGTTCATACTGGAGGTTAGTTTAGTAGCTGTATTCATGATTTACATGTACAAATATGACCACTTAACGCATGTAAATTGCATTTTATACCTGGATGTCCATACCATGTCAAAATTACAAGGGAGCATGTCGGGAGCATGGCTTGGGTGGGACAAAAATCTTCATGTGTATTGACTGTTGCAGTTTTCAGAGTCACACCACGTCTTAGTAACTGGATCCAGAGCCAGTGCTAGGGTTTTTGGCGTCTCCCCCTGCAAACTACAGATCGGCACCCTCTCCCTCATTACTATTAATGCTGGCTACAATTTTCCAAAACGCCTTCTGAACTCTTTTCACATGATGCTAGTATTTCTCCTTCAAATCCAATGTTGTAAGAAAATTGCAGTGAAGGGGCAAATATATAGCCAGAATAAAAATAACTACTGAGCAATAATACATAGCATCATATGAACACACTGTGATAGTTAAACAGCATGCTAAATTTTAGATATGGATTAAAAGAAAAATACTCACTTGGATGGACAGCTCAGAACTATTTTACTTATTGAAAAACTATGCAGAAAAAAGTTTTGCACAGAATGTAGGAATCAGCAACATGCTAACCATACATCAATGTACAGTACTGTACATCAAGAAACTATAAGCAAAATTGGTACAATGTTGAAGCAAAGAATAGTCGCAACCTAGTCTGTCACTATAGGAAGACAGGGATGAAATTAACATACTGCTGACTTAAACTACACGTGTTAAACAGATTTCAATGACAAGCCAGTAGGTTACAAGCTGTAGCACTATGAAGAATAGTAAAAAAGTCCAACAGTATACAAGCATGTCATTAAACTGCTGTAAAATAAAAAATATACTCTGTACATATTTGGAGTGGAGAAGGAGCCTAGTGTTTAGAGCAGCATCCTGAAGACCAAGAGACCAACATTTGATTCCCACTGGCGCTCTTTGTGTCCTTGAGAAAGTCACTTTACCCTCCATTGCCTTGAAAGAACGGCCTAGCAGTCTACTTACAGTCACACCTTGCCAAAATATACCCAGGAACTGCTGGGTTACCAGGAGTTAGCACTGACTCAATGGCACACACTGCATTGCTATGCCCAGGCAATTCACTGTTAATAATCTGGACCAGGAAACTCAAAACATTAGTGTTCATAAAATATGTTAAAGCAATCTTATTACTTTTTTTCCTCTAAAATGGTTTACTGTGCTATGCTTTGATAAGCTAAATAGCTTTCCACAGACTCAAGCATAAATTCACATCTTTAAACAGTGCAAAAGATTACCATTAGCGCCATTCTGATCCCGTATCACTGAAACACCTCCCAGTGAGATCTTAAAATCAGTTGCCCTTGACTCCCCAATAAATCCATGCTTTCTCCTTGCTGGATCACAGGACGTGTTTTCATTTCTTGATTGAGCCTATGTTATTTTGGCTTCACTTCCTACTGGCAGTCATGCAGTCAATGTACTGGCAATAGGAAGTAAAGTTGGAGAGAGAGAGGAAAGTGAGAGCAACACGGCCACTTTTTGGCCGGACCATGGAGTAAGATCCATGCTTTTTCCATTACTCCTAGTTTTGGGGATTTTTTTACCAAAATTATACTTTCCTCCAGAGTGAGGCAAGAGAAAGAACTCTCTCATGCAGGCATCTGCATTGTCGGCAGAACTAACACAATGGCTTGGCGCAGATAGCGTGGGTGCAACTAATGCAATCTGACGTTCAGTAACTGCAGGAAGATGTATCTGCCCCACCCCCCTGCAGTTAACCTATAGCCCCATGCTGGTAACGCAATCCACATATGTGTTACCAGAGCAGAGCTTAGTAAACATGCCGCTAAATGTGCCAAACAACAAGAGGGGCTTGGCAACCCCAACATAACTCCTGAAACTGCGCACTGGGTCAGCATGGTGTTAATGTAAATCTGCAAAAAACAAAGGAAATGCAAGATGCTCGCACACAAAGGAAGTAAATGAAAAAGTGAGAACCACAGCACAATGTCTAACACCAAATTACAGCTATAACTCATTTTATTTAGTGATAAACTGTTTCATAGTTCTTGCTTTTTTTCTTTCTGAATACATATTCTGCATCCACAGGCAATAGGTCTAGAGCAGAACTAGAACGTTTACCATAGTATTCAGTATATATTAAAAAGCAAAAACAAAAACATAATACCTGATTCTAGTCATTTTAATAGCAATATAAAAGTCACTGAGGATCGACAGAGCAAAATCAATCATACCATACCAGCATCAACTTCCAAAACGCACACAAGGAGCCTACCCAGAAAAAAGCAGCATTGTAAATATTGTGGCAGGCCCTAAAACATCCATACACCTATTTGAAAAGCCAAACAAATCTTTTTGTTTTGGTTTTTTAAAGTGCAGTCAAGTCAATGCTGACTCTTGGAAACCCAGCAGTCCTTGGCAAGGTATGACTGGAAGTATATTGCCAGCCCTTTTTTTTAAGGCAATGGAGAGTAACGTAACTTGCCCAAGGTTACGGGGAGTGCCAATGGGAACCAAACCCAGATCGCTTGGGTGCTATGCTGTTACTCTAACCACTAGGCTACTCCTATGTGCAAACTCTATGTTAATAGAACACCTGGCCTCAGTCACACATTCAAAACACTGAGTACAGAATAGGTGACCACAATCTAAATATAAAAATATGTAGACAAAAATTAAATTGAAACCCCAAGAAGTCAGACTTTGCACACAGTACAACAGCACAGAAATAGAAAGAGATGCATTTCCCTGTACTGTTAAATATCAATGTAGCGCAAAGTTTGATCACTAAACTGAAAATAAAAATTATTTTTTCTACCTTTGTTGTTCGACCATTTCATTCTCTGATCATGCTGGTGCCAATCTTCTTCTAGCTCTTTTTACAGGTCTCTAATCCATCTGTCATTTCTTCTCTCTCCTTTTGTTTTCTTCACATCTTTCCATCCTGGATATTGATCTTTTCTTTTCAGCTTTCTTCCATTTATTTTTCAATCTCTGTGCACGCTGATTTCACTACTCCTTCTTGCTATTCAGTCCTCAATACCCCTTACCCCTTACCACTTTTCAACCCTCACCCCAGTCCTCCCATTCCCCACCTCTTCATCCCTGATCCAATATTTCCCAGTTTTTTGTTCATTCTCTCCCCCCCCCGCCCTCATCCAGTGCCTCCCCCCCCTCTCTCTCTCTTTCCCTTCATCCAGCATCTTTGCACTCTCTCTCTCTCTCTCTCTCTCTCTCTACCCCCTCATCCTTCCGTCTTCCCTTTCCCTTCTTATCTCCCTGTGTCCAGCATCTCCTCCTCTCCATTCCTAACCCCTTGTTTCCAGCATCTCTCCCATTACTCCCATGTCCAGCATCTCACCATCTCTTCCTATTTACCTCCGTGCCCATCTTTCCCCTCTCTCTTCCTATTACCCCTATGTCCACCATCTCTCCTCTGTTCCACTCCCCCCCCCCATGTACAGCATCTTCCCTAGTCTCCCTATAACCCCCCATACCAAGCATTACCCCTCCATCTCAAAAATCTCCACTCCTTGATTCTCCCTAAGGCCGTTCTTCCCGTGCTCCCTTCCCATGTCTAGAATCTCCCCTTCATCTTCCTAACCCCTTCTCCATCTGCTGCCCCCAACTCTCTGGTCCCTTTCCCAGACTCTGTCCCTTCTCACTCCCAATTTGCACTCTCACCCCCTGCCCTTCATGCGTGCTCCCCCTCCCCATATCTTCTGTACTTTATAAGCACTGCCCCTTTAAATTCATCTCCTCTTCTCTGCTGCTCCTCTTCTGCCCTTGCACTGCTGCCTCAGGGCCTCACAGCAGGCATGACCTGGCCGGCAGCCCTTCTGCCTGCAGGCAGACTCTTCCTTGGTCATGAAATCAGTGGTCTTGCACAACTCTTCTGCCTGCAGGACTTGTATCTCCCATGGCAGGCTCATCCTTCTCAGCCGCAGTCAGTGGCCTTGCACAACTCTTTTGCTGTGGGATTTGCTTCTCCTGCAGGCAGAAGAGTAGTGCAAAGCTGAAATCGCAGCTGAGAAAAGAAGAGCCTGCCTGTGGAAAAAGCAACTGCCATGGGCAGGCTTTCCCCTTTTCAGCCGCAATCAATGACCTTGAGCAACTCTTCTGCCCATGAGACTTGCTTCCCCCAGTGGGCAGGATCTTCCCTTCTTGCATGAGTCTTCTGGCTCATGCATGAGTCTTCTGGCATGAGTCTTCTGGGGGGGGGGGGGAGCGCTAGCGACTGTGCCCCACTGACATTAGCGCTCTCCTGCCATGCTTAGTATTCTTACTGGACAGTGCTGGCCCTGGAACAAATGTTTCAACCACACTGCTGTGGCTTTCTTTAGCGTGGCATGGTTATGCAGTGGAAGTCTGTTCTTTTATGTAGTAGTCCTCAAACCAGATTGGTGTAACCGAGGCAAGAAATACGAATTTTGGCAGGAAATTTCATTGGAAAAAAACTGGAAACATCTCACCAGAGAACTCTACAATCTATGGGAAAAGAGAGGTCTCCAGCCTTTCTCCAATGAACATCCTGCCAAAATTCCCTCCTCAATCCCACCAATCCTATTGGAGGACTACTATATAAAAGAACAGACATCCACTACTTCATCACTTCACCATGAAGAAAGCCACAGTATGGTGGCTAAAATGTCGGTTCCAGTTACTAAGATGCAGCATGACCCAGAAAACTGCAAAGATCATCATACTAGCTGCAGGCGCCCAAGAGAAGATACACATGTATTCTCCATTGCATATAGCGAATGCACATGGAAGCCCAAAATTGTCCATGTCTGGATTTGCAGCTGCTCCCTGATACATACAGGCATTTACAACATGCTTAATGGCCATCACTTTACTGGAGGGATTAAAGAGAATACTGTATTATGGGAGATATCCCCCTTAACCCCCTAATGTTTATTTTCCCTTCCAAATTCAAACGAGGTAACGATAGAGTCCTCTGTAGTTACTAAGCAACATCTACACATTTAGGTTTGCAAAATGGATCAGATCAGATACAGGTGTAAGTAGCGATGCTTACATGTTAATGGTGTGAAATGCATGCACTTACACGTATACAGTAGTGTGCAAAACTCTGGAATCACTTGTAAATGAGACTTTCAACTTCATGACCTTCTATCTTAATTTCTTTTTCCTCCCAGTGGCTTTTTCTGTGTATCTCATGATAAGTGATAGATTTGGCTATTAGGGCCAACTTTTAGTATTGGTTTGGCCCTTATTTTCTGAGTTTGTTCCCCTTAGTTGTCCTGTTGATAGATTTTCTGTAAAAATCGCATAATGTGCATCGTTGGCCAACGATATATTATAAGAACATAAGAACATAAGATATGCCATACTGGGTCAGACCAAGGTCCATCAAGCCCATTATTATTGTACATATGCTTTAAAATATTATGGACAAATGCCAGGTTTCCTTCAAATTAATGTATGTGGCCTTGAAAAAGGCCATTTTTATGTGTCAGTGATGACTCAGTATTTGATGGGTCACCCTTTGTTCTTGATCACCTGACTGCACCTTGTCGGCATTGAATGAACCAGTCTGACAAGGTGATCGTTGGTGACAACGTGGTTCCAAGTTGCAATGAGTGACTCAATCAGCTCACGCTTTGATGTCGGATGCCTCTTGGATATTTCTAAGGCCACCTTGTGCCACAGGTTCTCGATTGGATTCAGATATGGAGACTGGGCAGGCCAGTCCATTGACTTGATGTTGTTCCGCTACTTCCAGCTGATCACCTGTCTGGAGAGATGGCAGGGTGCACTGTCATCTTGGAACAGGAACTGGCCAGGAAACAGCTGGTGTGCTGATGGCACACCATGCACTTTTGCAGTATGGTGATGTACTTGGCCCCGTTGACCATTCCATCGACGATGTGAAGATGTCCAATGCCACTGGCAGCCATGCAGCCCAGACCATGACCTTCAAAGGATGCTTCACAGTGAGGTTGAGACACTCAGGCTTGAATTCCTCTCCAGGAAATCTCCTCACATAGATGTGGGCCTGGTTACCAAACAGGCAGAAGGTGCTTTCATTGCTGAATAGAACCTTTTCCCATATTTCAGTCGACCAGGTTGAGTGCTTTCTCGCCCACACGATCCGGTTGCACCTTTGTATGTCAGTCATCAGTGGCTTATTCCGTGCTTTGCAGCCCCGGACACCAAACTGCAGGCACTGGCGACGAACTGTTGATGAGCTGACACTGACCTCACTCTTGTCTGACCACTCTCAAAGTAGCTGAGGAGAGGTCAACTTGCGATTAGTCAGTGAAATGTGTCATAGTGCGCGGTCCTGGCGTGATGTTAATGCACGTGGACGACCTTTACAAGGCTTGTCCACCACTGAACCCATTTCTTTCTTCTTCTGTACAATCTTAACAGCGCTCTGACTGCAGCCAACTTTCCTGGCTATCTGATGGCTTGAAAATCCTTCCTCGCTCATAAAGGATACACGAACATGCTCCTTCAACGTCAGGGTCTGAGTCATCTTCATGATCAATCCAGAAAGCATATGAAATTCCAAGATTCCGTGTGTTTTTATAGCTGCACTGTTGGCTAGATATCTGCATTGTGATTGGTTAGTGAAACCAGCCTCCTGATTGGTCAGAAATAACATGTGCATATTGGATAATCTCGATCCAGTTTTGATGCAGGATACACAAAAATCGCGGTAGCTATCTCCCAGTGTCTGGGTTTCCTCTGTCAATTTCTTTGATGTGTATATTTGTGAAATTGCTCCTCCCACTGCATGTAGTTATCAGTCCCTGTGCATTTCTGCACTTCCTTCTGTGCACAGCTGATCCTAAAATACCAGCAGAATTGAACACCTCTCAACTTTGATGTCTCATTTCCATTCCCCACATACAGTCTTGTGCCTTACTGCATCTTATGACCTCCAAAAGGAAACTGTCTTTGACATGGTTTAAGTGTTATCGGCAAGGGCTAGCAGTAAATCTGAGAAACTGAGATCATACTCTGCATAGCCTGGCTTAAGAGTGAGGTTCATTACTGTTATGAAATGTGCAAAGCTAAACATATGGAGAAATTACACTCATAGGGTATGTTTACTAAACTGCGTTAGTGCAATTCGCGTTAGGAGCCGCGTTAGTGGAAGGAAAGCCAAAAAAGGACATGGGCGGTACATCGTAACCGATAACGCGCAGTTGCGCGCGGTATTGCGTGCCGCGCAGCAACGATCGCTACAGCGCGCGCGCTACTGCGCGCAAGCTTAAGACAGCACGCAGACACCCAAATACAGAAACAGAGCTGTAGCACAATGGTTACTACACAGACTGATGGTACAAGGGTCATGGGTTCAATTCCCCAGTGTGCCTAATGAAGAAGACTGGCTGAGGCGTCATGTGCAACCCTTTGAAGGCCTACTATAATATTTTATCCACATTCTGCAGCTGGGTTAATGTTTGCACATGTCAGGAAAATTGTACCCGTCATATCCAATATGTTCCAATAGTGACGTTCCCTCTGGCATGGTCATGTATGCTATACCATTTGATAGGAATATATAGGCAGAGGTTTGGATCCCGAAAGTACTGGGCTTGGCCTGGAAAGGGTTAAGTAGTGGGCTGTGAGGAAGGTTACGTGTACCTGAATAGTGCTGCCAGCAAACACACCCTCACAGTGACTTAACCTAAGGTGCCACATAAGGCACCCCAGAGGGCACTCCATAGGGCACATTATAAAGTGCGCTGTCTGCCAAGGCACCCTATAATGTCCCCTATAGGACACCATATAATGCACCTTATAAGGCGCTTTATAGGGCGCCTTATGAGCCACCCTAAGGGGACAGTACCCTGAGGTTGGTCCTGCTGGCAGAACTAATATACAATAAAAACAGACAATGCCTAAGACAGCCCTATTGATGAACCCCACTGTGGGTTTAGGACCCATGACCTCTGGCTCCACAGGCAGTGTAGTAACCAGTGGGCTAGAGCTGCTAACAAACAACTGGCTGGCTACAGGAGGACTGCACGGCACCACACCCACATTCTGCTGTGGTTACCAGGATAGGGTTAACCCACCCGTACCCATGATGCACTGCACATGCAGATCAGCAGTCAAGAGATGGGTACAAGAGCGGGTATGCACCCCCACAGCACCTCGGCCCTGTAGGGGGGACAGACCGTGTGTGGCACTGCCACAGAGTAGCCACAAACACACACATTGTGCGGGTACAGTGCCCACCCTGAGGTTGAGGTGGGGCCCCCAGCACCAGGTCCACAGCACCTTTCATGGCTGAGATATGCCATGCTGCAGGTCCCCATCAGTGTGTGATAGGTAGCTCTGCTAGACACACCTAGGATACATCTGTGCCCTGCTGTATGTTTCGGTCATGTCTAGTCCTTATGGGCAATGATGCACTCAGAATAGTGCATATCCTGTGTTGGTGCCAAGGTTACTTGCTGTAGGTGAAGGGGGGGGGTGTATGGACCCATGGGCAGATCATCTACCACCACACAACCCACCCTCTGGGGCTTAGGGTGGGAAACAGAGTCACCCACCAATAGATCCACAGTCTACCCCCCTGCAATGGCAGCAGTAGAGGGGACCAGCAACAGCAGTCCTGCTGGGGAACAGACAGAGCAGTACACATCCATAACGCAATAGCGGACAGACGGCAGTCCTGGATATGCTCAGCTGCCCCCACCATTATCTGACATTCCCCAGCAGCAGGCCTCCAGCCGCTGCAGCAGGCCTCCAGCCGCTGCACCCTGCAAGGTGTTCCAGCAAGACACATACTAGCTGCAGACAGTCCGCCAGCTAGTCCATAGTGCATGGTCCTGGAGGAGATGCATGTACCCAGAACCCAGGGGACATCGGTATACACACCAAGCAGATAAGTCAGTGATTGGGCCCCAAAAGGAAACCCATATATATATCACATGAGCAAAATGCTATATAGCACTATGGGGGAACCTAGCCATGCCGTGGTCACTACTCAGTCAGGGAGAGAGTGACCTCCCAGCAGGACATGCTGTGGCCACTCTGTCTGTGCAGGTGGTACCGGGCACTACAATGTCCGAGCCATTGCCCTATGCCCAGCGCAGATGCGGCCAGGCCAGGCCACCCTATCCAGGCTATTCCCACAGTACCTTGCTCCTCATAATGCACATTGGCAGGCCAATACTGGGAACAGTGCTAGCAGTGTGGGCTGTGGAGGGTGTTGGAAGCCACCACACACTGGATAGACAGACACACACTCCCCACACCTATGCCAGCATTGTGCAACTATAGAGGTGTTGGGCAGCCCAGGCCACCACACAAGTCCTGAGCACAGTGCAGGCATGGCTATTGTAAGCAATACTGTAGGAGTCACTCCCCAGGTTGGTAAACACTGTCAGACACATGACCTGTAGCACACTCCACATACATCAGAAAGGTTGCTATGATGCAGCTCACTCAGACACTTGTACCTAACCTAGGAATTGCTATCTGCCAGTAATCCTAGCAACCTTTTGATAGATGTGTACCATATTTCCCGGTTTAGGGTGGCATTACTAAGGTATGCAAGTGCTAGTATTTGGAGATGCACGAAGAGCCCACAGTCCTGCCTCTCCAGAAGGCTGTGGATAATGGGGCCTGTGGGTGTGGGTGTGTCTGCCCCTGTTGGCTGCTGCTTTACGGCAGAGGTTCCCAACTCCAGTCCTGCGGTGCCAAACACTGTTCGGGTTTTCATGCTGTCCCTCATGAATATGCATGAAATACATCTGCATACCATGGGGTGGCGCATAGAAATGCAGCACAGGCATCTTTATCAGAGGCAGCATGGAACTGGAATGTTGTTTGGCACTCCAGGACTGCATTTGGGAGGCTCTGCTCTAGGTAATGTGCATGTTTATGGTGTCTGTGCTCTGTAGGGTAAAATGTTGGTGTTTTGGGCATGTTTATGTCATCTGCAAGAATGGTTCTGCCTGTATTAGCACGTTGTAGTAGTGGGTAAAATATGAGGACTGGGTTGGCGGAAACCACAGCTGGGACTTGAACCTGTGACCTTCTGCTTCTGAATACAGTGGTTCTGTGCACTGCTGTGATAGGCGATGGCCTAGCATGTAGCAGAGCTAGGTCTGAAGCCCTTTTTCTCCTGCTTTAAAATGTTATTGCTGAAGCCCTTTTTCTCCTGCTTTAAAATGTTATTGCTGATTTTGGGAAATTGCAGAATGCTGTTTGCTGTTAGACAGAAATTCCGTTCTATTCTGGTTTGATAACATGTTCTGCTCTCCTGGAGATAAGAGAATTAAACCTTGGTACTGTTTATTGCTTAGGTAAGTCAGATGTCTCTTTCAGTAGAATGCCGCGCCACTGTATCTTTGCTGATTGTGCACTGACCTCGTAATTAGGATGAAAATATAGCAGAGAAACTGAACAGTGTAAGAATATTTTGTCTAGCATTATGAAGATTGTTTAGTGTTTTGAGCCAAGGCTAGAGATACGTCTTAACCTTGCTATGTTTGGCCTCGCTTTGTTTTGCTTTTGTTAAGAATGCTTCTGATATGCCTTCCACTATCTTTGTGGCTAACTGACCTTGCAAGAATAGCGAAATATACTGTATACTTTAGCAGAAGTATTATGTTTAGTGTTATGTCTAATTGCTGACCTGTGGCTAGTGTGACCCAAGCAGGGGGAGCGAGTCCTGGGCCCAGTCAGAGATGTCTATTGGATGAGAGTAAGTGGGCCACTGTGGCCAATGAGGAGTTTTGCCTGTATTAGACTGGAGAAGAAAAGTATATAAACTGTCATTTATCTGAGCTCTGTGCTCAGACTATTTTGAATGCTACTGCAATCTGAGTCTGTGCACATTAAACCGGCTTGAATCTTTGCCTGACTCCGGGTATTATTTATTGCATTCTTATCCATCATGTTCTCACAGTGATGGTGCATTCCCTGGTGATATCATGACTGTTGGTCAGACAGGGCCTGTCTGTTGCAGTACATGGCACCCACCTACACAGGGCTAGGCCACGGTCTGCTCCGGGCAGCTGCCACTGCCCCCTCCACCACCAGTATCCCTTAGCCACCATGCTGACATGCCCTTCTGCTGGTGGAGCTGGTGGTGCACGGTCTCAGGCCATTCAGTGTGCAGGTAGGCGGCCGCCTATGGTGCGTGTTCTGGGGTAGGGGTGCCTGCAAAGATGTCCACGCTCCCCCCCAGCCCCGCCTGCCAGTGTTCCGTGCCCTTGGGGGTTGCTGTTGGGTACTCTCCCCTGTGATGCTTTGGGAAACACACTCGTGCCCGTGTTGGGCTCTCATCAGTTGCTGTCTGCCTCTACTGTTTCAGCATTCCTATGGGCCAACTGAGCATCACCCTAGTCCCCACTGTGGCCCAGCTGCGCCACTGCATGTGCCGCCTGCAGCCCTCTGTATCCCCTTTTCCAGCATCTGCCCGGTTGCCCGTTCTGACATGCCCGCCCTGATGTTGCGGGACATGTGCACGCCATAGGAACCCTGTCCGATGGTGGGGAAATCCCTGCGCAGCGCTATTTCACTGTGGGCCCATGCACCTTGTATGGGGACGGAGTATGGACCCTTCCACGAATTATATCTGTTCTCTGGAGCTTACTCGGGGGGGGGGGGTTGATGTTTCTCATTGCTACCACTATTGGCCAGCTTGGTTGTTGTTTTTTTCCAGTTTGTTGGGGTCATTTTCGGTGTTTCTGTGCCCTTTTGTTCTGTGGACATGTATCACACTTATCACCTTTTTTTGGTTTCCCTGCCTAAGCTGTACATTGCTGACACATAAATGGTTTCTCTCCCCTTTAAAGTGCTTTTACCGGTAGGTTTTCATTCGCGTTGGAATTCAGCTCTGAAAATCAGCGCGTTAGCCTCTCCCCGCCCACTCTCTGCCCATTGACCCCTTCTCTCCGCCCTCTCTCCACCTTCTGCGGTGTTTTACCGCGCCGCGGAGCATTATGCTCGTTAGCGCATGATAGCGTGCGCTATAGCACGTTTACGATTGTTAATGCGCTATAGCGCACTAACGATCGTTAACGTTGTACAACGCGCGTTATTCAGGTTTACCGCAGTTTAGTAAACATACCCCATAGTCTGACAGTAGTACTGCTAGGGGTTACGCCTACTGGTAGTAACAAGACTGCTGCTAGGGGTAACTGGTCACATTGTGGCACCACTGGGGCAAGAGCACATACTCCCATTGAACTGCCAAGGATGCCCAGTATGGGGGTCATTCTGAAATGCAAATAGGCCACCTGGACATGTGGGATAGATGTTTTCCTTGAGAAACTGGAAGCATTTGGGGAGGCAAGCAGTAGAGGAATTTTAAAAGGTGAGCCTAGTTGGGTGAGTTTGTATGGCTGGAACACCTGATGTTCCCAGGCACGGCAATGCAAATTGTAAGATTCACTAACTCGCAGTGCTGAGTTACCGTGGGTTATGGAATCTGGATGTAATTTTTCTTTGGTAGAACAGCACACAGACATGCTATGTTACCACATCTTAGTAAACCGGCCTCTAAGTTTGTACCCGAGGAGGTAGAGGGTGAAATGACTTCCCTACAATTAAAAGGATCACCAGCAGGGTTTCAATCCCTTCTCAAAAAATAGAGGCCACAAAAGAGAATGAGGAGCGCCAAAAGAAGGCAGGTTATTGTCAAAAGAATCTGACAAGGGGCAGACAAAGGAAAATGTAAAAAATATATATAATAAGAATCTACATAAAACAGTTAATATAAATTTAATAAAATCAACGTAAATGAAACTTAAATATGATCTGACATAGCCATGTTTGGCTAATTGCCTGAGTCGGAGTTTCCATAAAGTTTCACAAAAATAAGAAACATCAGAGGTGCATATAAAACATAACCTCTCCTGTACAGTAAACAAATATACTGTCCTTACTATCCATATGAATAAAGCCTACAAAGTTACTGCAAAACAAAGAAATGTCTACACCACATCGTGTGGTGACAACAGCGGATAATTCCATATATGTAATAAAACACTTGTTCTTAGATGTACGTGCAACCTGGAATACACTGGGGGTATTTTTATAAAGGTTCTTCTGCATTCAAAGGCTGCTTTACATTCAGAAAAGGCCTTTTCATAAAACTGCATTGTGGCATACATATGTACCAGCATGCGCAGCAAAAAAAAATGGTGTACTTGTACACATGCAGCGAGTAGATATTGATAGGTTTTCATCTGGGTGGAACAGAGGTGGAGTTGTGATATAGTAACATAGTATATGACGGCAGATAAAGACCAGCATGGTCCATCTAGTCTGTACAGCAAGGCGGCAAGAGCAGGTGCACCTGCTGCTCCGTGCAGGTCACCTCTCCCCGTGCCTTTGTTTAGACATATATACTCATACAAACACACAGTTGCACCCGTTTCAGAAAAGAAGTTATGCATGCATGTGAGGACTTCACTAAAATAGAGGCTCCAGCCCTGGTGTATATTTACAATTGACTGATAAAAGACATACCCCCTCCCAGAGGTTTCTGTTTAAGGATACAAATCCTGGCATGGATGCTTGTTGCTGTCTTTGGGAATTACAAACCTGAACATACAGACTGCTAAGGGTTCTCAACCCTGTCCTCGGGACCCCACTAGCCAGTCGGGTTTTCAGGCTATCCACAATGAATATGAATGAGATATATATGCATTAGAAATAGCCTGCCAAACTGACTGGCTTGTGGCCCTCCAATGCTGGATTTGGGGACCCCGGCCTTACACCTCTGTCATTTAAGATTGTGAGTGGGCAAGGTACAGATGTCCAAGACATCAAAAAGATTAGATGGAATATGTCACATACCTCCTCGCCTCTCACCACCACCAAAATATTGTCTATTAGACAACTTTTTGGTGGTGGTGAGAAACTAGGAGGGATGTGACACATTCTATCTACCCTTTTGATGTCGAGGACATCTGTACCTTGCCCACTCACAATCGTACTTGACAGAGGTGTACGGCAGGGGTCCCCAAATCCAGCACTGGAGGGCCACAAACCAGTCAGTTTGGCAGGCTATTTCTAATGCATATATATCTCATTCATATTCATTGTGGATAGCCTGAAAACCCGACTGGCTAGTGGGGTCCCGAGGACAGGGTTGAGAACCCCTGGCAGCTTTTCACATGCCGGTTTTAACAGTCTGCCAGCATGGCCATATAAAAACCGTCCAGGCCGGCTGAAAACCGGCCAGTTGGCAACTCTAGGCAGAAGCAAACATCCCTGTGGCGCCAAAGTTTAAAGGTAAGCTTCAAGGAGCTGTTCCTTTGCGTTCCTCTAGTCCAGTCCCGGAACCATAGAGTTTAGAACCTCCACCAGCAGCTTTGGAGACTGAAAGATGTCACCGCTTTGATGTCACTGGTACAAATAGGCAAGCACCGCCCCCCTTCCACCAGTACTTTCAGTCTCCAAGCAGCTTGGAGGTTCTGAGCCCGGGACAGGGCTCAGTGGGAACAAATAAGCAGAGCTTTGTTTTTTGAAATTTAACTTTTTTGGGGGGTTATTTTGTTTTTTTGATTTTTTGTTCATTGATTTTTATTTTTTTAGGTTCAGATCTGCTGCTGCTGGAAGGGTTCCTGTTTCTGTGGACCTTTATCCTTTTTCTCTCTTCCTCTCTCTCTCTCTCTTTCCCCTCCCTCTAGAGATTGTTAGTTTTGCCCCAGCGTCTAAACGAGCACGGGGGGGACAGTCTTGACGAGTTGCCTCCCTGCTCTCGAACCCGCATTGAAAGGGTGAGGAGCAGGTGGAAGGCGGAAGGTTGCAGCAGCAGTGGGACAGCCTTAGGAGCTTCGTTTTGGAATCGGGTTGACGGGTTTAGGCTAGTTGGTCAGTTCTACCTTGGTGGTTTAAAAAAAAAAAAAAAGAAGTTACAGCAGCACTCACGGAAGCTGGGGTTCTGGCTGTTAGCTATCTCAAAGAGAGGGTACTTGAGCTCTAGGAAGAATGCCGGCTAAGCCCCGCTGTCTCGTCTGTGGGGTGAGGCGCAGCGAGGTTTTGGATTCTGGTGTTTGCAAAGGCTGCTCTTTAGAAGCGGAAGTCATGGAACAGGCTCTGGGGGGAGCCGCAGGGGATCCGGCAGCGGTCACCTCAGAGGTAGGGGAGCCCGGGCCACCTTCCTTGGGTCTCCCGGAGCCAACAACGGGGCCGTCCTTGGCAGGGGGCACTTCTCCGGTGGCGGAGGAGAAACAGGGAGGGGGGTTTCTGGGATTCCCGCAGATTTTTTCTCCCTTATGCAGAAGGTGTTTGCCTTGTTACAGCCCGTGTTGGGAGCGCAGTCTCAGAGACAAAAAGATCAGAAGCGGGCAGGGTTGGGAGGCCTCCCGGAGGTGGAGGGGGGTCCGGCCAAGAGACGTAGAGAGGCGATGGAGGAGAGTCCGTCGTCTGCAGTGGAAGAGGAGGTAGGGGTGTCAGATATAAAGGCGGAAGATGCCTCAGAGGAGGAGTTAGAAGAGGGAGAGGAGGGTCCGGGTGTTTCGGCAGGAAGAGCTGCCAGCGTTGATTGTGGAGACTTTAAAGACTTTGAACATGCCCTAGGTGGTGCTGACGGTGGAGGAGGCGTTGGAGGATCCTCTATTGCAGGCGGTGAGAACGTCCCAACGGGTGTTCCCGGTTCATAGAGTCTTTCAGAACATGATTCAGGAGGAATGGGACGCGCCGGAGTCAGCGCTGCAGGGGACCAGGGCCCTGGCCCGGTTATATCCGCTTTCTGACCACGATATAGAGATTTTTCGCTCGGCAAAGGTTGACGCGGCGGTGTCGGCGGTCACTAAGAAGACTACAATTCCGGTTGAGGGGGCCGCGGTGTTAAAGGATGTACATGACAGGAAATTGGATACCTTGTTGAAGCAGGTGTTTGATATGTGTGCCCTTTCCTTGCAGGCCTCAATAGCGGGGGCGTGGGTGGCGAGAGGCTGCTTGCAGTGGTCTCAGCGTCTGCAGGGAGAGATCCTGGATGGGCAGACGGAGGAAGTAGAGCGACTGGAATCAGGCACGGCGTATTTATCGGATATCCACTACGATTTTATTCGAGGTCTGGCCAAAAGTATGGCCTCGGTAGTTGCGGCTCGCCGGTATCTCTGGTTACGTAACTGGTCGGCAGACGATTCTTACAAAGCGTGGCTCAGTAAGCTCCCCTTTAGGGGGAAGCTTCTGTTCAGAGAGAATTTGATTTGGAGAAGTTGGTTAAGGACCTCGGGGAGTCCAAGGGAGGTCGGCTCCTGGAGGATAAACTGAAGCAGGGCCGCGGGGCTACAGGGACCAAGGGACTTTCTAGGGATTTTCGTAGATTTCGGTCCTTGCGTTTTAGTCAACCTCAGAGTGGGCGGTTCCCATCTCGAGGCCAGGCATTTTGAGGTTTTCGGGGGGCGGGCAAAGGTTTTGCCTCCTTCCAATCCTCAAACGGCAAAAAGTCCCAATGAGATAAGGCAGACCAAGGTGGCGGTGGTGCCCGTGGGAGGAAGGTTGCGGGAGTTTTACCCTGCCTGGGTTCAAATTACCTCGAATCAGTGGGTGTTGGAGGTCATTCGAGAAGACTACGCTCTGGAGCTCCATCGACCTGTCTTAGATTCCTTTGTCCTCTCTCCATGCAGAGCTCCGCGGAAGTTCCGAGCAGTCACAGAAACGCTGCGGCGACTGAGGCAGCTCGGAGCGGTGGTGCCCGTGCCGGTGGACCAGTACGAATGCGGTTGATACTCCATCTATTTCGTGGTTCCCAAGAAGGAAGGCACGGTTCGGCCAATTTTGGATTTAAAAAGGGTGAATCGCTGCCTTCGAGTAACCCATTTACAGATGGAAACCTTGCACTCCGTCATTGCGGCGGTCAGGAAGGGAGAATTTCTGACGTCATTAGACCTTACGGAGGCGTATCTCCATATACCCGTGCAATGCGAGCATCAAAAGTTCCTTCGGTTTGCGGTACCGATGGGGCATTTTCAATTCCGGGCGATGACCTTCGGGCTGGCGACGGCACCTCGGACATTCACCAAGATCATGGTGGTGGTGGCGGCGGCGCTATGCAAGGAGGTGATACTGGTGCATCCTTACTTGGACGATTGGTTGATTCGAGCAGTCAACAGAAGAGAGCGCTGCGGCCACCGCTCGGGTAGTTGAGTTGTTGGAAAGCCTCGGCTGGGTGGTCAACTTTGCAAAGAGCAAGCTGATTCCCTCTCAAACTCTGGAATACTTGGGAGCACGCTTCGAGACAAAGCAAGGAGGGGTGTTTCTCCCAGGCCAGAGGGCACAAGCTTTGAGGGAACTCGTGCGGAAGTTTCTGGGGTGCAGGGCTCCAACGGCATGGCAGTATTTGCAATTGCTCGGAACAATGGCGGCCACGATCGATGTCGTTCAGTGGGCCAGGTCTCATATGAGGCCATTGCAGAGCGCTCTTCTCAGGCATTGGTCTCATCAGAGGGATGCATTATCTCAACGACTAGTGTGTCCTCCGGAAGTGCGGCAGGAGCTTCGCTGGTGGTTGCAGCCCGGAAGTTTGGAAGGGGGCGCTCCGCTGGAGGCTCCATCCCGGAGGCTGGTAACGACAGATGCAAGCCTCACGGGATGGGGAGCACATTGCGAAGGAAGATTTGCCCAGGGCCAGTGGTCGTTGGAGGAAAAGCAGTGGTCCATAAACAGGTTGGAGATGCGAGCGGTGTATCTGGCACTTCGGGAGTTTCAGGAATGCTTGAGTCAAGAGGCGGTACGGGTGCTGTCCAACAATGCGACGACGGTAGCCTATATCAATCGCCAGGGCGGCACAGGAAGTGCGTCACTGGAGGCAGAGGCGAGTCAGCTGTTGCGCTGGGCCGAACGGAATTTAAGGGCGTTGTCGGCGCAGCACGTGGCAGGGGTAGACAATGTCGAGGCAGATTTTCTAAGTCGCCGCAGAGTGGATCCGGGGGAGTGGGGCTTACACCCGGAAGTCTTTGCAATGGTAGTGCGGCGATGGGGGACTCCGGTAATGAATCTGATGGCCAGCTTCGATTCAGCAAAGGTAGAGAGGTTCTTCAGCAGGCGGAGAGAGTGGATGTCGGAAGGTCTCGATGCATTGGCGCAGCGGTGGCCGGTGGATGGGCTTCTCTATGTGTTTCCACCTTGAGCGCTCATAGGCAAGGTGGTCCAGCGCATAGAGAAGCACCGCGGCCTGGTAGTTCTGGTAGCACCTGATTGGCCCAGAAGACCGTGGTATGCGGATTTGATCCAACTGCTGGTGGACAGACCGTGGAGGCTTCCACTTCGAGAGGATCTCTTGGTGCAAGGGCCGTTACGCATGCCGCAGGTGGGTCGATTCTCGCTTACGGCATGGCTATTGAAAGGGCTAGGCTGACTGCCAAGGGGTATTCGGCGGCAGTCATTTCTATCTTACTGAAGGCACGCAGGCGGTCGACGTTGTTGGTGTACATCCGAGTGTGGCGTGTGTTTGAAGTGTGGTGTAGGGAGCGAGATCTGCGACCTTTGAGGGCTTCGGTGCCACATATTCTTTCCTTTTTGCAGGATGGCATGGAAAAGGGACTCGCGGCTAGCTCCTTGAGAGTGCAGTTGGCGGCCATCTCCTGAGTCTGCTTTGTCAATAGGTACTGGTGGAAGGGGGCAGTGCTTGCCTATTTGTACCAGTGACATCAAAGCGATGACATCTTTCAGTCTCCAAAGCTGCTGGTGGAGGTTCTAAACTCTATGGTTCCGGGACTGGACTAGAGTTCCTTAAGGAACAACAATTAGCAGGTAAGTCTAATTTTCTCTTTGCGTCCATTGCTGTCACTGCATGTCCTGGAGGGGGGCAAAAGGAATGAGGTTTGCCTAGAGCCTTCATGCCCTTGCATCACATAAAATTACACACCTTCGTGTCACCGCACATATTTTTATACTCATGTTTTTATAAAAACCTTTCATGCATGAGAAAAAAAATTATAAAAATGACCCTCTGCAGCATGTGTAATCTGTGCCCAGTAGGAGTCCCCACCCTATCACAGAGAGGTCTGGTCAGCCTGGTACAGTGAAGGCTGCACTTTGGCCGCTCTGCTACATTATCGGCTCGGCTAGACCTTGACTAATAAGAACCCAGTCAACAACTGAACTCCACCCACCAGCAAAGACTTAGAATTACTGTCAGTCAAAGTGTAATTAAAGCTCCTGAAAATCAACTGCATTTTCATTAGATTGCAGATAAACGACCCATTAATCACTGTAATAAAGGTATTGCTTTACTTTACTGCTTATCCTAAAGTGCTGGCAACAGCTTACAACTGACTAATGGTCTAATGCAGAAATGGATTGGGCTCTCAATCAACTGTCTGTGGAGGCCTGCTATAGTGGTCAACTTTCAAATGCAAGAAAATCATAAAATGGAAGTAGTTCAAAAGAATAAGAATAAAATAGCTAAATACTCTTGGAAAAGGATTGGATTTGATGGCACTTTTTTCAGAGTAAAATGAAAAAAAAATCATTTTTGAACCAAAATGTGGAACTCTCCCTTTCAATGTAGCACAAACCTTCTCCAAAATTAAATGTCTATTGCAGGGCTTCTCAACCCATTCCTCGAGACACGCATAGCAGATCAGGTTTTTGGGATAACTGCAATGAATATGCATGAGCAAGATTCCCATACAATAGAGCAGAGCTACTCAAATCCGGTTCTGGAGGTCTGCAACCCTGCAGGTTTTTGTGATATCCCTAATAACTATGCATGAGATATATATGCATTAGAGATAGCCTGCCAACCTGACTGGTTTGTGGCCCTCCAGGGCTGGATTTGGAGACTCTTGCCTTACACCTCTGTCATTTTAAGATTGTGAGTGGGCAAGGTACAGATGTCCTAGACATCAAAAGGGAAGATAGAATGTGTCACATTCCTCCTCGATTCTCACCACCACCAAAAAGTTGTCTAATAGACAATATGATGAGAAGCGAGGAGGAATGTGACAAATTCTATCTAACCTTTTTGATGTCTTGGACATCTGCACCTTGCCCACTCACAATCTTAAATGACAGAGGTGTGAGGCAGGGGTCTCCAAATCCAGCCCTGGAGGGCCACAAACCAGTCAGGTTGGCAGGCTATAATGCATATATATCTCATGCATATTCATTAGGGAAATCCCAAAAACCTGCAGGGTTGTGGACCTCCAGGACCGGTTTTGAGTAGCTCTGCAATAGAGGCTGTGCATGCAAATCCTTCTCATGCATATTCATTGTGGATATCCTGAAAACCCGATTAGCTAGGTGTGTCAAGGACTGGCTTGAGAACCCTTGGACTAGAGGATCATGTATAACATCACTCCCCCCTTGGAATTTATTCAGAAATGGTTTTCAAAAGGGATCCCAGTTGTCACATTTTAAACCGTGTTTTAAACAGGAAAAGAATACGTATTTTCTCCTAATAAAGGATGGGGTTTTCAAAAGGATTCCTAACTGCATAAGTATGTATGTGTTTTCCAGTTTGATTGATTAACTTGTATACGCTGCCTTTCCACTAAGTATAAAAGCGGTTTACAAAAATAATATGAAATAACACAATAAATCAAGTTGTCATATATTTGCAATAATAATTCAAATTTTCATACAATCAGACCAACAAATCAATGCACCAATTAGCCTAGAGTCAACTACAGAGACTCGCAAATCAATAAAATCAACTAATTAAAATTCTGAGAGAACAGCCAAGTTTTCACAGCTCTGCTAAAAGAAAGCTCATCGCTAGTCCCTCGCAATGTGAAAGTTGAAGAGTTCCAGAGATGCAGACCAGCCTAACTAAAGGCCTTGCCAGGGCCGGTGCTAGGTTTCTGGCGCCCCCCTGCGACCTACAGATCAGTCCCCCCACCCTCATTAGTATTGATAGTTGGCTACACTCCCCCCTTTTCCCAAAACATCTTTGTGAACTCTGCTCACGGGAAGTTAGTATTTCGCCTTCAAATCGAATATTGCAACAAAGAAATTACAGTGAAGGGGCAATGTGAACTCATGTGGAAAAAAGCGCTCTCTTTCTCCTCTTTATTTATTTATTTGACAACTTTTATATACCGCCCCTTCCCAAGATCAGGGGTGGTTTACATAGAACAATGGAAACCATACATAGAACGCAAATGCAACATTGCAACTATTTACAAAAAACAAGTATAATCATAAACGTTTTACAACTATTTGCAACTTGCATTATAACTTTAGGGTTCAGGCTTAGACACAGATTAATTACTTTTGTATGAGGAAAAAAATGCGACAGGACGCCATGGCACCGGGGCTACTGCAGGAGAATAGGGAGGGCTAGCTGGGGAGGGGGATGGATGTCCAGGCCCTTGGGATCGGGGCACGACCCGCCTGTCTAGTTCCTGCACCCACGAAACCATCTGGCTCCTGCTGTTACAGAATAGGGGTCTAATCCAGCCCGTCCAGATTTTGGAAGCCCGGATGGGCCGCTTTCAGCATTGGGCTCCATTTGTCTACTTTTGTTTACAAAATAAAACTTAACATTGGTACCTTAAAAGGCACTTTAACTAGGCGCCCCTTGTGAAATTACACTCTAAAGTAGTCATTTTGAGAGCCGTATGTGTGGTTTGAACATCAGAAATCAGGCATGGAGACATCTCCAGAGCCATTTTAGAAACTGGGTCTGTAGATGTCCAAGTCTGAAGGGGGGTATGCTAGAGGCGTGGCTGGGGCATTCCCAGGAACTCGGACGTCCACGCCTGATCTCAAAAACGTCCTGAATGTCCAGTTGTATAAGTCTAGACCTGCTCCAGGCATGAACAACATCCACAGGGTGTAGAGGAGAAAGCACTCCATCATCCCCAGTACTCAGCACAATTTCAGTGATAGCAGCAGTGGGATTTGAACCCTGGCCTTCCCATTAATAGCCCATAACTCTAACTCATCTAGGCTATTGGTAGAGGTCCAGGTTCTGAAATACTATTCTGGGTATGTCTACGTAGGTGTCTCCGCAGATGTCCATATCAGACACATTCATGTTTGTGAAAGCGTGCTTACACCTGGACGTGCCTGCCTTTCTTTCAGAAGTTCTGTCTTAGATGTCTCGAATTGCACTTGGAACACAGGGGGAGCAAAACCCTCGCAACAGCAAGCATGAGAACACAATTAGCGAGGGACGAGTGACGTCACAGGTGCTATTTTATTGAGAAAACCCCTACGCATTTCAGCAAATCGCCTTCTTGGGGGGGGGGGGGAGTACGTATCTTAAGATATAAACCAGAAATAAAATGTACAATAAATAAAACAATGTATATGATATTAATAATAAAGTTAATACAAAATCATATATTGTACACATAAAAGCATATAAATATATAAATAATTAAACAATGATGTTGCTAAATAATAAAAGAATAATAATAAAATATATAAGACAATTAAAAACAGGTGGTGAACAGACATACAAATCTGTTACATTAAGGGGTATGTTTACTAAACTGTCTTAATGTTACTGGCGCTAGTTGCAGCGTTAATGTGCAGAATACCATATAAGATAGTGGGCGGTCCAGAGGTAAGGTTGCAAGGAAACAGTATCATGTGATAGTGGTCGCCGTGGCACGTTAACATGCGTTAACCCTAAGTTCATGCCAGCGCAGTGTTAGAAGCTATAAAAATGTAGCCCACTGGTTACTGCAATGACTGTGCAGGTCATGGGTTTGATCCTGCAGTGGTGTTACATAAGAAGGCTGTCTGAGGCATTTCCTTTTTTTAAAATTTAAATCAGTGCTATCAGAGGCATTTCCTTTTTTAATTTAAATCAGTGCTGCTAGCAAAAACACCCTCACAGTGCCGTAACCTAAGGTGCAGCATAAGGCGCCCTATTAGGCACTCCATAGGGAACATTATTAAGTGCCCTATCCACCAGTCATGTCTAGCCCTTGTGAACTATGATGCACCCAGAATAGTGCATATCCTGTAGGGGTGCCATGGTCAAATGTCATAAGAGAAGGGTGGTGGTTGGACCCAAAAGCGGATTAAGTAGCACCACCCAACTCGCCCTCTGTGGGTCAGGGTGGGGGACAGGATCTCCCACCAACAGATTCACATTCTACACCTCTGCAATAGTGGTAGTAGAGGGGACAATCAACCCCACTCCTGCTGGGGAATAGGCACCCTACAGGGAAGTCAATGTAGATCTGTACGCATCACATAGGGCACTGGCAGACGGCCTGGAAAAGCTCAGTTGCCCCCCCACCACTAGTTGACATTCACCAGCACAGTCAGTCTCCACCCTGCAAGGTGTTCCAGCCATACACATGCTAAATGCAGACAGTCTGCTAGCTAGTACATAGTGCATGTCCCTGGAGAAACTGTGTGCACCCAAAAATGGGATGTGAACACAGACACCAAGCGGGTATGTCAATGATTGGGCCTCAGAACAGAGAACTCATAGATATCATTTGAAATAAATACTATATAGCACTATGGGGGAACCTAGCCATGCCATGGTTACTGCTCAGTCAGGGTGAGAGTGACCCCCCCCCCCTCTCCAGCATGACATGCTGTGGCCACCCTGTCCGTGCAGGTGATGGTCGGGCAGAACAATGTCCCAGCCATTGCCCTGTACAGATGCATCCTACCCAGGCCGCCCTGTCCGGGCCATACCCACAGTACCTTACTCCATATTATGCACACTGGAAACAGTGCAAGCAGTGTGGGCTCAGAAAGGTGTAGGCAGCCACAAGACACTGGATAGACATACACACACTCCCACACCTATGCCAGCATTGTGCAGATATAGAGGTTTTGGCAGCCCTGGCCGCCACACCAGTCCTGGGCACAGTGCAGGCATTGCTATGGTGCGCAATACTGTTGGGGGTCACTCCCCGGGGTGGTAAACACTGTCAGAAACAAAATCTGAAACACACTACAAAGATATCAGAAAGGTTGCTATGATGAATCTCTGTCAACAAATTGTGTTTAACTTAGGATTTGTTATCTGACATTAATCATAGCAACTTTTTGATATATGTGTAACGTGTTCCCAAGTTTAGGACGGCATTGCTAAGGTATGCAGGTGCTAGTATTGGGAGATACCGCTCCACGCAGGACCCAACAGCCTGACTCTCCATGAGGCTTTGGATAGTGGAGCCTGTGGGTGTGGGTGTTTGTGCCCCTGTTGGCCAGGCCACTGCTCTAGGGCAGAGGTGCCCAACTCTGGTCCTGGTGGGCCAAACACGGTTCAGGTTTTCATGCTGTCCCTAATGAATATGCATGAGATACATTTGCATACAATGGGAGCGGTGCATACAAATGCACCACAGGCATATTTATTAGGGACAGAATGAAACCTGAATGGTGTTTGGCGCTCCAGGACTGAAGTTGGGAAACTCTGCTCTAGGGATTGCACATGTTTATGGTGTCTATGCTCTGTAGGGTAAAATATAGGCCAGGGGTCTCAAACCCAAATTGCTTTGAGGACCAAATGAGGACTTGTAAAGTAACCCGCAGGCCGCATAAGACGTGGGGCCACATTTGCATAAATATTTGTATAATGTTACCATAAACTAACTTTTAGTAAAAATGCCTCTTAATGAGTGTATGGATAAAGAAAGACTAAAAGATTTTTACATTACTATAATCCAGTGCCAACCGCTAGGCACATTAGGAACTACTACAAACACTGCCCATTTAGAACCCATCCTACAATAGTACACCCATGGAAATCAACCTCAATGTATCCAACCCAAACTTGATTCCCCTACCAATCTATCACCCAATGCAAAGTCCCAACTTAATAAAAGCCCTCCAGTGACTCCTTGATATAATAGCAATTCATATCTACTTTTTGTCAGATCGGTCACCATGAAAAGAAACTTTTCCTTTCTCGAAGTGAACCCTCCATTTTAATCAATTTTCAATATGGCCTAATAATGGCCTAAAAGACCAACGAAACAGCACTTGCTGCCGTCAGTAACAGCTAGAAATGTCAATATCCTCTCAGGTCAACGGTCTGAAAAAAGACAGCCTTACATCATATCAGTCCTTCTCCAACGGAGTGATAAAACAATCCATAGAGACAAGCACTTAGCTGGACGGATATGTAAAAGAGATGCCTCCTGGTTAATCAGCTCTACCGCCAAACGCTCTTCAGCTTAAACCTTCAAAGGAACCAGGCCAGACAAGAGCCGAGGTTCACGCGACACTAATAGTGTTTCAAACTGCACATCCACTTCGCAGCTGAAGCCTGAAGTGAAGAATTGTTGGCAACTGTGGCGAGGATATTATGGTCTGGCAGCACAGATCTGCAAAAATATGACAGTTATAGGCATGCAAACTATTTGAGTAGGAGAGGCATGAGAGCAGGAAACAATGAGGAATCAAACCCATGAACACTGCTGAGAACAGCATTGTACTAACCAGTAGGCTATACCTCCATGGTGTATCTCACAGCAATGGCTGGGTACAGAAGGACTGCAGGTCACCGCACAAACTGTCTGCCCTGAGTGCCAGGATAGTGTAACCCCACCAGTACCCATGATGCAATGCACATGCTGAATAGCTGTCTACAGCTGATCACCAAATGGGGTCTGCACCTCTCCGGTACCTCAGCTTGGAAAGACAAACTGACAGTGTGTGATACTGGCACAGAGAAGCTACAGACCATGCCATTGTGCAGGTTCTGTGTTCACCCTGAGGGATAGGATGTGTGCCCAGCACTAGGTCCGCAGTGCATGTGGTGCTAAAGATAGGTCTTGCTCTATGTCCCCATCTCTACCAGTGTGTGATAGATGTTCCTTTCAGTGTAGCTGAAGGCAATTTGGTGTCCATCTGTGTTCTGCAGTCACATGTGGCCTGCTGGGACCAGACACCACCCAGATTAGTGCATACCCAGTGTTAAGGTCTGGCTGACATGGACACCTATTAGCAGGGCAGAGGGGTTTCTAGACTTGCATGAGGTTTGTATAGCAGTGCCTCTGCAGCTCAAAGTGGTATACACTATATACCCCAAAGGGCCCACACTCATCCTTTTTGCAGGTAGGGGACAGGTGCCTGAGCACCGGTGAAGCAACCTTGATCCTGCTGATATAAGACAGCCCTCCATTTTCTCAGTCTACCTCTTCCCTTTTTTTCCAAGGGAATTACCCATGGACTCCTTGCACAGGAAGCTCCTGCAGGGTCAGCACAAGATATGCAGAGCAGCCTCAAGAGAGTATTTTGCTTTTAACTGCAGAGTCCACTTATCAGTGATGTCAACAGAAGCCAAGACTGTCGAAGAAATCTAGTGGAAGGAGCAGCCGCCCAATTCCCAGTATTGACACTGTTACCAGGTTTTTTTCTGACCGGTACTCCTGCAGTTGAAATCATTAAAAGTGCAATTTCCTGCTCTCATTTCCTGTACATCCCTGGCGCCAGAACTGAAATCAGATGTGGCCCGTGCCGCTGCAAGCCAAGAGAGCACCGTTCTGAAAAGTGAACAATAGTGCGGGGGCTGTGCAGCTGCTTCTGCTGCAATGTTGAGTAGGGGAGAGGCAACACTAAATAGGGCAGGTAGGAGAGAGGTGAGATTTATTTATTTATATGTGCTTATTTACTGCTTTTCATGAATCAAAGCAGTTTACAGAGAACTCAAAGGACTGAACATTACATTAAACAAAATTATTGGCAGCATTATTGGGAGGGGAGGGAAGGGGAGAGAGAGAGAGGCAGCACTATTGCAGGGCTAGAGGAGAAGGGAAATGCAGCACTGCTGGGGAGGAGAGGGGAAAGGGGAAAATGCGGCACTATTGGGCGGGGGGGAGGGTTAAAGAAAAGGGAAGATACAGAGCCATTTCAGCACTGTTGTGGAGAGATGCAGCACTGTTGAGGACAGAGGGGGTAGGCAAAGAGAGAGAATAGATGGGGAGCTTCTGCACCGTGGGATGGAAAGGGTGAGGGATGCTGGAATAGGAGGGAAAGGCAACTGAGTCAATATAGGGAGATGCTGGCCAACAAATGTAGAGGAAGGAAAGAAGAGGAGAGATGCTGGCCTACAAGATGGGGGGTAGGGAAGAAGCGAGATGCTGGATTTGGTGGGAGAGGCCATGTGGGGGCTGTTAAGGAAGTGAGGGAGAATAGGATGGTGAGTACAGAGGGCTGAAATGTGATAATGAGTGAATGAAAAAGATAAAAGGGAATAGGAGGCCAGGGAAGGAATGAAATGGAGAAAAGGCAGAGCTAAGGGAGATGGGTTGGGCAGGGGGTAAGAGAAGATGGAAAGGTTACAGATAGGTGGAAATTAAGAAGAATGAGATTGAGGAGTTGAGGATGGAAAAAAGGGTGAAATTTGAGTGGACAGAGACAGAAAAGACAGAAATGGAGGAAAGAGCTAAAAGGGAAAGAGGGAAGAGGATAAGCGAAACATGGACAGCATACACTGGAAGGAAAGCAGAAGATAGAGTAAAGCATACAAGAGAGACTGAGACCAACATCACTGGAAAAAATAAAATGCCCAGATAACAAAAGATAGAAAAATGTATCTTATTTTGAATTTATTAATTTGAATATGTTTGCTATGGGAAATATGGATTGGGGTGTTTTGTATTTTATTCAGTACAAGAGGAAATACATTTGTGTTTTATTTCTTCGGTGTTCTTGGGGTTCCCAGTTCAATGTTTATTTTCATATTTCTACTTCTAATTTGTGGTCATTTGTTCTGTATTTGGTCAGAGTCTGTCTGCGTTTTGTGTGTGACCGAGATGCAGTATTCTTAAACTATAGTTTCTATGTAGAAACCAGTAGTAGTCCCACTTGTCCTCTTTTACCAAGCGGAAGTGTGTTGGTATTCTAGGCCCAATGCAATATTTGTAGAGCAGCCTATTCATTGGTAGGGTTCTTGCTGTTTACATCATAGGAATCCCTGCTACTATGATATAGCAGGTTTGCTATATGTGTACTGAGCAGGGATTATTTTTCAGGTTTTGTATTATTTCACAGTGGCACTGGAAAGGTTTATGTTGCTGTGTCTCAGATGACATGAGAATCAGAATATATTTTGTATGGTGACTTCCATGGAGCCATGATCTAGTTCTGAATTGCACCTGTTATTTGGGAAGGAAGGGTTTATATTTAACTCAAGAACTACTATACTGCGTGAGACTGAAGGTCGGGGAGGGTGGATATATTTTATCTTATGGACTTGGAGCATTTGTGTTTTTGAAATATTTTTTATAAATAATCTTAATACATGTTCAACTTGTAATGCCTTAGGCTACAACAACAAACTCCTCTCCTCCTCCTGTGCATCATCATAGCAACATGATCCGGGAATATTCTCTTATCCCAGGGTGAGCCAGTCAAACCTGCATTTTTGAAATGACTGTAAAAAATAAACGGATGGATATTTCAAAATTTTATTGTTACTATCTTAATGTACATTAAAAAGCATTTAAGAAACAACATTCACTGTTTAAAAATAACGCCAGTAAGATGGTGTCCTTCCCGATTGAGACATTCTTGTAGGCGATTTCTGAAACTGCCCATCACATCACGGAGCATACGCTGAGGAATTCTCTCGATTTCCAACCGGATTCTCCTCTTGAGTTCCCCAAGCGTTGGAGGTCGTTGTTCAAAGACTTTACTCTTCAGGTACCCCCACAAGAAAAAATCGCACACTGTGAGGTCGGGCGATCGGGGAGGCCAAGAAATTGCTCCATTTCGGGATATCACCCGATTTGGAAAAACATTGTTGAGAACATTCATGCTCACACGGGCTGTATGACTTGTGGCACCGTCTCTCACGCGGTCAATATTCGCGGGAGTTCGCACTGATCTTGCACTGCCACCCCTTCTGCTTCTCGTTTCACCAATTGCTTCAAAGTTTGTCACCCACAATTTGATTGAATTAACAGACGGCACTGGCTTATTTCGATTAATTTGAAAATTCGTCCGGAAACAACGCTGAGCGGCTGCATAACTACCACTTTGGTAAAACGCTTTCACAGCGAATGAACGTTGTTGTTTAGACCACTGCTCCATGGCGACTGAAATGCTTAGTTGTGGGGGACACAATGGTAACCTTGCTAACTCGCTCCGCCCACTTTCACGGCTCTCCCGCCCTTTTCAAAAATGCAGGTTTGACTGGCTCACCCTTTATAAAAGCACATTTTTCTTTTTTCTCCAGTTGAGTTGAACCTCTTCCAATATGCCCATTGACACTAGTTCTTGGGCTAGTGTAAATGTAACTGGCTTCCTTATAGCCAGGAGTTTTGCAGCTTTTATGGGGCAAATTTTAAAAAGGCATCTTGGCTTACTGACCATGGTTTGGACCTGACAGACCACCCAGGCTTAAAATAGGCATCTGCTTGACCTCTCAACCTATCCAAATAGGTCAGTAACAGAGTGCTAAAACTCAAAAACTTCAAAAACACTCAATAGAAACAAAAATAGGTAATGTTCCACAATGCTTCTAATTCACAAAAATGCACTTCTTCACATAATGATAGAATTAACTTGCTGTTTTTTTTAAGTTGAGTATGTTTCTTGAGCGGTTTGCCTTTATTTGTTAATGGGATAAGGTCGTTGATGTGAACTGGGCATAAAAAATGTTTAAGTGCTTGTGACTTCTTGTCATGACATGCACTAGCCCATTGAATACTGAGACCTTTTCCTATCATTATGTGAAGAAGTGCATTTTTGTGAATTAGAAGCATTGTGGAACATTACCTATTTTTGTTTCATTTGAGTGTTTTTGAAGTTTTTGACCTCTCAACCTAGGCAACCTGTCGTGAAATTATCCTTTAAGTGCTTAATGCCACTACCTGAGAAAAAGAATATTACTGGAGGGATTTCCTTCCTTTCACCCCAGGAAAAACCCGGAAACAGATTGGACTGTAAACAGAGCCGATAGTATTTACAAATGTTATTAAATTACATACCTATTAGTTCTTACAAGGTACCACATACACCTAGACCAAATAGTTATGCATATTGAGGTATTAAGCTCCACAATCCATAACTATTCAAAGAAAGAACCTCTTATATTCCTTTTATTCCACTATATTTACCCTCCCCCTTTTCCCTTCCCACTGTACTGCAAGTAGATGCTGCAAATCACTTATAGGGGTTTGCTGGGTTCAGAATGACCCTTAACTGCTGGCCATCTCCTCCACCCGCTGACCATCCCTGGTGAAGAAAAGCTCTGCTTCAGTTCTGTTGCTGGGTCTTCACATTTCCTATAAGGGACCAAAGCCCCACCTCCTCACCACTGCTGGGTCTGCACCTTTCCTGGGGGACCAAACGTGCTTCTATTCTCACACCCTGACAGAGTGGACTGTTGTTCTTGAAAGCTCATGCTACTACTATTACTACTACTACTACTACTATTGAGCATTTATATAGCGCTACCAGTCGCACGTAGCGCTATACAGACAGACATGTAAGAGACAGACCCTGCTCGTCAGAGCTTACAATCTAGTCAAGACAAAACACAGAGCAATAGTCTACTCAGGGCAAAAACAAAATACGGCATTTACAATCTAGTCAAGACAAAAGACAGAAGTCAGGTCAAGACAAAGACAGAAGTCAGGATCTGAAAGCGACAGTGAAGAAGTAGGTTTTCAACCTGGATTTGAAGAGGGCTAGGGAGGGTGCCTGGCGTATAGACATGCCTCAATAAATTAATTAATCTATAAAGTGCCACCTGCCTCTGTTAGTTTTGACTTTCCCGGGGGTATCACAATTCTCCCTCTGCTCTGCTTCTGAATCCATGGCCACCTATGGAGACCAAAGCTCTGTTTCCTCCTGGAGAAACCAATTTTTTACTTAGGACTTACAGTCTGCCTTCTGCTCCTCCCAGTGGCGTTCCCAGCCCACTCTGCAACAAGGTGGGCACTTTCCTGTGCTGCTAGCCCCCCCCCCCCCCCGCCTCATGCAGTGCACCACAATGCACCCACCCCCACCCCCAGCCAGCCCCGCGGAGCCAACACAGCAAACTTACATTTAAGATGGTTTTGCCACAGTGCCTTGTGCTCCAGAGGCCAGCTGTTCTTCCCCCCCAGCCCAAAGTCTCACAATTCACGAGGCACTACAGCAAAGCCATCTTAAATGTAAGTTTGTTGAGCTGCCTCCATGGGGCCAGCAGGGGGTGTACCCCCCCCCATCCTGGGTGGCACCCAGAGCAGCCTGCACCCACTGCCCCACCCTTGGTACACCACTGGGTCCTCCTTGCCCAGTGATTACAGATGCACAAGGTTCATGGCCTGCGTTTTGTCCTCTCAGGCTGGGAGAGAATGTGGACCACAGGTCGACAACCGTTGCTCTGGAACAGTGAATGGATATGCTACCATTAAGAAAGTAGATACAGGCAGCATTAGTCTACAACTATACTTAATCTAGGCCAAAAGGCGAAGCACCAATGGTGGTACAGATAGAAAAAGAGCACGCCCTTCCACTCTCCTGTTTGGATTGCCCTCTGAGCTGGAATCTGCCTACTTGCCCATGTTCTTCTCAATGTCTATGTTATTCTTTACGTACAAAGATTCCTCTTTTTATCAGCATTCTAATATGTGCATTTCTTCCTTTGTTTATCTTCTGATGTCACCAGAGACTGTGTTTCAGAAGTGCTTTTCCCAGCTTGCAGGAGTTTGCTTGGATACCCCTTTACCTGTTTGGAGATGATTTCACTACCATTATACACATTGACCGCTCCCCATCAAAAATGCTTTCAATAACTATACCTATGTAATTTCTTTCATTATGTATGTAGATCCTGACTAAGCCTTGGAAAAAGACAGCCTTTAATATAATGAATGTGTTAAATTAAAAAAAAAGATTAACACAGCATTAAGAGAACAGGGCCCACCAAATCCTGGCACTGACACATTTTGGTTCGGTTATAATCTGCTTGTAGAAGCTTGCTGATTTGTAAAAGCCTAGTTCTTTTTCTAAGCTGGTGACGGATGGAAAAGAACAAGTTCAGAACGTCACTCCCAGCAAAAACATAGTAACATTGGAAACAGCCGTATTATTAACCCACACATCAATGCCAAGTGGGAAGAGGCGTGTAAAACAAAATCCATGTAAAGCCAGTCAACAAATGCTGGAAAGCAATGAGCACTAATGCTCGAAGCCTAGCCTTACCTGGAAGCCCTAATGGAGGAAATGGACTTGGACATTGTGGTCATTACAGAAACATGGTTTAACAAGTCACATGAATGGGATATAGCCATAGCTGGCTATAATCTATTTAGAAGAGACAGAGAGGGTAAAAAAGGAAGGGGAGTAGCCCTATATGTCAAAAGCAATATTAAAGCTTCTGAAATGCAGGGGACATGGAGAAAAGAAGAAGTGCTGTGGATCGTGTTGGAAAGAGGAGATGGCTCTGTCATCCATACTGGTGTGGTCTACAGGCCTCCAACTCAAACCAAAGAAAGGGATAGCGAATTGATTGCTGATATTGCAAAGATAGCCATGAAGGGAGAAGTAATCATATTGGGTGACTTTAATCTACCCAATGTGGATTGGAGTTCCTTCTGCAAATCTGGAAAGAAGTAAAAAAATTGTGGATGCCTTCCAAAATCCATTACTTAGACAAATGGTGATGGAACCGACCAGGGAGAGTTCGGTGCTGGATTTAGTGCTCACCAACGGAGATAGAGTGTTGAATATCCGGGTGGGTGTCCAGGTGAGGGGCAGAAATCATCTCACGGTGTGATTTTAGATAAAAGCCAAGGTAGAATCCAATCACAGCAAGCTCAGAGCTAGACTTCAAAAACACTGACTTTAGTAAAATGCCCAGGTACCTGAAGGAGGAGTTGGCAGGGTGTCAGGGGATAAGGGAAGTGGAATTGCAATGCGTTAAACTAAAGGAGGCAATAAAAGGGGCAGCAGATACATACGTAAGGAAAGTAAATAAAAACAAGAGGAAAAGGAAACATATTTGCTTCTCCAAAGAAGTGGCTGCACAAATAAAGGCAAAAACCACAGCTTTCACAAAATTCAGAAGTTTTCAAACATAGAAACATAGAAAAATGACAACAGAAAAAGACCACATGGCCTATCTAGTCTGTCCCTCCATATCAACAACTACAACAGTCCCCTTTTTTCCTTTACAGATCCTCTGTGATCGTCCCATGCTTTTTTGAATTCAGATACTGTCCTTATCTCTACCACCTCCACTGAGAGACTATTCCACGGATCCACCACTCTTTCAGTAAATAAATATTTCCGCATATCACTCCTGAATCTATCCCCTTTCACTCTCATCCCATGTCCCCTCGGAGCAGAACTTGCTTTCAATTGAAAGAGGCTCTCCCCCTGTGCATTTATGCCACAGAGGTATTTAAACATCTCAATTATATTACCTCTATCCCGCCTTTCCTCTAAGGTGTACATATTAAGATCCTTAAGTCTGTCCTCATATGCTTTATAATGAAGACCACTAACCATTTTAGTAGCCACCCTCTGTACTGACTCCATCCTGTTTGTATCCCTTTGAAGGTGTGGTCTCCAGAATTGCACACAATACTTACTCCAAATGAGGTCGAGCCAAGGAACACAGAAAAGAATACAAGATAAAACTAAAAGAGAAATAAGGATAGCAAAATCAAAGGCAGAAGAAAAGATGGTTAAATATGTGAAGTGTGGTGAAAAAACCTTTTTCAGGTATATTTGGGAGAGGAGGAAAATCAGAGGTGGAATTGCAGGACTCAAAAGTGCCAGGAACGGATTTGTGGAAAGTGACATTGAAAAAGTGAAAACGCTAAACAAATGCTTCTGTTCTGTTTTTACTAAAGAAAATCCTGAAGAAGGACCACCTGTGATTGACAAATATACAAATGGGAATACCACAACATTCACAGAAGATGATGTTAGATCAGCTTACAAAACTGAAAGTGGACAAGACCATGGGACCGGATGGGATACATCCCATGATACTGAAAGAGCTCAGAGAGGTTCTTGCAGGGCCCTTAAAGGATGCTTTTAATAGATCCTTGGAGACAGGAGACATTTCATTCGAATGGAGAAGGGCCAATGCGCTACCTCTTCACAAAAGTGGTAATAGGGAAGAAGTGACAAACTACAGGCCAGTAAGCCTTACCTTGGTGGCTGGAAAAGTAATAGAGGCCCTCCTGAAAGAGTGAATAGTGGACTTTCTCGAAACCAACAAAGCAACATGGTTTTACCAAAGGACGATCTTGTCAAACAAATCTGATTGAGTTCTTTGACTGGGTGACCAGAGAACTACATCAAGAGCATGCAATGGATGTGATCTACCTAGATTTCAGCAAAGCCTTTGATACTGTTCCTCATAGGAACAGTATCAAAGAGCTTGGGGATGGTGAACTGGATGAGAAATTGGTTTAATGATAGAGAACAGAAGGTGATAGTAAACAAACTTATTCGGATGAAAGGAATGTGATTAGCAGTGTGCCCAAGGGTTCGGTCCTGGGACCGGTACTGTTCAATGTATTTGTGAGTGATATTGCTGAAGGACTGAATGGAAAAATCCATCTTTTTGCAGATGACATGAACATTTACAACAGAATGGACTCCCCTAAGGGAGTGGATAACATGAGGAAAGATCTACAAAAGCTGGAAGAATGGTCTAATGCTTGGCAGTTAAGATTTAATGTGAAGAAGTGCAGTGTCATGCAATTGGGAAGCAGAAATCCAAGGGAATTGCATGCGATAGGGGGCGAAATGTTGGTGTACATGGACCAGGAGAAGGATCTTGAAGTGATTGTTTCTGAGGATCTCAAGGTAGTGAAACAGTGTGACAAGGCGGTGGTAAAAGCCAGAATGATGCTGGGTTGCATACAGAGAGGAATTACCAGCAGAAAGGAAGACGTACTAATGCCACTGTAGAAGCTGCTGGTGAGGCCTAACTTGGAATATTGTGTTCAGTTTTGGAGACCATATTTCGCAAAGGATATAAAAAGACTGGATATGGTTCAGAGGAAGGCGACCAAAATGATTTGGAGCCTGCGTCAAAAGACTATGAGAACAGACTCGAAGACCTAAATATGTACACTATGGAGGAGAGGAAGAACAGGGGAGATATGATTCAGACCTTTAAATACTTAAAGAGTATTAATGAACAAACAAGCCTCTTCCAAAGACGGGGAAGCTGTAAAACTAGAGGGCATAACATAAAGCTGCAAAGGGGGTAAATTGAAAGGTAATGTCAGGAAATACTTTTTCACTGAAAGGGTGGTGGATGCTTAAAATGCCCTCCCGATGGAAGTAATGAGGGCAAATACAGTGACAGAATTCAAAGTGGCATGGGACAGACACAGTGGATCCCTTTATAGCAACAGGATAAAATCAAAATAAACATAACTATCTCTTATATCTCAACAAATAGGGGTGAACTACATGGAGCGGTGGGTACACTTCTAAACAAAGGCATGGGTAGAGGTGACCTGCACAGAGCGGCAGGTGCACCTACTTTTGCCACCTTGCTGGGCAGACTAGATGGACCATACTGGTCTTATCTGCTGTCATATACTATGTTATTATGTAGAACAAATTTTCCCAATTAGGTACATTTGGACTACTAAATCATCATATTTCTGTCGCTCTTAACTCTGAACCAAAAATTCATAATGCACATCCGTGGAGTACCAAGGACAGGGAGGTGTGTGTGGCCACCCTGGGTGTCGACCAGGAATTACTAAATTGAAAATATTTTTTTTTTCTATCCCCTCTTTCCCTTTGTTGGAATTGGGGACAGGAGGTTGTCAAACAGATGGGAATTGGGGACAGAATTCTAAAATCAAGGACAATCCCTGAAAATTGGGGACATCTGGTAACCTTAAAATAAGATAACATATACAGAAAACCTGAGAAAAAAATCATGTTTTAACTTGAAGTCCCAAACATGAAGAAGAAAAAAGAGAGAGAGAGAGATTCCAAGTAATACCAGACATTAGATGTTGTGGTTGGCAGTGCTAAGCTGCGTTAGGCTTTTAAAGCCGGTTTTAGTGTGCGCTAAGCATGTGGAGGCATCATTTTATAAACCTTTTTCACTCCTAAAACACAGTCTTAGGCATCTAATTCACTAAGCGGATCAATGTGCAACCCAGGCCATACAACTAGCCCAGAACGCAGCAGCCCAACAAATCACAAGATCCAGCAAACATGCTCATATCACCCCCATTCTTGAATCCCTTCATTGGCTCCCCATCAATTCCCGAATAAAATACAAAGCCATAAAGATGGCATTCAAAATTCAACACAACCAATCTGCCGACTGCCAAAAAAACCTAATCTGAAGAGCCCCAGACAACAGATCAAGAAGAACACAGCATCAAAACTCCCTTCAAGCTCCACATCCTATACAGGAATCTCTCAGAATACCCTAAAGAGAGCATTCAAACTCTACATCCCATCACTATGGAACTCTCTCCCACACCTCCTGAGAGCCACCACTACATCAGCATCGATAACTGTACAGCCAATTCTCAAGACGCATGCTTGCCTACGGGAGAGGCATCAACATTGGGGCATCGAAGGGCTCCTGACACCGGGCCAATATCCCTCTCTAGCATTTTGGGGTTCAAGACATCCTCGAAATCTAGAAGAGCATCAGTGCATCATTGCTCCCGATCCACTGGGCCAGGAGAGAGTTCCAGGCAAAGACTAAGAAGTACTTCAACTATCTCTCTGAGTGATTCAGAAGGCTGGGTGACCAATGTGGGATTGGAGGATTTATTAGAGGACAGGTTTCCTGAACTTCCATCAGACCCTTCTCCACCTCATGAGCGGTATAAGTCCGCTCCCGAGAACATTGCCTTCCAGGATTTCATAAGGCACATGGCGAAGGCCATGCCATTTTCTTTGGAGATTGAGGATGAACCCAGGTCAGAAGAGTTGGAAATCCTACACTACTCCTCGACCCCTAAGGAGGTGGTGACAGTGCCAGTGCATTGCAACCTACAGAGAGTGCAGATGAGAATATGAAAGAAGCCCCTCTCTATGCCTTCAGTCAGTAAAAGGCTTGAATCCATGTAAAGAGTTCAAAAGGCTCCTGGATTTGAGAAGCCTTAGCTTCCTCACCATTCCCTAGTGTCAAATCCACCCTTAAGAGATCCAAGAGCACCAAAACTCATTCCTTGGCGTCCCTGGGAAGGGATACTCAGACATTGGACTCTTTAACACTAGAAGCCCCAAAGTGCGTCAATTGACGCAAATGCATCTTCGAAGTTGTATACCAGCGCCACTGCTAGAACCATATCAGTCATGTTCCATGACTTTGTTAGCAAGGTCAAGATGTTCAAATATGTGCATTGAAAATTAATGACAGATGCACCACCTAGCGTGAAAATGAATTTATACCTAGAAGCCCCAAAGTACATCAATTGACGCACTCAATTGTCTTTTATGTGTCAATTGATGTACTTTGGGGCTTCTAGGTATAAATTCATGTTCCCACTAGGTGGCACATCTCAATCACTATTTACAGTTTTACTCCAACATTACAAACAATAAACACACGATGACGTCATGTAATGACGTCACATACTGCACATATTTAACAAATAAGTAACTTCACATTAATTCACATCTGCATTTCATGCTAAACGCAGTTGTCGTGATAATGCGTCAATTGACGCACTTTGGGGTTTCTAGGTAAAATGCCTTTTGGGGCTTCTAGTGCTAAGGAGAAGGTAGCTCCAGAGTTCCATGCTCATGGCCTATGTGGCTTCTTACCAGCTCTTCATGGGCATATTTCTTGAAGAACATCATGTGCGACCTCGCCAAGTTGTCTCAGTTTCTCCTTCCAGAGAAATTGGAACAGTATCATTCCCTTGTGCCTTAAGGCAAGGACTGCTTAAAGCTGATGGTCCAGGCGACCTATGACATCTTTGAAACGGCATCAAGAGCTACTGCCATAGATACTGGTGACCACAGATTCACCTGCCTCCAGTCCTCAGACCTTGCAAAAAAGGTGCAGAACAAGCTTACTGATGTGCCGTGTGTGAAGAGAATCTTTTTTGGGGAACAGGCTGAAGAGAAGGATGGCTTCATAGAAAAGCAGCATGTCACCTTTGTTAGTTCTCAACGCACATGTCAAAGCCAGCCTCCTATTGCAGGAGGTACCAAGGAGGAGGGCAGAAAAGGACCTATTACTCTCGTAGGTATAGGTACTTTCCTGGGCCCCAAACCTCCCAGTCCAAGCAGGCTCCTCAACAACAACAGCATTGGGAGATGGCTCAGAAAGCCCAGCCAGTTCCTGAGGCAGGGTTTTGACTGTTTCCTTCAGAGTATAGCCACTCTACCAGTAACTGCAGTAGGAAACCCTCCAGTTGGGGGAAGGCTCAATCTTTTTGCCCAAAGTTGCGCCCTCATAACCTCAGACTGATGGGTTCTGCAGATAATCCAAAGCGGTTACAAACTACATTTATTGGATCTGCCACCAAATTGCCCCCTGAGGATGCATTACTTCGACCCTCTACATCATGAACTGCTTCAGAGAGAAATCACCATCCTCTTGACAGATCTTGTGATTGAGCTCATGCCACCAGAGCAAAGAAGGTGAGGGTTTTATTCCAGGTACTTCCTGATCCCCAAGAAAACAGGGAGATTCCATCCCATCCTAGATCTGAAAGATCTGAACATATACTTGGTAAGGGAAAAGTTCCGAATGATTTCTCTAGGCACCCTGCTTCCTTATCTTAAAAAAAAAATTGGTTATGCTCCTTAGATCTGAAGGATGCGTATACCCACATACAGATATATTCTGCTTACAGGAGGTATCTCAGAATCGTCCTTGAGGGACAACACTTCCATTACCAAGTGTTGCCTTTTGGTCTGGCCTCAGCACCTCATGTTTTCACAAAATGCCTCTTGATAGTAGTTGCTCACCTCCAAGGGGAGTGTTTGTCTTCCCCTATATGGACGATTGGTTGATCAAGAATACCATTATGGAAGGAGTTCAAGAATCAACTTATTTGACCATTCAGGTGTTGGAATTACTGGGGTTCATTATAAATTACCCAAAATCGCACCTTCAATCTACGAGCACTGCTTGACACAACTCAGGTGAGAGTATTTCTTCCCCACAACTGACTGCACAGGCTGGTAGCATCGATACGGAAAACTCAACTGAGTCAGCAGGTGACAGCTCACAAGATGTTAACCATACTAGGCCACATGGCCTCTGCAGTGCATGTCACAACCTTGGCATGCCTTCAGATGAGGCAGGCTCATTGGACTCTAAGGACCCAGTGGACCCAGGCCATGGGTCGACTACGAAATCATCTGTATGTTACCAATCCTCTATTCCAGTCACTGCATTGGTGGACAATCCATTAGAATTTGCTCAAGGGTCTTCCATTCCAGATTGCTTTGCCACAAAAGATTTTGATAACAGATGCATCCAAATTGGGTTAGAGAACTCATTTCAATGGGTTTCACACTCAGAGTGATTTGTCCATCCATGAAAGTCTCTACCAAATCAGCTTCTTGGAGTTGAGAGCTGTAGCAAACGCTCTAAAGGTTTTCCGAGATAGACTGGCCAACCAAATTGTCCTAGTTCACAGAAGCATAAAAACACGATGGCAGAAAAAGACCACATGGCCTATCTAGTCTGCCCTTCTATATCAAATACAATAGTCACCTTTTTACCTTTAGAGATCCTCTGTGTTTGTCCCATACTTTTTTGAATTCCGATACTGTCCTCGTGTCCACCACCTCCACTGGGAGACTATTCCATGCATCTACCACTCTTTCCATGAAGAAATATTTTTGCATATTACTCCTGAGTTTGTCCCCTTTCACTCTCATCCTATGTCCCCTCATAGCAGATCTTGTCTTCAATTTAAAGAGACCAACCTGTGCATTATGCCACAGGTATTTAAATGTTTCTATCTTATCATCCCTATCTGCCTTTACTCTAAAGTATACTATTTATTAATTTACATTCTCTTATATACTGCACTATTCTGCATCAGTGCAGTTTACATTGAACAAACTGAAATTACATTGAACAGGGCATTATAACTTGGAGATAACTATTTTACAGGGAACATGGGCTATGGAGGGTTAGTGGCTTGCCCAAGACCACAAGGAGCACCTGTGGGACTAGAAACCCCAGTCCTTCTGGCCCAAGGTTGCTGTCCTCTAGTGGGATTTGAACCCCTGACCTTCCGGCCTGAAGTACCTTGCCCCAACCACTAGGCCACTCCTCCACTCCTTATATACATATTAAGATCTTTAAGTCTGTCCTCATATGCTTCATAATGAAGACCACTAACCATTTTAGTAGCCACCCTCTACATCATCTTCAACCTGCTTATATCCTTTTGAAGATGCAGTCTTCAGAATTGCTCACAATACTCCAAATGAGGTAGCACCAGAGACTTATACAGAGGCACTATCACCTCCTTTTTCCTGCTGGCCATTCCTCTCCCTATACACCCAAGCATCTTTCTGGCTTTCTCAGTTGCCTTTTCTACCTGTTTAGCAACTTAAAGAGCGTCAGACACAATTACGCCCAGGTCTGCTCTTCTTTTGTGGACAGGAGCACCTCACCCCCTACGCTGTAACGCTCCTTTGGATTTTTACAGCCCAAGTGCATGTACCTGCATTTTTTAGCATTACATTTCAGCTGCCAAATTCTAGACCATTCTTCAAGCTTAGCTAGATCCCTCCTCATGTTAACTACTCCTTCTTGGGTGTCTATTGCAGATTTTGGTGTCATCTGCAAAGAGGCAAACCTTACCTGACAGCCCTAACGCAATATCACTAACAAAGATGTTAAAAAGAATCGGACCAAAGACAGATCCCTGTGGCACACCACTGTTAACCTCCTTCTCCTCAGAGTGTGCTCCATTTACCTGTACACTTTGTCATTTTCCACTCAACCAATTTCCAACCCAATCAGTAACTTTAGGGTCCATCCTATAGTGCTCAGTTTGTTTATAAGTTGCCTGTGCAGAATGGTGTCAAAAGGCTTTACTGAAATCGAAATACACCACATCTAGGGCTCTCCCTCAGTCGAACTCCCTGGTCATCCAGTCAAAGAAATCAATCAGATTTGTCTGACAAGACCTGCCTCTGGTGAATCCATGCTGCCTCGGATCCATAGATTCACCAGAGGAAGGTCTTGTAAGACAAATCTGATTGATTTCTTTGACTGAGTGACCAGGGAGTTGGACCGAGGGAGAGCCCTAGATGTGGTGTATTTTGATTTCAGTAAAGCCTCTGGCAATGTTCCACACAGGCAACGTATAAACAAACTGAGCACCATAGGGATGGACCTTAAAGTTACCGATTGGGTTAAAAATTGGTTGAGTGGGAGGTGACAAAGGATATAGGTAAATGGAGCACACTCTATGGAGAAGAATGTTACCAGTGGTATGCTGCAAGGATCTGTCCTTGGTCCTATTTTTTTTAACATCTTTGTTCAGACCGATATCAGGTCGTCATGTTTTACATCAACAACAGGGAGGAAATGGCTTGTACCTCCTGTGTTGGGAAGTGGTCAGGTTGTGGAAGTTCACCATTGCTCATAGAATGGAGGTGAGAGCCACATACTTGCCAGGTGAACAAAACACTCTGGCAGACAGACTGAGTCGAGACCTCCAATCACACGAGTTGACACTGGACAGAGGTGGTGGTCTGTATCTTTCAGAAGTGGGGCACCCCCTCGATAGATCTTTTTGCCACTCTGAAGAATTCCCAGATGGATCAGTTCTTCTCCAGAGTAAGTTCACACAGCAGGCTAGCCTCGATGCTTTCCTCCTGCATTTAGGAGATGTTATTCTGTATGCGTTTCCACCATTTCCTCTCATCGGCAAAGATCCTCCTGAAGCTCAAATCGGACAGAGGCTCCATGATTCTTATTACTTCTTACTGACCAAGACAACCCTGGTTTCCTGTAATGCTACAACTCTCCAGTCAGGAACCACTCCGGCTATGCCATGCTCCAGATCTAATTTTGCAAGACAATGAGATGATGCTGCATCCCAACATCCAGTCCTTGGCCCTCACGGCATGAAGGCTAGTGTTATCTGAACTCAACTTGCCCGATAATATAACTGATGTCCTTCTGACCTCCAGGAGGGCTTCAACAAGGAAGTCTTATTCCTGTAAATGGAGAGGTTTGCTATCTAGTATGAGGGCCAGGCCCTAGATCCTTTCATCTGTCCCACAAAAAAGTGCTTGAGTATCTTCTGCACCTCTCTGAATCTGGACTTAAGTCCAACTCTGTCAAGGTCCACCTAAGTGCAATTGGAACATACCAATGAGGTGTGGAGGAAAAGTCCATATTAGTACAGTCTTTAGTTGTTCACTTTATGAGGGGGTTGCTTTTCTTGAAGCCTCCTTACAAACCCCCTGCAGTGTCTTGGGACTTCAGTGTGGGTCATGAAAGCTCCCTTTGAGACACTCTTTTCTTTCCCACTGAAACGTTTGACCTGGAGAGTCTTCTTTCTGGTGGCAGTTACCTCAGCATGCAGAGTGAGGCAGCTTCAGACTATAGTCATTCATTCACCCTATACCACATTCCACCATAATAGAGTGGCCCTCTGTACTCATCCTAGATTCCTTCTGAAAGTGGTATCAGATTTCTATCTTAATCAATCAGTTGTTCTGTCAACATTTTTCCAAAGGCCTCATGCCCACAAGGGGGAAGCTGTGTTGCACATGTTGGACCTCAAGTGAGCCTTAGCCTTCTATTTGGAGCAAACAAAAGCTCATAGAAAGTCCATCCAGTTTTTTTGTTTCTTTTGACCCTAGCAAGCATTTTCAAATGCTGCCTTTCAATTTGGCAAGCAGACTGCATCTCTTTTGCTTATGCCTACACAGGCCTGAGCCTTGATGGTCGTGTCATAGCTCACAATCTCAGAGCTATGGCTGCATCAGTGGCCAACTTGTACTTGGTCTCCATGGGAGAGATCTGCAGGGCTGCAACATGGTCTTCTGCCCACACATTCACATCTTATTACTGCCTAGATGGGGATTCCTGATGCAATAGCAACTTTGGCCAATTTATACTCCAGAATCTGTTTGAGGATTAGAATCAAGCTCCATCCCTTATACGCCCATTCCATTCTGTCCAGGCTACCAAAAAAAAAGGGAAGAAAGAATCTCTGCTATTGTACATAGTTGGTATTTGAGCTGCTATGACCTCTCACCATTCCGCAGTTGAGATTTGCCCTTGTTGGGTTTCTCGGTGGCCTCCTTTGGTTTTGGTAGCCTGTAGCTTTTGAGTCCCATACAAGAGGACTCATTCCTGTTTGCTCATGGAGAAAGGGCAGTTAGTCACCTGTAGCAAGTGTTCTCTGTTGGCTGCAGGAATAAGTCCTCACAGACCTCCCCAAGGAGTTGTCTTTTGCTACAGGTATGTTATCAGACTGATCTAAGACGGGGATGCAGCGGAAGCAGCAAAGAGGCATGAAGGCATGGTGGAGCCTCCCTAAAGCTTCTAGTAGGAGCTGGGGAGTGTTCCTGCACAGGGCTCCATCAGGGATATCCAGGGGCGGCCCAAGGGGGGTGCGGGGCCATGTGCGGAGACATGGTGCGGGGCCTCATTTGCATAAGGTGCCTCATTTGCATAACTATTTGCATAATGTTACCATACACTAACTTTTAGTAAACATGCCTCTTAATGAGTATATGGATAAAGAAGACTAAAAGATTTCTACATTGCTATAATCCAGTACCAACCACCAGGCACATTAGGAACTACTACAAACACTGCCCATTTAGAACCCATAGCAAACCTGCCGTATCCTAACAGTACTACCAGGACTCACAAAGCACCATACCCTACCTATCAAAAGGCAACACTGCAAATATTAAACCAATACATTTCAGAGAATAACAATACATGACCTTCTGGGGAAAGAGAACAAGTGGCAATGTCAAATAGGAATTATATAAACAGAATACCTCAGCTCAGTTACGCATGCAGAATATAAATCATCACCAAACAAGGAATCACAATTTAGAAACAGGAAGACAATAATTAAACTGGGAACCCCAAAAGCCAAACTTGGAATGTACAACACTGTAGAAATAAAACCATAAATTAATTTCCTCTTGTACTAAACAAGGAGCAGACTTAATGATGCACATTTCCCAGAACTGACATATTCCAGTTAATAAATTCAAAATAAAGAGATATTTTTCTACCTTTTGTGCATTTTCTTTCCAGTGGCAATTGCTCCAGCCACTTTCTTCTGGTTTCTTCGTGTCTTCTGCTAACTCTCCATCGTCTGCTGTCCATTTGTCCTTTCTTCTCTCTTCTAGTTTTTTTCCATTCTCTCTCTACATCTGCTTTAACATACTAATCTTTCTCCTTTTGCTCTTTCCTCATTCCTATTTCATCCACTCAAATTTTACCCCTCCATCCTCAATCCCCACTTACTCTCCCAATATCCGGCCAATTGTAGATTTGTCTTCCCTCCCACACAAAATATTTTTTCCCTCTCCATTTCACTCTCCCAGCTCCATCCCATTCTAATCCTCCCCCAACATCAGTTCCCTTCTAGTTGCAGCCCCACCCAGCATCCGCTCCCTTCTAGTCCCTGCATCAGCCCATTTCCAGTCCTAGCCCCCCATCAGCCCATTTCCAATCCTATCCCAGCCCCCATCAACTCATTTCTAGTCCTTTCCTAGCCCCACCATCAGCCCATGTCAAATCCTAGCTCCCCTCCACTCAGCCCATTTCCAATCCAAGCCCCCACCCATGAGCCTACTTCCAATTCTAGCCCCTCCATGAGTCCATTTCAATTCAAGCCCCCACCACACCCCATTTCCAATCTTAGCACCCCCAACAGCCCATTTCCAGTCCTATCCTAGCCCCTCCATCAGCGCATTTCCTGTCCTAGCCCCCCCTCACTCAGCCCATTTCCAGTCCTAGCTCCCTCACCTCACAGCCCATTTCCATTCCAAGCCCCCTCCCCATCAGCTATATGCAGTTCAAGCCTCCCTTCCACTCAGCCCATTTCCAGTCCTAGCAACCCCCCAGCCCATTACCAGTCCTAAGCCCCCATCAGCCCACTTCCAGTCCTAACCCCCCCATCAGCCCACTTGGAGTCTTACCCCCCCCCCCCCCACAGTCCATTACCAGTCCTAAGCCCCCCATCAGCCCACTTCCAGTCCTAACCCCCCCATCAGCCCACTTGTAGTCTTAGGACTGGTAATGGGCTATGGGGGGGCTAAGACTACAAGTGGGTTGATGGGGAGGTTAGGACTGGAAGTAGGCTGATGGGGGGCTTAGGACTGGTAATGGTCTGTGGGGGGTTAGGACTGGTAATGGGCTATGGGGGGCTAAGACTACAAGTGGGCTGATGGGGGCGTTAGGACTGGTAAACGAATGCAAAGGGGATATGGGGGGTATAAGACTACAAGTGGGCTGATGGGGGCATTAGGACTGGTAATGGGCTTTGGGGGGGCTAACGCCCCCATCAGCCCCCTTGTGGTCTTGGCCCCCCCATAGCCCATTACCAGTCCTAACCCCCCACAGACCATTACCAGTCCTAAGCCCACCATCAGCCCACTTCCAGTTCTAACCCCCCATCAGCCCACTTGTAGTCTTAGCCCCCCCATAGCCCAATACCAGTCCTAACCCCCCATAGCCCATTGTCTGTCCTTTGTCTGTCTTCCTTTTTACAAGAAGATTCTTCTATACTTTCAAAGTCATCTATTATGATAACCATCTGTGGCTTTTATTTGAATATTATTAGTTCTTGTTTATATATTAGTTGAGTTTTTTTCAAATTTCATTTATGGTATATTTCCATGTATTATTTTTAATAGCTTACTTATTTCTTTTACAAATATTAATGGTTTTATATTTATCTTGTTTATTATTGTCATAAGTTTTTTATGTTTGATGTTGTAGCGTTACCCCCTGAGGAAGGCATCATTGCCGAAACGCGTTGGGGACGATCCTAATAAAAGAACTTTGATTGCATCCTGACGGTCTTTTGACTCTTGCTCCTTGTGCATCCATCATCAAACTTGGACAGGCATTCCAACGACTAGACAGAATGAGTGAGAATCCACAAGCACACACTATAAAGGAAGCAACAGAATTTGCAAAACAAGAGAAAAAAACTTTTCAAATAATTAGATCAGCAAACAAGGAAGAACAAGTGGCAAATGCACAAATATAGTGTGAAATATCAAGTGTAACTCCAGGAATCCTTTGTCGATCAAGAACGGACACATGAATGGTTAAGGAGAGGTGAACTGAAACCGAAGGATGAGAGATTGATAGTTGGAGCCCTGGACAGTGGATTATGAATGAGATGGTTTACAGCGAGCATTGAAAAAATTTGCAAAAAGACATGCGTAAATTCTGTAAGAAAGACCTGGAAACAATGACTCACCTCAGCTAGCTGTGAAGTTCTGATGGCGGAAAATCTCTATATAGAAAGGCACAACAAAGTAGCACACCTCATACATTGGAAACTCTAAAAACTACATCACTGTGCTTGAAAAGCACTGGGATCATGACCCTAAGAGAATTATAGAGAATGATGAGGTTATGATCACCTTGGACAATCCCATTCTGATGGGTAAGAAGCTGGATGTGAGAAAATGGTAAAGGAGAAAAATACCAGAACAGCATTGAAAGGTAGCAATTCCAAGTAATTATTCTGTGTATCGCCTGGAGAGGGAAAAGATCCTGAAGTACCCAGAAATGCAGTCAGAGACCAAGAAATTGCGGCAGAAAGATACAGAAATATTTCACATCATATTGGAAGCCACATGCTTGACAAAAAAGAATTTCCAAGCACATCTTGACAAACTACCTATACATGTTACATCTTATGAACTACAAAAGGAAGCTCTCTTTAACATGATGCAAGTACTATGTCGCACATTAGCAGCAAATTTAAGAGACTGAAATCATATTCCACATGCCCTGAGTTAGAAGTGAGATTCATGACTGTTATGGTATGCACAAAATTAACCCATTTGGAGAAACTACCCCAGTGATATTTATCCACTATGAAGATCATTTTATAACAGGCCACCTAGGTTTGGAGGCCAAGCAGGTGCCTGTTTTAAGCCTATTTTAAGTCTATGGGGTATGTTTACTAAACTGCGGTAATGTTACGTACCGCGCGTTATGTAACGTTAATGATCGTTAGGTAATGTTAATGCGTGTTATGTAATGTTAACGTGCATTAACGTTACATAACGATTGTTAGCGTACCTGGCCGCGGTAAGGGTAGAGAGAGGGCGTAGAGAAGGTGTCAATGGGCGGGGAGTGGGCGGGGAGAGGCTCCCTCCACACTAACGCGCTGAACTGAAGGGCTGAATCCTAACGCAAATGAAAACCTGCCATTAGATGCACATTTGCAGGAGAGAGAAACCATTTAAGTGTCAGCAATGTACAGCATAGCCAGAGAGCCCAAGAAACGTGATAGTAGTGCTCCATTCCCAGCAACAGCATAGTGCCCCAGTATGAAAGGCCACTATTTTTAGTATACATTTGTATACCGCTACTTCCAGCGATCAGCAGCGGTTTGATTACAGATTGGAAATTGGTGGTGGTGCAAATGGGGCATAGGGGGCTTCAGGCGGGACATGAAGCGGGGGCAGCTGGGGCACAGGGTGGTCAAGGCAGGCGCTGAGGTGGCACATAGGAACATAGAAACTGGAAGTGTGAAAGACAGCATCTGACAAAGGCCAAACACAAGATACAAATAACTTGTTCACATTAGGCAATAGTTGCCAGGGCAGAGACAGGATGCCCCCGCATCCATCCCACCACCATATTGAAGGTACAGAATGTTGTTAGGCGCTGATGGGGGTGGGAGTGGGAATGTCCATGTATGCCTCCCCACCCTAGATGCCGCACCATAGGCACCTGCCTAACTGAACAGTGGATGGCCTAAGATGGCACACAAGAAGCACCACAGCATACGGTTATGTTAGCACAGCATGGGGGGGTGTCCGTGCCTGAGGGGGCAGTGGCACCTGTCTGCAGTAGACCCAGGCCATGCCCTGTACCAGTACGTGGTGTGCAGTGCAACAGAAAAAGCCTTTCAAAGGAGATGTCAAGGTATGGCCCAGGGAGGCCTGTGGACCTGTGTCCCCACTGTGGTGCAGTACACACAGCCAGTGTGATTCAGAGCAGAGGGTCACAGGTTCAGGTCACAGCTGCTGAAACCTGCAGAATACAACCCAACATTTTACCCTACAAAGCATATATACACCTGATAGAAAAGGGGATTCGAAGCACAGCACTGGAATGGTGTAAATCCTACCTTTCCAATAGGTGGCAACAAGTCAAGACAGACCAGGAATCCTCGGAACCATTCCTACAATCTCAAGGTGTACCGCAAGGATCTTCCTTATCGGCACTAATGTTCAATATATATATGCAGCCGATATGTGAATTGATCCGATCCTTCAACGTACAATGCCTGGCATACGCCGATGACATCCTCATATACATGCCGTTCAAAATTGACCAACCAGTGTTTTCCCCAATAATCAATTGTTTCGGAGCAGTAGCGGAATGGCTGCTGTCACAAAACTTACGAATCAATCATAGCAAAACTGATGTTCTTTTTGTGACAAGGAACCGTAAGTTCGTACCTCCTCCATCAATACTGGTCAACAACATAGAATTGACGTCCAAACCCACAATCCGATATCTCGGCATCACTTTGGATCAACACCTGAATATGACAACGCATGTGAAGAATGTGACAAAGACTATATATCATAAGATCAGAACACTACGCCACCTCTGCCCCCTACTTGATTACACTGACTACCGTTCAACCTTCCAGGCATTAGTCCTCCCACATCTAGATTTTGCTAACATCACCCTCCACGGGATCTCTCAATCAACTTTAAATCTGCTTCGTCTGGCTATGAATACAGCTGCAAGGGTCCTCTCTGGGTCACCAAGATCTGCTCACATAACGCCCATCATGAAAGACCTACACTGGCTACCTCTACAAGCCCGACTCCACTATAAGTCTCTAATCCTGACCTTCAAAGCCATGAATAATTACCCACCCACACCAATCAGCAACCTAATTTACAGCACCCTCGAAAATAGAAACAGGAGATCTACTGCTACGAACACCTTAATAGTTCCTAAGATGATGACATCATGTACTAAAGCTACGTCAAACAGAGCTTTCTCAATATTCGCCCCTCTAAACTGGAATACACTTCCACATGAAATCCGTGGCATCAAGAGCCTAATACAATTCCGAAAAGCCGTGAAACACCATTTGTTCACAAAATGTTACCCAGAAGCTATCCTGGACACTCACACATCTACCAAGATTCCCACATACCCCAGATGCCTTAGCACTCTAATACAACCAGAAAATGGTTAGGCTACACAATAGCCCATTAGACAAACAAGATAACCCTTAACTGCTCCACCCACATGAATCACGCACAATATCCAATCGAGTTTAGAATATTGTATATAGTTAAAATATATATATATATATATATATATAGTATAAAGTTAACTGTACATAGTTTCCCCGGTTATCTCATGTATTATCCTCCCTGTTCTTTGTAAACTCAATGTTGCTTGTAGGCATTGCAGTATGTTTTGTTCATTGTACACCGCACTGATTTTAATAGTGCGGTATAGAAGAAATGTTAAATAAATAAATAAATAAATAAATATATAACATCAAACCGTGCAATCCCCATAGCAGCAGCCAACAGGGGTAGAAACACCCACTCACACAGGCTCCACTGTGCAAATCATGCTGTACAGGCAGGCTGCTGGCCCCAGAACGGATTTGCAGGTAACATCACAGCACCTCTGCTATCTCCTGCTCAGTCCAGAAATGTTGGCAGTGTGGCAGCTGGGGTTGCCAAACACCCCTACCATTGCACAGTGCTGCATTAGGAGTGAGTGTGTGTGTGTGTGTGTGTGTGTGTGTATGTCTATCCATAGTTTTGTGGCTGCAAACCTTCCCCCCCCCCATGGAATGTACAGGTTCCCACATAGTCATCTATACTATCTGTCCCCAGTGATGTCTGTGTGACCCCCCAGTTCTGGGGCCCAATCACTGACATACCTGCTTGGTGTGTGTGCGTTGGCCAGCCTATGTCTGGATGCACATGTTTTCTCACTGACCATTTACCACAGACTGGCCTGTGGCATGTCCTCAGTTAGTTTGTGCATGGTGAGAACACTGTGTATGCTGGTGCAGTCAGACAGTGTTGTCTGATGATGCATGGCAGATTGTGGTATGTGGCAAGTGAGGATTCAGAGGGCATTAATGCTGTTCTGCTGATGCTCCAGTCACAGGATATGTCTGATGCGCACTAGCCCTAGAGGGATATTCCTCGTCATCAGGAATGGGCTTGCTGGTCCCACAGCCAGTCCCGTGGTCTCAGGCACCTGTTCCTCCATGCCCCCACCTACAAGATTGGTGTTATGGGGCCCTTGGGGGCACATAGTGTATAGTACCCCAAGCAGTAGGGGGACACTGGACACCCCTCGGACCTGCTAACAGGCAGCTATAGAAGCCAGACCTTAACATTGCCAAAAAAAAAAAAATATGCGTTAAACGTAACAAAAATGGGAAATACATCCAAAAAATATATCGCTTGTTTGGGCAAATATATAGTTATATAAACTATAGCTAACTGCTACCGGATGGTCTCCGAACTCCATAGCTTCTATCCCATAGACTAAAAAGTCAAACTTAGGGGAAAGAAAGCTAAATAACATCAACGACCTCCTTGGTAGCCAGCAGTTATATAGTTAAATACCCTGCCCATGCAAATCGATGCAGCTCTTCTTCTAATATATAGCACAGGAACAGGTATATAACTTTCTTCTTAACACTGCTGTAAACGCGCAAACAAACTCTTAAACCAATCCAAACTCTTCAGTCATCCCGATGCCTCCCCCCAGCGCCTTTGGAGCGTTTCTCCACAAATGGTTCTTCAGGGGATTTATAACTGGATCACAAAACGTGTTTTCACGAGACCTTAACATTGGGCACACACAGATCTGGGTGGTCTCTGGTCCCAGGGGGACACCTGTGACTGTGTAACACAGATGGGTACAGAGGTGCCTTTGGCACACTGCCTGGGACACCTGCCACACACTGCCAGTGATAGGGATATGCAGCAGGACCTATATGTAGCACCACATGCACTGTGGACCTAGTGCTGGGCAGCCATCCTTACCCTCAGGGTGAATACAGAACCTGAAAAATGGCATGGTCTGTAGCTACTCTGTGCCAGTATCTCGCACAGCAGTCCATCTTACCAGGATGTCATAACAGAGAGGTGCAGACCTCATGTGCAATGCATCATGGGTGCTGGTGCGGTTACCCTAACCTGGTACACAGAGCAGATGGTCCATGCGGTGACCTGCAGTCGCTCTGTACCCAGGCACTGCTGTACAGCAGGCCATAGAGGTATAGCCCACTGGTTCATACAATGACCCTCGAAAATGTGTCCATGGGTTCAATCCCCTATAGATCCCCCCCCATGCATGCCCAACTCAGATACCCTGCATGCCTCTAACACTCATCTTTTAGAAGATATGTACTGCCAGCCCAGGATATCAATGCTTGACCCAATACAAGCATTGTGGAACTGTGTCGTTTGGGGAAACTGCTAGGTTCGTATGACCTAGATTGGCCACTGTTAGAAACAGGATGCTGGGCTTGATGGACCTTGGTCTGATCCAGTATGGCATATTTTATGTTCTTATGGTCATAAGAGACTCGCCACAGTGGGCGACAGTCCTCTGGTCCGGCTATTTGCGTCTGTCAGCTGAGTAGAGTCCTGACTGCCTGTGCAGCCTGCCACCCCATGTCCTACACTGCTACCCTTTCCTGCAATGCGCCTCTTCATGCTTGCCTCACCTGTGCCTGCTCTGCATGGCAACACCACTCCTCTGTCCACCCATCATTATAACTATCCTGCCATCTCCGCCCCCACTGGGGGACACATATTCCCATTGTCTGCCACCAACTGTCTTTCAAGTACTTTACATTGCCAACACCCTGTGCTGTGGTACAGCTGCCCCCACCATGTTTGTCATCAGTACTGGCAGCCACATGGGATGCCTGCAGATATGGCAGGTCCAGCAGCTCCCAGCTCTCCCTCCTTCACTCACCTGTTCATTGCCTTTCCTGAGTGCTCTATCTAGTTTTAGGGCTACATCTGTCTCTGTTCCACACGGGTCATGCATGTCATCCTGAGACACCTTGCAGCCCCTGGGGCACACTAACCTAGGGCACCATAACCTTATTACGCCACCTTAACCTATGGTTCCATAGCCCTGGGTGCCTTCTGCGGTGCCTCCTTCTGCGCTTAGCCTAAGAGGCCCTATAGGACGCCTTACAGGGCGCCTTACAAGGCACTTTACTAGGCACCTTATAGGGCACCTTACTAGGCACCATACAAGGCACCTTATAAGGGACCATACAAGGCACTTTACTAGGCACCTTATAAGGCATCTTAAAAGGCATTTTACTGGGCACCTTACAGAGCAACTTATAAGGCACCTTACAGGACACCTTATAAGGCACCTTACTAGGCACCATACAAGGCATCTTACTAGGCACCTTATAAGGCACCTTACTAGGCACCTTACTGGGCACCTTACTGGGCACCTTATAAGGCGCCTTGTAATGTTCGTTAGTTGCTACAGCTCGTTAGTTGCTACAGCTCGCTGTAACGATGCAACGCCCACGCGTTTATATGGGCATCTCTACCTCTACCGTGGAACCTAACACAAATGACATTACCTCAGTTTAGTAAACATACCCCTATATGTCCTATTTGGCTTTCACACATGTCTTTATAAAATACTAGGTCAGAAGCAGCAGAAATGGTGCCTAATTTGAAGCACAAAGGTGCACATTTTTAGAGACCAATGATGGTGCTTTAAGGCATGTCTTAGGGGTATGTTTACTAAACTGTCTTAACGTCGCAGCGGTGGTATTATCGCGCGATAACGTAGCGGCGGTGTTAAGGCACACTAACACTGTGAAATCCGGGTCTGAAGGGTGGATTAAGGTGTCCCAGAGGGCGGAGAGAAGGGGTCAATGGGTGGAGAGTGGGAGGGGTGAGGCTCCAGGCACACTAACACTGTGGAATCAGGGTCTGAACACTAATGCCAGTGAAACCCTCGCGTTAAGGCACATTTGCAGGAAAGAGAAACCATTTCAGTCAGCAATGTGCAGCAAAGGCAGGGAAACCCAGAAAAGTGATAGTTGTGATACATGTGCAGGGCACAAAGAGGCAAATAAACATATAAAAGGACCAAAACCACATCTAAAAGCCCAATAACCAAGCTGGCCAAAAGTGATAGTAATGATAAACATAAAGCAACACCACTGACAAAGCTCAAAAAATAAGATATCATGTTTGGAAGGGTCTATTCTCTGTCCCCCTACAAAGTGAATGATCCCACATTGAAATAGTGCTCATCAGGGTTTTTTCACGTCTATATTGGGCAGGTTTGTTATGGCGTGCACATGTGCAGTAACAGCAGAGTGGGCACGTAGGAAAGGGCAACTATAGTGATGCTGTAAATGGGATATAGAGGGCTGCAGGCGGCACATGCTGTGGTCCAGCTGGGGCACAGTGCGTGTTAGGCAGATGCCTAGGTGGTACATAGGAATGCCGAAACTGTAAAGCAGAAAGACATCAACTGACGAGGGTCCAACATGGGCACGAGTGTGTGTTCCACAGTGTCACAGGGGAGATTACCCAGCAGGTACCCCCAAGGGCACATAGCATTGGCAGGTGGTGGGGGGGGGAGGGGAAGCGCGTATGTCCATGTAGGCACCCCTACCTGAGAACCCACACCATAGGCAGCTGCCTACCGGCATACTGGATGGCCTGGGACTGCACACCACCAGCACCACCGGCATAATAGCATGGCAGCATGGTGGCGGAGGGGTGCTGGTGGTGGAGGGGGGAGTGGCATCTGCCCACAGCAGACCATGGCCTAGCCCCGTTTAGGTGGGTGCCATGCACTGCAACAGACAGAGTCTGTCTGACGAACAGTCATGGTATCCCCAGGGAATGAACTGTCCCTGTGGCAACAGTGTGATGCAGTACACACAGCCAGTGTGTTCATGAGCAGAAGGTCACAAGTTTATGTCCCAGCTGTGGCTCCTGCCAACCCAGTCCCCATATTTTTCCCAGTACTAAACCATGGTAATAAAGATGAAACCTTTATTGCAGATAACATAAACATGCCTGAAACACCTATATTTTACCTACAGAGCACAGACACCATAAACATGTGCAATACCTAGAGCAGAGTTTCCCAACTGCAGTCTTGGAGGGCCAAACACCATTCAGGTTTCATGCTGTCTCTAATAAATATGCCTGTGCTACATTTGTATGCGCCGCCCCCATGGTATGCAAATGTATCTCATGCATATTCATTAGGGACAGCATGAAAACCCGAACAGTGTTTGGCCCACCAGGACCGGCGTTGGGAACTTCTGCCCTAGAGCAGCGGCCAACAGGGGCATAAACACCCACACCCACAGGCTCCACTATCCAAAGCCTCATGGAGAGTCAGGCTGTTGGGCCCTGCGTGCAGCAGCATCTCCCAATACTAGCACTTGCATACCTTAGCAATGCCGCCCTAAACCTGGGAATACGTTACACATATATCAAAAGGTTGCTATGATTAATGGCAGATAGCAATTCCTAAGTTAAGCACAATTTGCTGATAGAGCTGCATTATATCAACCTTTCTGATATCTGTGGAGTGTGTTTCAGTTTTGGTTTCTGACAGTGTTTACCACCCCGGGGAGTGATCCCAACAGTATTGCGTACCATAGCCATGCCTGCACTGTGCCCAGGACTGGTGTGGTGGCCGGGGCTGCCAAAAGCCTCTATATTTGCACAATGCTGGCATAGGTGTGGGAGTGTTTGTCTGTCTATCCAGTGTGTTGTTGCTGCCTACACCTTACTCAGCCAACACTGCTTGCATTGTTTCTAGTGTTAGCCTGCCAATGTGCATAATGAGGAGCAAGGTATTGTGTGTATAGCCCGGACAGGGTGGCCTGGGCAGGATGCATCTGCACAGGGCATAGGGCAATGGCTGGGACATTGTAGTGCCCGGCCACGACCTGCACGGACAGGGTGGCCACAGCATATGCTCCTGGGAGGTCACTCTCACCCTGACTGAGCAGTGACCACGGCATGGCTAGGTTTCCCCATAGTGCTATGCAGCATTTCTCTCAAGTGATATTTATGGGCTCTCTTTTCTGGGGCCCAATCACTGATTTATTTGCTTGTTGCGTGTGCTCACATCCCAGTTGTGGGTGCATACATTTTCTCCAGGAACATGCACTATGGACTAGCTAGCAGACTGTCTGCAGTTAGTATGTGTATGGCTGGAACACCTTGCAGGGTGCAGTGGCTGGAGAATGTCAGATAGTGGTGGGGGGCAGCTGAGCATTTCCAGGCCTACTGTCTGTCTGCCATTGCCTTATGGATGCATACAGATCTGCATTGACTGCCCTGTAGGGTGCTTGTTCCACAGCAGGACTGGGGTTGATGGTCTCCTCTACTGCCACCATTGCAGGGATGTAGAATGTGGGTCTGTTGGTGGGAGATCCTGTCCCCCACCCTGAGCCCCAGAGAGTGGGTTGAGTGGTGCTACATAATCCGCCTATGGGTCCAAACACCCCTCTTCACTTAAATCATGTGACCATGGCACCCACACAGGATATGCGCTATTCTGGGTGCATCATAGTCCACAAGGGCTAGACGTTACTGGGAAATATGGATGGACACAGGTGTAGCCTAGGTGTGTCTGCAAGGACTACCTATCACACACTGGCACTGATGGCGACCTGCAGCATGGCCTATCTCAGCTAAGCCAGGTGCTGCAGACCTGGTGCTGGGTGCCCCACCTCACCCTCAGGGTGAGCACAGTACCCCCGCAATGTGACGGTCTGTAGCTACTCTGTGCCACTAACACACACGGTCAGTTCCCCCTACCAGGCTGAGGTGCTGTGGGGGTGCATACCCCATCTTGTGATCATCTGTAGACTGCTGATCTGCATGTGCAGTGCATCATGGGTACGAGAGGGTTAACCCTATCCTGGTAACCACAGCAGACAGTTTGTGTGGTGATCTGCAGTCCTTCTCTAGCCAGCCAGGGGTTTGTTAGTAGTTATAGAGATATAGCCCACTGGTTACTTCTTTGACTGTGGAGACAGATGTCATGGGTTTGATCCCACAGTGGTGTTATTTGTTAGGGCTGTCTGAGCCATTTTCTTTTTTAATTTAAATTAGTGCTGCTAGCTAAAACACCCTCACAGTGCTGTAACCTTAAGGTGCCTCATAAGGCGCCCTATAAAAGCGCCCTATAAGGCGCCCTATAGGGAACATTATAAGGTGCCTTGGCGGACAGTGCACTTTATAATGTGCTCTCTGGAGTGCCTTATAGGGCGCCTTATACGGCACCTTAGGTTACGGCACTGTGAGGGTGTGTTTGCTGGCAGCACTAATTTAAATTAAAAAAGAAAATGCCTCAGACAGCACTGATGTAAAGTAAAGGGTAATGCCTCAGACAGTCTTACTCATTAAGCTCACTGGGGGATTGAACTCATGACCCCTGTTTCATCAGTCAACATATTAACCATTGTGCTACACCTCTGTTGTTGTGTTTCAAGGTCAGCGCGCCTAATTAAGGCTAATGCGTGTTAACGTGCCACGGCTCCCTCTATAGCGTGATAATGGACTTTATCACGCGATAACCTGAAATGCTACCTTAAGACCGGAACGCCCACTACCTTATATGGCATTCGTCACAGTAAGCCTGCAACTAACGCCGGTAACATTAAGACGGTTTAGTAAACATACCCCTAAGTGTTGTTTTTAGTGTTGAATGTTTTCATTTTGAGGGTCCCTTATTAGTGACAGGGATATGTTTTGACGTTTTGCGATAGCGAACCTCTTTTGATTTATTCTGCCCGATCACACTGGCACTTGGTGAAACTGCGGTCATCCCTATGGTTCAGGAACTGGCCAGGTATTCATGTCCCCACAGATTTGCGGATGAGCACAACATATCCTCCCATGCAACACTCAACCCCCCCCCACACACACACACTCACTTGCAGTCACAAATAGCATACCTCTGCCAAATTATGCTCTGCACCTATAGACAACTGCTGTGAAGACATAATGGCATGGCATGGCATCTCAGGACACTGCATCCGATCTGCATTTCTCAGACAAACATGATTCTGCTCCATACTACCTCACATACCATCCCTATATATCTATATTCCCATTTTTCCGAACACTGGATTTGTAAGGGAAGCCGAGAATAGCTCCTTTAGCACAAACAGCAAATGTCAGCATAGCCACAATAAAGACTATTGCAGTGCTTTATATTTCTGTTGAGGTGTTTTTTATTGTTCCTTAACCTTACAAATGTCCCTTACCTATGCATTCTATGCTTTACAATTTCATCTTGTTCCCTCCCAGACAGCAGACACACCAGTTCAATACAGACATCTCACAGCCATTCATCTCTGTGGGATGCATTGAAGATCAGAGCAGAAATTTTTCTAAGTCCTGGCCTTATTCCACATTGCCATTGGTACAACGTAAGCATCTGCGGGGAACACTCAGGATGTACACTGGCCTTTCCTGAATTGCTTTCTACATCTCTGCAGCTTGCCACGCCCCCATTCCATCCCCTCCTGCTCATGTTCTGAAATCCCTGTCCTAGCACCATGTACGTAGAGGGCCATGTGGTTTTGGAATACAGTTCTAGATGTTTTAGTGAGAAAAATGTCTGTCCTGCACTTCTAACCAGCTTATTCGTGTTTTGGAATGACCCCCTGTATGGATAACTTTAGCATGAAAGCTGAATTGCACAAATAGTAGATACAGCATTATACAGATAAGTCATTCGTGTGCATTCCGTGGTTCAACTTGTGCATTTGTTGTCTGAACATATGTACAACTTTAAAAGGATAAACTATCCATAAAAAGTTATGGACCCAATATTCATTTGCCCGGATCTTTGAAGGGCTATGCGCCAACGGACGCATAGCTCTCCCCGCCAACCTCCAAACCGGATATTCAATGCCACAGCAACAGCACTGAATATTTGGTGATCGCTGTCAAAGTCGGAAGCTGCCAAAGCTAACCGTGCAGCAGCGATATTGGCTGCTGCCTGGTTAGCGATCAGCGCCTTAAAGATAGGTGAGGGTAACTTTTGTAAACCCCTGCACAGGCAATGTATGTACTCGTATCTACCCTTTTTTATAAAGTGACGCATGTGCATGCCTCACCTTATAAAACAGCAGCATACTGATGCGCCATGCCCTAGAGAAGGTGTGGCTGGCTATGCCTAGATTGGCCACGCCTATGCTCCACCCACATCCTGCTCCTGTGCATGTCCCTACCGAATATACATGCGATGGGAACTTCCATGCCCGCTTACAGAATAGCAACCAGCCAATGTGCATGTGGAAATGGCTATTCATGTACGTAAGCCCTTTAAAATCAGCTCCTTCACGAGTAATTGTCAAAACGCTTTATATGCGTAAGCATAATTTACCCACTAAAAAGTGTGCCTGAAAGTGGCCCCTCTTCAGTGTGGGTAAAAGTGCGCATGTCACTTTTACCAACGAGGAAAAGGGGCAGGGTTAGATCGTGAAGAAAATGCACACAGTGATTTCACTCTGAAATGTCCACAGTTCCTTTCAGACAAATTCATTGTGTCTGCTTCATTAGAAGACTTGAAGGCCTGTATTGCTTTGTGGTTTGTATTGCTTTTAAAGTGCCAAATGATCAAGGATTGTAGTATTTGTTTTATTGTAACAATAACTTTATATTGTTTGCTAAATGCCATTATTCCTGCAAGCTTATATATTGCTTTAACTCTCCCAAGACCAAGGAGCCAGTGTATTAATTGTGTTCAAAGTGGTTTAAGCACATAAAATTTTACAGTATACATAAAACACATAACAAAAATCTAACATGAAAACCATGGACCGATTATATTTAATTTATAAATAACCTACATGAATGATGTAGTTTTCAGTTTTTTCTGGAAAATCAGGAGATTTGTTAACTAATTCTGGGAGCTTGTTCCAAAGCACCATAACAGCTTTGACATATGCTCTAGCTCCTGTGTAGGGAGAACCAGCAAACAGCTCTGACTAGGATGTGCATTCATTTGAAATGACATGGGAAATGTCAATGACAATGACGTGCTCAATAGACATCTGTTTCTTCAGTAGGTACCTATTTAAAATCAGCAAACAGTATTGCTCAAGTAAGTGCCTACTGAAGAATTGTCTGCCTGTTGATAAATAGTGCGCTACATACCCTCAACACAACTCCCATCACAACTCAAAGCCTACACACTGCAAGGAACTTATCCGGTGGATCATTCTTCCTCAGCTAAATTCTGAACACCCCCAGTCTCTACAGCAACCAACCCAGAGCACAAGAAAGTCCCTGTTTTAGTCCTTCACTATTCCTTCAACCTGCAGGCACTTGTCTTTCTATTCACTCTCACTATGCTCACTCTACTGATCATCCAGACTGAAACCTTTACACAAATTGAGAACTTCATCCCTGTTTTAAGATGTAATCCACGTAATACACTACTTGATATGACACAAAGATCAAGATGTAAGAACCCCAGAGCACTAAACAGAATTAAACCAGCAAATGACAACACTGCAGCTCACTGCACTTACTCAACAACGCCCACTCACTTGAAATGTGCGCTTATCAATGCAAGATCTGCACTAAATAAGATCCCAATCCTATCTGACTACTATGACAATCAGAAACTAAACAACATGTGTATCACTGAATCTTGACTGACAGACGACACTGTCCTAATGAATTACCTCTTAAGTCCGAATCTCAATCTTCTCCACTGTCCCAGGAGCAACCTTAAAGGTGGAGGGTCCTCATACTAGCCAAACAACACCTTCGGTTACACCTCATCAACACAATATCAACCCCATGTCTTGAAATGCTCATAACAACAAATGAAAACCTAACCATCTGTCTGCTATATAAATCTCCCACTGATCCTGACGACCAACTCTCAACTATCCTTCAAAATGCCTGTGATCTAACTTCAGATAGCAAATAAGTAATAATTCTAGGTGACCTTAATTTTCCATCCATGCCCAGAAAGACTGCTGACTCCTTTACAGATGCAATGGAAGCATTGGAATTTATGGAGATTGTTAATGTACTAACGCATGAAAAAGGTGGGATCCTTGATCTCATCTTTTTTAACAACCGACACAATCAAGCTAATCAACTCATACCCCCAGTGGCCCTCTCTATATCAAGGTCCGACCACAAGATACTCAACTTCCAAATACCTTATGAAGAGACTCCTCACCGAGTTCAAAAATCACTAACATCGACAAGAAGATTCAATAAGTGGGACAAGGACAAATTCCCAAGCACGGTCGTTCCACAACTTGATACTAACTCCACCGACTTCAACAACCTGGTACTCAACTGAAATGAGACACTTTCCAGAGCGACCACAGTTCCATAAATGAAGAGTTCCAACACAAGACAACGCCAGCAACATGATACTGCTGAACTTAGAAAAATCAAGATTAATTTATGGAGATTAGAGAGGAAATGGAGACACTCAAAGACCAATCTAGACAGTGACAACTGCATGGACATGCTAAAGGATTTCCAAGCTGCTATTAACAAAACCAAGAAGGAGTATCACTCAAAACTAATCCTAACTTCAATCAACAAACCTCTTTAACATAGTGAAATCTGTCCTGCAGTGCCCTGCCCTGAGTATTAAACTAATAACCCCCTTACCTCATGCCCTTTCCACCTACTTCCAACTACCATTACAGACAACTCTCCTCCCATACCTGTGCTGCCGACCCTCTTTCCTTCCATCACCCTTGAGACAAATTTCTCCCCATATCTCAGCACCATCTAGAAATAATCATGTCCAGCTTAAACACGACAACTTCCCTCCTAGACCCTTGCCCAGTGAGCTGGATAAAGCTGGCTCGTACTAATCTTACCCCTAAACTGCTTCAGATCACAAATCTCTCTGTCTCACAAGGACTTATGCCAATCAGCCTTAAACAAACATCCATACAGCCTATCCTCAAGAACCCAAACTCAGATCCATCGTCTCCAGATTTATATCGCCCCATATCTAGTATCCCCTTTCTCACCAAGATCATCGAGAAAACAGTCCAGTAGCAACTCCAGGACCATGTTGACTCCCATGCCCCTCTTGACCCACAGCAGCATGGCTTCCAACCCAATCATGGAATAGAAACTCTCATCACAGCCCTAACAGATAAGCTATCACTAGGTATACAAAAATCACACCAAGGCTTTGTTCTCTTGTTTTTGACATATCTGCAGCATTCGATGCAGTATCACATGCTGCTCTCCTCCACCACCTCAAAGAAATTGGACTTTGCAACACAGCCCTCAAATGGTTTGCCTCCTACCTAACACAACGCCAAAAGCAAGTAAGGGTCATTGGCATGAAGGCTACCCCGACTAAGATTACCCAAGGTGTTCCTCAAAGCTCCGCATTATCTGCTCTTCTTTTCAACATTTTTATACAACCCTTATGTGATATCATCAAATCATACAATGTCTTATGCCACATATACGCTGATGATATCATGCTATGTGTACCATACACTACCACACATCCTGTATACACTCCACTGATTGAGGAGTAGCCTAATGGTTAGTGCACTAGCTTAGGAACCAAGAGACCAGGGTTTGATTCCTATTAGCACATCTCATGGCCTTGGGCAAGTCACTTACCCCTCCATTGCCTCAGAAGAATCCATTGCTCAGAAGTTATCAATGTCCCTGTTTAATGTACATTATCAAGTTTAAGTTACAATGTAAACTGCTTTGACTAAATGATAAAGCAGTACAAAAAAGCCTGTTAAATAAAATAGAATGCTTCACATCTGTTGTCAAATGGCTAGCTTCACACAACCTGCTCATTAACTACCAAAAGACAGAAGTCCTCCATGTTACCAGACAAAACCTTTACAGCCCCAACATTCATTGATATATTTGGAATGCAGTTTCACGTAAAAACCCTTGTACATAACCTGGGCCAAGGCCTAACCTTCCAGCAACATATCAAGAACACAATCAAACTGACATACCAAAAAATTAAAACAGCCCTGGTCTCTGACAGCTTCTAGACAACCTTGACTTCCGCACAGTACTTCAGGCTATGGTCTTACCTGGACTATTGTAACATCATCCTTCATGGCCTACCTGCATATGCAATACACCTAATACAGATGGCAGAGAACACAGCTGCCTAGGTTCTGAGAGGAGCACCCAAAAAGGATCACAAAACACTAATCCTTAAGAACTTCCACTGGCTTCCCATCTATGCCAGAATCAAATATAAAGCCTTAATTACCACATTCAAGGCCTACCACCAGCTATCTTCTGAATATCTACACTCCTTACTCTAGAAAGCGACAGAGAACAGGCCTTGAAGAGCTAACTCAGAATCTATGCTCACCAACCAATTAATAAACACAAAAAGCACGCAAGCATCATCGAACAAAGCATTCTCCCTGTTTGCACCAAAGATTTGGAATAAGCTCCCTGACAACATTCAAACATTCAAACAACAAAGGCAAAAAAGCAAAGCCATAATCTATTCACAGAACATTGGGAAATGAGCCTACCTAGATAATATACTCAGACCTATATCAATAACAAGCCAATGCCATCCTCCATCTTTGGCCCTCCCCACCCTCTCTTCTCCAATCTCACCCCCTTCTTCCACCTTTCTAATTACCAGTCTCACTCATTGTTCTGCCTTTATCCTCCCTCGTGATTATGTATATAAGTTTCCCATGTATATAACTTTTATTGTTAACACCGTTAAGGGCCCAATTTGTATAATGTTCACCAATGTTCTCATACATTACTGTTCATCTTTTTCTATGCAAACCTTACTGTTTATTGTGTTCTACGTAAAGCGCCTTGACACTCTGAAAGACAGTACAGAAAAATAGCTAAATAAGTAAATACTGTGCAACAATGCATACTCCTAATAAAGTTGCTATGAAACGAAACCTTTTTTAAAAAACAAAATAAAACTAAAGAAACTCCCAGAAATGGCATAGGAAACTCGGCAAAATGACATTTTTTGCCTGTATACTCCTTGCTCTGACTAGATCTTAGATGTATATCAAGTGCCTCTGATGGTTAACCAATATGTAATATTAAAAAGGCAAACACCAACAGTTTCAGCTTTGCTCTCTCCACTTTCGGCAGCCAATTAAGGTTGGTCAATAAAGGACAGGCACTTTCTCTACAGCTGACACCAAGGACTAGCTGCGCTGAGGCATTTTCACCACTTTTGCAGGCAGGCCCACAGAGAGTTCATTACAGCAATCTAGGGTAAAAAAAACATAATTCTCACATCTTGTCTGCCCAGATATCTACCTAGAAAAGCCTCACAATCAGTGTGGGAGAATCTCTTGCAGATTCTGTCACTGGCACTAGGAAAATCATTTTGCCCTGTGCTACACCCGATCACTGGAATCTGCTGCCTTGTGACCTTCGGTTGATTCCTGATTTCGTGAATTTCAGGAATCATCTTTAGACTCGGTTCCTCCTGTAACATCTAATCATCTTTGCTTTCTGCTTGCTCTATCCTGTATAACGAATCTGACTATTTACTGAACATACGGGAAGTAATTTTCTAAAGACATTTTGCGTGCAAACACTATGTTGTGCACATAAAGGGCCTCTTATAAAATTACCCCCCAGAGTAAGAACATAAGATATGCCATATTGGGTCAGACCAAGGTCCATCAAGCCCAGTATTCTGTTTCCAACAGTGGCCAATCTAGGTCATACGTACCTAGCAGTTTCCCCAAAAGACACAGGTACCACAATGCTTGTACTGGGTCAAGCATTGATATCCTGGGTCCCTTCTTAATAATGGTGTATGGACCTTTCTTCCAGGAACTTGTCCAAACCTTTTTTAAACCCAGCTACACTAACAGCCTTTACTACATCCTCTGGTAACAAATTCCAGAGTTTGATTACACGTTGAGTGAAAAAATATTTTCTTTTATTAGTCTTAAATAGTTTACCCTGTAGCTTCATTGCATGTCCCCTAGTCTTTCTATATTCTGATAACGTAAACAATCGATCTACGTTTACCCGTTCCACTTCGTTCATTAATTTATAGACTTCCATCATATCTCCCTCAGCCGTCTCTTTTCCAGGTTAAAGAGCCCTAACCTTTTTAGCCTTTCTTCATAGGAGTATCCTTCCATCCCCTTTACCATTTTGGTGGCTCTTCTCTGAACCTTTTCTAAAATCGCTATATCCTTTTTAAGATACGGCGACCAGAATTGCACACAATATTCAAGGTGCGGTCTCACCATGGAACGATACAGAGGCTTATAATATCTTTTGTTTTATTTTCCATTCCTTTCCTTATGATACCTAGCATTCTATTTGCTCTCTTGGCTGCCGCGGCACACTGGGCCGAGGGTTTTAACATGTTATCCACAATGACGCCTAAATCTTTTTCCTGGGTGGTGGTTCCTAATGTGGAACCTTGCATCGTGTAACCATAGTTTGGGTTGTTCTTCCCTAGGTGCATAACTTTGCACTTGTCCATATTACATTTCATCTGTCATTTTGATGCCCAGTCTTCCAATTTATCAAGATCCTCTTGCAATTTTCCACAGTCCTCTTGGGTTTTAACAACTTTAAATAGTTTTGTGTCATCTGCAAATTTGATAACCTCACTCGTAGGAGTAGGAGCAACGAGAAAGAAGGATTTCCTAGTTGATTTGTGTATGGCTTTGTTGGACGGGGATGGGGGATGAAGTAGATTACCTCAGTTGAATGCAGAAAACAGGCTCAGAGGGGCAACAGCACTCCAATGCACGCACCAAAAGTGTCATGAAAAACTCAAGGCACCGAAAGAGGAGCAAAGGGCACTTACAGAGGCATGAAGCCTCCAAGCCATTATGAAAAAGCAGAGTGGCAGAAACAGTGGCATGAAGACCTCATGACATCAGGAAAGGGGGTAAATCAGTATCAGCAGGAAATCATCCAGGCATTGGGAGAGGGGTAAAGTAGCATCAACATTGGTATGAAGACCCAAAATCCTCTGGGCATGGGGCAAATAAACATCAGAATCTGAGTTTTCTGGGGAAATCAGCTTGTTTGAATAAAGCACAAAATATTCAAGTGTTTCCATAGACTGGTTTACTCAGTAGCATTTGATAGTAAAAGTGTACTCTGTCACACTGGCAGAAGATCGCAGGAAAGGACTTCAGACCTTACTTTAAAAGCAAGATAGGAATGCAGCATAAAGTTGCATCTGTACTGTTCCCCTGCCACAAAGGAACCACTATTGGCCAAAGCCAATACAGCTTCTGAGATAATAGGAGCCTAACATGTGAAAGAGATTGACTTATTATTTGCTATAGTCTTCCTGCTGGTGCTGCTGCTTGGGTGGGGAGGCTATCCTACACGCCTAGTATCAGTACCCTTCCATGCAACCAACTCTGACGGATAGTGTTTGCAAATGATAGAGTATACCATTATTGGAAAAGGGCCTAGTAGTTTTTCTCTACTGTTGGGCTTTTGACAATAAATGCGTTCTGTAAAATGCTGATCTTCATGAACTGTAAAATTCCCCCACATCTCTGCATCACTGAGGGCTGCTGTTGGAATTGGTGTTGAGGCTGGAGCAGAAAGTGAAAGGCCAGGAGCCTCTTTACACTCTCTACCCGCTCGCCACTCTGGCCTTCTTAACTGGGCATATTGGCAGGCCGCAGGTGGTGGTGGGAACAAAAACAGTGACGGAATTCTAAAAGGCATGGGACAGACACACAGGACCACTACATCACAAGAGGATGGAATCAAAACAAATGTAAATAACTCCTAAATAGAGAGGAGTAACCTGCTTGGAGCAGCATGTACAACTCTGGCACCTTACTGGGCAGACTAGATGGACCATGCTGATCTTTATCTTATGTCATTTGCAATGTTACTATGTAGTTATAGGGTGAAAAGGGAGGCCAAATAATCAGGGGTGCCTGTATGTAGTGCTTTATGAATCAGAATCAAGATGTTGTAGAAGATCCAGGCAGACAGGAAGCCAGTGAAGATGGATCAGGAGGGGGATGACATGCATTGTAAGCATTCCAGGACATCGGCAAAGAGACCTGTGTAGATGGTTTTGCAACAGTTAAGGCACGAGATGACGAGGGCTAAGACTACAGTGGTTTGGGCAGCGGTTGCTAGGAAGAGACGGATGGTATGGAACTGGCAGAGGGCAGTGAATAAACTCCTGACTACTGCACTAATTTGGTTGGTGAAGGTAAGTTTGGCTTTCAAGCAGTATTCTAGGTATTTAAATGTGAGAGTGGGTATGATAGAAGATCTGTCAAGAAGGGGTGCAGCAGCTGGGGATATGGAGGACCCGGCGACCTAAATGCTGTACTCTTGAAGAACCTCTGCCCGCGGGACACACTACTCCTGTGGGCAGAGGCTCAGCTCTTTGTCGGCTGCGATGGGGGAGGGGAGTAGACAGGGGGCATTGGGAGGTGGAAGAGATATGCTGGGTGCCGGGAGACAGACGGGAGATACTGAATACATGGGAGAGGGGAACAGGCTGGCAGAAGAAACAAACTAGAGGTGAGGGAGGCTAGGGAGACGAAGGGAAATAGTGGACATGGGAAAGGGGAATAGGGATAAGCAAGAAAGGGAGATGGGGTGATGATGCTGGATATGGGTTATAGGGAGACTATAGGAAGATCCTGGGCATGGGGGGAGGGGCAGAGGGAGCTAGGGGAGAGATGCTTGACGGGGGGTAATACGTGGAGGGGGAAATGCAGTACCTGCGGGTAATAGGGAGCGCGAAGGGAGAAGATGGTGAGATGCTTGACATGGGAGTAACAGTCAGGGGATGAGATGGGATGGAGATGGGGGAGATGCTGGCTGCATATATGTAATTATTTTTATGGTTTTACAGAGTACTGATTGCGGGTTCTTCCCTTTTGACAGGATAAGAGTATAAATCTACTTTTTTTAGTCTATTTACTGAATATTGTAGAGTTTCTGTATTGAGAACTGTTTCTTGAGTCTGTATAATGAATACGTGTGGCACCTGATATGCATTTTTGTTTGTCACAGGATTTAAGCTGGCAGGAGTTTTATTAAGGTTCTACTCCCTGACGAAGCGAATAGCGAAACACTAGGCGTTGGAGTGGAGACAGTTGCACATTTACACTGCCAAGCTATGTATAATATGTTTGCCCTATTGTTGAAGTCTTTAAAAATGCATATTGCTTATTAAGAGAAGAATGAATGGAAAATTGATGTTATGGAAAAGGAGGGGTTTTTTGACCGATGATGTGTTAGGCTGTGATTAAATAAGCTTATACATGGCTGCATATCCATAGGCAAAGCTATTTTCGAGGCTGGCTTTTGCATATCACTGAGGTCTTTTTCCTCCCTTCGTATTTTAGATACTCTATTATATTTGTTGTTTTTGAAAAGGAGCTGGTTTTACATTATAATACGCTTCAGCAAGACTAGCTCATTCTGAGGTTATATATTTTGTCAGCTAAATCAGTTCTGCAGCACAACAAAGCAATTCTCTACATCAGCACTTTTCCGAGAGTTTTTAGCTGTTCATTATCTGCCAAAATCTTGTCCAGTCTGTCATCAGTGATGCTATTTAGCAAACAAAATGACTCTTTCCAAATTTGTTGCTTGTTAAATACAATCACATGTAACAAATATAAACCAAGTATAGGCATTGGAATGGGGGCCGTGGCCCCACCAAGACTTCACTGCTGCTTCGCAATCTGCTACTTCGGCACCGGACTACTTTGTATAAACCAGAGGTCTGCGGTGGAGGGGGTGCCGAAGCGGCAGATTGAATAGAATGAAACTATGATGCAGCTCCAGAGAAAGAGGGCAAGTGCTGTGTCTTGGTTTCAGGGATAATTGCAGCTGCTATTGGCCACAGAGAGGGGCTCCAGTGGCTGTAGGCAATCACCTAGTTCACCTAATGGTAGCACCGGCCCTGCCTGTGGGGAATGTGAGGCTATGATCAAGTTAATGATGGGGATTTAACGCATGTTGATTGGCCAATGGGCATATTATTGGCCAAATGTACTATGGAGTTTAAAGAAAAGGTTTAATACATCTAGAAAACAGCATCAAAAATATGGGAACTGAGTTTTATGTTGTGAGGGTTCTGAGGTTGTTGGTTTCACCAGTAGGGTGTTGATGAGGGGTAATGAAATATGGATTGTCTTTGAGATTTACAATTTTGTGTTCTTGATGCTACCAGCATAAAATGTAAAATATTGCTCAGTTCAAATTCAAGGAAATCTAAAATTAAGTAAAATAAAACTTGGTTTAATTTTCTTTTGTGGCCAGATAGCTTCACTGTTGATGATTTTCTGGGCTTTTCCAGTTCTGGAAAGGTCCAGTCTAGCCAGGTCACCAAGATCTTGAATTCATAGCTACTAGGATTTTTAAAATCATTTTATATTTTCTTTCTTCATCATTAACTTGGTGATAGCACTGACAAAAATAAATTCAATATGTAAATATTTCTGCAAATGAAACCCTGTGATTATGCAAATGAGGCCCGCATCCCCCTTAGGTCGTCCCTGGCTGAATGGGTAGGGTAGGGATGGAGAGTGGATGTAGTGAACACACTGTATTTAGTATGGAGGGACATGTCGCATGCTGTCAATGTTGCTATTAGCATGGGTGCACCTGATAAGTGGAGTTAACTACTACTGCAATCATTTGTAAAGCGCTACAAAGCATACGCAGCACTGTACATATAGATGTAAAACACAGTCCCTGCTCATCAGAGCTTACAATCTAATCGGACAAAACACAAAGAGCACGATTCCAGAAAATAAAGGTCCAGGCTGCGGGCATGTATAAATTGTAGACGGGGGGCCAATTTATACTCAATACCGGAACCATGGGTTTAGATGAACCTGCGGTGCATGTGCTCACTAAATTACATAGTCGATCCTTGCATGTGCTCATAGTCGATCCATGCATGTGCTCACTAAATTACATAGTCGATCCTTGCATGTGCTCATAGTCGATCCATGCATGTGCTCACTAAATTACATAGTCGATCCTTCCCGTCTCTGTATGGCCACGCCTCCACTGTGAAAACGTGCACCACCAGTCTGCAGAGCTCACAGACAGCGATATGGACATGGAAACAACACATGACCGCAGAGGTACAGTACTGCTGCGGCCATACAGACCATACGGTCACATCTGTAGCCTGCCGGCAACACTGCAAAGTAGCTGTTGTGCACACAGAGATCCTATGAAACCACAGCGAGAGTGAAATGTTACACTGGACATCCCTTGCAGTTGTGGAGAAGAGAGTGAGGCGCATCAGGATCCAAAAGCGGCTTCAAAGATATGGGTTATCTAGCCTGGATTTGAATAGGGCTAGAGAAGGAGCCCAACACAGACTCAGGTAGTTTGTTCCAGGCATATGGAGTAGTGAGATGGGATGAACGAAGTCTGGCGTTGGCAGTGGCAGAGAAGGGCACAGATAAAAGGGATCCTCCAGAGGAGCAGAGTTTCTGAGGAAGGGTGTAGGGAGAGATAAGAGAGGAAAGGTAGTGAGGAGCCACAGAATGAAAGCACTGGTAGGTCAGTAGGAGAAGTTTGAACTGGACGCAGAAACTGATAGGGAGCCAGTGTACCTATGGTAATAGTGCTATGCATGAGAGTACTCATCCATGTGTTACCTGCCCCCAACAGTTACCATGGAGGCTCTGCACTTAATGCATGTTAGTTTTTGTGCTATGTGTTAGATGCAAAACCCTAATGCAGTTTGGTAAAAGGGTCTCTATATTTAGCTAAGACAGAAGCTAAGGCAATATAATGCCTCAGAACCAGGAAAGATTCCAGTCTGTTCATAAGAGGATGACACTTGCTTCAGTGCAGAATTCTTTTAGCATCTCGTTAATTAGAAGGAGATTTTCTAGTATATGGTAGTTCTTTTTTTAACATTAAGTTTAATTTGAACAGGTATTCCCTTGCTTACTCCTACAGCATAGAAAACAATAGCATATTTTTATAGCTTTTTGCATGGACCAGAGGCCATGGTTACATTATAATGTTTCTTGTAGAGTGCAGTGGTTTCCAGATAGAATGGAACCTGCTTCTAAGATCTTATTAAACTGGAGAGCTCTGCTTATGCTCGGAGAACAGCCAGGAATATTTCCTTTGTAAGAGCCTACTTATCCAGGTTTCTGTGAATAAAACTGGTGTTTATGCAGATTTAAGAAATGGCCAGATGTAGTGGGAGGGGAAAACCCAGAAAAAGGAGGCCCATGACTGGGGTGTAGTTGTTCTCTTTGCAGTGCTAAGCCAAAGAAAATGAAAATAGACCAGATTCTTGCATTCACTAGACTGAGGAGGTGGTACCATGGGTAACAGGAGTCCTATCACTTGGGTACAGAGAACCTGGAGATTAAGAAGCCCATTACCTGCTTCCTTTCCATGCTTTACAGCAAACAATGGAACAATAGTAAATCATGCTTTTTATGTTTAACAACTGGAGAAAGGTACTTAACCTTTTCCCCCACAAAAGCCAAAACTGGGCTTTGTAAAAACGCCACAGATACAACGTCTAGGCTGCTGGATCGTATCCATCAATATGAACAATGAGGTGGGGGGTTTTTAATAAATGTGTTGAGAGTCAAGGAATGTGTAAATTATGAAGAGAATTTGATACAGAAGTTGTTTGCTATGCTTCAATTTGTACAAGAAATGTCAGGAACCTCTTCTTCATAGGTAGCGGAGGGGGGAATTACATCCCCAGTGAATTGCATGCTGCATTGATCACTTCAGCTCATTTGTACAACTGGACACACAGCACACAGGTGGGGTGTAATTTTAGAACAGAGGGCCTACAACAAGCATATTTTATGGGTTCAAATTTTCTGCCAGTTAAGTTGCTATGCTGAAAGTATTTGGGACCTCTGAATATGAGTATGCAAAAAGAGGGAGATGATCAACCAGCATGCGTAAAACATCATAGAGGATTAGGGTTGCCCACTGGCTCCAGATGCACCCAGCAGACTTGCTCCAGTCCTGGTTTTACCCCATTGTATGCAGTTACTTGTAGTTTTCCTGTTCTTATGGAGTGCAATGGAGAAATCAGAACCACATATCCCTGCATGCAATGAGGTAAACCCAGGACTGGATTGAACCTGTCAGGCGCATCTGCAGCTAGTTGGCAATCCTATAGGATTGACAAAATAAGTTTGTGATGCCTCAAATTGAAAATTTTATATGTTAAAACATTAACTCCATTGTAGCGTCTTTCGCTAAAGCTTGCTAAGGTTTTGCAATTAATGTGCCAATAAAGCATATGATACTTGCAAACCCTGCCCCTTAGCTGTTGGGGACGTGGCCAGTATGTTCCTTGCAGCTAACGCGCGATGCGGCACTTGAATGTGAGCTCCACTAAGACGGGTTCACGCAATGACTCCCATAGAGCAGCCATTAGATGAACTCGCGTTACGAGCTGCGTTGCCGCTGAGCACACGACAATTGCCCTGATGCTAGCAGTAATACACTCTCCATGCCCACACTCTACCCGTTCCCCTCCCCAAGATCATTAATTAAAGTGTATTTTAGTGTGTGTGGTAGACATTCTTGTGCATTTGTATTCCCGAATGCCGGTTGCAGTACATTAACCTGCTAACATGCTTTAGTAAAAGGGGCCCTAAGTGCTTGGTGTGTCAGTATTTTATAGAGACAAATAGGTGCCTATGGTGTCTTTATAAAGTAGGCTCACAGAGCCATCCTCAATAGCACACAAATGCTCTCACGTTAAATTACGCAAGTGTAAATGTTCATGGGTACTCTGTGTGTGTACATACACATTAGCTGTTCCACACTCACAAGGGAGCATTAAGTTCATTTGAACGACTAAAAATTTCAAATCACTTCTACCCATCTATTTCCATGAATTAACTCATGTGCAATCGAATCTGCATGCTTGAGAAAGTTCTAGTGTGCACACCTAAAGAATGAATAAGTGAAAAGAACATAAAATAATGCCCAGAAATTGGAATCTTTTCATTTTAAACAAGCACAAACCAAGCTTTTTTTTTTGGTTGTGAACAATCCTAACAAGCAGATTTTATTAAGGCATGTTTACTACGGCTCGCACTGGTAGTGCACATTCAGCCGTGTAAATGAACATGGAAGTGGAAGTGTGCCCGGCATGTCCTCCTGTAGGAAGCGTGGGTTTCACACCACCCCTGCGCTCATTCTGTTTGAAGCAATCCGTGTGGGCGCATTTAATGCCACCCATTGAGGTGACAGTAAGTGCAACCCGCTAGGTGGAACATTGCCAAAAACGCCTGCACTATCTGTGATCTGCACGCTCGCCCCCTGAACCGCCCACTCTCCGCTCCAACCTGCGCTACTTCGGTAGCATCAGATTTTTAGAGTGGCTGCATTTGGCACATGCTGAACCCCAAGCTACCTGATAGCGCCCCCTATCTGCATATATCAAAACCCCACCCCTGCTCCACCCAACCTCTGCCCTAGCAATGCCTGTAGAAGTGTGCGTGTTCTTCTTGGCATGTAGTGCTATGTACATACACACGCATGCTGTTTTATGAGTCATTTCTCACTTGTAAAATGTTTTCCAAATGGCAGGTACTTTATAATACAGGGTGAGCCAGTCAAACCTGCATTTTTGAAATGACTGTAAAAAATAAACGGATGGATATTTCAAAATTTTATTGTTACTATCTTAATGTACATTAAAAAGCATTTAAGAAACAACATTCACTGTTTAAAAATAACGCCAGTAAGATGGTGTCCTTCCCGATTGAGACATTCTTGTAGGCGATTTCTGAAACTGCCCATCACATCACGGAGCATACGCTGAGGAATTCTCTCGATTTCCAACCGGATTCTCCTCTTGAGTTCCCCAAGCGTTGGAGGTCGTTGTTCAAAGACTTTACTCTTCAGGTACCCCCACAAGAAAAAATCGCACACTGTGAGGTCGGGTGATCGGGGAGGCCAAGAAATTGCTCCATTTCGGGATATCACCCGATTTGGAAAAACATTGTTGAGAACATTCAAGCTCACACGGGCTGTATGACTTGTGGCACCGTCTTGCTGGAATAAGGTTTCATTGTTCATTCCATGTTGACGAAGCTGAGGAATGAAGAACGAATGCAACATTTCCGAATAGCGTTGTGCATTCACAGTAACTGCTTGCTCCCTGTCATTTTCAAAAACATACGGGCCTATGATTCCCAATGAGGACATTGCGCACCAAACTGTTACCTTGCTTGAATGGAGTGGTTTTTGATGGAGTTGTTGAGGGTTTTCATCACTCCAATATCGGAAATTTTGTTTATTCACAAAACCGGAGAGATGGAAATGTGCCTCATCGCTCATCCACAGGTTGTGAACAAGGTCCTCGTTTTCATCAAACATGTCCAACAACGTTTGACAAAAACGCCGTCGAGCTGCAAAATCGTTTTCATTCATAGCCTGAACAACCTGAATTTTGTACGGGTGATGGTGTAAATCTAACCTCAAGATTCTTCGGACGCTCGTGTTTGCCATGCCAAGCGCAGCACTCTGTCGACGCGCCGATCTCCGAGGGCTTCTTTCCACAGCAACTCTCACGCGGTCAATATTCGCGGGAGTTCGCACTGATCTTGCACTGCCACCCCTTCTGCTTCTCGTTTCACCAATTGCTTCAAAGTTTGTCACCCACAATTTGATTGAATTAACAGACGGCACTGGCTTATTTCGATTAATTTGAAAATTCGTCCGGAAACGACGCTGAGCGGCTGCATAACTACCACTTTGGTAAAACGCTTTCACAGCGAATGAACGTTGTTGTTTAGACCACTGCTCCATGGCGACTGAAATGCTTAGTTGTGGGGGACACAATGGTAACCTTGCTAACTCGCTCCACCCACTTTCACGGCTCTCCCGCCCTTTTCAAAAATGCAGGTTTGACTGGCTCACCCTTTACTACCCCCATTGGCGGCTCCCCAACAAGTCTCTTTTACCTGATGAAACTGATAAATAAAACATTCACAGACCCACTCGAGTTCCATCTCCTCCAATGAAATATATCAGGAAAATATAGGAAAAGGAAAAAGCCCAAAAGCTGGCATCATAAGTTACTCATGGATCTGAGACTCAAAGCAAGTTATGCATTTGCTGGCCAGTGTGTGTGTGTGGAGAGACGCTGCCGGGGTGGTGTTATAGGATATCCAACATTTTCTTACATTCTCTATGACCTCTGCCACAACTCCATACTCTCTCCCTCTTTCTCACCAGCTGCTGTATTAACTCTCACAGGCTCCTTCCCCTCTCATGCTACCCAATACCCCTATCGGGTCTCCTTTCCTGTTCTACTCCCACTCATTCATCCCCTACTTGCTTTCTCTCCACACCCTCATTCTCCTATGCACTCTCCCCCCAATGTACTCACCTCCCCTACACTTACCAAAATGTTCTCTCTACCCCTTTCCCACATATTTCTACAACCTCTCATGCTCTCTCTCCAGCTGTCTCAGTCCATGTTTTCTACCTGCTCAGTCACTCACCCGCATTCTCTCCTCCACTCACTACGATGAACTCTCTCCTCACTTATATCCAGTGCTACCCTCTAACTATTTCACCAACCGACCCCCATTTCCTCATTCTCTACCTTCTTGACCCCATTCTCCTTTAGGAACTGACCCCTGTGCTCTTTCCCCCCAGTCATTCACTCACTTCACGCTGTCTGTCCACCCACTGAACTTTCCTGATCTTTTTCCTTTCATTCACTTACCCCCATGTTCTTTGTTCCTCATGGGTCTGTTGCTTACTGCACTGTAGACAATAGAGTCAGTAGCTGAGGGGAGGTTGAGAGCAAATATCACAACAGTTAAAGGCTACACAGTATGGAAAGCTGCAAGCCCTCAAAATTATAGTCTGGCAGGGCATGGGAATCTCTGCCGGCTCTTCTTTTTCTTTTGGGACCCAGAACTGCCAAGTTACCCAAGTCAAAGATGAAACCTCTTTGGTCAGTCCTGGTTTTGAACTTAGATTTCAATGAAGGCTGTATTTGTAGTCCTTGATCCTATCCACTGAAAGTGCTGCTGCAGGTTCCATAATGCCTTAGTCTGCTGTTGTCAGATATCCAGGATTGGCCATAAATCTTCATTCCAGAACTTGGTAACTCGGCAGCTTTGTCAATGGATGATGTTGGGGGGTGAAGGAAGAGGAGACATCCATGACACACAACTGCCCAACTTGTCCATCTGAAGTAGGGCCTTTGGGTAAGGCAACTGCTCATTACATTATCCTTCCCCCTTTCTACAGAGTTTAAGCTACTTCCTGACATCTTCAGGAGAGTCTCTGGACATCTACCTACTGCCAGAAACATAGTACTGCACTTCCAAAAGGGGATGTGCAAAACTAGAAGGTGGATAATTTTCTGCAGGATCGGAGTATAGTCACAGTGCCAAATATAAGTACAGCATGGTAACCACTGCCGCCACGACTGATGTGGTTTAGGCCTGCGAAAACGCATAGGTGCCAATATTCAAAGCGTAAGCCCGATATTTGGCGGCACTCTTCGGACAGAGTAATTTCAGAAGGCACTTATACGTGCCTCCCTTCACTGCTGCCACTCCCCGGAGTTTTGGATGTCCTGCTCTGGACGTCCTGTCTAAAATCCCACTTCATATTTACAACATCCTTTGAAAATTGATCCCAACATATACCTTTAACCAAGGAAATTTTACTTTTCAGTAGGTGAGAGGCCCTGGAAAGCAACGATGATTTCTATAGACTATTTACTTTAGGAGGCAAACTTCAACTTATAATAACTAATTTTGTTATTAAAGGGTTTTGCTAAATAAATAAACCACTGCAATTCTTTTTTCTGTGGGCACCAACAAAAAACAATTCCCCAAAATTTAGATCTATGAACATTTTCTTACTCAAAAGTCTGAAGTCTTTGCCATCAACTTCTAAAAGGTAGCGTGGGCCTTAGCATTCCATGCTATTCTGGTAAAGCACATCGGGCTAGGGACTGGGCGGAAAGCAACTGTTGCCGGCGCTTCACATCTGGTTTGGGCATTAGTGGACTATGCTGAATGCACCTTCCACTCTTAGCTTGGGTGCACTTAATTCCACCTCAATTGGTGCCATTAAGGGTGCCCACATGCCAGCTTGCTTAGTGCCACATTTTGGCCTGCCCTAACTGCAGAGGGTGGAAGCACCTCCTGAAATTAGTGCTGACCCCTGTGCTAGTAACACAGCCCATATGCTTGTTACTGGCACAGCCCTTAGAAAACATGTCTCTGTAAGCACACTTGAACTTTTTCTAAGTGCACAGATTAATTTCATGTGTGTCAATTCATAGGTATATGTGCGTACAGGCATTTGTGTGCACTTTTTTAACTTTTTAAATACGGGGTCATAAAAGCACACTCCTACCTAACACGGTCTCTCCACAATGCAATACTTTATATATCAGAATGACTTCCTACTAATGATTCGACATGTACCTTTAAAGTTTTGTTTTCAGTTTGATGGCATTTCTCTCTTTATAATTAAAAGGAGCTTCTTACGTATTAAGCACCCCTTTTATTACTTCAGTTAGCAGTCTTTTTAGGCTATGCAGTTGAGTACTTACTCCAAAAGCAGCTTTCAAATTAGTTGAAAAAAAATATTTTTAAAAAGTGGTTGTGAGCAGACGACCATCCAATAATAATTCCAAATAAAGATGTCAGCTGGTGAAGTATTACGGAATGGAAAAGGCCTAAGACATGAGTTTGCCTATCTATTTTGATTTAATAAGTCTCCTAACTGAATGTCAAGGTAATAAATCTGAACTAAAACAGTGCAGCAGTACACAAGGTACGGGACATTTGATAATAGGTCAGCTATGTATAAAGGCTCCACTGCTGCCTATTTTTAACCTAGTGGTTAGAGCAACAGCCTGGTGACAAGAGAGACCAGGCTGCAAATCCCACTGCTGCTTCTTGTGGCCTTGGGCAAGTCAAATAACCCTTCCACTGTCTCAGGTGCAAACTAAGGGCCCCTATTACTAAAGCCCATTAGCCGGTTAACATGCATTTTAACACATGGTAACTGGTAGTCGGAAACACTAAGGGCGTTATTCTGAACCACGAATAAGCTGCCTGTACATCAGGGATAGACATCTATCTCGCAAAAACGTCCAGAACCTTATTCTGAACCTTAGCAACTCTGCACATACACGGCACTTAAACGGGGATGGCAGAACTTGAGCAGGAAGGAGCAGAACAGAGGCGTGGCCAGCCACGGAGACATATACAGTGGAACCTCGGTTTCGTGATTAATCCATTCGAAAAAGTCTGACTAAAACCGAATGTATGAAAACTGAAGCAATATTTCCCATAAGAAATAATGTAAATCCAATTAATCTGTTCCAGACACCCAAAAATATTTAAAAAATATACATTTTATAGAGAATAACTATATTTTTACATACAGAAAACAATGAGAAATAAATATAAATGACTAATGAAATGGATAAATGAACATTTAACATCACTTTTACCTTTATTGAAGACTCTTGTTGGCATATGGAAGACAGTCAATCAGCAAGAGAATCAAAATAAAGAAAATCCCACTTCTGGCCATAAGATGGTACTCCATTTTCAACTGTACGAAAACCGAGACAAAGTACGAAAAGTGGGACAAAATCTCGACGAAAAAAGTCAACGAAAACCGAATCGTACGAAAACTAGGGCATACGAAAACCGAGGTTTGACTGTAAAGTGTATTCCGGTCACACTTGTGTACGTCCGCAGTCAGCCCTGCAGACATCCAGGTTATACCTGCAAAAACGTGGAATAAAGTTAGGACTTAGAAATATTACTGCTCTTCACCCCAATGCAGTCAATAGTGGAGGCTGGATGTCTAATCTACGCTGTGCACTGTTGTGACTACAGTTTGGAAAACCACAGCATGCAGTGTTATGGAACAGAAAAGCAGAGGAGAGGAAGGATGTAAGTCAAAGCAGCAGAAAGAAACACCCCCATAAATGTATGCAGAACAGCACTGGTGCTCAGTCCGACTAAGCTGGCATTTGCTGTGTGAGCTAAGGGGCACAGCTAGGGCTCCCTAACAATGCCCATGCCCTGGAAATGATAATAGTGACGGAGTCCTAGTACCCCGTAAGAAAATGTAATCCCAGCTCTAGGTGCTATGTGCAGCACCCAGCCAGCTGGAACGTTGCGCTTAACACAGTGGCTCCCCACAATATGCGTTATGCAATGTGTATGGTCCCGTGATGCAGATAAGGTCATATGTAAATCTTATCGGAACACTATAGCGGGGATATCTTACGCCAGGTCTACATGGCACATATCTTGTGCACAGGTCACTGTTGCGGTTGTTTACATGCGCATACGGGGTTTGACACTTGAGGCAGATATACTGGAAGGATTGTTTGGGCCTACTGCAGCTCTGTATCTATTAGAGGTTCACTATTGTAGTTATCGTGTATGTAAGTAGCAATATAGAAATGTAGAGAGCAGGTATGTTGCTGGGTTGGAAGTACTGATTGCTATGGTTTCCTTTAAAATCAGCTACGACATTTTATTTATTTATTTATTTAACAGTATTTCTAAACCGCCTTATCTTATTAATCAAGGTGGTATCACAGCAAACAATCGGGTAAAGTGAGAGAGTTAAGCATGCAGTGAGGGAGAAATTTTAGTTGAGTGTGTGTTGTATTGTGTGCTAGATTGGTTTGAGCTATGTACAATGTGTGTTGTGTTGTGCACTAGAGTGGTTTGAGCTATGTACAAGATGGGCTATATACAGTGATGCAAAAACATTTTCTATACATACAGTGTTTAGGCGGTATCATGTGCTGTTATACATTCTCTGAGGTTATGTGATGTGTCCATAGTGTTCTATGAACAGCATGGTTTTTAGCTGTTTTCTAAAGTCCTTGAGGTCTGAGATTGCCCTCAAATCGTCTGGTAGCTTGTTCCATATTGTTGGAGCTGCCATGGAGAGTGCTCTGTCTGTTGTGTCCTTGCGTGTGTGTTTGAATTCACTTGGGGTGCTGACTCGGTTGTGTGTTTGTTTTCTTCTAGGACGTGTGCTGGTGTCTGGTTGTATGAGGGTGTGCAGGCTGTTGGCTGATGTGTGCTGATTTATCTTGAATAGGTTTATGATAGTTTTGTATCTGATGCGTGCACCGATTGGGAGCCAGTGTAAGTCCTTTAAGGTAGGTGTGATGTGCTCCTGTCTTGCAGTACCAGATATTATTCGTGCTGCAGTGTTTTGTGCTAGCTGGAGTGGTTTGAGGGTTTGTTTCGGTAGGCCAAGGTATATCGGATTGCAGAAGTCCAGTAGTGGGGTTATCAGTGCTTGACAGATGGTACGAAAGTGTTCTCGGGCAAGGAGTGGTTTCAGTCTCCTGATGATTCGCATCCTGTAGTAGACTTTTTGAACTGTCTTGTTTATGTGTGGCTTGAGATTTAGACTATTGTCCAGTGTAACACCGAGGTATTTCACTTCTGATCTTATAGGTATAGTAGTGCTTTGTATCTTGATATTTGGCGGGTGTATGAAGCTTTGGTTCCGAGTGATGATTAAAGCTTCGGTCTTGTTGTAGTTTATTGCGAGGTTGTTGTTTTGACACCAACTCGTCATTTGGGTAAGGCAGTCTGTTATCTTTGAGAAGTCCGGGTTGTCGACTGATATCGGGGTGTATATCATGATGTCGTCTGCATATATTGTGTATTGAATGTTGTTCTCTTTCATGATGTTGCAGATTGGTTGGATGTAGATGTTAAATAGGAGTGCTGAGAGTGCGGATCCTTGAGGAACTCCTTGACGGACATTTATGGCTCGGGAGGTGTTGTGTCCCACCTTGACCTGTAGCTGTCTTTCAGTTAGGTATGAGCGGAACCATTCCAATGTGATACCGTGTATACCAGTGCTCTTTAGTCTGTCCAGGAGCGTGTTGTGGTCCACTGTGTCGAAGGCTGAGGAAATGTCGATGAAGATCATTATAATTCCATTCCTGGTGTTGTCAATTATTCTTAGGATGCTGTCGAAGAGGTAGATCAGTAGCGTTTCGACTCCATGGTTGGGACGAAAGCCGTGTTGGTTGTCGTCGAGTGTTTCGTATTTGTCGATGTGTTCCTGGAGTTGTATTTGAACTGTTTTTTCGATGATTTTGGGCAGTCTTTTGGCAGATGACTTTTTCTGTGGGACTGCATGTGAGGGTGCGTGTGTGTGCATGGTTGGAGGGCTGCACGGGGAGGGGGGGAATCTAGATTGCTCCTCCACATATCCGGGGGGGGGGGACAGGTATGCCTGGCAGGTTCCTGGACCACAGGGCTGTCTGCAGCCTCACCGGGTGCCAGTGCATACAGGCAGGAGTGAGCAGGACGGTTTCACAATCACTTCCCTATCCAGACACTTCCCTGTCACTACTCAGGGGAGCTCAGAGGGAGGGCGTGCAACAGCGCAAAGCGCAGAATACCATTTCCAGGTGCACCAGCATTGGTCTCTACAAATGTGCACAGTTATAGGGAGCGTCGATGGTGTCTCTGGGTATGTCTGTGTGGTGCTTGCACTGCTGACTGCTGTCATTCCAATGGCCCTTTAGTTGTGCAGGGGAAATGTTTGAGTAGTTCGCTATGAGGGGACTGTTCTGCTGGGGTCATGTCCTTAGCATCGTACAGTCATGTTCCTGAGATGTTCACGATATCCATACATCAGGAGGTTGTCTACTGCCATGTATGTAGTGATGCACTGCATCTTGTGCCAGTAGGTTCAATCTCTCCCTGTTTGTCAGCTACATTACTGTGCACTGCAATTGCTTTGTAGTGGTGTGGGCATTCCACAGACTAGTTTCTATTGTCTAATTTGCATCCACCTATAAGTATAGCCAACTTTCATTGTAATTCAGCCTCATAATAGCACTGTCCGTGCCCACAGCAGATTCACAACTGCATGTTTTAAAGAAAGGTGTGGCCGTTCATGGGTGTATCACGGAGACATAAGAACATAAGAACATAAGATATGCCATACTGGGTCAGACCAAGGTCCATCAAGCCCAGTATTCTGTTTCCAACAGTGGCCAATCTAGGTCATATGTACCTAGCAGTTTCCCCAAGAGACACAAGTTCCACAATGCTTGTACTGGGTCAAGCATTGATATCTTTGGTCACTTCTTAATAATGGTTTATGGACCTTTCCTCCAGGAACTTGTCCAAACCTTTTTTAAACCCAGCTACACTAACAGCCTTTACTACATCCTCCGGTAACAAATTCCATAGTTTGATTACACGTTGAGTGAAAAAATATTTTCTTTTATTAGTCTTAAATAGTTTACCCTGTAGCTTCATTGCATGTCCCCTAGTCTTTCTATATTCTGATAAGGTAAACAATCGATCTACGTTTACCCGTTCCACTCCATTCATTAATTTATAGACTTCTATCATATCTCCCCTCAGCCGTCTCTTTTCCAGGTTAAAGAGCCCTAACCTTTTTAGTATCCTTCCATCCCCTTTACCATTTTGGTGGCTCTTCTCTGAACCTTTTCTAAAATCGCTATATCCTTTTTAAGATACGGCGACCAGAATTGCACACAATATTCAAGGTGCGGTCTCACCATGGAATGATATAGAGGCATTATAATATCTTTTGTTTTATTTTCCATTCCTTTCCAAATCATACCTAGCATTCTATTTGCTCTCTTGGCTGCCGCTGCACACTGGGCCGAGGGTTTTAACATGGTATCCACAATGACGCCTAAATCTTTTTCCTGGGTGGTGGTTCCTAATGTGGAACCTTGCATCGTGTAACCATAGTTTGGGTTGTTCTTCCCTAGGTGCATAACCTTGCACTTGTCCACATTAAATTTCATCTGCCATTTTGATGCCCAGTCTTCCAATTTATCAAGATCCTCTTGCAATTTTTCACAATCCTCTTGGGTTTTAACAACTTTAAATAGTTTTGTGTCATCTGCAAATTTGATAACCTCACTCGTTATTCCACTTTCCAGGTCATTTATGAATATGTCAAAAAGCAGCGGACCCAGCACAGATCCCTGGGGTACACCACTATTCACCTTTCTCCATTGGGAAAATTGGCCGTTTAGCCCTACCCTCTGCTTTCTATCTTTTAACCAGTTCCTGATCCATAATAGTACACTGCCTCCTATTCCATGACTCTTTAGTTTTGCCAAAAGTCTCTAATGAGGGACCTTGTCAAAGGCTTTCTGAAAGTCCAGATACACAATATCAACCGACTCACCTTTGTCCGCCTGTTTATTCACTCCTTCAAAAAAACATAACAGATTAGTAAGACAAGATCTTCCTTGTCTAAAGCCATGTTGGCTGTCTCCCATTAGGTTGTGACTATCTACATGCTGAGTAATTTTATTGTTTATGATGGTTTCTACCATTTTTCCTGGTACTGACGTCAGGCTCACCGGTCTGTAGTTTTCCGGATCACCCCTGGAACCCTTTTTAAAAATTGGTGTTACATTGGCGATCCTCCAATCTTCAGGTATTAGAGATGATTTTAATGATAGTTCACAGATTACTGATAGCAGGTCTGCAATCTCATATTTCAGTTCTTTCAACACCCTTAGATGTATACCATCCGGCCCAGGTGATTTGCTACTCTTCAGTTTATCTAATAGTTGTAAGACATCTTCCCGATGTATCGATATTTCCTTCAATTCTTCCGTACCTTTAAATACCACTTCAGTCATGGGTAACATCCCTACATCTTCCTCAGTAAAGACCGAAGCAAAGAATTCATTCAGTCTCTCTGCTATCGCCTTGTCGCCTCTTAGTGCTCCTTTAACCCCTTTATCATCTAATGGACCAACTGACTCTCTCACAGGTTTTTTGCTACGAATGTACTTGAAAAGGTCTTTATTTCGCGTTTTTGCTTCCGCAGCAAGCTTCTTCTCAAATTCTCTCTTTGCCTGCCTTATCAATGCCTTGCATTTGACTTGCCAGTGCTTGTGCTGTTTCCAGGTTTCGTCGTTTGGCTCTTTTTTCCATTTCCTGAAAGATGCTTTTTTGGCAACAACAGCCTCTCTGACCTCACCTTTAAACCATGCTGGCAGTTTTTTTGAACTTCCTTCCACTTTTCTTAAAGCGTGGAATACAGCTGGTCTGGGCTTCCAAGATAGTATTTTTCAACAACACCCAAGCTTGATGTACGTCTTTAACCTTTGCAACTGCTCCTTTTAGTTTTTTCTTAACTGTTTTCCTCATTTTATCATAGTCTCCCTTTTGAAAGTTAAAAGGTAGTACTGTGCATTCCCTTACTATCCCTCCTCCACTAATTAAATCAAAGGCGATCATGCTATGATCACTATTGCCAAGTGGCCCCAACACCCTTATCTCTTGCACTAGATCTGGTGTTCCACTAAGGACTAGGTCTAATATGGCTTCCCCTCTGGTCGGTTCATGAACCAGCTGCTCCAAGAAGCAGTCATTTATTTCATCTAGGAACTTTACCTCCCTAGCATGTCCTGACGTGACACTGACCCAGTCAATACCGGGGCTATTGAAATCACCCATTATTATTTCTGCGCTTTAACTTTTGTTAGCTTCCTTGATTTCTTTGAGCATTTCATCCTCCATTTGGTCATTCTGGCCAGGTGCTCGACAGTACACCCCCACTGCCATTGTCTTCCCCCTTTTATATGGAATTTCAATCCATATAGATTCTACAGCAGATTTTGCTTCCTGCAAAACTTTAATCCTTTCTGAGTCAATGCCCTCTCTAACATAGAGTGCAACCCCTCCACCAATTTGATCAGCTCTATCATTACGATATAGTTTGTACCCAGGTATCACAGTGTCCCACTGGTTGTCCTCCTTCCACCATGTCTCTGATATTCCAATCATATCTAACCTTTCATTTAGTGCTATATATTCTAACTCTCCCATCTTATTCTTTAGACTTTTTAGCATTTGCATACAAGCATTTTAGAGAATGTATTTTATTCATGTTAATTTGGCTATTGTTAGACATGGGTAAATTGGGATCTTTAAGCTCTGTCTGCTCCATACTTGAGGGCATTTGGGCTACTTTACTCTTTTGTGGAACCTCTCTGCTTTTGGTAGTATCCTTCAAGGATACATTCTTCCGAACCATCCGCTCTTGGGCGACTGTCGGCTTTCCTCTAATATCTAGTTTAAAAGCTGCTCTATCTCCTTTTTAAAAGTTAATGCCAGCAGCCTGGTTCCATCCCGGTTAAGGTGAAGCCCATCCCTTCGGAAGAGCCTCTCCTTTCCCCAGAATGTTCCCCAGTTCCTAACAAATCCAAAACCCTCATCTCTGCACCATTGTCTCATCCACGCATTGAGACTCCGGAGCTCTGCCTGCCTTTTGGGTCCTGTGCGTGGAACAGGAAGCATTTCGGAGAATGCTACCATGGAAGTTCTGGATTTCAACTTCCTACCTAAAAGCCTAAATTTTGCCTCCAGAACCTATCTACCACATTTTCCTATGTCATTGGTACCGACATGTACCAAGACAGCAGACTCCTCCCCAGCACTATCTAAAACCTTATCTAGGTGGCGCGTGAGGTCCGCTACCTTCGCACCCGGCAGGCATGTTACCAGGTGATCCTCATGTCCACCAGCCACCCAGCTATCTACATGCCTAATGATCGAATCACCAACTATAACGGCTGTCCTAACCCTTCCCTCATGGGCACATGGCCCTGGAGAAACTTCCTCGGTGCGAGAGGGTTTTACATCACCTGGAGGACAGGTCCTAGTTACAGGGTGATGCTCTCCTGTCACATGACCTCTCTCCTCCATGGCAACAGGGGTGCTGCCAGACTGGAGGTGGGACTTCAGGACTATATCCCTGTAGGTCTCGTCTGTGTACCTCTCTGTCTGTCTTATGCGTCTATGTACCTCTGTCTGTCTTACGGGCAGGGTCGCAGATATACATCGTTCCAGAATACAGTGAGTGCGAGGACGTACAAAGTTATTGACGGCCTATACCTGTCTTCATACAACGTAGCGCTGTGTGTGGACCACGCCTAGCACATCTATGTGGGCAATATTATATATGCAGCAGCGTCTATCCCCGTGTGTGTGGAATTGGGTTATATTCCTGCGCATTTCCATTTGGATGTGCCCGCTGCACGGAGGTGCACATTTTCAGAATTGGCCTCCACAGGGGGAATTTTAGAAGATCTAGCCAAATGCAATCTGGGATGTCTAAACCAGAACATCGGAAAAAAATGCAGGCATGTTCAGATGCAGACATGATTTCACAAACCTGGGTGTGCCCGATAGGGATGTCTGCAGCTAAAATGAGCACTGTTCAGATGCTTGTCCGTCACTATGGGGCATGTTTACTAAACATTCCTAACGTGCGGGGCCGCGCTAGTGTGCCTGTGCCATATAAGGAGTGGGCGGTTCAGGCAGAAAATAGAAAAAAAACGTTAGTAAGCAACCGGACGTGTGTGCGTCGCGCTAATGTGCGGGGGTCGACATTAGCACGTGGAAAGGCAAAGTGGCGCGCTGCTGAGTATAGAAAACAACAGAGCTGTGGTACAACGGTGAAGACACTGACCAATGGTGCAGGGGCCATGGGTTCAATCCCCCAGTGTGCGCAACGACAAAGGTCAGCTGAGGCAGTAACTGTAATGATTAACATTGTTTTAGGAGGCAAATTAATTTGGAACGGCATAAGGCGGCGCACAGTGCTTTTTGGGCGGCATAAGGCGGCGCACAGTTAATTTTGGGCAGCAGAAGGCGGCGCACTGGTCCCCTTGGGTGGCAGAAGGCGGCGCGCTGATAGGCACAAGGCGGCGCGCTGATGCACAAGCACAGGAAACAGAGCCACAGCACAATGGTTTAAAACACTGACCAATGGTGCAGGGATCAGGGGTTCAACTCCTCACAATGCCCAGTGAAAAATGCCTGCTGAGGCAGTATGTATTATGTTCTGGAGTGCTGTAGGAGGCTGTATAATTTTATTTTGTTATCACTACTAGCAAACGCACTCTCCCAGCATGTTAACATACGGCGGCCCATAAGGCACATGTTACAGTGCACTGTTCGCCAAGGCACCCTTGAATGACCCCTATAGGGCAGCATGTATGTTGCGACACAGGATAATGTATAGTGCACCCTATAGGGATGGCAACCATAAGGTGGCCTACGGGCGCCCTATGAAGCACCCTCAGAGGCACCTAATGGGTATAGTAAGCTGAGGGTGGTCTTGCCGGCATAGACATATGTACAGTAAATAAAAATAAAGCTGTGGACAGCCCTACCAAAGGGCCCCACTGTGGGTTTGAACCCATGACCTCTGGCTGCACAGGCAGTGATGTAACCATTGCGCTACAGCTCCATAGCTGTAAGCAGGCCCCTGGCTGGCTGCAGATAGCCTACACGTCACCTCACAGACAGTCTGCTGGTGTCAACAGGATAGGGTTAGGCCACCCGTACCCATGATGCACTGCACATGCAAATTAGCTGTCCGCAGATGGACACAAGATGGGGAATGCACCCCCACAGCACCTCGGCCCTGTTGGGGGAAGTGACCGGGTGCACCCACACAGCACCTTGGCCTAGTAGGGGGCACTGACCGGGTGTTTTACTGGCACAGAGTAGCCACACACCGTTACATCGTGCGGGTACTGTGCTCACCCTGAGTGTGCAATGAGGTGGCCAGGACCAGGTCAACAACACCTGCCATGGCTGATGGAGGCCAAGCGGGCATTCCAAAGCAGTGTTAATGTGTAAGATAGCTAGTTTCTGCACAAACACCATGGATATCCCTGTCTGCCGCCATCAGGCACCCCCCCCCCGTGGCAAACATGGTCCCCATCAAGTGATCCACACTCTACCTCCCTGCAAAGGTGGCAGTAGAGGGCAACACCACCACCCCCCCCCCCCCCCAGGCAGGCAGCTCCATACACAGCCATAACACAATAGCAGACAGACATAAGCCCAGGGAATGGTAAGCTGCACTCCACCACCAAATATTCCCCTGCAGCAAGCCAACAGCCACTGCACCCTGCAAGCCATTATAGCAAGACATTTACCAGCTACAAACAGTCTGCTGGTTAGTCCATAGTGCATGTTCCCAATGGAGATGCATGCACCCAGAATTGGGCTGTCTGCATACACAGCAAGCAGATAGATCAGTGACTGGGCCCCATAGAAAAACCCATATCTATCACATGAGAGAACTACTATACAGCACTATGGGGGGGCCTAGCCATGCTGTGGTCACTGCACAGTCAGGGTGAGCGTGATCCCCCAGATGGACATGCTTTGGCCACCCTGTCTGTGTAGGTGGTGGCCGGACACTACAATATCCCAGCCAATGTCCCTGCCAGGGCCCTATGCCCAGTGCAGATGCATCCTGGCCACGCCACCCTGCCCTGGCTATACCCATGGTACCTTGCACCTCATTATGCACATTGACTGGCCAATACTGGCAACAGTGCTGGCAGTGCGGGCTGTTGAAGGGGCTTGCAGCCAACACCCACTGTATAGACAGACACACACTTCCACACCTCTGCCATCATGGTGCTACGATTGAGGGGGTAAGTAGCCTTGCCCATCAAACCGGTCCTGAGCACGGCAAGGCATGGATATGGTACGCATTACAGCTGGTGGTCACTCCCCAGGGTGGTAAGCACCGTCAGAGGCCAGGCCTGGAGCATGCCCCGCAAACACCTAACAGATTGTTTGGATGGGGTCAACTAGCAGTATGTACGTAACGTATGGATAACTGCCTGCCTGTGCTCCTAGCAAACGTCTCCGAGCTGTGTACCGTATACCTCAGGTGTAGGGTGACATTGGTAAGTTATGCAAGTGCTCGTTTTGGGTGCTGCATGCACGGTCCAATGTTCTGCCTTTCCAGGAGACATTGGCCAATGGGGCCTGTGGGTGTGGGTGTGTCTGCCCTTGATGGCTGCTGCTTTACGGCACAGATTCCCAACTCCAGTCCAGGTGTGCATCACACTGTTCGGGTTTTCCTGCTATCCCTCATGAATATGCATGGGCTACATCTACATGCCATGGGGGTGGTGCATAGATATACAGCACAGGCATTTGTATGAGTGTCAGCATGGAACCTGACTGGTGTGTGGCCCACCAGGACTGCATTTGGGTGATTCTGCTCTAGGTACTGCCCCTGTTCATGGTGTCTGTGCTCAGTGGGGTAAAAGATAGATGTCTTACCATTGCATATGTCCCCCGCCATGAAAGGTGTGTCCTTACTATCACTGTTTAGTTGTGGGAAAAATATGTGGGCAGGATTGGCAGTAGCCCCAGCTGGGCTTTGAACCTGTGACCTTCTGTTCTTGTATGCACTGTCTGTGTGCACTGCACCACTGTGTAGCCACAGATTGGTTGGATTCCCTGGACTGTCCATGACTGTGGATCCGGCAGGACCTGTCTGTTGCAGTGGACTGTGCCAGCCTGCACATGGCTAGGCCTCTGTCTTCTGTGGTTAGCAGCCACTGCCCCCTGCACCACATGTACTTGTCCGCCAACATGCTGGCATGAACTTCTCTCAGAAAAAGCAGTTGACCTGATTGCAATGTGGCAGTATGGGACTGCATTTGGGGGACTTGGCTGTAGGTAATGCCCATTGTTGTGGTGTGTGTGCGGTGTTGGGTAAAATATGGGTGTTTTCCCCATGCATACAGGGGTGTCTGCGCTATCTTTATTTAGTGGTGGGTAAAATATAGGGACTGGGCTGGCAGGTGCCCCAGCTGGGTTTTGAACCTCTGCCCTCTGGTTCTAGAGGTAATGACTCTGTCTGCTGTACCACACTTTGGCCACAGAGACAGTGCAGCCCCTGGAGGCAGTAAGCCTGGCAGGATGGAGTCACAAACCCTGCTCTACGCAAGTCTACTGTGGGCATATGCACCCTGTCTGGTGACAAACGTGCACATAAACCCCGGAACTGACCACGGGAAATGTGGGACAAAATATCACCACGCTGGGCAACAGTGATATTAATGGGCAACCATAGCAAACACTCCCAGGAAAGCTCCAAAACGTGGAAATGTTTTTTGGAAGAGTCTCCTCTCAGTAGACCCTTCCAAAATTCATTTCTTGTTTCTGGAGCTTTGCTGGGTGTGATTTCTGTATTTGCCCATCACTATAACTGTTCCCCAGCTGAATTACTATTTTAATAGTTCTGTTGTGGTCATTTTCTATATTTATTTTCACTTTTGTGCTGTGCACATATATCACACTGCTCACGTTTTGCTGGTTTCCCCGGTTTTCCTGTACATTGCTGACGGAAATGGTTTCTCTTCCCTTTAAATGCTTTCTACCGCGAGTGTTTCACTCGCGGTAGTTTTTACATGGAAATTCGGGCCCGATACTGTGCGGGGAGCCTCTCCCCTCCCACTCTCCACCCATTGACCCCGTCCCTCCGCCCCTCCGGGGCCTTCCTCCGCCCTCCTTTCGCCGTCCCACGCCTCTATCGGACATTTGCGGGCCCGCACTTGTACGGGGCCCGTTAGTGAGCCGCGTACCTGTGCGGGGGTGACACGCACATGTGCGGGGCGTTTAAACGCGTTTCTGCGCGTTTCAGTGCCGCGTTGCCGTGCGCTATTTTGCGGCACGCTATTTTGCGGATTTTAGTAAACATGCCCCTATGTGTGCCTTGGAGCAGGTCTAAAGTTAGTCGTGACTCTGGACGTTCATGACATTTCTGTGATCAGGTGGTGATATTCTGGCCAGAATGAACAAATAGATGATGAAATGCTCAAAAAATGAACAAATGGATGATGAAATGCTCAAAGAAATCAAGGAAGCTAACAAAAGTCACAGCACAGTAATAATAATGGGTGATTTCAATTACCCCGGTATCGACTTGGTCAGTGTCATGGCAGGAAATGCTAGGGAGATAAAGTTTCTAGATGAAATAAATGACTGCTTCTTAGAGCAGCTGGTTCATGAACCGACCAAAGAGGAAGCCATACTGGACCTAGTCCTTAGTGGAACACCAGACCTGGTGCAAGAAATAAGGGTGTTGGGGCCACTTGGCAATAGTGATCATAGCATGATCGTGTTAGTCATGGCCTAATGGGAGACAGCCAACATGGCTTTAGACAAGGAAGATCTTGTCTTACTAATCTGATATGTTTTTTTGAAGGTGTGAATAAACAAGTAGACAAAGGTGAGTCAGTTGATATAGTGTATCTGGACTTTCAGAAAGCCTTTGACAAGGTCCCTCATCAGAGACTTTTGGCAAAACTAAAAAGTCATGGGACAGGAGGCAGTGTACTATTGTGGATAGGGAACTGGTTAAAAGATAGAAAGCAGAGGGTAGGGCTAAATGGCCAATTTTCTCAATGGAAAAAGGTGAATAGTGGAGTACCCCAGGGATCTGTACTGGGTCCGCTACTTTTTGACATATTCATAAATGACCTGGAAAAGGGAATAACTAGTGAGGTTATCAAATTTGCAGACGACACAAAACTGTTTAAAGTTGTTAAAACCCAAGAGGATTGTGGAAAACTGCAGGATGATCTGGATAAATTGGAAGACTGGGCATCCAAATAGCAGATGAAATTTAATGTGGACAAGTGCAAAGTTATGCACCTAGGAAAGAACAACCCACACTATGGTTACACATTGCAAGGTTCCACATTGGGAACCACCACCCAGGAAAAAGATTTAGGAGTCATTGTGGATAACATGTTAAAACCCTCCGCCCAGTGTGCAGCGGCAGCCAAGAAAGTAAATAGAATGCTAGGTATCATAAGGAAAGGAATGGAAAATAAAACAAAGGATATTATAATGCCTCTGTATCATTCCATGGTATGACCGCATCTTGAGTATTGTGTACAATTTTGGTCGCCATATCTTAAAAAGGATATAGCTTTATTAGAAAAGGTACAGAGAAGAGCCACCAAAATGGTAAAGGGGATGGAAGGCTACTCCTATGAAGAGAGGCTACAAAGATTAGGGCTCTTCATCCTGGAAAAGAGACGGCTGAGGGGAGATATGATAGAGGTCTATAAATTAATGAATGGAGTGGAACGGGTAAACGTAGATCGATTGTTTATGCTATCAGAATATAGAAAGACTAGGGGACATGTAATGAAGCTACAGGGTAAACTATTTAAGACAAATAAGAGAAAATATTTTTTCACTCATCGCGTAATCAAACTCTGGAATTTGTTACCGGAGGATGTAGTAAGGGCTGTTAGTGTAGCTGGGTTTAAAAAAGGTTTGGTCAAGTTCCTGGAGGAAAGGTACATAAACCATTATTAAAAAGGGACCCAGGATATCAATGCTTGACCCAATACAAGCATTGTGGAACCTGTGTCTCTTGGGGATACTGCTAGATACGTATGACCTAGATTGGCCACTGTTGGAAACAGGACACTGGGCTTGATGGACCTTGGTTTGACCCAGTATGGCATATCTTATGTTCTTATGATCTTGGGAACGCCATAACCATGCCTCCAGATTCCTGGCCATACCTCCACCACATCCCTATTCAAATTTGGATGTCCCGGCTTCTAAAATGGCTCTGTAAGCAGTCTCTGTGCTTTAAATGTTTGTATGCCTGTTTTCGGACATCCAAAGCATGAAAAGGACTTCTAGAACAATCTCCTAAACAAATAAAGACACATAAGCCCCTATTTGTGTCTTTATAAAATATTAGAGATAAATTGGCAAAAATAGATTAAGGCTACGGACATTTACAATTGTGTCTCCATCCATGATCCGCCCAAACTCCTCCCCTGAATATGCCTACTCTAAAGTCATCCACAAGTATAAACCTAATTGCATCACATGTACTTTTACCGGTGAGGTAATTTTTTATCAAATTGCTTCATTTAATTTTCAGGTAATTTCTCTCCAGATGAAGCTCTTCCTGGAGGGCGTTTAAGGTACTGCATATGTGGAGGCACAGGCTCTAGTTCGAACAAAGGCAGAAATCAGTCACTAATCGAAAGGAATGAACTGGTGCTTAGAGTTTTAGTGCTATTTAGTAAACAGCTGGGGCCCGATACTCAGCATGATTAATGAGGTTAGCAGACCAGCGTTAATTGCACCGACTATGATAGTCCGTGTCACTAATGCGGTTAATTCATGCCACTGAAATAACCCCGGGTGCCGCTGCTGCATGCACTGACTGCATTGGGGCACTCTGGGGCGGATTGAGATTGGCTGCCCGGTTATCGTTAAGCGGCGAAAGTTAAGCAGGTTAAAGGGTGGTGAAACATTCGCCGCTGAAGCTAACAGGGCAGGACTTAAATATCACCACTTTCCAGCTGACCTGGATCTTCAAGGCCTGTGGCCGGAGATGCCCTGGCATTGAATATTCGGGTCTTAGGTTCAGCGGCGGCAGCTAGTCACTTTAGAAGGGTAATATCAGAGCCCTGGTTCCCGGGCCACGTACATTCTTAAAATAGGGATATGTACAGGCAAGAAAAAAATTCATTTTTGGAAAATTTGGCTTTTTTCCCCCAAGTTTTCTTATGCTTTTAGTTCGTGTCACACATTCATATAAATAACATTTTTAAACCTGCCTTAGAGCTTTTTCATTCATGGAAATCGATTGTATACATGCCAATTTATAGATTAATATGTACTGTTGATTTTTACATTAACATATTTAAAGCATATTAATAAGTGAGTGCATGCTAACAAATGCACATCTTTTATTATTATTATTATTATTATTATTATTAATAAACATTTATGAAGCACTACTAGGCATACGCAGCGCTGTACAGACATAGATAAAGACAGTCACTACTCGTGAGAAATTACAATCTAATCAGACAAACAAGACAAAAGATAGGAATAAGGATAGAATAGGGAAGGGTAAGGAGACAGAAGGAACAAGGGATCAGGATCAAAGGCAGCCTTGAAGAGGTGAGCCTGTAGCTTAGATCTGAAAAGGGACATGCATGAAGCCTGACACACAGACTCAGGAAGTTTATTCCAAGCCTAAGGAGCAGCGAGGTGAAAGGACTGAAGTCTGGAGTTAGCAGAGGTAGAAAAGGGCAAAGAAAGGAGCAAGCCAGGAGAAGAACGAAGTTTGCGAGAAGGGGTGTAGAGGGAGAGGAGAGAGGAGAGATAGGGAGGAGCAGTAGAGTGAATAAAGTGCTTTAAAGGCTAAACATAGAACCTTGAGCTCTAAATGGCCGCTAAATGGTACGGGAAGTCATTGAAGCTTGGCCAAAACCAACAAGATGTGATCACAAAAAGGATAACCTGCGGCCAGACGAGCTGCAATTTGTGTCTAAATTGTAGCTTTTCATTGGCAAACCCAACAGGAAGAAATTACCTCAAACCATCTTGAAAACACCAGTGACTGTAAAGCCCACCCAAGGAAGAGATTTAGGGGTATGTTTACTAAACTGAGGTTACTTAACGCGCGTTAACGTTACCTAACGCACGTTACAGTCACCGACCGCGGTAAGTCCCGCAGAGGGTGGAGAGAGGGGGGAGAGAAGGGGTCAATGGTCAGGGAGTGGGCGGTGAGAGGCTCCTTTTACACTAATGTGGGGAAATGAAGGGCTGAAAAGTACCGCGAATGAAAACCTGGTGTTAGATGCACATTTGCAGGAGAGAGAAACCATTTTAGTGTCAGCAGTATACAGCACAGGCAGGGAGCCAAAGATTGTGATAGTAGTGCTCCATTTGCAGCAACAGCATAGTGCCCAAGTATGAAAGGCCACCATGGCGATGGTGCAAATGGGGCATAGGGGGCTGCAGGCGGGACATGCAGTGGGGGCAGCTGGGGCACAGGATGGACTAGGCAGTCGCCTAGGTGGCACGTAGGAACATAGAAACCGAAAATCAGCAAGACAGCAGCTGACAAAGGCTAAACACAATCTACCTACATCTACCTGGTCCACCCTAGCTGTTGCCAGCGCACTATTTATTTATTTATATTCTCTTATATACCGTGCTATTCTGCATCAGTGCGGTTTACATTGAACAAACTGAAATTACATTGAACAGGGCATTATAACTTGGAGATAACTATTTTACAGGGAACATGGGCTATGGAGGGTTAAGTGGCTTGCCCAAGACCACAAGGAGCACCTGTGGGACTAGAAACCCCAGTCCTTCCGGCCCAAGGTTGCTGTCCTCTAGTGGGATTTGAACCCCTGACCTTCCGGCCTGAAGTACCTTGCCCCAACCACTAGGCTAATCCCACTGACCTGACATCCCCCCAGCCAATCCGCCCCCAAGTGGAAGGGACATAATATTGGTATGCAGTGATGGGGAGGATGTGAGGATGCCCATGTATGCCTCCCCACCCCAGACCCCGCTCCCTAGGTGGCCGCCTACCCACACAGTGGATGGCCTGGGACTGCGCAATACCAGCACCAACAGCATATGGTCATGTCAGCATGGCAGGGGGGGGTGTCCATGCTGGAGGGGGCAGTGGCACCTGCCTGCAGTTGACCTAGGCCATGCCTGGTACCAGTACATGGTGTGCAGTGCAACATAAAAGGTCAGGCTGAGGAAACATACAAGTAGCGCCAGGGACTACTGTGCATGTGTGGTGCATTTCACACAGCCACTGTGTCCTGAAGCAGAGGGTCACAGGTTCACGTCCCAGCTGTGGATCCTGCAGACCATGTCTGTATGTTTTAGTGGCTTGCCCAAGACCACAAGGTGCTCCTTGTGGTCTTGGGCAAGCCACTTAACCCTCCATAGCCCATGTTCCCTGTAAAATAGTTATCTCCAAGTTATAATGCCCTGTTCAATGTAATTTCAGTTTGTTCAATGTAAACCGCACTGATGTAGAATAGCGTGGTATATAAGAGAATATAAATAAATAAATAAATAAATACCCTACAATGCAGATACAAGAGCAACATGTGCAAAGCCCAAAGCAGCGGTGAACAGGGGTACAAACACCCACTCACACAGGCTCCACAATCCAAAGCTGCATGGAGAGTCAGGCTGTTGGCCCCAGCATGGAGCTGCAGTTATCAACAGAGCACTACTACTACCTCCTGCACAGTTTAGCAATGTCGGTGCTGTGATCAGGACCAGTGTGGCGGGCAGGGTTTCCACCCACCCCTATCTTTGCACAATGCTGCAATAGGAGTGTGTGTGTGTATGTCTATCCATTGTTTTGTGGCTGCCCACACCTCACCGGGCCCACAATGTCCCACTGTTACCAGCATTAGCCTGAATATGTGCATAATGAGAAGCAAGGTATTGTGGGTATGTCCCGGACAGGGCGGATTGGCCAGGATGCATCTTCACAGGGTGTGGGGCAATGGCTGGGAGGAGTAGGGAGGAGTAGCCTAGTGGTTGGGGCAAGGTACTTCAGGCCGGAAGGTCAGGGGTTCAAATCCCACTAGAGGACAGCAACCTTGGGCCGGAAGGACTGGGGTTTCTAGTCCCACAGATGCTCCTTGTGGTCTTGGGCAAGCCACGTAACCCTCCATTGCCCATGTTCCCTGTAAGTATTAGTGTATGTGTCTCATATCCCCACGTGTTAAATGTATCCCCCAATTGTGTTGTGACCGCTTTGATTGAAGGATAAGGCGGTATACAAAACTGTCTAAATTAAAAAACTGTCTAACTATAGTGCCTGACCACTGCTTGCATGGACAGGGTGGCCACAGCATGTCATGCTGAGGGACACTCTCACTCTGACCAAGCAGTGACCATGGCATGTCTAGGTTCCAACATAGTGCTCTACATTATCTGTTTCCAGTAATACTTGTGTTTTCTTAGTGTTGGGGCCCTAATCATTGAAATACTTGCCTGATGCACATAGTTCATCTGTGAGCATGCCCTATTGATTGGCTAGTGGACTGTCTGCCGTTAGTCTGTGCATGGTTGGAGCACCTTGCAGGTGCAGTCTGACTGTGCTGTCTGTTGGTGAATGGCAGTTGAGGTTTTCCAGACCTAACCCCAGCATTATTTCTGGTTTGCCACTGTTCCAGTCACAGGTATAGCTCTGGCCCAAAAACCCTGGAGGGTTGTCTTATACCAGCAAGATGGAGATTGTTTCACTGGGGCTCAGGCACCTGTCCTTACCTATAAAAAGGGTGGTTGTGGGCCCTTTGTGATATATAGTGCATACCACTTTGACCTGTAGCGGCACTGCTACACAAACATCATGCAAGTCTAGAAACCCCTCTGCCCTGATAACAGGTGCCCATGGCAGCTAGACCCTAACACTGGATACACACTAATCTGGGTGGTGTTTGGTCCCAGAGAGCTACCTGTAACTGCAGAATACAGATGGACACCAAATTACCTTCAAATTCACTGCAAAGAACACTTCTCCCACACTGGTAGTGATGGGGATGTACAGCAGGATTTATCTCCAACACTACATGCACTGTGGACCTAGTGCTGGGCGCCCATCCTGTCCCTCAGGGTGAACACAGAACCTGCACAACGGCATGGTCTGTAGCTACTCTGTGCCAGTATCATGCACTGTCAGTTCGTTTTTCCAAGCTGAGGTACCGGAGAGGTGCAGACCCCATTTGGTGATCAGCTGTAGACAGCTATTCAGCATGTGCATTGCATCATGGGTACTGGTGGGGTTACCCTATCCTGGCACTCAGAGCAGACAGTTTGTGCAGTGAACTGGTCCTTCTGTACCTAACTATTGCTGTGAGCTACACCATGGAGGTATTTATTTATTTAAACGTATTTCTATACCACCTTATCCTGCAATCAAGGCGGTCTGAACAGCAAACAATCAATAAGATACAGTGTATAGTGTGCACATGCAGTGAGTAGTGTATGCGTGTGAGTGTGTCTGGACGTTGATTCTTGTGCTATTTACAACGTGCGCTATTTACAGTGCTATGGGTATCAGTTCCTTGCTTAATTACAATTATAGTGATATGTGGGGGGAACTGAGGTGTCTGTTGCATGGTTTAAGTAATGTCACCGTAGTGTTCTATGAAGAGGGTTGTCTTCAGTAGTTTCCTGAACTCCTTAAGGTCTGTTGTTAAACGCAGTTCGTCGGGGAGGGCGTTCCAGATTGTTGGTGCCGCCTTTGATAAGGCTCGTTTTTCGGTATCTTCGCGTACCCTGTTGATATCTTTAGGTGTGTTGACACGGTTGGATGTGCCTCTTCTTCTCGGTCTTGTGTTATCTGGTTGTATGAGTGGGTGTAGGCTGGAATTCTACTAACCAGTAGGTATAGCCTACTGGTTAGTAGAATTCCATTCTCGGCAGTGTTCATGGGTTCAATTCCTCATTATTCCCTCCTTTCATGCCTGTCCTACTCAAATAGTTTGCATGCCTATAAAAGTCCTATTTTTGCAGAGCTGTGCTGCCAGCCCATAATACTCTCACCACAGTTGCCAACATTCCTTTGGTCTGTCTATCTGCGTCTGTCAGCTGTGTAGAGTCCTGTATGCCTGTGCAGACTGCCACACCATGTCCTGCACTGCTACCCTTTCCTGTATTGCACTTCTTCATGCTTGCCTCGCCTGTGAACTAGCATTAAAATCATCTCTAATACCTGAAGATTGGAGGATCGCCAATGTAACACCAATTTTTAAAAAGGGTTCCAGGGGTGATCCGGGAAACTACAGACTGGTGAGCCTGACATTAGTACCGGGAAAAATGGTAGAAACCATCATAGAGAATAAAATTACTCAGCATGTAGATAGTCATGACCTAATGGGAGACAGCCAACATGGCTTTAGACAAGGAAGATCTTGTCTTACTAATCTGTTATGTTTTTTTGAAGGAGTGAATAATCAGGTGGACAAAGATGAGTTGGTTGATATTGTGTATCTGGACTTTCAGAAAGCCTTTGACAAGGTCCCTCAGAGACTTTTGGCAAAACTAAAGAGTCATGGGATAGGAGACAGTGTACTATTGTGGATCAGGAACTGGTTAAAAGATAGAAAGCAGAGGGTAGGGCTAAATGGCCAATTTTCCCAACGGAGAAAGGTGAATAGTGGTGTACCCCAGGGATCTGTGCTGGGTCCGCTGCTTTTTGACATATTCATAAATGACCTGGAAAGTGGAATAACGAGTGAGGTTATCAAATTTGCAGATGACACAAAGCTATTTAAAGTTGTTAAAACCCAAGAGGATTGTGGAAAATTGCAAGAGGATCTTGATAAATTGGAAGACTGGGCATCAAAATGGCAGATGAAATTTAATGTGGACAAGTGCAAGGTTATGCACCTAGGGAAGAACAACCCAAACTATGGTTACACGATGCAAGGTTCCACATTAGGAACCACCACCCAGGAAAAAGATTTAGGCGTCATTGTGGATACCATGTTAAAACCCTCGGCCCAGTGTGCAGCGGCGGCCAAGAGAGCAAATAGAATGCTAGGTATGATAAGGAAAGGAATGGAAAATAAAACAAAAGATATTATAATGCCTCTATATCTTTCCATGGTGAGACCGCACCTTGAATATTGTGTGCAGTTCTGGTCGCCGTATCTTAAAAAGGTTATAGCGATTTTAGAAAAGGTTCAGAGAAGAGCCACCAAAATGGTAAAGGGGATGGAAGGATACTCCTATGAAGAAAGGCTAAAAAGGTTAGGGCTCTTTAACCTGGAAAAGAGACGGCTGAGGGGAGATATGATAGAAGTTTATAAATTAATGAACGGAGTGGAACGGGTAAACGTAGATCGATTGTTTACCTTATCAGAATATAGAAAGACTAGGGGACATGCAATGAAGCTACAGGGTAAACTATTTAAGACTAATAAAAGAAAATATTTTTTCACTCAACGTGTAATCAAACTCTGGAATTTGTTACCGGAGGATGTAGTAAAGGCTGTTAGTGTAGCTGGGTTTAAAAGGTTTGGACAAGTTCCTGGAGGGAAGGTCCATAAACCATTATTAAGAAGGGACCCAGGATATCAATGCTTGAACCAATACAAGCATTGTGGAACCTGTGTCCCTTGGGGAAACTGCTAGGTACATATGACCTAGATTGGCCACTGTTGGAAACAGAATATTGGGCTTGATGGACCTTGGTCTGACCCAGTATGGCATATCTTATGTTCTTATGTTCTTATCTGCATGGCACCACCACCACTCCTCTGTCCACCCATCATTGTAACTATCCTGCCACCTCCGCCTCCACTGGGGACATGTATTCCCATTGTCTGCCACACACTGTCTTTCCAGTACTTTACATTGCCAAAACCCTGTGCTATGGTACAGTTGCTCCCACCATGTTTGTCAACAGTACTGGCAGCCACATGGGATGCCCGCAGATATGGCAGGTCCAGTAGCTCCCAGCTCTCCCTCCTTCACTCACCTGTTCATTGCCTTTCCTCGATGCTCTATCTAGTGTTAGGGTTACATCTGTCTCTATGCCTCACAGGTCATGCATGTCATCTTGAAGCACCTTGCAGCCCTTAGGGCACACTGACCTAGGGCACCGTAACCTTGTTAGGCCACCTTAACCTATGGTTCCGTAACACACGGTGCCTTCTAAGGTGCCTTGTCCAGGGGTGCCTAATATGGCGCTTAGCCTAAGGAGCCCTATAGGGCACCTTACAAAGCACCGTATGAGGCACCTTACAAGGCGCCTTATAAGGCACATTACAAGGCGCCTTATAAGGCACCTTACAAGGCGCCTTATAAGGCACCTTACTTATAAAGCACCTTACAAGGCGCCTTACAAGGCGCCTTGTAATGTGCCTTATAAGTAAGATGCCTTATAAGGCACCCTGTAACGTACGTTAGCTGATACGGCTTGCTGTAACGATGCACCGCCCACGCCTTTATATGGGCATCTGTACCATTACCGCGGAAACTAACGCGGGTGACATTACCGCACTTTAGTAAACATACCCCTTAGATGCCAAATGAAATGAAGCAGTCATTGGGTTCTTTGAAATGCTAAAGATATGGTTCTCTATGGGAGGAGCTGGATCCAATAATACACTCACATTTTTTAGGGGAGAGAGCATCCAATCTGATCTTAATTATGGGCGTGCAGGTCAAAAATGTTTTGTTTCTCATGTTATTTATGGATTTTTTTGTTTTATTCCATGTTTGTTTTCATTTCAGGGCTGTAGCCAATAGTATGCACTGGGAAATGTTTACAAAGGCCCATCCCAGTAACACATGTGTGGGGCTGTGCTACTAGCGCGGTGGGGGGGGGGGGGGGGAGGATCGCAACTAATTTCAGAGGCATGTTCTTCCATCCCACAGCAGTTAGCACAGGCCTGGGATGTGGCGTCACACAAGCCGACATGCAAGTGTCCTTAAAGCCACCCACTGAGGTGCTGCTAAGTGCACCCATGCTAAGGCCAGCAAGCATGGTTAGCGTGGACCACTAACACCCACGTTAGCCATGAGGTGACAGTAACACCTGCATTCCACCCCTGTCTTGCCCCTGTCCCACCTCTATCCTCACCCCACTATGTTTTAGCACTGCGCCCAAACTGTCCACTAAATCCCATGCTACCAGGTAGTATGGTTTAGTAAATATGCCCCCCATGCCTAAATAGTGTACCTACTGATAAATAGTTGCCCTGTTGAACAATAGTGCACACTATTAACGATACAATAAAAATCCTGAAAATTCATATTTTTCCTGTCATTTCATTTTTTGTATTTAGCTCACACCTTTCCAGGAGTAGATTGAGGCAAGTTACATTCATGTACAGTATGCATTTTCCTGTCCCCAAAGCCTAAGTTTGTACCTGAGGCAATGAAGGGTTAAGTGGCTTGCTCAAGGCCACAGAGTGCCAGTGGGATTTGAACCCTGATCTGTCTGACTCTAGGTTGCTTTGCTAACCACGCGACTACTCCTTCTCAACATGTATAGCGTTAATGTTAAATGAAAATCTGCAGGATGAGATCTATTTCACTAACCCAAAGAATCTCTGTGTTACATGAATTAAGAGATTTATTCTAAGAAATTATTAACTTTTAGAAAATGCTCCACGAGACCATTGATCTGGGAGCCATGTACAGCATTTGCAGGTCAACTGCAGACTGAAACCGCCAGATATTATGGGGGTTATTTTAGCAGCCCTATTTGTGCTTTGGACGTCTGAAATTAGGACTCAGGGCAGGCCCCTCCACTAGGCTGTCTAGTTGGCCGCCTAGGGCGGCAGACCTCAGAGGCAGCACAGCATGGTGCCTATGGCAGGCCATGTGCTTTAGCAAACATGGCCTGCCACTTCTGACTCCTCGCTGACAGGAAGTTGCATCGGAGGGGGGTCAGAAGCAGCAAGCCATGTTTTAAAGTACATGGCCTGCCGCAGGCACCAAAGCGGCGGCTTTACCGTTTTTAAACTGCCACTGAGCAACTCCCCCCATAACTGAAATCGGTGGCGGTGGAACAAAGACTTTTAAACTGTTGCTGCTGCCGAGCTTCCCCCCTCCCCCCTGCTCCCAAAGACGGAATCAGCGGCAGCAGTGTGTGGGGTGGCTCTGCGGCACGATGGAGGGGGTTGCACAGCTGGGAGGGACAGTGTTGCCGGGGCTTCTGCTTGGGGTGGCAGAAACCCTTGGGCCTAGAGATGTTTTAGAAGCAGAGTGAGGACATCTAAGTCTGAATGGGGGCATGGTGGAGGTTTGGCCAGGGTATTCCCAAGAACCTGGACATCACTGTCTGATCTTAGAAATGTCCTGAATATCCAGTCAAGTCTAAGGTTATACCTGCTCCAGGCACAAACAGGCATTGGGAAAGAGCAGCAGTGAGAGTTGAATCCTGGCTTCCCTGGTCTTAGCCCACTACTCTGACCATTAGGCTATTTCTAGACATCCACGGTCTGGAATACTATTCTGGGGACATCCATGTAGATGACCCTGCAGACATCTATATCGAGCATATCCTTGTTTGTGAAATCGTGCCTGAATTTGGACATGCCTGTTTTTTTTTTTCAGATGCTTTGACTTGGACATCATATGTAAAATACCACTTTATACTTCCCAACAGGGGAGCATACATAAATATGAGAAATTCAACACTGTTGTCATCGATTCTACATATAATCTTGAGCAAGTTACTTTGGGGCCCTTTTCCTAAAAAATGTTAAGCACTCGATATGAGAATTAGTGTGCACTGTTAGCATACAATTAATGTCTTTGTTTGACACTTTGAGGCATGTCTAGTAAGCAGCGCTAAGGTTTTGCATGTAGCATGTGTTGAGGGAAGAAATCAACATGCGCTATGTGTAACAGTTGTGCGCGACCTGCTGGGGACGTGTACATCATAACCCAAGCAGGTAACAAACTGACTTAGATGCCAGCAGCAATCGCGCTTAACGCAGATGCACCTAATGCCACCCACTGAGGTGGCAGTAGGTGCATCCGTGTAATTACAAATTGACAGTGAATGCTAACCCCAAGCCAACTCTCCTCCCTTACTCCATTTACTTCCCTCCCTGTCGTGCACTAAGTAGATAGCGTGGAATTAACCAAGCACAGTCTGTTTATCGCACATGCTATTAGCATGGCCCTGTGCATGCTGGTATATGCACTCTCAAGGGCTCATTAACAGTTAGTGCCATTTCATAAACATGCCCCCTAGGACAGTGTTCTCCCCAGGACCTTTTGAATGGTTGCGCCATCCGGCCGATTTTACTGACCACCCAGCTAATCTGATGGCCTGACATGGCAAAATAACGAACAGGAATGGCAGATGAAATTTAATGTGGACAAGTGCAAAGTTATGCACCCAGGAAAGAACAACCCACACTATAGTTACACGATGCAAGGCTCCACATTAGAAACCACCACCCAGGAAAAAGATTTAGGAGTCATCGTGGATAACATGTTAAAACCCTCCGCCCAGTGTGCAGCGGCGGCCAAGAAAGCAAATAGAATGCTAGGTATCATAAGGAAAGGGATGGAGAATAAAACAAAGGATATTATAATGCCTCTGTATCGCTCCCTGGTACGACCGCACCTTGAATATTGTGTGCAATTCTGGTCACCGTATCTTAAAAAGGACATAGCGTTATTAGAAAAAGTACAGAGAAGAGCCACCAAATTGGTGAAGGGGATGGAAGGCTACTCCTATGAAGAGAGGCTAAAAAGGTTAGGGCTCTTTAACCTGGAAAAGAAACGGCTGAGGGGAGATATGATAGAGGTCTATAAATTAATGAATGGAGTGGAACGGATAAATGTGGATCAATTGTTTACGCTATCAGAATATAGAAAGACTAGGGGACATGTAATGAAGCTACAGGGTAAACTATTTAAGACAAATAAGAGAAAATATTTTTTCACTCAACGTGTAATCAAACTCTGGAATCTGTTACCGGAGGATGTAGTAAGGGCTGTTAGTATAGCTGGGTTTAAAAAGGTTTGGACAAGTTCCTGGAGGAAAGGTCCATAAACCACTATTAAAAAGGGACCCAGGATATCAATGCTTGACCCAGTACAAGCATTGTGGAACCTGTGTCTTTTGGGGATATTGCTAGGTACGTATGACCTAGATTGGCCACTGTTGGAAACAGGATACTGGGCTTGATGGACCTCGGTCTGACCCAGTATGGCATGTCTTATGTTCTTATGTTCTTAGGAATGAAAAAACTATTTAAGTGATTTTACAATTAACACCTTAAAAATGTGACAATATCTGTAAATATAGAGGGGCTGCATTTATAAATAACAGAAAATTATATGATGTTGTGCAGTACTCCCTTGCCTCCAACTGGCTACTCCTTCATGCCACCTGGTTGGCAAAGATTTCTGGGGAGAACACCGTAGTGCATGCTAATTCCTATGTTACGTGCATAGCATGGAATGGGGCAGGAAATGGATGGGGAATGGGTGTGAACTACGCTTTGCGGTTAATGGATAATATCTGCCACATGTTAACCGCTTAATACTACGAGTCTTTTCACTGGGAAAATCTGGGTATGCCCCCAACAGATACTGAACATTAATTTCTGCAACTAGTGCATGGCAACTGCAAATCTTTAAGGAACTTTAGTAAAAGGGCCCCTTTATTTCCCTATGCCTCTGAAATCCAGCTCAAGAGAAGGGAATGTGATTTAGCTCATGCCTTTCTCAGTAGCAGCGCAAGGTGATCTACATTCAGGTATAACTGGTATTTTCCTGTCTTCAGAGGGCTTACAATCCAAGTTTGTGTGTGTTGATATTTTTCAAGAACACGCGTAAATTTGAGTATTATATAATCTAAATGTGTACTTGTGCTCTACACCCAAACTCCTCCCATGTGGACATCTACCTGCAAAGTACACGCCATCATGCAACACACATACCTTTACTTTGGTAAGTACTTTATAAAAAGGTCATTAATGAGCATATGGGGCCACATGCTCAATAATGACTAAAATAATCCCAAAGCAGAGTTGGGACTAAAAGTATGCTCCCCTTTATAAAATTACCCACAACCCACCCCATACTTAACAAGTCCACTAATCAGTCAAATTTCTCTGGCAAAAGTTCATTATGGGCCCGATTCCAATATGGACGTGTCAGTCCTCTAGGCGCACGGTTGGAACCAAACGCACAGAGGGAGCTGAGATTCTGATTCTGCGGGGCACATCTAGCCCTGCGGGAACAGAATCGCAACCAGGCCTTACATGCAGGGCGGGGCCCCGATCCAGTCTGGCCTGCTCGTACAGGCTTTGCCCAGATAGCTCAGTCAGAGCTGTTCAATGGAGCCATGGCACCGTGGCTTTATTGAAAAGCCGCGGTCCCCTGCTGTCAGCTGCAAAGGTGCTTCCCTCGCAGCCCGACCCCCAATCTGGCTTCCTAAGGCCAGGGTTGAGCTGCGGGGAATGCCTTCTGCCCCTCTCCTTTCCGTGCACTGGACCCACAGTCCCCTGCCGACTAGGGGAACTTATTCCACCTCCAAGGTGGAATAAGTTCCCCATTCAAGCTGCTCTGCTGGCCCCAGACGTACAGGGCTGACATTGAAATTGTTCCTGTATGTCCAGGGCCGATGACCGCCCACTGTCCGCCCGAATGCTGCCCCCAATCTGCCCCTTTCCTGACCCTGTCTACCTTCCCCGTACAACGTGCAGAGAAGGTAGATGGGATCAGGAAAGGGCATGAATTTCAGGGATGGATGTCCCAACGGGACATCCATCCCTGCTATCCGTGCCTCGGAATGACCCCATATGCCATTATAGGGCATGTTTACTAAAATGCATTCATTATTAGTGTGAGGTTTACTGTGCACTAGGGGGTCATTTTAGAAGCTCTATTAATGACTTGAACATCTGAAAATGGGCATTCAGATATGCAAATCACTGAGACATCCCCAAATCCTTTTTAAAAAGATGGGTTTATGGACGCCCCTATGCGAGCACATCCATGTAGCACAGGGATATGGTGGAAGCCTGGCCTGGGTGCTTCAATGGAGATGCACGTCATGATATGATTGAGAACACCACAAGCACATTTGACCCTGGCGTTTACATAGTAACATAGTATATTACGGCAGATAAAGACCAGTATAGTCTATCTAGTCTGCCCAGCAAGGCACATAGCGACCTCCCTCCCATTGTATATAATCCGTATATAGCCTGTATATGCTTTCCCCTGTTATCAATCCAAGTTGTACTACCTGTTCATTGTAAGTGCAAAGTAGGCTCTTCCTACTCTGCACAAAATGTTATCTGTAAACCGCACTGATTTTAAAAAGCGCGGTATATAAAAGCATTAAATAAATAAATAAAAATAAAGAGTATGTGCACCTGCTGCTCTGTGCAGGTCGCCCCTCCCCATATCTTTGTTTAGGGGTGTACTCACCATTCCGTGTAGATCACCCCTATTTGTTAAGATATAAGAGATAGTTATGTTTATTTTGATTTTATCCTGTTGCTATAAAGGGATCCACTGTGTCTGCCCCATGCCATTTTGAATTCTGTCACTGTATTTGCCCCCACCACTTCCATCGGGAGGGCATTCCAAGCACCCACCACCCTTTCAGTGAAAATGTATTTCCTGACATTGCCTTTCAATTTAAACTCTTGCAGCTTCATGTTATGCCCTCTCGTTTTACAACTTTATGTCCATTTTTATACCTGCTCCTCATCACAAATAAGGGCAAAAAAGTGCTTGTTTCATGGCAGCAAATCTTGCAGGGGGAACAGTAAAATACGCTCTCATTGCCACAGAAATCTGCATCTTAATTTATAGTCCAAGCATAATACTGGCCTGCTGCTGCATTTCTGCTTATCTGAAATGGCTGGCCAGGACATGCACAGCTCAAACATAAATGCCTCTCCTCTGAAATACCCCAGCTGACACATCCAAGTATCCAATTCGGGCATCTCCACATTTCTTACATGGCCTACAGCTGTGCATGTACCCAGCCTTGCTATCTGTATGGGCCTGTCGCCAGAACTGGTTAATCTGATGTTTACCTTTCGGAGCAGAGATGGAGCAATTTCAGATGGCATTTATACATGCCTCCCTTCACTGCTGCCACAACCCCCATATTTTTGGATTTGGTGCTTTGGATGTCCAAGATTCCTCCTAGACGGCCCTTCTGAAATCCCACTTCACATATGCCATTGTGACTGTTAGTATGGGGCAATGCAGGATGGGGCGGTGAATAAGGGCAGAGTTTGAGTGTTGGCAGCATATCGCGAGCATAATGGGCACATGCTACCTGCGATTGCTGCTGTTAGCGCAGATGCACTTACTGTCTCATCAGTGGGAGGTGGTAAGTACCTCTGCACTAAATGTGTCTGCTGGTTAGTGCAGTGAGGTGCATCTCCTCACAGTAATTTCAGGGGGACATGCCAGGTATGCCCCGCCCCCACTTAGCGCTGATCTATGCCACCTCCCACTTGACACATGGTGAACTATCGCACTTCAGTAAGCATGCCCCTAACAGGATCATTTTATAATATCCTGCTTAGCTGACACACGTTCCTCTGTGCATATGTCACACCTATTTTATACATTTAAGTACCTGTGTGCTTTATTTTAGAAAATAGGGATATAAGTGTTTGGAAATGTACGTTAAATCTAGGCATTATCACTTACACCAACTCTATGGCTGGTGTAAATATCCATGCCTACATTTGTCAAGAACACACATAAATTATAGTATTTTAATTTATGTGCACACTTGTGCGCTCCACCCCTGTGCGTGTTCACAGTGAAAGGATGCTGCGCTGTTGGCCCTACAAGCGGACTTATCATACTTACAGAATAATCAGCAACTAAAGGATGCACGTAAAGGCCCATTAACCTGTGCGAATCACTAAAATACCATGATTTATATGCGCAGACAGCGTGTAACTTTCTACTGCTCCATGTAAAATTATCCCCAGAAAGCACACTACAGAAAGACAGCATGCAGGAAGGCTACAGTAAGCTTGGACAATAGTACATATTTATGTCCTAATCTAGATACAGGAAGACATCTATATACACATGAATACATCTCATCTAGGGATTTCCTTTGTTCTTGCTTTTGCGCATTTTTTGTTATTAACTTGCATTTTCTTCACGCACAACCTTTGTTGTCTAATATCTATTGCACCAAGGCTATGCAGCTTACAATAATACTATTGTTAAGGCCCCCATAACATGAAAAGAGTTGATCTGCTTGCTACAAAAAATCTGAAAAACAAATATACTGCATGCCAGCAGCAGTGGCCATTGGTAGGGAGTTTATTTTTCATTATGCCCAGTTCAATAAAACGGGCTATTCTCCAGAGAGCTCCGACTTTACTCACCTCTGGCTTGACAGCCAGTGAGTATGATTTCTCGTTCCGTAGTTTAGCTTTGGAAATTCTGTGAGAAAATGTAAGATTACCAGCTTTGCTGCTTCATAAATGTGGTCTGTCATTTACGTGCATGACTTTCTTGCATACATGAGAATAGGCATTGGGAATAAAGGATAACATGGGAATAAAGGATAACAGACAAAAATATATTGTAGATTAATACCTTTTTAGAAGACTAATTGAATATATTTATTGATCAGCTTTCCAGGGCTACAGTCCTTTTAAGAATCCAAGAAATAATTTGTGAGTTCCAGGGCCAGTGCAAGGATTGGCGGTACCCTAGGCAAGCCGCCCATTCTGCTGCCCACCCCCACTCCCAATGCCACTGCTGTTGCCCCTCTCCCAGGGCCAGCAGTAGTGGCAATGCCATTGAAAATGCAACACAGCACTTACTTAAATTTTCAGGAACTGCAACGCAGCACCATGGATACAATGAAACTGGAAAGTCAGCGGCTGCATTTGCATAGTGGCTTCCACTAAATATCCCGTTTCCATGGTGACTGCGGAAGGCTATCTGGATAATGGCAATATTCAGCCGCTATCCAGAGAGCCAGTCACGTTAAGTTAGGCCTGCTGTTTTTGTGACCTAAGTTTAGGTGGTTTATTATCTGGTTAACAGACTTAAAATCGCCGTCAAATGGATGATGGTGACATCCCAGATCCTGACCATGGACCGCCCCAGCACTTTCCGGCCAGTGCCATGGTAGTGAAAAGAACTATTCAGCAGCACCACCTAGATATTCCCTCCAAATATCCCTCTCATCAGCACGTACCTGTTAACTGGATAACTGTTTTTCAATGTCTGGTCCAAATTATTTCGCTTCTAGACCTATGGCCTTTCTTTTCAGATGAACCCTGGGAGGATTTAATAATTATAATCCACCTTTTCCTCAGAAAAGAGGACCCAAAGTGCTTTACAAAAAAATAAAACACAAACATATCCATACAATAAAATCTCTAAGGCAGATTTACCCCATCTACTCTTATTAGGGAATGTGATTAGCCTTCCAATCTCTTTAGATCAGTCATAGTATTGTATTCCACTGCTCCTTTTTTGAAAGGCCCAAACATAATACCAACCCTAAATACATACAAAATAAATCTCAAAATATCATTTAATAAAACCAGATCATCATTTCTCTAAAAACCCAATTCTGCCACTCAGCTCTACAAAGAAGCGCCCAAAGGGGCAAAATATCCAATATGTGAAGCAGCATTTGAGAGAGGCTGTTTAGTGCCACCTGAGACGTCCAAGTCAAAACCTTACTGTCTTTGCAGCAGCTGCTACAAAAAACACCAGAAAACAGACTCAAAAGATCAGCTACTCAAAATACGTTTGCACTTCCCCAAGAGTTGACGAAGAGGAACCAGACTATATGTGCGAGATCCTTCTCTCTATACGTGCTGAGCCTCTGGAATGTTCTCCCGCCAGATATCAGAACCACCTCAGAAATCACTACCTTCCACAAGCTACTGAAAACCTTTCTGTTTAAAGAATACTTCAAAGGTATAACCTGAATTGATCCTCACCAATCCCTTTAGGATACCTCTTCTTTTCTATTTTATTTTCTTCTACTGCCCTCTTCATTAGACCCTATTTATTGCACCTTGCCTTCCCTCCCCCTACCTTGTCACCAAATTACTTTTCTGTTAATTTGAGTTATCCCTTCCGCTTATCCCTATTACAATGTTTACTGTATTTGTTAATATTCCTATCCCTTTTGCAATGTTTACAAGATTTACCATAATAGCTACAATGTTTACTGTATTGTTAAGTTGCGTTCCATGTAAGCTGCCTTGACCTTTGGAAATGCGGTATATAAACCTGTTAACAAAAAATAAAACAAAATATCCAAAATTCCATGGGAGGGGCAGCAGAGAAGATGGGAACATGTAACTGCATTCTAAAATCGACCTATCTCCATTCCAAAAATAAATGTCTCCGCCAACAGACAAAGAAACGAGGAGGTGTAGCATCAATCTCCAGACACGTGCAGGGAAATGGCTGATTTTAGAAGCATGCTAGTGCGAAATATACACGTCTGTGAAACCAGCAATAATTCTACGATGGTATTTCTGAATGTGCATACGTCTTGGTCTGCCATTTTGAATGTGGGTGGAAGCCACTTCCGCCCCATGCAAGCAGGACGTCAGCATCGGAGGGGGCAGACGCCAAACAGCCCCATGGTGCTGAATTTTTAAGGTAAGTGCCACGGGGTTGTTTGAAGCCATTGTCCATGCTGCAGGTCCCAGAGAGGGGTGGCAGTGGCAGCAACAGACGCCCCTTGAACCATTGACACTCTAGGTAGCCACCTAGTTTGTCTAATGGTCATGTTGGCTCTGGTCATGAGCCAGCATCCCATGGGCAGGAGGGCATCGGCCTTCCTGGATGAGGTATTTTGTTTTTTAAGAATCTCACCTCAGCCAGTCCATTTCTAACTGTGTTTTGTATATCTGGCCTTCTTAGTTCCTGTTTCCTGATTGGCCCAGCAGGGACCAGCCAAGGGCAGACAGGTATTTCTGCCCCACTTCTAGACTTGCTCCCCACTGGTTCATTCTTCTTCTTTTGTCACTCTTGTTCTCGAGTCCCTGCATTTGGTTCCTGTCTAATTTGCCTACCTACTCGATGCCTCTTGATTCTAGCTTCCTGTCAAGTTCTTTGTTTCCATTACTGCTTCTTTGCTCTTTCATGCTGGGTGCACTCTTTGGAGGTTCAGTGACATTAAATCATGCCTTGAGCAGTTCTAATTCTTGCCTTGTTCTCGTTTGGTATTTAAGTCTCAGGGATCCTATGTCATAGCCCCTCATGCCCCAACTAGGGACTCCATGATAGAAGGTGTGTGAGCATACACCCAGATAAAGCTTTTTATTTCACTTAAATCAGTTTTATTTTTAAATGACAAACTGCCAAGTTACCCAGTTCCAAAAAGGAGATTTTAAGCTATTCCTGGATTTCAGTAACCCTTTGCTGATACATTACAGGGGCTGCAAAACTGATTCCCTAGGGAGGAATCAGGGAATACAAATACCACACTGCTACGGCTGGGGTCTAAGTGCAAAATCAAGACTGGCCATAGAGTCTCCCTTCCGAAACTGGGTAACTGCTAGCTCTGTAATTGTTAAGTCGGATCTTTTATTGATTCATTTCAAACATTTATGATTTGGAAATCCCCAAAATATTTGGCATTTTAGCAATTTGACAAACGACCAAGAAGATTATGGCAGCTGTACCACTGTATATTCTTGCACTCTGTGGTGTAATGGTTTGGAGCAGGGTTCTGAACCCAGTCCTTGGGACACAACAAGGCAGTCGGGTTTTGAAGAGAACCACAATGAATATGCATGAGAGAGATTTGTTTATGATAGAGGCAGTGCATGCAAATCTCTCTCATGCATATTCATTGGGTTATCCTGAAAGCCTGACTGGCTAGGTGTGTCCCAAGGACTGGGTTCAGAACCCCTGCTCTAGAGGAATGTGTTAAAGTGCCATGAGCCAGGCTGTTCCATAAATCAGGGTCATTTCAAAGGCTTGCCGGACAAAGCATTGGTGGGGGACCCTGTATGTAGCTAACAATCAAAAATTGATATCTTTTTATTTAAGCGGCCTTTGGAGGAGTATCCTGATGAACTGGAGAACAGGATTTCAAATGTTTTAAACAAGTTTTATTTTAAACAGGACAGCTGTGATGAGGTTAATGGTGTTGGGAGACATACAGTACAAGAGGTTATTTTATAACTGGATGCAGGAGTGGAGCAACAGTTTTATAAAGGGAAATTGCACATATACTTTCTCTTATAAAACAGCTTCTTAGATGGGCACTCCACAGCGGAAGGCATGCACATATATGCACGCGTGTCTATGGGTTATACACAGATCCTTCGCATTCTGTAAAGTGCATGAGTACATGTGGAACTCAGTTGCACATGCATTAATTCATAGGTTAACGGGTGTCAGATCGATTTTGCACTCTAAGAGGGGCCCTTGTACTAAAGGGAGCTGTGCTGTTGCACCAAACGCGCTCATAACATGCAGATCCATGGTACATTAGGGCAGCACCACAGCGTTAACTGCTGGAAACACAGACAGCATGCTACCAACATTTACCATGCTGCACGCGGCCCTGCCGCAGCACAACAATAATGCAGCTGCACTCAACGCCCCCTATGGATGCAACGGCGCGTGCAGCCACGCTACCAGCTCACTATGCACGGCACTCACCCCTGCCCACTCTCCACCCCAACCTTCCCACTTGCAACCCTACAGCACCATGGACAGTTAGCACCCAAACCCAGCAACTCTGTCATGGCCCCATGCTAACCATCAATGAGCCTCCAACGAGCATCGGCAGCGCACGGCAGACCTGCACTGACAGCTAGCGCCTTTTAGTAAAAGGCATGCTAAGATGCTGACTACACACTAATGAAAGCTGCCTGAAAACTGTCCTCCTTTGGCTGTTGAAATTACAGGTCAGATTCCTCAACACACATGCTGTTAGCCAGATTAAAAAGAGGCCTTCCCAGAGGTGTAAGTACACATGGCATTTCCTATCCCCTCCTGGAGCGGTGACAAGAGGTTCAAAGTGTGCAGGTGCTCTTAGCGGTCATCCTGTAGGAGTACCCATGCAGTAAAAGCACCCGCTCACTTAACAACTTCATGGGCTATTTCAAAGATTACCCCAAAAACGAACAGAAAATGTGTTTCTTTGTAATTAAACATGCCATCCTGCTCTGCGTTCTACTTAATATTTTTACACATGGCGATTTTTAAAGCTACTTGTACAGAGGAAGACCAACTTCATTCAGCTGCAATTTTTCTTAAAAGTTCTTCTACAACCAGATAGTAATTTTTCATGTGGGTCAATTTTGACCTGAAAGAAAAATACCAGTTCCCTTAACCCAGACAGCCAATATGAACTCCTTTACCGCCTGTTGGCTGCAGTAATCAGGACCAACTAGTCTCACTCCTTTTCTCTTGTCCTTAATATATTTTGATTTCACTTCAGTCTGACATTTTGGGCTCTGTGTTGAAGGTTATTATTAAGGCAATTATCATACCTTCCAACAGAGAATATCCTTAGCAGCCCAGCAATGAGCCCTGGCAGGCTAAAAGAGGCAAATGTCATTAAGCGAATGCGGAAATACATTTACGAGTCCTAAAGACTCACAAAATAATCACTAGGGCCCTGTAGGGAAATAAGACTGCCAGGGTCTCAGGCAGCTGCAATGTAGTGAGGTATTGCAATACAAATGTTGAAGTTCTGCAGGAACTTCTCATATGCAGCAGCAAACCAGAAAAGTCACAATGCAAACCTGTATTTTATAAGAAAAAGGCTATGAACAAGGGATTTAAGGGCTGTAGAGCTGCCCTACCAATCTCATCTCTTTTCCTGTCCTCATTCATGTTCCTTACTTAATGGCAAGAAATCAGCTACTGCAATAGCGCAAAGAAAGAAGCAAAAAAAAAAAAAGCCAACTTACATGTTCCAATTTGTCCTTTCTGCGAAGCCAAACGCTGGCGCTGTAGTCCTGGGTTTTCACAGTGCTGTAGAAGTTCACACCTACTCGAGTAATGGTCTGGGCTGAGTCTTTGGGTCTGCTCTTAAGCTTCAGCTGTTCAAACCCCTCGTGGGGCAGCCAGTCTCCTTTGATTTCCATGTTATATGACCATGTATCCACCAGCAAACTGAAATTTGGTAAATGAGTGAGAGGAAAGGAAATCAAGAACCAAAAAAAACCCAAACCCCAGAAAAAGATGTAATTTTTTTCTTGAGCTTTTATTTTACCACCAGGAAACAGGATCATGGCAGGATTAAAGTTGGGTCAAAAGGGAGAACACGTGCAGGGCTCATAAATGCGAGTCAAAATGAAGCCAAGGAGCTGCAGTCCCCTTCCTGAGGGGAAGCAGGTTCTTTGTAGCACTGCCAGAGTCTCTGACTGAGCCAGATAGAAGAGGAGGAGAAGGAGGGGTGAAGAAAATATCCACTAGCTGGAGACTGCAAGCTGCTTGGGAGGGGCTGCTGCTCTGGAGCGGACTCTTGATGCAATGAGCAGAGGGCAGGGGGAAAGCAGAAGCTTTGCTCCTAATGACACAGTTCCAGCCGTCCCATTTTTCAAAAAATATTATACCTGCCAGGAATCAACCCTGCTGTACAAAATGCAGTCAAACACGCTCACTTCCTTTCACGCTCCTCATCTCGATGGCGTTCTCCTCAGATAAAGATGCTTTTAAAAGGGAAACAGGGATCTGAAGCCCATGGCTAAGTTGTTCGGGTCCCTTGTATTGATGTTTTAGTTCAGCCCCTGGGCTTTGGGGGATAAAGCAGAAGTTGGCTGTCAGCAGATGACATGCCACACCTTCCTTTTGCAGATGGGCACTGCATACGTTTTCTATAAAGGCGTTTGTGCATTTTTTGCAAAACCAGAAACATGCAGTAAAGTTTAACAAGTGCCTTATTCATGTACTGTTGCTTTCGTCCCCTTCCATTTTCTTTTTCTTATCGTTAGAAATCAAATGATGCCATCTGCTAGAGCACAATGGAAATGTCCAGTTCAAAGAACAGAGAACCATTTCAGAGCTGTAGGCTGGTTGGGCAGGCTCGGTGGGCATCTGAGGACAGTCATCCAACGTGCGTGTGCATGTACCGGCTTGCTTCTGTGCCCAGTTCAAATAAAAGTTAAAATCACATGAGTAGAATTTCATTTGATGAAGAAAAGAATACACCTAAACCATTTAATGGTGTATAGTTATTATTCTGTGGCCTCTTCTTTTCTAATGTCTTCACTATTGCCCAGCTTTGGGATGATACGTGGAATTCATTGCTTTTTATAAAGACTTTATTAGACACTTCAAAATCAAGAAGAACCTAATTATACTCGAGCCTCCGTTCTGTGTCTCGTTGTATGTGGCTTGAAATGGGAGACTTCATCTGCATTCACCGTTTGCATACTGCAGGGCCGATGGATGGAAATGCAAAATCTTTTCTCAAGAGATGGCAATGTGGGAAAAATACATGAAGCACCTTGAATAGAAGTGAGGGTGTGTGAGATGTGTGTGTGTGTGGGGGGGGGGTGTTGTTATAGGATTTATTAGGCAGGGCTGGGAATGTGGGATGGGGCTAAAGCAAGGGGATGGAGCAAGAGATGACGTAAAGGAGAAATGAGTGAGGCATGAAAAGTGATGGAAAGCAAAGGGATTGGGGTTGAAATGGGGGGTTAGGCTGGGGATGAAAGAAAGATGAAATGGGATGTGGTGGGGGGGGGGGGTAAGAGACAAAAAGAGAGAGACTGGGGCCAACAGAGAAAGAAGGAGCAATGGGGAAGGACTTGGGATGATAATGGGATAGAAGGAGATGGGGGTTGGATGCAAGGAGTAGACAGAGTGGAAATGGGGGACTAAAGAGCGGGTGAAAGACAAAGGGGGAAATTGACTCAAGAAGAAATAAAGACAGCGGAGGAAAACAGCAAAGGAGATAGGAAATGGACCGCAAGGGAGGGTGAAAGTGAGAGATGGAGAACTAATGGGTAGACGGGCAGTAGAAAGGGAAACTAAGGACTGGGAAGGACAATTAGGTAAAATACTTAGAGGTGATATAGGAAAGATGCAAGAATATGAAAGACAAATATGCAAAGAATAAGACAGAAAGAGATGGATGGTTGAATAATAGAGAGAGTGACGGCAGGGGATGGGAGCTCTTGGAAGGGGATGAGAGTGAAAAGTAGTGGTTGGAAGAAGTGTGAGAGAGAGTCAATATGGAGATGATAAAAGGAAGGGGGTAAGAGACCCAGAAAATATGTGCCTGTTACTGGATGGGGGGGGGGGGGGCGTGGAGAGACAAATTAACCAGATATCTGATAGGAGAAATGGAGGGATATCTGCAGCTTTTTCCCTGCAGATACTGCGGAGGTTGTGCGCTCACCACGGAGATCAGCGTTCCCTGCATTGGCAGCTAGCGCAGGAAGTCCTGCAGTGCCTGCCGATGCAGATATCGTGGGGTCACAGTAAGTGCAAAGGGAGGACAGGTAGCAATTGGGTGGTCAGAGTTCTTACTAGCTCTGTCCCCCTGATCACTACTGATCCTCTCTCAGGCCCCGAACGTGCCCCCTAACCTGCCAACATTGCCGATGCTGTGGATGTACTGATTCACGGCACAGACATTGTCAACCATATGGTTCCCCTCTCTTTAGCACCGATCTCCCCCCAACTAGCCAGTTGGGCTTCCTCCCTCCTTCCCACTCCCCTTATGTAAAAAGGCCAGCGAGTTAAGCTCTCATCCTCCCTCCCTCCCTCCCTCCTCCCTTTAAAAATGAAAGACTCGGCTAGCCAGTCAGCCTAGTAGAGGTCCCCAGTCTCCCCACCAGCTGAGCTGCCCCAAGCCCTTATCTTTAAGCCCCTAAGGGCCTGATTCTTTCCCAGATGTAGATCCCCTCTGTGCAACCAGTCTGAACCGGACATACAGAGGGGATTATGATTCTGATCCTGCGGATACCATGTTAAAACCCTCGGCCCAGTGTGCAGCGGCGGCCAAGAGAGCAAATAGAATGCTAGGTATGATAAGGAAAGGAATGGAAAATAAAACAAAAGATATTATAATGCCTCTATATCATTCCATGATGAGACCGCACCTTGAATATTGTGTGCAATTCTGGTCGCCGTATCTTAAAAAGGATATAGCGATTTTAGAAAAGGTTCAGAGAAGAGCCACCAAAATGGTAAAGGGGATGGAAGGATACTCCTATGAGGAAAGGCTAAAAAGGTTAGGGCTCTTTAACCTGGAAAAGAGACGGCTGAGGGGAGATATGATAGAAGTCTATAAATTAATGAACGGAGTGGAACGGGTAAACGTAGATCGATTGTTTACGTTATCAGAATATAGAAGGACTAGGGGACATGCAATGAAGCTACAGGGTAAACTATTTAAGACTAATAAAAGAAAATATTTTTTCACTCAACGTGTAATCAAACTCTGGAATTTGTTACCGGAGGATGTAGTAAAGGCTGTTAGTGTAGCTGGGTTTAAAAAAGGTTTGGACAAGTTCCTGGAGGAAAGGTCCATAAACCATTATTAAGAAGTGACCGAAGATATCAATGCTTGACCCAGTACAAGCATTGTGGAACTTGTGTCTCTTGGGGAAACTGCTAGGTACATATGACCTAGATTGGCCACTGTTGGAAACAGAATACTGGGCTTGATGGACCTTGGTCTGACCCAGTATGGCATATCTTATGTTCTTATGTTCTTATGTCTAACCCCATAGGATCAGAAATGCAAACAGTCCTGCATGTGCAGGCCAGGACAGTGATTCTGTACGGCCTGCACATGCAGGACTGCACCTGTCTAACTCAGTCAAGGCTCTTCAATGGAGCAGCAGCGCCATGGCGTCATGTTGCCATGGCACCGTGGCTCCATTGAAGAGCCGCAATGCTGGCCGCTGGAGAATAACATTAATTCCCTGTAGCCCAACCCCCGATCTGGCCTTCTAAGGCCAGGGTTGGACTGCGGGAAATGTCCTCCGGCCCCCCTGCCTCATCTGCACCCCAGCAGAAAAAAAGAAAACACGTCCAGGGAAGTTATTCAACCTCTGAGGTGGAATAACTTCCCAAGAAATTTTGCCAACCCTGGATGTACAGGGCTGACATTAGAATCGGCCTGGTATGTCCATGGCTGGCGACTGCCCACTGCCTGCCCAGACTCCGCCCCTGGACTGCCCATTCCCCTCCCTTGTCTAACTTCCCCACACAACCAGCAGGGAAGTTACTCGGGGACAGGGGAAGCCATGAATAGCGAGGATGGACATCCCGTTGGGACATCCATCCCCGCTTTTCATGGCTCAGAATAACCCCCTAATGGTCTAGTGCCACAGGAGGGCAGGAGCAGGCCTCCCTGCTCCTATCCCCATCATATAGCTACTCAAAATGGCTGCAATCTTGTAGTGCAGCACCTATCCTTATGCTAGGTGACAGCACCACGAGATTGGTGTCATTTTTGTTAGTACAGTTGGCCTAACAAAAAGGGCTGCGATTTTGCAGTGCTGCCCTCTATTGTCCTTATGCTAGGGAGAAGCACCGTGAGATCATGGCTGTTTTGAGTAGCCACGGTGACAGGGAAAGGAATGGGGAGGATGCTTCCTGCCCCTGTGGCCACTAGGGCCTTAAAGGTGGGGGCTGGGGGCCCCCTTCTAGGCCAACTGACTAGCCGAGTCTTACTCCTTTGTTGGGGTACACCAATCCCCACCACAGGCAGTTCCATCTTGCGACTGGGAACTGTCTGGCGGGACTGGTGCTGAAGGAGGGGTCACATGGTTGGCATTATTGGGGTCACGGATCAGTACATCCTCTTCCCCTACAATGTTAGTAGGTCGAGGGTCCCGATCAGGGCATTGGGCAGGTAACAATTTATTTATTTATTTAGTAATATTTAGATCATGCCTTTCCAGTAGTAGTTCAGGGGGAGTTTCTGCATTAGCCCCACGGCAGCAGCTAACACAGTTTAGTAAACATACCCGTTAGTGGTTTTTTTGTACCATGTATAAGTGATTCATGTTCGTCCTACTCTAGAAGCTTGCTGTCATTACATGACAATGAAACAATCTATTTTATCTTATTATTGCTTTTTTTAATGTTAATATCATTACTATTGCTGGTGTTGTATTTGCATTCGTTCAGGTATGTAATTCGGATATTTGATGGAATGTAATGTGTTATCACTCTAGAATTGTAAGTGGTTGGCTCATGATCCAGCTCTGCCTCTGACACATCAGTGATTGACATTTAGAAAGGCAGACGAGCCCTTTAAAATGTAGCATGCTCTCAGACACATTTTCTTCCTTTATCTGTATTGCTGAGTATGAGTCCCCAGTAAGCAATGCAAATACTTTTCTTGCTCTCAGACTGCATTTCGGTTTCCTTAAACATTTTAATAATTTCATGGTTGCTGCTAATATGATCAGGTTATTTATTTATTGTGTTTGCATCCTTTGTTACTAGTGTGATTTAAGCAGCATGGGCAGTGACAGCTACCTCTTATCAAACTGAGCACCCTAGGGACAGACCCTAAAATTACTGCTTGGGTTAGAAATTGATGGAGTTGGAGAAGACAAAGAGTACAGGTAAATGGAGCTCACTCGGAGGAGAAGGAGGTTACCAGTGGTGTGCCGCAGGGATCTGTCCTTGGTCTGATTCTTTTTAACATATTTGTTAGTGATAGCGGAAGGGCTGTCGGGTTGTGGTAGGCGAAGGCCTATGATCCACGCTGATTGAACTAGGCAGGCAGGCCTAAGCAGCTTGACCTGTAAATGAAGCCTGTGGTTAGGCCCAGAGGAATGAACCCCCCACCCCCCCCAATATTGCCTCCATAGAATTGAAACTTAATTCAGCTTAACTGAACACAGCTAAGCAGAAACGAAACTTAGAAAAGACAGTAAACAACTTTAATTAATACTGATAAGATGTGTAAAGCTTCTATGGAATTAATTAACTCTGTTGAGAGAAAGGTTACAGTGCCCTGCTTTCCCACATATTCCAGCTGGAGGAGAAAAGTATCAAAGTTGGAGAACTGACCATTGTAATTGGGACTGTAAGGGGGGAAGCAGGTGCTGAGCCCAGTCAAGGGCCCTCATTGGATAGCTACGTAACGGTACCGGGACCAATAGAAGGTGTAAGAAGGGTTACCGGGACCAATGAAAAGTTTGCCTATGTCTAGAATGGGAAAGAACAGTATAAAAGTTGTTGTTTTGCTAACAGCCATTGCTCAGCCATTTTGAATGTGATTCTGCTTGAGTCTTGTGCACAAATAAATGATTTGGACCTTCTGAACAGACTCCTGGTATTATTGGGTTGTTTGCTCTCTGCTGCTACAGATTCTTGGTGCGTTGGCCGGGAAGTGTGGTTAGTAGAGGTATATGAGCCAATATACCACGACTTTCCGTCTCTACAGGTTTGGTCCTGCCGGGATCGTGCCCTCCCGACGTGGGCTCGGCTCCCAGGCGCCACCGGTCCAGTTGCATCGGAGGGAGTTGGGCCAGGCCTCGGCGGGTGCCGGACCCGGTCGGAGCCAACACCTCGAACCCGTGAGGGGAGTCCGAGGTCCAACTCATGCGCTTGCTTGGGAACAGGGACCGGATCCGGTGAGTATAGTTTTGATTTGACTAGACAGATGAGTCAGAGCAGAACTGTTGTTTGAATTTTGAAACTTTGGAATTTGGTATTTGGTAAGAGAGTTTGATCACCTCTCAAGACGGTCCGATTAACCCCGCATGAGTATGCGCGGGGTGAAACCATCGTCTTTTTGATTTTGATTTTGATTCCGGAATTTGCTATAGCCTAGTCAGCAGAGACAGGATTGGGCTGTTTTTGGGATACGTTGCTAGCATGATTGTGTGAATGAAGTGTGAATGAGAGGTCTGGCAGCACGGACCAAGTGAAGGCGGACTCCTGAGTAACGCATTTCCTGGCCGGGCGACCGCGTCCAGGTCATAAAAAGGAGGAAGCGACCGTCGTCTTGTCTTGTTATTTGTTTCCCTTAAATGTTTCTAGGGCCGTGAGGACCCCTTACCCACGGTCCGCCCTCCTTTTCCCTTCTGTTTGTCGTTGCGCGCACACATCGATATGGGAGGGGCGGGGTCTACTAGGCAAACTCCGTTAGAATGTATGATCAAGTATTTTAATAAAGGATATTCAGGAGATTATGGAGTAAAAATGACTGCCTCATGATTACAGCTTTTGTGTACTAGGGAGTGGCCCATCATAGACCCTATGTGGCCCCGAGATGGAACGTTTAGCATAGGAATCGTTCAATCAGTTCATCGGAAGGTGCGAGCAGCGCACCCAGACCAGTACCCCTATATAGACTCTTGGTTAAGTATTTGTGAGAAGCCGCCCCCTTGGGCACAGCGCTGTTATGAAGAACAGTGCAGAATATTGTTAGCATTAACAGACCAGACCCAGAAGGCAGGGACAGCTGAGAAATCTAGTCAGAAACCTATTCTGGTAGATCCTGAGTCCCCGGAAGTTGTAACTAGACAGCCCCGAGCCCAGCGCCCAGTGAAAGTACCTCCACGTCCTGCGGCAGCTCCGCAGCGACAGCGAGACCCATCTCCAGACCCACCCCCAGCAGGGCAGATAGATGATCCCCCTCTTGATGAGGATGCTGGCTCGCTTGAGACTGAGGAAAAGGCTGAGTCAGAAGAAGAAGAAGAGGAAGAGTCCTCTCAAGGCGAGACTGATAGCGTAATATCAGCTGTCAGTGCAAGCTCATCCGTAACAAGCGAAGCGCCCCAGACTAAGCACACTGTGAAAAAGAAAGCCCCTGTCAAGAAAGTTTCTATTAAGCTACAGAAAGCTCCTTTCAAGAAACTGATGCCACTACGGCAGGTCCCGGGAATGCCCGTAAGAAATGAGGAGGACCAGATAGTGGCGGGACCCCTGAGTTTAGTATATGTGCCTTTCTCCACTACTGATTTGCTGAATTGGAGATTGCATTATGCTTCCTACACTGACAAGCCCCAAGAGTTAACGGAGTTAATGAATACCATTATGCAGACCCACCAACCCACTTGGGCAGATTGCCGTCAGCTCCTGTCTACTTTATTTACTACTGAGGAGCGGACACGAATTAAGCGAGCAGCTATTGATTGGCTAGCAGACAATCCCCTGGCAGAGGGAGTCGAAGGAGCAGGAATAGACAATCGCGAAGCAGCTAAAAGAGAATTCCCTAATGAAGACCCCCAGTGGGATCCGAATACTGATAGAGGATCCAGAGCTCTATCACGGTTTTGCCAAGGCCTTATGCAAGGTCTGCGAAAGGGGGGTCAGAAAGCCATGAATCTCTCTAAAGTGACCGAAGTTAATCAGGGCATAGATGAAAGCCCAGCAGTATTCTATGAAAGATTGACTGAAGCGTACAGGATGTATACTCCCTATGACCCAGATGCACCAGGAAGCCTATGCATGGTGAATGCTGCTTTTGTAAACCAGTCACAACCAGATATTAGACGTAAGCTACAGAAATTAGAAGGGTTTGCGGGCATGAATGCAACACAGTTACTGGAAGTCGCTCATAAAGTGTATGTGAATCGTGATAATGAAAGACAGAGAGAAAGTGATCGAAGGATGAAGAAGAAAGCAGATTTTTTGGCTGCGGCCATAGTGGAACAGAAAAGGGGAGGTGTCCCTAGTCGAAGGAGCAGAGGAAGAGGGCAGGGCCGAGGAGATGACCGGCCCCCATTAGGCGCGAACCAATGCGCTTATTGCAGGGAGGAAGGACATTGGAGAAGTGCATGCCCGCGACTCGAAGAAGCCTCTCAGGATGAAGGGGAACACGCCCCTTGGAGGGAAAGAGAAAGAGGCCGACCCCAGAACCACAGAGGAACCAATCGAGAACAATTTCAACGAGAACGAGCGGAGGCCATACAGGGAGTGGCAGCCGCAACAACCTATGATTTAGATGAAGCAGATTAGGACAGACCGGGCTCCGAATTCGCTTTAGGTCTCCAGGAGCCTATGGTCAGTATACAAATAGGAGACCAATTTATGGACTTTATGGTTGACACTGGAGCAGAACATTCTGTAGTAGATAAGCAAATAGCCCCTTTTTCTACAAGAGCAGTCACCATTGTAGGAGCAACTGGTGCTAAAGCCATGAAACCTTTTCTTCAAAACCGCATATGTAATTTAGGAGGACAACAAATAATGCACCAATTCCTCTACATGCCCGAGTGCCCAGTGCCATTACTGGGACGAGATATGCTAGCCAAGCTGCAGGCCCAAATATCCTTTACTGAGAAAGGAGAAATGCAAATGACAGTAAATTCAAAACCTGCTGGACTGATGGTGCTTACTGTTCCCCGAGAAGAAGAATGGAGATATTATAGTACCGAGCCAGTCATTGATACCTATTTCGAACCTACTCTGAAAAGCATTGACGCCCCTCCTGGAGTATGGGCAGAGGGCAATCCACCAGGCCTGGCCAAACATATAGCTCCAATAATTGTGAACCTCAAGCCCAGTGCAGAACCAGTACATGTCAAACAATATCCACTCCCAAGAGCAGCGATTGAAGGTATCCACCGCCACCTGTTGAGGCTACTGGAGTATGGCCTACTTAAAGTATGTCAGTCATCATGGAACACTCCTCTCTTGCCAGTGAAGAAACCTGGGACAGGAGACTACCGCCCAGTGCAAGACATAAGGAGAGTGAATGAAGCAGTTGAAACCATACATCCAGTTGTGCCAAATCCTTATACACTTTTAGGATTGATACCTGCGGAAGCCACCCACTTCACTGTTTTGGATTTGAAGGATGCGTTCTTTTGCATAAGATTAGCCCCCATTAGCCAGTTGCTATTTGCCTTTGAATGGCAGGACCCTGTCTCAGGGAGACGGGGCCAACTTACTTGGACACGATTGCCTCAAGGATTCAAGAATTCACCTACCATTTTTAGTGCTGCACTAAACCAGGATCTTTCAAGCTACCCAGTGGCCCCTGGAAAAAGAGTACTTCTCCAATATGTGGACGATCTACTGGTAGCTGCCATATCGGAAAGTGAATGTATACAAGCCACTAATGACCTCTTGCAACTATTGGATGAAGCCGGATACAAAGTTTCCAGAGCAAAAGCACAGCTATGCCAAAAAGAAGTAAAATACTTGGGCTTTTGCCTGACTAAAGGAAGCCGACAATTGGGACGAGAGAGAAAAGAAGCCGTGTGCAGTATCCCAACCCCAACTACCAGAAAGCAAGTCAGAGCCTTTCTGGGAGCAGCAGGGTACTGCCGGATATGGACACCTAACTTTGCTCAGATTGCTAAACCACTATATGAAGCCACTAAGGGAGAAGAAAAGTCGCCACTAGAGTGGGGACCTGAGCAAGACGCAGCTTTCAAGACCCTGAAGGAAGAATTGATGTCATCACCAGCACTCGGGTTGCCAGATGTTCACAAGCCTTTCCATCTATTTGTGCATGAAATGCAAGGGAACGCTTTAGGCATGTTGACTCAGAAATTGGGATATTGGGATCGACCCGTAGCATACCTATCGAAACAATTGGACACTGTGGCCAAAGGATGGCTACCATGTTTGAGAGCAGTTGCAGCTACAGCATTATTAGTGAGTGAAGCAGACAAACTCACCTTAGGACAGAATCTACGTGTTACAGTACCACATGTGGTACTTGCCCTTAAGGAACAAAAAGCAAATCATTGGCTCACCAATTCTCGAATGCTGAAATACCAAAGCATGCTATGTGAAAATCCACAAATACAACCAGAAGTGAGCCATGCCTTGAACCAAGCCACACTGATACCAGTCAGCGAAGAACCCCCAGAGCATGACTGTATAGAAGTCATGGATACTGTATTCTCAAGTCGACCTGATCTGACAGACGTGCCCCTAGAGAATCCTGATCAGACCTATTTTGTGGATGGGAGCAGTCTAATCATCAATGGACGACGCTGTGCCGGGTATGCAGTAGTCACCCGGGAGGAGGTCGTTGAATCATCAGCTCTTGCATCAGGCACATCAGCCCAGAAAGAAGAATTGATAGCACTCACCAGAGCACTAGTATTGGGTGCAGGACTTCTGTTGAACGTATACACAGACTCAAAATATGCTTTCACTACTTTGTATGCACATGGAGCTCTCTACAAAGAACGAGGGCTCATTACGTCGGGAGGTAAATCGATCAAATATGGCCCAGAAATATTGATGTTACTAGACGCAGTATGGGCTCCTACACGTGGGGCAGTCATGCACTGTCGAGGACACCAAGCGGGAAAAGGAGAAGTTGCCCAAGGAAACCGATTTGCTGATGCTTCAGCACGAAAAGCAGCCATGTCAGGCCAAATTTCACCACAAGCCATACCAATACAAGCAGCATTGTTTCCAGTACCCCTTAATTTATGGACACCACGATATACCACCAAAGAATTGGATTACTACTGTAATAAAGAAGAGGGAGTACTGAAAGATGGGTGGATTGAGCTGCCACCACCCGAGGGCAGTCAACCCCCAGGAAGAATAGTGATCCCTGAATTATTGGGACCAGCCTTTGTCAAGGCCTTCCATCAAGCCACACATTATGGAAAGAGTGCTATGGAGAAAGCACTCAAACCACATTTTTGTATCGCTCTATTGGGAGCCCTGTCAGCCTCAGTAGCCCGCCAGTGTCTAATTTGTGCCAAGAACAATGCCAAACAGGGTCCCACGCCAGCGCCCCGAGTTCAGTCAGGAGGTGTTACCCCCATGCACCACCTGCAAGTAGACTTTACCGAAATGCCAAAAGCTGGCGGATACCGTTACTTGTTAGTTCTGGTTTGTACCTTCTCTGGGTGGGTGGAGGCCTTCCCCACCAGGACTGAAAAAGCCCGAGAAGTTACTAAAGTTTTGTTGAGAGAAATTATCCCCAGATTTGGAATTCCAGCAGTAATAGGGTCAGACAATGGGCCCTCATTTGTATCTCAGATTACCCAGCAGTTAGCAAGTGCCTTACAGATACAATGGAAGTTACATACTGCATATAGACCCCAGAGTTCAGGGAAGGTTGAGCGAATGAATCAAACTTTAAAATCCCAGATATCCAAGCTATGTCAGGAGACCCACCTGAAGTGGCCCCAGGTTCTCCCAATAGCCTTACTCAGAATACGCTCAGCTCCTGTGAAATCATCAGGGTTTTCCCCTTTTGAAGTTATGTATGGCAAACCTCCACCAATAGTGCAGGGTGTTAAAGGTAGTTTGCCGCAGATTGGTTCAGAAATAACCAGACAAGAACTTCTAGCTCTTAGTTCTGTTCTGCAGACTCTCCATACGTGGATACAGGACCAGTTGCCTATCAATTTGACGGAACCCCTGCATCCCTACAAGCCTGGTACCTCGGTGTGGATCAAAGATTGGAAGAAGACACCGCTGGAACCGCATTGGAAGGGGCCATACACCGTCATCCTGTCTACCCCAACTGCAGTAAAGATAGCAGAAATCGATTCCTGGATTCATCATAGCAGAGTCAAGCCAGCAGCAGTCCCGGATCAGGACCAGTGGACAGCAGAGCCACATCCTGACGTCCCTTTGCGTCTTACCCTGCGGAGGCAGCCAGCAACCTAGAACTCCTCGAGGACACTCATGAACTACAGTGTCCCATAGTAGCCAAGTCTTTCGAAGAGGATTGCTGTTTCTAATACAGCAAAGACATTTGTTTTCTTCATCGAATAACTGTGCTTCTATGAACTTTCGTCGGGCCAACTACAGTTGGTAAGTTGGCATCACAGTGGGACATTTGAGGATCTTCAATCAACATTGTCACCCGTTGAATTGCTTCATTAGCAAACGGGTCATCATTGTGCCAAGAAGAAGAAGACGTCGAGGTCAAGATTTTCCAGCAGAGATTCAGAAGAACTACAATCAACATGCATCTTTGTTTCTATTTTGTTCTGGTTGCTTGCCTGGGGAGCTTTGAACTTACTCATGCTTTGCCCCCATGCACTGCCTGCATTACTTCCACTCGGACTGGAATGAAAGTAACTCAGACTTTGCTTTACCATTCTTACTATACCTGTACTGGTAAGGTAAGCCGGTGTATTTATAACACCACTGAAATGAACGTTTGTACTAAGGGAAATACTAAAGTTTGTTTTAACCCACATCAGAACCCATCCTATTATACTCTAGAAATACGATGGAATGATGCGGATGGAGCTTTACTTAATGCTACCTCCCCACTTACCGATCCTACAAAGCATGCTGTCTTGTATTTTGATGCCTGTGATGCCATTAATAGAGATAGTCGTTCTAAGTGTGCCAATTGGGAGAAAGCTTATGCTCATAACGATAAATATATGTGTCCAGAAGGAACCACTGGATGGGGGGCATGTACAGGTAAACGAGTTTTAGCCAATGAATATAGTATAGCCCCAGTTGAGGATTACTATTGCCCAAAGTGGGAATGTGTTTTCTATGCAACATGGAAAACTGGTATGGCAGAAAATACCAGAGACAATCGAATGGCTGCTTTAACTAAGCCGTATGTAAAGAATTTAGAAAATTGTAAGAAAGGTGCCTGTAATCCATTAGAATTGTTCATAGCCAATCCCAGTGCTTGGAAACAAGGGTATAAGTTTGGCCTACGTATTGCAGGTTCTGGATCTGATCCAGGGACCATTGTATATATAAGATTAAATACCCAAGCCCATCGATCATCTAAGTACCATATACATAACACCTTCTATGAGACTATGCATGTAAATTAGTTTGATATCCCTCACCCTTCCCAGAATTTGTTTCTAGAGTTAGCTGGAGCAGTGGTCTCCAGTCTCCACATTTCAGACTGTTACTTCTGTGGTGGGACTAGAATGGGTGATCAATGGCCCTGGGAAGCCCAAGAATTGAACTATTCAATAACTTATAATCATACTGAATTGCATAAGACCACTAGTGAATGAGTCTTAGCACACGCAATAGTTGGACGTCTGTGCTATGCTCGAACTGGACCCCAGTTCACTTTGCAGGTGGGACAGCTGGTCTGTCTCAGCCAAATGTTTTATAATGACACTACGAAGCAGACGTCCTGGTGGTCAGGAGTTAATGAATCTGAACCCACTAATCCATTAGCAAAATTCCCTGAGCTAGCTGATTTATGGACAAATCTTGCCCAGCCCCATGCCTAGCAAACCCCACCTGGCTTGTATTGGATCTGTGGAACCCGAGCATATGCTCGACTTCCTATTCATTGGGGAGGAGCGTGTGTCTTAGGAACCATTCGACCTTCTTTCTTCTTGTTACCCACAGAACATGGAGAACAATTAGGATACCCAGTATACACTAAGAGACAGAAACGAGCAGCCCTTCAGATAGGCAAGTGGCAGAAATGGGATGGAGATGATTGGCCACCTGAGAGAATTATTGCCTATTATGGACCTGCCACTTGGGAGGAAGATGGCACTTGGGGGTATCGGACCCCTGTGTATATGATAAACCATATTATACGTTTACAAGCAGTAGTTGAATTAATTACTAATGAGACTAGCCAAGCACTCACACTTCTAGCTAGACAAAGCACACAAATGCGTACTGCAATATATCAGAATCGCTTGGCCCTAGATTACCTGTTAGCAGCTGAAGGAGGAGTATGTGGAAAGTTGAATTTAACCAATTGTTGTTTGAAGATAGATGACAAAGGTCAAGTAGTTGAAGAAATTGCTGAAAATATGCGAAAACAAGCTTATGTGCCAGTACAGACCTGGCATGGTCTTAGAATACCTAACTGGTTCGAATCTATCTTCTCTGGATTAGGGGGACTAACTACCTTTGTTATGATAATATTAGTATTTGTAGCCTTGTTTCTGTTGTTACCATGTATAATCCCATGCTGTATGCGCTCTATTAACAGTGTGATCGAAAATACCGTCGAACGTAAAACTGCTACTAAGATTTTAGCCTTATGGCACCCTACACCCGGCACCATTGGTAAAAACCCTACTCCTGTGTAGTTAAGTGATTTATATCTCACACCTTATTAGCATTCGGGTGAGATTAATCAAAGGGGGGAATGTGGTAGGCGAAGGCCTATGATCCACGCTGATTGAACTAGGCAGGCAGGCCTAAGCAGCTTGACCTGTAATTGAAGCCTGTGGTTAGGCCCAGAGGAATGAAACCCCCCCCAACCCCCAATATTGCCTCCATAGAATTGAAACTTAATTCAGCTTAACTGAACACAGCTAAGCAGAAACGAAACTTAGAAAAGACAGTAAACAACTTTAATTAATACTGATAAGATGTGTAAAGCTTCTATGGAATTAATTAACTGTTGAGAGAAAGGTTACAGTGCCCTGCTTTCCCACATATTCCAGCTGGTGAGCGACCTTGGAGGAGAAAAGTATCAAAGTTGGAGAACTGACCATTGTAATTGGGACTGTAAGGGGGGGAAGCAGGTGCTGAGCCCAGTCAAGGGCCCTCATTGGATAGCTACGTAACGGTACCGGGACCAATAGAAGGTGTAAGAAGGGTTACCGAGACCAATGAAAAGTTTGCCTATGTCTAGAATGGGAAAGAACAGTATAAAAGTTGTTGTTTTGCTAACAGCCATTGCTCAGCCATTTTGAATGTGATTCTGCTTGAGTCTTGTGCACAAATAAATGATTTGGACCTTCTGAACAGACTCCTGGTATTATTGGGTTGTTTGCTCCCTGCTGCTACAGGGTAAGGTTTGCCTCTTTGCGGATGATACTAAAATCTGCAATAGAGTAGACACACAGGAAGGTGTAGATAACATGAGGAGGGATCTAGCTAAGCTTGAAGAATGATCTAGAATTTGGCAGCTGAGATTTAATGTTAAAAAATGCAAGGTCATGCATTTGAGCTGCAGCAATCCAAAGGAGCAATATAGTATAGGAGGTAAAGTGCTTTATCCACAAAAGCAGAGCGGGACCTAGGCGTGATTGTGTCTGATGATCTTAAAGAAGCTAAACAGGTAGAAAAGGTGACAGCAAAAGCTGTATGGGTGCATAGGGAGAGGAATGACCAACAGAAGAAAGAAAGTTATAGTACCTCTGTATAAGTCTTTGATGTGACCTCATTTGGAGAATTGTGTGCAATTCTGGAGACCGCACCTTCAAAAGGATATAAACAGGTTGGAGTCGATGCAGAGGGTGGCTACTAAAATGGTTAGTGGTCATCATTATAAAGCATATGAGGGCAGACTTAAGGATCTTAATGTGTATACTTTAGAGGAAAGGCGGGATAAAGGTGATATGATTGAGACATTTAAATACCTCCATGGCATAAATGCACAGGAAGAGAGCTTCTTTTGATTGAAAGCAATCTCTGCTACGAAGGGACATAGGATGAGGCTGAAAGGGGATAGATTCAGGAGTGATATGTGGAAATATTTATTTATTTATTTATTCATTCATTTTACAGTTTTTATATACTGCACTATTCGACATCAGCGCGGTTTACATGGAACAGAAAAATCAGAACATGTACATAGTTCTGTGTTACAAATAACAGGTCAGAAAAACTTGGGTAACAGGGGAAACTATTTACATACTGGAGACAGAGAGCAGCTATGACTATGAGAAACTATGTTCTTTATGGAAAGAGTAGTAGATATGTGGAATAGTCTCCCAGTCGAGGTGGTAGAGATGAGGACAGTATCTGAATTCAAAAAATCACGGGATAAACACAGAGGATCTCTAAAGGAAAAAAAGGGGACTCTTGTAGTGGTTGTTATGAAAGGGCAGACTAGATAGGCCATGTGGTCTTTTTCTGCCATTATATTTCTGTTTCTATTTTTCTAAACTTAGGAAATACAGTAGAGGAGTAGGCTAATGGTTAGAACAGCTAGGTTTCAAGCCCCACTGATGTGCATCTCATAGACTTGGGGAAGTTACTTAACCCTCCATTACCCTGAGTACAAATTTAGATCGTAAGTTCCACTGGGAGCAGGTAAATATTTACTATATCTGAATGTACATTCTGGGCATTTTTAAAGACATGGCTGTTTGTAAAACATTTTATTTCCTTTGAGTAATCGGTGGATCAATCTAAATCTAGTCAAATAGGAAATGTGTTGATTATAATTATACAGGTTTGCAGACCTGGAAACTATGTAAATGCAGGTTATCAAGATATTCAGTGCCACTAACACGGTTTGCATTGAGGTCTTCCGGAGCAGAATGGAGGCAGTACCTATCACCAGGCCCGTACCTAGCCCTGTGCAAGCGGTGCAGCCGCACAGGACGCAGAGACTTAAGGGGCGCATTTTAGCTTTCTTCCATTGCCTGCCACTGCCACTTTTTCTTCTCTCAGCGGCGGCAGGCAACGAAAGAAAGCTAAAATGCGCCCCTTAAGCTTTCTGCCGGCATGCTAAGCAGATCATTCCCTCCCTGCTCTTGCCGGCAATTTGCACATCGGGCACGCCTCTTCTCTCCCGCCGGGGGGTGGGGCGTGCACCCGATGTGCAAGTCACACAGGGCACGATCTTCCCTCGGTACGGCCCTGCCAATCACTAACCGGGCAGCGGCGATAGTGAGCCACTGCTCAGTTATTGACCTATGGGTAAAGTTAGGTACCGCAAAGGCTGGCCTAACTTTACCCACGGGAGCTAATTGGGCAGTGGCTCAGTATCACCGTTGCCTGGTTTTCGTCCGGGCTATGAAGAAACCCAGATAGTCAATGCTAGTGTGGTAGGCTATGGCCTGTAAACTAGGCCTAGACCCCAACACCCACCTGAGACTAGTACTGAAAAGAACCAGAGTTTGAGAAACTGCTTTAAACTGCTTTTGACTGCTTTTGAAACTGTTTTTGAAAAGTCTGTATAATTTCTCTATGCTGATGACAGACATGTTCCTGCATTCTCTGAGCTAGTAATGGCCTTGAAGTAGAAATGTATCTATGTTTAAGACTATGCCTTTGTTAGAAGAGTTTGAGAAGGGAGAACAGGGAGCTAGGCCCAGAGAGGGTCTCCGATTGGACAGGTGCAAGGGGGCGTTGGGACCAATAGAAAGTTTGCCTGTATCAAACTGTGAAAATTATATATAAGGAATTTGTTTCTGTACTCCATTGCTCAGTCCTTTTTGGATACTTTCCTGTCTGAGCCTGTGCACAATAAATTGGCTTAGAATCTGCAATTGACTCCTGGTTTTATTCATTGCGTGCAATTCACTGCTACACTAGTAGCCGGATATGGTCCTGGTATTGAAAATCCAGGATTAGTAATCAACAGCAATGGCTATGCACTTTACAAGCACTAGCCGCCACCGCTGAATATCTCCCTTATAATTTCTATTTTTACTTTGTATTATAATTTTGTACTTTATTTTTTTGCATTGTAATTTTGGTTGATTGTAATTTTTAATTTATATTTCATTTATGTACCCTTATTTTTATTTTTTTTGTAAGCTACTCTCAGCTATTGGTATGGGCAGGTTTCAAGAAACTGGATAACATTGAATTAATTGTAACTTGTTTTGAACCTCTGAGAAAAGGCCTGAGTTAAATTCCACTTCTTTTTTATAGCTTACCATGAAAAATAAGTAATTTCAAAAATGCAATATGTGCTGTTGAGTCAATGCTGAGTTTCTGGTTACCCAGTGCCTGGTTTCACTTCTACCGATATATACATTTAATTTTGACTGTTATATGTTGTTTATTTAATCATTCATTTTTATGTAGCTTTATAACTCACAATAATATCATCATTCTATGCATATGTTTTCCTCACAGTTTCATTATACTCTCCAGAGTACAGGCTTGCTATTTGACTCTTTTTGGATGCGATCATAGCATAACCGATGGGACTGCATTATTATTTAGCTTTAACATAGCTCTATTGCATTGATTCTGACCGCTTTCTTCTTGCATTGTTACTTTCATACTTCTGCCTGTTCAGTGGCAATATTATAAGAACATAAGATATGCCATACTGGGTCAGACCAAGGTCCATCAAGCCCAGTACCCTGTTCCCAACTGTGGCCAATCTAGTCATACGTACTGTCACGCCCTTAGCCCCTTACATCAGTATGGAGGGGCGTGCTTCTTATTGGAGTACTTCACCTTTTAAAGGCCTTTTCCTAACTGGTTGCTTTTTTAATGCATTATGGGAAAGGTAGTTCAGTTAGATGTTATGTGGCCTCAGGTAAAGAAAAAACACCTTCTTGTAGTTGGGTTGAGTGGTAGGCAAATGACAGAAATTAACCATTGAATACACACGCTAAGGTTCCAAATTTTCACCTTTTTAATGTTTCATCAGGATTCTTGTATTTCAACACAGGATACAATTTGAACTCAAACAAAACAGCTTTCTTCAGCTTAAATATTCAATACTTCTAACAGCACATGCCACCAGGCATGGCTTGCCGTGCAGTCCAAAACAAACAGGAACAAAACTTTAAACCAGGTTTCTTTTCCTTCAGTCCAGAACAGGGCCGTCCCGTCCACTGAGCAAGAATGGTTTTTGCACAGGGCCCCGCGTTTCAGGGGGCCCCGCGCAAAGAACATTCTGCTTTTTTAAAAATTAAATTTAAAAAAAAAAAACTGGCTGCTGCCACCGCAGCAGCAGCAGAATGGAGTGTCCCGCGGGGCCCCCTCTGCCCGGCTGAGCCCCTCTGCGCCGGCTTTCAGATACGCGAAAGGAGAGTGTCGCCCTCGCGTCTCTGTTAAGCCTGCAGGGGCTGATGGGAAATTTCCCATTTGCCCCTGCGGGCTTAACAGAGACGCGAGGGAGACACTCTCCCTTCGCGTATCTGAAAGCCAGCGCAGAGGGGCTCAGCCGGGCAGAGGGGGCCCCGCGGGACACTCCATTCTGCTGCTGCTGCGGCGGCAGCGGCAGCAGCCAGCTTTTTTTTTTTTTTTTTTTTTTTCCATGAGCCGATGGGGGGGGGGGTTAGGACTGGTAATTGGCTATGGCGGGGGTTAGGTCTTGGCGTGTGGTGGGCGGTGGGCTGGTGGGGGGGGTAGGGCTGGTAATGGGCTATGGGGAGGGGGTTAAGACTGGTAATGGGCTGTGGGCTGATGGGGCTGTCTGGAAATGGGTTGATGGGGGGTTAGGACTGGTAATGGGCTATGGGGGGGGTTAGGACTGATAATGGGCTATGGGGGGGCTAGGACAGGAAATGGGCTGATGGGGAAGGGTTAGGACTTGAGGTAGGCTGATGGGGTTAGGACGTAATGGGCTGTGGGCTGTTGAGGGGGTTAGGACTGGTAATGGGCTATGGGGGGGTTAAGACTGGTAATGGGCTGTGGGCTGATGGGGGCTGTCTGAAAATCAGGTGATGGGGGTTAGGACTGGTAATGGGCTATGGGGGCTTAGGACTGATAATGGGCTATAGGGGGCTAGGACAGGAAATGGGATGATGGGGAGGGGTTAGGACTTAAGGTGGGCTGATGTGGTTAGGACTGGTAATGGGCAGTGGGCTGATGGGGGCGTTGACTGGAAATGGACTGATGGGGTTAGGACTGGAAGTGGGCTGATGGGGGGTTAGGACTGGTAATGGGTTATAGGGGGGTCTTAAACTGAAAATGGGGTGATGGGGGTTAGGACTGGAAGTGGGTTGATGGGGGGCTAGGACTGGTAATGGGTTGGGGGGTTGCTAGGACTGGAAATGGGCTGAGTAGAAGGGGAGGCTTGAACTGCAAATAGCTGATGGGGAGGGGGCTTGGAATGGAAATTGGCTGTGAGGGAAGGGAGCTAAGACTGAAAATGGGCTGATGGAGCAGCTAGGATAGGACTGGAAATGGGCTGTTGGGGGAGCTAAGATTGGAAATGGGCTGTGGTGGGAGCTTGAATTGAAATGGACTCATGGAGGGGCTAGAACTGGAAGTAGGCTCATGGGGGGCTTGGACTGGAATTGGGCTGAGTGGAGGGGAGCTAGGATTTGACATGGGCTGATTGTGGGCTAGGAAATGACTAGAAATAGGTTGATGGGGGGCTAGGATTGGAAATGAGCTGATGAAGGGACTCAGACTGGAAATGGATGGGGGAGCTAGGACTGGAAATGGGCTGATGGGGGGCTAGGACTGGAAATGGGCTGATGCAGGGACTAGAAGGGAATGGATGCTGGGTGAGACTGGAACTAGAAGGGAGCTGATGTTGGGGGAGGATTAGAATGGGATGGGGCTGGGAGAGTAAAATGGAGAGGGGAAAAATATTTTGTGTGGGAGGGATGAAAAATCTACAATTGGCCGGGAATTGGGAGAGTAAGTGGGGATTGAGGATGGAGGGGTAAAATTTGTGTGGATGAAATAGGAACGAGGAAAGAGCAAAAGGAGAAAGATTAGTATGTTAAAGCAGATGTAGAGAGAGAGAATGGAAATAAAAAACTAGAAGAGAGAAGAAAGGACAAATGGACAGCAGACGATGGAGAGTTAGCAGAAAACATGAAGAAACCAGAAGAAAGTGTCTGGAGCAATTGCAACTGAAAAAAAATGCACAAAAGCTAGAAAGATATCTCTTTATTTTGAATTTATTAACTGGAATATGAAAGCTCTGGGAAATGTGCATCATTAACGTCTGCGCTTTGGTACAAGAGGAAATTAATTTATAGTTTTATTTCTGCAGTGTTGTTGTACATTCCAAGTTTGGCTTTTGGGGTTCCCAGTTTAATTATTGCCTTCCTGTTTCTAAATCTTGATTCCTTGTTTGGTGATGGTCTATGTTCTGCATGTGTAACTGAGCTGAGGTATTCTGTTTATGTAATTCCTATTTGACATTGCCACTTGTTCTCTTTCCCCAGTATTCTCTGAAATGTATTGGTTTAATATTTGCAGTGTTGCCTTTTGATAGGTAGGGTATGGTGCTTTGTGAGTCCTGGTAATGCTGTCAGGATACGGCGGGTTTGCTATGGGTTCTAAATGGGCAGCGTTTGTAGTAGTTCCTAATGTGCTTGGCGGGTGGCACTGGATTAAAGTAATGTAGAAATCTTTTAGTCTTTCTTTATCCATACACTCATTAAGAGACATGTTTACTAAAAGTTAGTGTATGGTAACATTATGCAAATATTTATGCAAATAAGGCCACTTATGCAAATGAGGCCCCGCACCGAGTCTCCACACATGGCCCCGCACCCCTCTTGAGCCGCCCCTGGTCCAGAACTATACCTGACAACTTTGTCTTCTTAAACACAGCAAAACTTCTTACAGGCAGTTAAACTCTCACTGGTAGGAAAATCACTTTACAGGGTTTTCTCAGTATTTAGCCAAATAAACCTTTCTTACTTTCTCTGTTGGTACAGCTTCAGATGGAGCACAGCACTCTTCACAGCTGTTCTCAAGTGTAATTAAGTAGCTTCAGCTTTTCACAGTAAAACACTTCTCCTGAACTGAGAACCTTCACAAGCTGAACACGGTTCTTAGGGCTATCGTACATTGGAGGTTTTTCCCTTTAAGGTTGACTCCCTTTCAACCCCTCTGAATTGGCAGACTGGCATACAGAACAATCCATACATGAATCCTCTTCTACCAAAGGTAAATCTGGGTCACTCAGTTGCATTGGCTCAGTCTCTGACTCAGACTCAGATAGCTTATCTGACTGCTTTCCGTTATGGTTAAAGCTGTCTCTAGCAACTCTGTAGTGCTCCTTATTAGATAAGCTTCTAGGACTCATACCTTGGTCAAAGCTTGTATCAGCTTCCCCTCTTTCATGCTCTGGCCACCATTCACCTCGTCCTGTTCTCCACCCTGTGTTCCAGGTTCCTGCTGTTCTTACTGTTCCATTCCTTCTCCAGAAAGCATTCCAACTTGGTTCTCTTTCTCTCTCATCAGCAGCTCTCCTTGTGCTGTCGTCCTCTGTGCTGTCTCTGCTCTTCCTGCTGTTGCTGCCTCTGCTGCTGTGTGCTGTTCTCTGCTCCGGCTGCTTCCCTGCTGTTCTCCCATCTGAATAAACAGAGCTAAACTTAAACCTCTCAGGGACATGCTCCACCCTCTCTCCTCTCAGGTGAGAAAGATCAAATTCCCTCGTGGCAGCTGAATGATTAGGGAATGCAGTGACGTAAGGGTTCCCTACCCTGGGCTTGCATTCCCTCACCTTTTCACCACTAGGGGCATGCTGTAACTTATTGCAGCCAGGAATTACCTGTTTTCTAGGTACAATGGGGGTTTTATGTCCTTGACCTTTTAAAATAGGAGCTTTGTTAGGGTAAATTCCTTCTACTGATCCCTATCTCCTAGGTCCTGATAAGCTTCCTTATCACATACCCTCCTGCCCAAGATATTACGGGCTGCCGGAGGTTGCAAGTGTTCTTCCGGACAGACCGTAATTCTCGAGAGGGCATCAGTATTGTTGTGTAACCAATCGGCCGGCTGTTCTACGCTGGGGATATCATCCGGCAGAGACCTCTCTTGCCAAGACCTAAGCACATTTATGTGGTAAGTCTGCCTACGCCCTTTAGTGCTTTCTACCACATAGGACACTGGGCTCACTTGCTTAACGACCTTCCAGGGCCTTTTCCATTGTGTTTCAAACTTGGGGGTGGCGCCTGCAACTTGTACCAGGACTTTTTCTCCTATGCCTAGCTGGCGAGGCTTGGCCCGTCAGTCATACCGCTCCTTCTGGCGCAGCTGACTGTCCTGCAAATTTCTCACAGCTACCTGTGAGGCCCTATTTAACCGTGCTCTTAGGTCCCTTAAAAATTGAGGAACTCCCTTGCCCTCTTGTTCCGGGTCTAACCACTGTTCTCTTAATATGTCTAAGAGACCACGAGGGGCTTGACCGTACATGAGCTCATAGGGAGATACGCCTAGGGAAACCTGAATCCGTTCCCGGCAAGCGTATAGGACAAAAGGTAACAACATGTCCCATTCCTCCATGTTTCAAACTAACCCTCTTCGTAACATCTGTTTCAAGGTTTGATTTAATCTCTCCACCAAACCATTTGTCTGGGGATGATAAGCAGATGTTTTTATGTGATGAATCCCAAAAGCATCCCAGACCTGGGCCAAATACTTTGATACAAAGTTGGTCCCACGGTCTGTCAAAACTTCTCTGGGGAAACCTATTTCACAAAATAACTTTATCAATTCTAAAGCTATTGTTTTTGCTGAGATATTCCGTAAAGGAACGGCCCAGGGAAACCTGGTAGCCTGATCCACCATTACTAAGATGTACTGGAAACCTTGGGGCATTTTATTTTATTTTATTTATTTATTTAAACAGTTTTGTATACCGCCTTATCCTTCAATCAAAGCGGTCACAATACAATTGGGGGAAACATTTAACACGCGGGATATGAGACACATACACTAATACTTACAGGGAACATGGGCAATGGAGGGTTAAGTGGTTTGCCCAAGACCACAAGGAGCATCTGTGGGACTAGAAACCCCAGTCCTTCCAGCCCAAGGTTGCTGTCCTCTAGTGGGATTTGAACCCCCGACCTTCTGGCCTGAAGTACCTTGCCCCAACCACTAGGCTACTCCTCCCCTCATATGGGCTCCTCCCCTCAATGAGAGAGTTTTAACCAGGGGGCCTACTATATCCATTGCGATACACCCTATGGGGTCTGTTATGATGGGAGATGGAATTAGAGGCATGACTGGGGGTCGTGCAGCTGTGACTCGCTGGCATGCCGGGCATGCGGCACAGAACTGGGCGGTTTCTTTAAAAACACCCGGCCAATAAAAGCGTATCAGAATCTGATCTAGGGTTCCCTGCACCCCTTTATGGCCTCCCACTGGGTGATCATGGGCAAGTCTCAAAACTAACCCCTTAAAAGTTGTGGGTACCACTAGCTGTTTCCTGACAGTACCAGTACGGGGGTCCTGACTTTCCCTATACAATATGTTGTTGTCTAGTAGGAATCTGGGAAGGACATCCCGTACCTCTCGGGCATACTTGCAGCCAGCCCGCCCCCAGCAACACTCCTGCCCAATCGGGGCAGTGGGAGACCCGACCCGCGGCTGCAAACCCGTGAAAAGCGGCGTCCCTGTTCCGAGGGAGCCGCTTGCAGCCAGCCCGCCCCCAGCAACACTCCTGCCCAATCGGGGCAGTGGGAGACCCGACCCACGGCTGCAAACCCGTGAAAAGCGGCGTCCCTGTTCCGAGGGAGCCGCTTGCAGCCAGCCCGCCCCCAGCAACACTCCTGCCCAATTGGGGCAGTGGGAGACCCGACCTGCGGCTGCAAACCCGTGAAAAGCGGCGTCCCTGCGGGGCGCGCCCGCGCCTGGTGGGCCCGCGCCTGTGGGCCTCGCCAGAGGGCCCTTTGGCGTGGCCCTTAGGTGCGGCACGAAGGCGAGCAGAAGGAAACAACCAAAGGTAACAGCAGTGCCGTCAACATCTCATCAGAACCAACAAAGGAGCAGACCGAGGCGAAGGGCGTCAGAACCGCAAGTAGAATCCTCACAAAACAGCACACATTTCCTACCACCAAACCGTCTCTTTCACTACCCACACCCTAACGGATCCGGCTCTCCCTCCACGGGACAGGCTCCCTCCACGGGACAGGCTCCCTCCACGGGGACAGGCTCCATCCAAGGGGACAGGCTCCCCCTACAGGACAGGCTCCCTCCAAGGGGACAGGCTCCCCCTACGGGACAGGCTCCCTCCACGGGACAGGCTCCCTCCATGGGGACAGGCTCCCCCTACGGGACAGGCTCCCTCCACGGGACAGGCTCCCTCCACGGAGACAGGCTCCCCCTATGGGACAGGCTCCCTCCACGGGACAGGCTCCCTCCAAGGGGACAGGCTCCATCCAAGGGGACAGGCTCCCCCTACGGGACAGGCTCCCTCCATGGGGACAGGCTCCCCCTACGGGACAGGCTCCCCCCATGGGACAGGCTCCCGCACCGAGTGCAGCTCTCCCCAATCGGGGGATTTGAGCGGCGACAAGTGCACAGCCAGCCAACAGCAAAGTGCTGTCCAATCGGGGCAGACTCGGGGCCGTATAAAGAACTGCACGGCAAGAAGGCGCACAAAGGAACTACAAAGGGAAAATCACAGCCGCCAGTACACCAGAAGAAAACCAACAGAATAACAGAAGAAAAGCAACAGCAAAACAAGCAACAGTGGAAGACTTAAGAAAAACAGGCATCACCCTAACAGAACATCACAAAAGACCAACATGCGCGCCACATACTTCCTCCCACTCTACCTACTCGTCACACAACTCCTCCCACCAACCGCACACCTCCAATACCCACAAGCAAACATAACATGGTACCCACCAACAGCACTGCCATATTTAGAACCACAGCACACACACAAAGAAACACTCATAACTTCCCAGACAAAACGACCAGACACAAATCAAACTCCCAAACCTACACAAAGGAAGCACATGTAACAGCAACCTCCTCAACAAAGACAACAACGATTGAGCTCATAAACGCCAGATCAGTCTGCAACAAGATACACACTCTTGTAGACCACATAGAAGAGCGACAGCCCGACATAATATGCATCACAGAGACATGGCTCAGCCCTACCGACAATGTACTACTCAACCAACTAGTACCGGACAACTACTCAGCGTACAACTGCCCACGCACCCACAAGCGTGGAGGAGGAGTCCTAATAATAGCAAAGACAAACCTAAAGTTCAAGACACAGAGCTTCACCAATACACAGCAATGTAACACAATCAGCATCAAGAACAAAAACATTGCAATCTGCCTAACCTACAGAGCACCCAGAGCTCCACCCGACGAATTAGCCTTCACACTCTAAGAAGCCTGTGCCATAACAACAAACAACAAACCAGCGCTACTGATTGGAGATTTCAACCTCAAGTCCACCAATGCCAAAGACGCAGAGGCCTTCCTTCAAGCAATGACATCACTTCAATTCACACAGATAATCAATGCACCAACGCCCAGACATGGATCATCCCCAGACCTCATCTTCGCATCCAATTACCTAACATCAAGAGACCTAATTTCTCCACCCACCATTACCCCAGTGCCATGGTCTGACCATTACTTAATCGAGACAAAGCTGCGATCACAAGAGGACCAGACAAACGAAAGAGCAAACATCTCACACACACAAAGACGATTCAAGCATTTCGACAGAGACAAATTCATACAGGACACAATACAACACTTGAACATTACTACAGATGACCTGGAGGAACAAGTTTCCAGCTGGAACAGCATCTTAGCTAACGCCGCCAAACCATCGGGTGGCAGGCACGAGAAACACCACCACAACAGGAGACAAAACAAACCATGGTACTCAGCAAAAATACGACGGGAAAAGAGGGAGCTCAGGAAGATTGAACGGAGATGGAGAAAAAACAAAACAACAGCCGACCAACATCTTTACCTAACAAAACAAAAACAATACAACAAACTCATCAACCAATCAAAGAGGGAATTCCACACAAACATGATAAATACTTCCATCAACAAACCCAGAGAACTTTTCGAAATAGTCAAGATCCTAACAAAAGAGCAAACAACAGAAGGGGAAGTACAAATTGATCCACAGGAATTTGCCGACCACATCAAAGACAAATTTCACTCCACAGAATGCACAACACCCAGTGGGACCACCAGGACAGACGCATACACCAAAACCTGGGGCACCTTCTACTCACCCTCAACTGAGCAGATATCCCACATCATCTCTACAATCAACACAAGCACTGCTCCTACAGACCCATGCCCAGTGTCATGGGTAAAAGCCACCAAATCAAACTTCATCCACACCATACATAAAATAGTACACAACTCACTCACTCAAGGACTCATGCCAAAGCAACTAAAGCTTGCCTCAGTAAGACCAATCACAAAGAAAACAACTCTCGACAAAAAAGATCCAGCAGCATACCGACCAATCTCCAGCATACCCTTCCTGGCAAAAATCATCGAAAAAACGGTTCAACTACAACTCCAGGAACACATCGACAAATATGAAACACTCGACGACAACCAACACGGCTTTCGTCCCAACCATGGAGTCGAAACGCTACTGATCTACCTCTTCGACAGCATCCTAAGAATAATTGACAACACCAGGAATGGAATCATAATGATCTTCATCGACATCTCCTCAGCCTTCGACACAGTGGACCACAACACGCTCCTGGAAAGACTAAAAAACACTGGTTTTCACGGTATCACATTGGAATGGTTCCACTCATACCTAACCGAAAGACAGCTACAGGTCAAGGTGGGACACAACACCTCCCGACCCATAAATGTCCATCAAGGAGTACCTCAAGGATCTGCACTCTCAGCACTCCTATTTAACATCTACATCCAACCAATCTGCAACATCATGAAAGAGAACAACATTCAATACACAATATATGCAGACGACATCATGATATACACCCCGATATCAATCGACAACCCGGACTTCTCTAAGATAACAGACTGCCTTACCCAAATGACGAGTTGGTGTCAAAACAACAACCTCGCAATAAACTACAACAAGACCGAAGCTTTAATCATCACTCGGAACCAAAGCTTCATACACCCGCCAAATATCAAGATACAAAACACTACTATACCAATAAGATCAGAAGTGAGATACCTCGGAGTTACTCTGGACAATAAACTAAACCTCAAGCCACACATCAACAAAACAATCCAAAACGTCTACTACAAAATGCGAATCATCAGGAGACAGAAACCACTCCTCGCCCTAGAACACTTTCGTACCGTCTGTCAAGCACTGATAACCCCACTACTGGACTTTTGCAATCCGATATACCTTGGACTCCCGAAACAAGTCCTCAAACCACTCCAGCTAGCACAAAACACTGCAGCACGAATAATATCCGGTACTGCAAGACAGGAACACATCACACCTACCTTAAAGGACTTACACTGGCTCCCAATCGGTGCACGCATCAGATACAAAACTATCATAAACCTATTCAAGATAAATCAGCACGCATCAGCCAACAGCCTGCACACCCTCATACAACCAGACACCAGCACACGTCCTAGAAGAAAACAAACACACAACCGAGTCAGCACCCCAAGTGAATTCAAACACACACGCAAGGACACAACAGACAGAGCACTCTCCATGGCTGCTCCAACAATATGGAACAAACTACCGGACGAGTTGAGGGCAACTACAGACCTCAAAGACTTTAGAAAACAGCTAAAAACCATGCTGTTCATAGAACACTATGGACACATCACATAACCTCAGAGAATGTATAACAGCACATGATACCGCCTAAACACTGTATGTATAGAAAATGTTTTTGCATCACTGTATATAGCCCATATTGTACATAGCTCAAACCACTCTAGCACACAATACAGCACACATTGTACATAGCTCAAACCAATCTAGCACACAATACAACACACACTCAACTAAATATCACCCTCACTGCATGTTTAACACTCTCACTTTACCCGATTGTTTGCTGTGATACCACCTTGATTAATAAGATAAGGCGGTTTAGAAATACTGTTAAATAAATAAATAAATACTCAAATGCTCGAGTAAGGGCTGGATCTGCTCTGCTTCCCTGCTGTTCTCCCATCTGGATAAACAGAGCTAAACTTAAACCTCCCAGGGACCTGCTCCACCCTCTCTCCTCTCAGGTGAGAAAGATCAAATTCCCTCGTGGCAGCTGAATGATTGGGGAATGCAGTGACGTAAGGGTTCCCTACCCTGGGCTTGCATTCCCTCACCTTTTCACCACTAGGGGCATGCTGTAACTTATTGCAGCCAGGAATTACCTGTTTTCCTGGTACAATGGGGGTTTTATGTACTTGACCTTTTAAAATAGGAGCTTTTGTTAGGGTAAATTCCTTCTTCTGATCCCTATCTCCTAGGTCCTGATAAGCTTCCTTATCACAGTACCTAGCAGTTTCCCAAAAGACACAGGTTCCACAATGCTTGTATTGGGTCAAACATTGATATCCTGGGTCCCTTGTTATTAAAGGTTGATGGACCTTTCCTCCAGGAACTTGTCCAAACCTTTTTAAAACCCAGCTACACTAACAGCCTTTACTACATCCTCCGGTAATAAATTCCAGAGTTTGATTACACAATGAGTGAAAAAATATTTTCTCTTAATAGTCTTAAATAGTTTACCCTGTAGCTTCATTGCATGTCCCCTAGTCTTTCTATGTTTTGATATATGATTCCTGTGGAATAATTTTCTCAGCATTATTATGATTCAATATACATTTTTTGTTTGTCTATTGCTATTCGTGTGTGTGCATATTTATATAGATGAACTCTGATATTTTATAATGTGATGTTTATTTGTAACTTTCAGGAGATGTAACTTATTTCTATGGTTTTATGGCTATCCTGTGTTGCATACCTAACTCCTAATGCAAGTGTAAATCAAAACCTGGCCATATTGGGTTTTATTACAATTTTATCACAAAACAAATGTGTATACATTTTTCAAATGTTAGTATACATTTCTTTTTGTTTCTTTTTTTCATTTGGACAGTGTTCCCTGTTTTGTACTTTACTCAAAATACTGATGCCACACTTGAATGCATTTACAGAACTATTACACATGAAGTTATTTAAACCCAAATGGGTGTAATTTTACAAGAAATGGGCGTCCAAAATGAGCGATGTGAATGTGCGAATGGCAGGGACATATAAATTGCAATTACAGAACTGAGCAAATCTGAAGGTCCCCATGGTCGGCATGTCTAAGTGCAGGTGTTCCAAAAAGTGCATGTCTGAAGGCATTCAGGGGCATGGTCAGAGAAGAAAAAGGATGTAGAAGCCCAAAGCATATTTCGTATAGCATTCTGGACTTGTCGGGTGTGGCAGCCAGACGGCCCAGCATAGACCTGCTATCCAGCACGAATAGGTAGGCGACTTTGTTGTCCATTCTGACCATGAATGCGATTGTGGTAGGAGGAGTTTGAAATCAAAAGAGAATCAGAGAAAGAGAATAGTCTGCCTGTCGTCTGCTACATGACATACTCAGTGATTCCCTGTGTCACAACCCTGCGCCCCATATGTCCATCCTTGCTGACCAATTCCCAATAGGCACCCCTTGATCCCATACCCCCTTCTCGGCCACAGGCACCACTCAACCCGCCCCCCACTGGTGGCTCCAGACCCCCTCTCCTTGCATCTGCACAAGTCCCCCTTGTCTGTGCCCAAGCAGTCAAAGTGGTAGTCTGCGTGTGTCTTTGTGTGCAGGACTGAAGAAGCTGCGGAGAATGCGAAACTGCATCAGTACAGGTCCCATTGTCTGTATGTCTGTTTGCATCTGTCTGTGCCCACATCTCACATAGCACACAGCACTGCATGTTAGTGGTGGTAGCACATGGTTGCTGATAGTGGGTGAGAGGGGTGCCTGGTGGTGGTCCCCACGGTGTTGATGGAGGCAAGTAGAAATGCATGTGAACTGGTGCTTCGGCACAGCAATTGATGAAAAGCTGGAGAGGGAGTGCAGGAAAGTGCACAGAGGGCACCCATATCACAGGGTATACTGGCGAAGGGCTCACTACATGGGGTTCACTGATGAACACTGCCTGGCACAGTTCAAATTTGATAAAGCTGCCATACACCAGCTGTGCTAGGAGCTAGAGCAAGATCTCAGTGCCAGCACAGAGAGGTCATCCCATCCCTGTGCATCTAAAGGTTACTATTGCTTTCACATTTCTGGAAAGTCATTGAAAGGCCACCATTGGATTTTCCCAAAACTTTCAAACCACTTGTAATTAAATCATTTTTTTGTCGGGACCAGCCGGCATGAATGAGGAGAGGAAAAATGCCCCCCCCCCCCTCAGCGTCGGGAAGGCCCTTTTATTCAACAAGTATTAATCTCTATACCATTAATAATAGTGTAACAAACACTTATCTGAAGAAGCAGGCGATGTTTGTCTCACTGTAGGCAAACTTCGGGTTTCCAAAATACACGACATGCATGTTTCGGGCTTACAAAAAGCCCTGTGTCAAGTGTTCCCCATAGTTTTATCAAAACCATCGCCTCTGTGCATGACGTCAAACCCAACAGTCTCTTATTTTGTAGCAGAAATGGCAGCTGATTGGTTGAACAAACCATATGATAAAGGAAGGGGTTGGACAATGAAGTTTAAAATGGAAACCATGTCCATTCACATATATCCAAAACAGAGAGACAGCTCATATAACACTCCACCAGTCACATTCTAAATTGAGCCCCGTGGGGATCACTGTGTTGAGCTGAAAAATCCAACGTTGTTCATGTAGTTGAAGTCGGTGTTCCCAATCGCCCCCCCCCCCCCGGGGGGTCACAGGGACCCAGTCAATAACCTGCCATCTAAGGTCGCTGAAAATGTGTTGCATTTTAACACAATGATCCACTATAGGCGCAGAAAGGGACTTGTTACTTAGTCTGGAGGCATGTTCGCCCAAACGAATCCTCACCGGGCGAATCGTTCGGTCTATGTAGGTTAGATCACATGGGCAGACCAACATATAAACCACGAAAGACGTTTGACAGGTGGAAACCCCAGAAAAAAGGAAAGATTTTCCGGTGGTTGGATGTGACCATCAAGCACCCTCTATAGTAGTGGAACAATATTTACAATTCTGATAAGCCCAATGGTCTTGTCTATGTCCTGTCTGAAGAGAAGATGGTAGTCGTGCGTGAACCAATTTGTCATGTATATTCTGACCTCTTGTGTAAGCCACTCTAAGAGGTTTCTGAAAGCAAGAATGCAAATGTATGATGTGCCAATATTTTTTCTTCAAGAGGCTAGTAACCTGTGCTGTGTGAGTCATAAAAGGGAGTACTCCCATTACAACATCCGAATCTTCCGTTACTTTGGAATGTGAACCAAAATCTGAAGTGCCCAACAGCCATTCTCTATGAGAAAATCGCGCTCTAACATATGCTTTTTGGATCACTTTGTTAGGATATACTCTGTCCAAAAGGCGGGTGCGAAGAGCTTTTGCTTGAAGTTTATAATCCTCCAAAGAGGAGCAGATCCGGTGCAGACGTAGAAATTGACCATAAGGAAGACATCGCCGCAATGCGTCTGGATGATGACTATGGTATTGAAGTAAACTGTTTTGCTGGGCAGGTTTTCGAAATAATGTAGTGGAAAAACACCCATCACGTTTTTGAACCAGCATGTCAAGAAACTCTATTTGTTGGCTGCTGACATGGGCAGTAAATTGAATGTTGGATTTGATGGTGTTAATCCAGCTGATAAATATGTCCAGCTGCTCCTCCGTCGATGACCATAGCAAAAAAATGTCGTCCAAAAAACGAAGTCAAAGCTTCACATGTTGAAAATGCCTTGCTGGATAAATAAACTATTCCTCCATGGCTGCATTCTTGCTTTCAGAAACCTCTTAGAGTAGCTTACACAAGAGGTCAGAATTTACGTGACAAATTGGTTCACGCACGACTACCATCTTCTCTTCAGACAGGACATAGACAAGGCCATTTGCTACCCATCCCTCAGGCATTGTGTGAACAAAAACGTTTTCAACTTCTTACAAAACAATAACAGCCCTTCCTCCAACTGAATTTCAATATGGAGTGAGTTCTATAACACCAAAAGAGAGATTTAGCAGAAGAAACAGTGGTATGAACATCCCAAGACATCATTACAGCAGCAGAGGAGAGCATTTTTTATTTATATTCTTTTTTTCAGGGGGTTCTTTTATGCACTTTGAGATCAAAACACTCCAGTAGAAACAATAGAGTTGCAGGGCAGCACATCAAGTTGGACAGTGGCACCAGCCACAATACAGCAGGCTGCTGAACCATGAGATCAGGCTGGCAGTGGCAGAGGCAGCAGCAACAGAGAGGGGAAAAGGATGAGAAGGTTTTTCTTTCCTTTTTTAAGTTTTTGTATTTAGGGCTAAATACAGGAGTGGAGGAGTAACTGCTGGCTGCTAGCAGCCATCCCATGGCATTCAAGTCCATAGCCCTTGGACCATTGCTGAGACTGGTATCTCCTAGCTCTGTCTTCAGGGAGAAACATCATCACTAGAGACAAAGGACTCTTAGGCTCAAAGGACAAAATTCGACCCTCGAGGTAAGCCACTCTCTGGTGGGCCTTCGCCACAGGGCAAAGCCAAAGGACTCTTAGGCTGCACCCTTAGTGTGGTCCTGTTGTTGGTGGAGGTTATTTTAGCAAGGTATATTATTTGTTTATTTGGTACTTACATATTTTTGTTGTGATGAGTTTATTATGTAAGTGAGATGGTAAGATGCAATAGAAGAGTTAAGAGTCTTGAAAGGGCTAAAGGGGGTGGGTTTTGACTTCAATGTTGATACTAGGGTTGGTGGTCCCATCTTTGTGAAGTGATGTTGGGAGGAAATGGAAGGTCAGCCAATTAAAGTTGTAATTAGGATAAGGGTTATGACTCCTAAAGAAGAGAGCTAAGGATGAGAGTTGGTGGAAGTATGGGGCAAATCCTAATCGATGTTAAGGTTGAGAGATCTGTTCAATTGAAGGAAACTAATACATTGCAGAGGAAGACTAAATGGAATTTAGCATTATTGAATACTCATTCAGTACAATTTAAATGGCATTTGCTAGAGAATTTAGTATTGGAGTCACAGTTAGATTGAATATTTCTAACTGAAACTTGGATGAATGAGGGAGGTCCCTACAAAGTACTGTAATGCACCGTGGGTTATAAATATTTGTATATTCTCAAGAATGGTAAGAGGAGTGGTAGAGTGGCTTTTATGTTTAAGAACCAATGGAAGTTGACGCTGATAAAGATTTGTCTCCTGCATAAAGCAGAAGGTATGATGATGTATGGAGATTCTAATGATTTAGGGCTTTTAGTTCTGTATATTCCACCTCAGTTTTTAAGTAAGGAATGGGAGGATTTACTTTAACACATTTTAACACTTAGGATGCAATACGTATGACTTTTATACTTTAGATGATTTTAATGTACATATTGATGATAGTTCTCATGCACAACCTTTAGATTTATCAAGAAGCAACAGTTTGAATAGAACAAGGGGAAACAGAACGGTTTAAAATAAGCAAAAGTTTATGAAAAGGCTGCATACTTTCCCCCTACCTGTTTAATTTATATGCAGACAAATCATCAGAGAATCCAGACTGTATGAAGATAATCAAGGTGTGAAGATTGGTGGAAGACTCAAACATTTGCTGTGCTGATGATACCACATTACTGGCTGAAAGTGAAAATGATCTGAAATATCTGCTTATCAAGATCAAGGAACATAGTCTTAAAATGGGCCTGCATCTTAATGTAAAGAAGACAAAGATCCTGACAAATTGCAAAATCAATCATTTTCATTCTTGATAGAAAAGAAATAGAAATAGTTGACTACTTTAACCTGCTTGGATCAATAATCAATAAAGAAACAAGAAGCAATTAAGAAATCCAACAATGTATTGTTCTTTGCATAATGGCTATGAAAGATCTAGAAAAGATTCTCAAGTGCAGAGATGTATCTCTGCATACAAAGATTTGACTTATCCAGTCCATGGTATTTTCACTAACATCATATGGATGCAAAAGTTGGACAATAAAGGAGAAAGACAGGAATAAAATAGATGCCTTTGAATTATGGTACTGGCGAAGAATACAGTCAAACCTCGGTTTTCATGATTAATCCGTTCCAAAAAGTCTGACTAAAACCGAAACGGACTAAAACCGAAGCAAGATTTCCCATAGGAAATAATGTAAATTCAATTAATCCGTTCCAGACACCCAAAAATATTGACAAAAAGTACATTTTATATACATTTTATATATTTTTGGCAGACAAATTCTTTAAACTGCTGTGAAGGGAGAAAGATTAACAGCACAGTCAAGATTCTTCAGCAAAAAAACATCCTCAAATTTTTAAAGAAAACAGAAAAAAAAAAGAAGGATCAACAAAAAAAAAAGGCACCAGCCACAGCCACCGGAAACACCACTCTCCCGCTCAGCATGCGTTCCAGAGCCATGTGGCAATGGCTGCAGCAGCACGAGCTCCCGAAGTCTGAGCCAGCAGTAGAACAGCTCCTGTCACTTCTCTCAGCAAACACACAGATACCTTAGGACACCAATGTGATCGCTGACTCCGTCTCAACAGCATACCCCGCAAGAGAAAGAACTGCCTGCCACATTCATTCAACATCTCCTGCTTACCCCTCAACATCTCCTGCTACCTCCGAGCCTGAGGGGGCGCTCCAGAGAAAAGGCAGGCGGTGGAGAGATCGGGGCCTTCCTCTCTGCAATCCTTCCATGTCTGGCTCGAGGATGTTGCTCACCTGGGCAGGCAGTGTACTGTTTGCAGGCACACGCAACAGCTGGGTTTGAAGTCTGCCAATCTCCAGTCATCTCCAGATCTCCTTCACGCACACGCGATCGGTGAGTCCGGGGGGGGGGGGTAATGCTGCCGGGACTGGGCAGGCAGTGTACTCTGTTTGCAGGCACACGCACACGCGATCGGTGAGTCCGGGGGGGGGGGGGGTAATGCTGCCGGGACTGGGCAGGCAGTGTACTCTGTTTGCAGGCACACGCACACGCGATCGGTGAATCGGGGGGGGGGGGGCTGTACGAAAACCGAGGCTATCGACGAAAACCGAGACAACATCTGAGTGGGGAAAAGACGTCGAAAACCGAAACCGACGAAAACCGGGGCAACCGATAACCGAGGTTTGACTGTACTGTGTATATCACTGACTGCCCGAAGAACAAATAAGTTGATACTAGAGGATATCAAACTTAAGTTTTCTTTAGAAGCTCAAATGACAAAACTTTGACTTTCCTACTTTGGACACATCATACAAAGAGAAAGAAAGATCATTAGAAAAAGACATCATGTTTGGCAAGGTTGAAAGTCAATGCAAAAGAAGATCAGCAATGAAATGGATAGATACAATAACAGCAGCTCTATCAACAATTAGCCACCTGGGAGGTGTGTGGATCTCTTTAATTTGCCTTGGACTGCCTACCTGAGTGGTTCCCGACATTAGCTGCTGCACTGATTGATCACCTGCTGTGTAGCTGAGGGCTATAAAATCTACTGCCCTACCGCGGGACGCCGAGGTGTGTGGATTTCTTTAATTTGCCTTGGACTGCCTACCTGAGTGGTTCCCGACATTAGCTGCTACACTGATTGATCACCTGCTGTGTAGCTGAGGGCTATAAAATCTACTGCCCTACCGCGGGACGCCGAGGTGTGTGGATTTCTTTAATTTGCCTTGGACTGCCTACCTGAGTGGTTCCCGACGTTAGCTGCTGCACTGATTGATCACCTGCTGTGTAGTTGAGGGCTATAAAATCTACTGCCCTACCGCGGGACACCGAGGTGTGTGGATTTCTTTAATTTGCCTTGGACTGCCTACCTGAGTGGTTCCCGACGTTAGCTGCTGCATTGATTGATCACCTGCTGTGTAACTGAGGGCTATAAAATCTACTGCCCTACCACGGGACGCCGAGGTGTGTGGATTTCTTTAATTTGCCTTGGACTGCCTACCTGAGTGGTTCCCGACGTTAGCTGCTGCACTGATTGATCACCTGCTGTATAGCTGAGGGCTATAAAATCTACTGCCCTACCGCGGGACGCCGAGGTGTGTGGATTTCTTTAATTTGCCTTGGACTGCCTACCTGAGTGGTTCCCGACGTTAGCTGCTGCACTGATTGATCACCTGCTGCGTAGCTGAGGGCTATAAAATCTACTGCCCTACCGCGGGACGCGGTCGCGGGCGTCCCCTGGGGGCGTGCACCGAAGGGGCATGACCAAAGGGGCAGGCCACGCCCTTTTGGTGCCCCTTCGGTGCGCGTAGGTGCGAGAAGCGGTCCCTGTGATGGAGAAAAGGAAAAAGAAGTACCTGCCTATTGCTCAAGTTAAGGCTGTTAAGGTTGTCGGACCGATGGACGCTCACGTCCGGATGAGTGATCCTTCTCCTTCCGCCTTGACACCGAAGGATGGTGGATTGGATGTTTCTGGTGTGAGTACCTCTTCGTCTGTGTCTTCTCCCCGCGAAACAGGTTTCTCTCCGCCCTGCTTGGAGTTTGAGCATATGTCTGGGGAGGCTTCTCCACAGGTGAATGTGGTGGGGGCCGACCCAGGCTCAGTTCTGTTGCCTCCTACGTTTTTGAAAATTGATTCCACCTCAGAATTACCTCCGTCTTTGCCTTCAGTAATTACTTTTCCTGTAGTTGGGGAATCTCAGGCACCGCCAGAGAATGTTTCTTTAAAAGATATATGGGCAATTGTGTCTCGGATGGAGTTGGCTCTTGGACTCTCTTTAAAGAAAGTTTCTGAATTTTCTAAGGAAACGGTGGTGAAACTATCGGATCATGAAAAGAGAATCGCTTCGTTGGAAAAGTGGTCAGCAGTGCAGGAGTCAAAGGATTTACCTTATAAGGCTGTTTGTGAAAAACTTTCTCAGGACTCCTTTCTATTACATAGACAAGATGAGTTTTTGGAGAATTCCATTAGGTCTAAAAATCTACGTTTGTTAAACTTCCCTCAGACACATTACTTGTCGCCTTTAATACTTTTTCATAAATATCTTAAGGAGGTGCTGATGTTTACTGAAGTTGATTCTTTCAATGTTTCAAAAATTTATTATGTCCCTAAAGGTAAGATAGATACGGGTGGGGAAGTAGGAGAGGCTGGTCTTCAGTTTGACCGTGTGGTTTCCTCTTCTTTAGATATTTCACATTTTATTGAATCCGAAAGTGAAGAGATTTCCTCAAGAGCTACATTGTTGGTAATATTTTTATCTGAGATAGATAAGGAAAAGGTGTTACGTGCCTATTTCCCCAAAAAGAATGAGAAATTCTGTGGCCAAGTAATTCAAATTTTTCCTGATATCTCCCGGGCAACCCAGAAGCGATGCAAGGCCTTTCTGGAACTGCGTCCACGGGTTTTAGCCCTGGGGGCATCCTTTTATCTTAAATTTCCGTGCAAGTGCCATATTTGGTTTCAGGGTAAAAGATATGTATTTTTTGAGGTGGATCATTTATTGACTTTCTTGGATAGTAAGAATTAGGGTTTTTTTTTTGTAAGAGTTTTCTTGACTCTTAGCTAGAATATGGAGTCTTATGTTTAATATTCGGGGCCATTTAGGTTGCTTTATTATATTTAAGCCGCACCCCTCCTTGATGTGGACTAGTTTTGATATATACCCTTGTGTGATATAAGATGTGTATATTTTTTTTGCTTGTTTTTTTCCTTTATGGATGTATATAAATTTTATAAATAAATAATTTAAAAAAAACAAAAACAATTAGCCACCTGACTAAAGACCAAACACAATTTAGGATAATTAACCACAGGGTCACTATGACTCAGTATCAACTCAACCACACTTAAAAACATTGATGAAATTAGAGATAGTAAAACTCAAATGATATTGACTACTTTAGTAATAGGTGGATAAAAACTAAAGATAAACCTATTTATCAGTAGGGACATACATTGGATTTGATATTTGATACTGAATATATTTTAGAAAAACAATCAGTTAATGATATTAGACTAATCCCCTGGGCAGATCATTACCTCATCATCTTTGTTTGTGATGAGATTGATAGATGAATTTCCTTTCCAAAGAAACAATAAAAGAACACAATTAAGGTAGTGGTAGGGTTGATGTGGAAAGAAGGAAAAAATTGCTTTGAAGATGAAAGAACAGAACAGGGGAGATTGAAAAGAGCAGAAGATCTGGTCGATTAATGTTTAAACTTACATAAGAGGGAGTAGCAGTACAGTTTGTATTGGGGGACAGATAAACACAAAATATGCCATACTGGGTCAGACCGGGAGTCCATTAAGCCCAGTATCCTGTTTCCAACAGTGGCCATTCCAGGTCTCAAGTACCTGTCAGGTTACCAAAGGTATACACATTTCATGCTGTTTGTCCCAGGGGTAAGCAGTGGATTTCCCCAGTTCTCTTTAATAATGGTTTATGGACTTTTCCTCCAGGAACTCATCCAAATCTTTTTGAACCCAGCTACACTGACAGCTTTTACTACATCCTCAGAGTTTGATTACACACTGAGTGAAAAAATATTTTCTCCGATCAGTTTTAAATGTGCCACATTACAGCTTCATTGTGTGTCCCCTAGTCTTTCTACTTTTTGAAGGAGTAAACAACCCATCTACATTTACCTGTTCCACTCCATTTCATTTTATAGACATCTATCATACCTCCCTTCAGCCGTCTTTTTTTCAAGTTGAGGAGCCCTAACCTTTTAAGCCTTTTCTCAGAAGGATATCCTTCCATCCCTTTTACTATTTTGGTCACTCTTCTCTGTACTTTTTTAAGATATAGTGACCAGAATTGCACATAATATTCAAGGTATGGTCGCACCATAGAGTGATACAAAGGCATTATAATATCCTTGATTTTATTTTCTATTCCTTTCCTTATGATTACTAGCATTCTATTTGTTTTCTTGGCCGTGGCTGCAGATTGGGTAGAGAGCTTCAACGTACTGTCCATTATGATGCCCAGATACTTTTCCTGAGTGGTAATTCCTAATGTGGAACCTTGCATTGTGTAACTAGTTTGGGTTGTTCTTCCCTAAGTGCGTAACTTTGCAGTGTGTCCACATTAAATTTCATCTGCCATTGGACAATCAGTCTCCCAATTTTTCAAGGTCCTCTTATAATTTTTCACAATCTTCTTGTGTTTTAACAACTTTAAATAATTTTGTATCATCCAAATCATTTATAAATATGTTAAAACGCAGTAAACTCAACACAGATCCATGGGATACTTCATTATTCACCTTTCTCCATTGAGAAAATTGTCCATTTAACCCTACTCTTTGTTGTATATCTTTTAACCAGTTCCTGATCCACTATAGTACACTGTCTCCTATCCCATAACTTTTTAATTTCCTCAAGTCTCTCATGAGGGACCTTGTCAAAGGCTTTCTGAAAATCTAGATACACTATGGGGGTCATTCTGCACAGCGAATAGCGGGGATATAATCTGGTTTGGATGTACAACCCCCACTATTCACTGTGAGCCTATTCTACTCCTAAAGCTCCCCATACATCCAGCGCTTTTGTGTGGGCAGCGACAGGGTGGAGAGTGGGCGGAGCTGGGGCAGGACGCACAACCCGGATGTACAGGGCCTATTCCGGTCACGGCCCTGTACATCTGGCTGGGAGCAGATGGATGTGGGACTTATTCCATCTCCGAGGTGGAATAAGTCCCATAGACGACGGTGATCAGGTGAGGAAGGACCCCCCAAAGCAGGGATCAGCATCAGGTGAGGCCCTTTCGCCCGATCCTGGCCCTGGCAGACCCCGCCAAGGGTGAGGCGGTAGGGACGGAAACGTTTTAGGTACATTGGGCCTTTCTGCACTCCCGCTTGGCATCCCAGTGCCATGGAGATGAGATGCCATGGCACCAACACTCCAGCAGGAGCATAGGGAGGGCTAGCTGGGGAAGTGTCTAGACATCCCGCGCTGCGGAACGGGGAACGTCCGCCCCGTCTAAGTACCCGATTCTACACCAGCGGGAACGTCTAACTCCTGCAGGTGCAGAATTGGGTATTGTGATGGCACAGCCAAGAGAGAGCATAAGAAAAGAGGGAAAAATCAGTCATTTTCCCCAGAGAAAGGAACCATAAGAACATAAGAACATAAGATATGCCATACTGGGTCAGACCAAGGTCCATCAAGCCCAGTTTCCTGTTTCCAACAGTGACCAATCTAGGTCATACGTACCTAGCAGTTTCCCCAAGGGACACAGGTTCCACAATGCTTGTATTGGTTCAAGCATTGATATCCTGGGTCCCTTCTTAATAATGGCTTATGGACCTTTCCTCCAGGAACTTGTCCAAACCTTTTTTAAACTCAGCTACACTAACAGCCTTTACTACATCCTCCGGTAACAAATTCCAGAGTTTGATTACACGTTGAGTGAAAAAATATTTTCTCTTATTAGTCTTAAATAGCTTACCCTGTAGCTTCATTGCATGTCCCCTAGTCTTTCTATATTCTGATAAGGTAAACAATCGATCTACGTTTACCCGTTCCACTCTGCTCATTAATTTATAGACTTCTATCATATCTCCCCTCAGCTGTCTCTTTTCCAGGTTAAAGAGCCCTAACCTTTTTAGCCTTTCTTCATAGGAGTATCCTTCCATCCCCTTTACCATTTTGGTGGCTCTTCTCTGAACCTTTTCTAATAACTCTATATCCTTTTTAAGATACGGCGACCAGAATTGCACACAGTATTCAAGGTGCGGTCTCACCATGGAACGATATAGAGGCATTATAATATCCTTTGTTTTATTTTCCATTCCTTTCCTTATCATACCTAGCATTCTATTTGCTCTCTTGGCCGCCGCTGCACACTGGGCCGAGGGTTTTAACATGGTATCCACAATGACGCCTAAATCTTTTTCCTGGGTGGTGGTTCCTAATGTGGAACCTTGCATCGTGTAACCATAGTTTGGGTTGTTCTTCCCTAGGTGCATAACCTTGCACTTGTCCACATTAAATTTCATCTGCCATTTTGATGCCCAGTCTTCCAATTTATCAAGATCCTCTTGCAATTTTCCACAATCCTCTTGGGTTTTAACAACTTTAAATAGTTTTGTGTCATCTGCAAATTTGATAACCTCACTCGTTATTCCACTTTCCAGGTCATTTATGAATATGTCAAAAAGCTGCGGACCCAGCACAGATCCCTGGGGTACACCACTATTCACCTTTCTCCATTGGGAAAATTGGCCATTTAGCCCTACCCTCTGCTTTTTATCTTTTAACCAGTTCCTGATCCACAATAGTACACTGCCTCCTATCCCATGACTCTTTAGTTTTGCCAAAAGTCTCTCATGAGGGACCTTGTCAAAGGCTTTCTGAAAGTCCAGATACACAATATCAACCGACTCACCTTTGTCCACCTGATTATTCACTCCTTCAAAAAAACATAACAGATTAGTAAGACAAGATCTTCCTTGTCTAAAGCCATGTTGGCTGTCTCTCATTAGTTCATGACTATCTACATGCTGAGTAATTTTATTCTTTATGATGGTTTCTATCATTTTTCCCGGTATTGACGTCAGGCTCACCGGTCTGTAGTTTCCCGGATCACCCCTGGAACCCTTTTTAAAAATTGGTGTTACATTGGCGATCCTCCAATCTTCAGGTATTAGAGATGATTTTAATGATAGTTCACAGATTACTAATAGCAGGTCTGCAATCTCATATTTCAGTTCTTTCAATACCCTTGGATGTATACCATCCGGCCCAGGTGATTTGCTACTCTTCAGCTTATCTAATAGTTGTAATACATCTTCTCGATGTATCAATATTTCCTTCAATTCTTCTGCACCTTTAAATACCACTTCAGTCATGGGTAACATCCCTACATCTTCCTCAGTAAAGACTGAAGCAAAGAATTCGTTCAGTCTCTCTGCTATCGCCTTGTCGCCTCTTAGTGCTCCTTTAACCCCTTTATCATCTAATGGACCAACTGACTCTCTCACAGGTTTTTTGCTACGAATGTACTTGAAAAGGTCTTTACTTCGCGTTTTTGCTTCTGCAGCAAGCTTCTTCTCAAATTCTCCCTTTGCCTGCCTTATCAATGCCTTGCATTTGACTGGCCAATGCTTGTGCTGTTTCCAGGTTTCGTCGTTTGGCTCTTTTTTCCATTTCCTGAAAGATGCTTTTTTGGCAACAACAGCCTCTCTGACCTCAACTTTAAACCATGCTGGCAGTTTTTTGGACTTCTTTCCACTTTTCTTAAAGCGTGGAATACAGCTGGTCTGGGCTTCCAAGATAGTATTTTTCAACAACAGCCAAGCCTGATGTACGTCTTTAACCTTTGCAACTGCTCCTTTTAGTTTTTTCTTGACTGTTTTCCTCATTTTATCATAGTCTCCCTTTCGAAAGTTAAAAGGTAGTACTGTGGATTTCCTTACTATCCCTCCTCCACTAATTAAATCAAAGGCGATCATGCTATGATCACTATTGCCAAGTGGCCCCAACAACCTTATCTCTTGCACTAGATCTGGTGTTCCACTAAGGATTAGGTCTAATATGGCTTCCCCTCTGGTCGGTTCATGAACCAGCTGCTCCAAGAAGCAGTCATTTATATCATCTAGGAACTTTATCTCCCTAGCATGTCCTGACGTGACACTGACCCAGTCGATACCGGGTTAGTTGAAATCACCCATTATTATTACTGTGCTGTAACTTTTGTTAGCTTCCTTGATTTCTTTGAGCATTTCATCATCCATTTGGTCATTCTGGCCAGGCGCTCGATAGTACACCCCCACTGCCATTGCCTTCCCCCTTTTACATGGAATTTCAATCCATATAGATTCTACAGCAGATTTTGTTTCCTGCAAAACTTTAATCCTTTCTGACTCAATGACCTCTCTAACATAGAGAGCAACCCCTCCACCAATTTGATCAGCTCTATCATTACGATATAGTTTGTACCCAGGTATCACAGTGTCCCACTGGTTGTCGTCCTTCCACCATGTCTCTGATATTCCAATCATATCTAACCTTTCATTTAGTGCTATATATTCTAACTCTCCCATCTTATTTTTTAGACTTCTAGCATTTGCATACAAGCATTTTAGAGAATGTATTTTATCCATATTAATTTGTCTGTTAGACATGAGTAATTTGGGATCTTTAAGCTCTGTCTGCTCCATACTTGAGGGCATTTGGGCTACTTTACTCTTTTGTGGAACCTCTCTGCTTTTGGTAGTATCCTTCAAAGATACATTCTTCCGAACCATCTGCTCTTGGGCGACTGTCGGCTTTCCCCTAATATCTAGTTTAAAAGCTGCTCTATCTCCTTTTTAAATGTTAATGCCAGCAGCCTGGTTCCATCCCGGTTAAGGTGAAGCCCATCCCTTCGGAAGAGCCCCTCCTTTCCCCAGAATGTTCCCCAGTTCCTAAGAAATCCAAACCCCTCATCTCTGCACCATTGTCTCATCCACACATTGAGACTCCGGAGCTCTGTCTGCCTTTTGGGTCCTGCGCGTGGAACAGGAAGCATTTCGGAGAATGCTACCCTGGAAGTTCTGGATTTCAACTTCCTACCTAAAAGCCTAAATTTAGCCTCCAGAACCTCCCTACCACATTTTCCTATGTCATTGGTACCAACATGTACCAAGACAGCAGACTCCTCCCCAGCACTATCTAAGACCTTATCTAGGTGGCGCGTGAGGTCCGCTACCTTCGCACCAGGCAGGCATGTTACCAGGCGATCCTCACGTCCACCAGCCACCCAGCTATCTACATGCCTAATGATCGAATCACCAACTATAACGGCTGTCCTAACCCTTCCCTCATGGGCACATGGCCCTGGAGAAACTTCCTCGGTGCGAAAGGGTTTTACATCACCTGGAGGACAGGTCCTAGTTACAGGATCACTTCCTGCCACACCATGGTGATGCTCTCCTGTCAAGTGACCTCTCTCCTCCATGGCAACAGGGATGCTGCCAGACTGGAGGTGGGACTTCAGGACTATATCCCTGTAGGTCTCGTCTATGTACCTCTCTGTCTGTCTTATGCTTTCCAAGTCTGCTACTTTAGCCTCTAGAGAACGGACTCGTTCCCTGAGAGCAAAGAGCTCCTTGCACCTAGTGCACACGTAAGACCTCTCACCAACTGGGAGAAAATCATACATGTGACACTCAATGCAAAAGACTGGAAAGCCCCCATCCCGCTGCTGGACTGCTGTCTGCATCTTAGTTTTAAGTTTGTGTTTAGATCTAAGTTCTTTACTTACTAAGGGTTGCTATGGATATTTATACTAATAAAACTGAACCTAATACGTGTAATATACCTTGTTCACCTGAAGTGTAACTAATCTCAGGTCCTTAGTCTATGACTGATTTGGGTAATGAGCTAAATCCAGGAGTTCAGGGGTTAAAACTCCTGGTTCAGAAAAAAACTCCCTGCAGAAGGTTTGTAGTGAAGAGACACGCCCTAGGTCCATAGTTACCAGCCCTGCTCACGAGGGACAGCTGGGGGAGTGGCTAGGAGGCAGAAAGGGAAATCACAGATATAAACGGCAGGAACTTGGAGAAAGGCATGATGAGGATAAGAGAGGCTTTGAAAGGCTAAAGAGGCTAGAGGGCCTAGAGAGCCTTGGAGAGAACCGAGGAGGGTTAGAGAACCCAGGAAGGCTAAAGAGGCTAGAGGGCCTAGAGAGCCTGGAGAGGAAGTGCATTGGAAGACGGACTGCCAGAGAAGGTGAAACTTTCACTGAGAGAGGAAGGACAAGGAGGAGTCCTAGCTCTGATTCTGGAACCGGTTGGAATAGGGCAGAAGGTCCCAGAAGGGGAGGAGGCCCTAGGAGCTCCAGAGCACTATCCAAGGAAGCAACACGGAGAGTCAGGAAAACTTCACCAGAGACCTCTTGGAGGAAGGCAAGGAAAGCCAGAGGTATTGAAGTTAGCCCAGTGACCTGTAAGAGAGACAGGAGAACTCCATTTAGAGGGAAAGCTTACTCAGGGGAAATTACAAGCCATGTGAGTAGCAGAAAGCATTCTCCTGAAATTTATATGGAAACAGAGCTTACAGCAGTAAAGCCTGCCAGAAGCTTACTTCCACAAACTAAGGTGAGCCGTTTAAAATCCTCTACTAATTTTCAGAAAGTTAAGAAACCTCCTAATTGTAAAAGCACTCCTCAGAAGAGAGAAGAGTCTGCATTAAGCAGAGTGTTGAAAATCCTAGAGAGGTTAAAGCACTATAGGTCTGAGATTGAATCCAATGCTTCTCTAACAGAGTCAGATTTGGAAAGCATGGATTTAGGAGTCCCTATGATAAATGAAGCAAGCTCAGACATAGAAATGGATTGCTCTCTAGTTTATAAGAAATAAGGAAAGCTAGAAGGTTTCTAGATACTCTGAAAACCTAGCAGTTGTTTTCAGGAAGAGCACGGCTGAGCAGAATATGCAAATGAGGTTGCTGAGATTCTAAGCTCTGACTGTGTGTTTAAAGGACTGTTGGCTAAGAAGTATAGCGTTGCAATACAGCACATAGAGAAACTAATTGATTGTGAGAAGAAGGAAACAGTCTGCAATAGAGTTTGTACAATACTGGAGAATTGCAAACTGTACCTCTTCTAAAGCCACGTTGGAAGCTGGTTTTGTCTGCACAAGAGTTTCACTGCTGTGTTTGTATGAAGAAATACTTTCTGTTGTTTTGATTGCCAAGCTGAATATGGAAGCACTTTATGTTTGATTACTCTGGGAAAAACTCCCGCACTTATGTTTGATATATTGAACTATAAATAAGAAGTTCATTTGGCTGAAGAAAAAAAAAATAATAAAAATCCTGCGAGCCTATAAACCTTCTCGGCTGAGTCATTTCAACCGCACAACTACAATTATAGGCAATCATCGAGGGAAACATATAAAAGTTTACGTCTCCAACCCCTAGGCGACAGCCTAACCTAAGAGGCGTGACAGTATACATTCGGGCCGTCCATTTTTTGGATGTGCCCCAATTGGAATTGGCTTCCACATTAACCGGCTCATCTTTGTCTACCTGTTTATTCACACTTTCAAAAAAATATAACAGATTAGTAAGACAAAACTTTCCTTGGCTAAATCCATGTTGGCTTCCTGCCATTAAGCCATGACTATCCACATGTTCAGTAATTTTGTTCTTTATAATGGTTTCTACTATTTTGCCCAGTACAGACATCAAGCTCACCGATCTGTAGTTTCCCAGATCACCCCTGGAAAGCTTTCTAAAAATTGGAGTTACATTGGCCATTTTCCAATCCTCAGATACTACAGATGAATTTTAGGAATGTTCACATATTAATAGAAGTATGTCTTAAATCTCATATTTGAGTTCTTTCAGCACCCTAGGTTCAGGTGATTTGCTGCTCTTTAGTTTATCAAATAGCTGTATTACATCTTCCCTATTTATTGAGCTTTGTTTCAATTCCTCCAGTACATCACCTTTGAATATCATTTGTGGCATGAGTAAGTTTCCTACATCTTCTTTAGTAAAGACTGGAGCAAAGCATTCACTCTCTCCTCTATGGTCTTGTTCTCTCTTAGTGCTCCTTTTACCCCTCTATCATCTAATGCTCCAATTGGCTCTCTCACAGGTGTTTTGCTATGAATGTACATGAAAACATTTTTATTATGCACTTTTGCTTCCACAGCAAGCTTCTTTTCAAATTCTCTCTTTGCCTGCCTTATAAATGCCTTGCATTTAACTTGCCGGTACTTATGTTGTTTCCTGTTTTCATTCATTTGGCTCTTTTTTCCATTTTCTGAAGAATATTCTCTTAGCTATAACAGCCTCTTCGATCTCACCTTTAAGCTATGCTGACTGTTGTTTGATTTTCCTTCCACCTTTCTTAAAGTGTGGAATACATCTGGTCTAGGCTTCCAAGACAATATATTTAAATGGTGCCTATGCCTGATGTAAACTCGTAATCTTTGCAATTGCTTCTTGTAGTTTTTTTCTTAACCATTTTCCTTATTTTATCATGGTATACAGAAGAGTTAAAATTACAGAAAAGGAGAGTACAAAAGCTAGAGAGACTTTGGATGAAATATCAAGCAAATAATAACAGGTGAATAATTACTGGCAAATATTCAAGCCACTAAAATGTCTAAATATGCAGAGATTAATAAACCAGGAAATAAATCAAGAGAATTATTTAGAGGTATATTTACTAAAGGGCATTAGTTGCTACTGTGATGCTACTGTGGAAATATTATGCAGCAGTTGCAGCTAACATGGGGAAAATGCAGATAATGTTGCGATTTTCCACAATGTCTGCCTTTTGTGCGGTAGCTAAAGCTTGGGTGGATTTAGGGCAGTGGGAGAAGAATGGGCATGCCTGTAGTGGACAATTACTGTGGACGCTACCATTGCGCAGTAATGCCAAAATTTGCAGGCTTCGAGGATGCAACTATCACTATCTCAATGGGTGGTGATAGTGTATCCGTGAAGTTTGTCCCCCGCGAGGTAAAATTTCTAAGAATAAACAGATTTGGAATGAGAAATAGGAAGTGTAGAGCCAAGATTAGATACATTTTATTTGATCATAGTAGAAAGAGTAAATATTTTACTTACTGCTTTAAACATCACATTCTCACCTTTGGTTTAGGCTCTTATTGCAGTCTTTAAACAATGCCCTAGAGAGATGCAAGACTGGATAAATTCTTCACTAGAGGTGGGGGAAGGCATCCCCTTGTTTAAAAGAAGCAGTAGTCTCTCCAATTCTGGAAAAGCAAGCATAAACTGTAGCAATTATGAAAACATTCGTCCTCTCTCTAATTTACCTGTGTTGACTAAGGCCTTCATTCCAGAACGTGGGTTGTGGAGCTGCATGTCCTGCCGGGATGTGCAGCCCCATAATCCAACTAAACTCTATTCCCCCACTGGCTCTCCCCCTTACGTCCTATGCTTCAGGACAGGGAGATCCGGTTGTGGGGGGAGTGGGAGCAGGCCGCCCGACAGCATGTACAAGGCCGATTCCAGTCATGGCCCTGTATGTGCTGCTGGGCCTGCTGGGGCATATTGTTTTTACCACATCAGAGATGGTATAGGCAGCATTTTTAAGAGAATTGTGGCACAGCAGCCACCATCAGGGCCGGGGATGGGTGCAGGGGTCTCTGCTGCCTGATCCAGGCCACGGGAGGCCAGCTGTGGGTCAGATGGCAGGGATTTTGGAGTCCAGAGCCACGAATGTCTGGGGCGCCTGCAGGGAGGATGTCCCCGCAGGCAGGAGGAGCATGCCGGGCCATCCTCGGCCCCGATTCTGACTCCCACAGGAACGTTTTGTTCCTTCCGACCAGAAGTGGGTCCTAACGGCCCTGTCTTCAGTGGGGATATCCAGACGGCCTGGACATCCCACTCCCAGAATCAGGCTCCACATCGATAGAGAAAAAAGTATGCCACCAATTTAGTGGATATTTGGAAGTTTATTACACAGGTCTGCGACTAAAAAGCTGTTTGATTATTTTCATCTAATTTCCATGTATTTTGGTGTGCTGAAAACAAATAAAATATTGAAAAAACTCCTAGACATCATGATTTGCCACAACATGCAAAACTGTCTTCAAATTTATCAAATTTTTTCAAATTACTATCAATTAATTCAAATTACTATTAATTAATTCACATAAGTGCATTTAAGATATAAAATGCCATAAAAACCTTAAAGGGGTTGTCCGAGTTATGTAAAAAAAAATATAGCACTGTAAATCTGATGGTCAGCAATATATACATAAGCTAAGCAAGTTTTAAGTCCGTGCTTCTAATGGTAGAAGGGGTTAATCTTTCCTGAAGAATCCAGTGGGAGGGAGACATAGGGCAGATAGCAGCAGCTCCGGTCAGTGCAGGGGGGCGTGGCCAGCACTGTGACATCTCGTGTACAGACACAGAGCTGCTCTCTCCTGCATGCCACACTTGTGCACGAATCATCATCAGGTTCTTGGTTCTAGGCTGTTCACACTTTTTCATCGCAATTCGTGTTAGCTCGTCATTCTTCAACCATTGTTATGGCTCCGCGAAAGTGTATTAATTCGCCAGACAGTTTCTATTTCATCTGTGGTGAATATACAGTGTTGAAGCAACAGCAGAATATTACAGACTTTGTGAAAAAAGTATACTTTGCATACTTTGGACTAAAAATTGGAGATCAAGATAAAGTCTGGGCGCCTCATAAAGTGTGCAGACGGTGTGTTGAGGACCTCCAAAACTGGTTCAAGGGTTAGAAAAAATCTTTTCGTTATGGGATTCCTATGGTATGGCGAGAGCAAAAGAACCATAGTGACGACTGTTACTTTTGTTCATGCGATGTGAAAGGGTTTAATTCCAAATGGAAGCATTCCATTTCATACCCCAATCTTCACTCAGCAATTCGTCCCATCCCCCATGGCACAGATATACCAGTACCCAAGCCCCCTGCTACCTTGGAAGAGATACCTAGCTCCAATGAAGGTGAAGTCATACCTGAACCAGATGACGAATCAAGTTCTGACTTTGAAAATGATACAAGACCAAAATTGTTTTCTCAGGAGGAGATGAATGATTTGGTAAGAGACTTCAATCTTCCCAAAGATGCCACTGAGTTACTCAGATCAAGGCTGAAAAGCAGGAATTTATTGTTGCCAGGAGTGTCATCTTCATGGTTCAGACATCGTGAAAAGGAATTCGTTCCTTACTTTGCCCAGGAAGACAAGTTGGTTTATTGCATTGATGTCGAAGGTCTGATGGGTCAGTTTAAAATCCAATATGATTCAGAGCAATGGCGCCCTTTTATAGATTCTTCAAAAAGAAGTCTCAAAGCAGTTTTACTCCACAACAGTTTTTACGCTTCCATACCTGTAGGTCATTCCGTACACTTGAAGGAAACCTACCAGAACTTGGAATTGGTTCTTCATAAACTTAAATATGAAGACCATGGTTGGCAAGTTTGTGGGGACTTGAAGGTCTTGTGCATACTGCTCGGGCAACAAGCTGTGTATACCAAATATCCTTGTTTTCTGTGTCTATGGGACAGTCGAGACCGACAAAATCACTGGACCAAGAAGAGTTGGCAGATGAGGGTGCTAACAGTCGGTGAAAAAAATATCCTCTGAGAAACTTTGGTACCTTCCCATAATGTTCTTCTACCACCTCTCCACATAAAATTGGGATTGATGAAGCAATTCGTAAAATCACTTCCAAGAGATGGAGAATGCTTCAAATACTTGGTCACCAAGTTTCCAGGCCTGTTGGAGGCAAAATTGAAGGAAGGTGTGTTCGTTGGACCAGACATTAGAAGGCTTATACTTGATCAAGAGTTTGTCAATACCATGATGGATCCTCAAAAAGAAGGGTGGATTGCATTTAAAGAAGTCGTACAGAAATTTTTAGGCAATAACAAAGATCCTCACTACAAAAAGATCGTCGGACGAATGCTGAAAGCATTTCAAGCTTTAGGTTGCCTGATGAGTTTGAAAGTGCATTTCCTCCAGTCCCACCTTGACTACTTTCCTGAAAATTTGGGAGCTGTGAGTGAGGAACAAGGTGAATGATTCCACCAAGACATTAAAGAGATGGAAAGGAGATACCAGGGAAAATGGAGCATCACAATGATGGCAGACTACTGTTGGATGCTTCAGAGAGACATTCCAGATGCTACTCACAAGCGTAAATGCACCAAGAGGAGCCTCACAAAGAAGAAGAATCGAGTTTAGTGTGTGTAGGTGAGTTCATTTCAGTTCAAAAAAGGATTTTCATGAAAATATTGTAATAAAACTTTAATTTTATAAGTCTATTTCCATTTATTTTGAGGTATTCCCTTATTTAACATAGTTACCTAAATTGTCAGGAAACGTGATGTCCTATGACAAAATGGAGGTCATTTTCGGATTCAGTGCACCAAAAAACATAAAGATTACGTGGAATAACCAAAACAGCTCTTGAAAAAATGTTTTTTGCAGACCTGTGTTATTAGATGGACAGGGAGGTTTTCAGATTGGAAGTGGCACACAATCTTTATTGGCTACTGTATTAGGCCAAATTTATTTTTATTTCGATAAGGTTCTGCTAATACAGGATAAAATCAAAATAAACTTAACTGTCTCTGATATCTCAATAAGTAGAGGTGACCTGCACGGAGCGGTGGGTATACCCTAAACAAAGGCAATGGGAGGGGTGACATGCACATTGCGGTGGGAGCACCTACTTTTGCCACCTTGCTGGGCATACTAAATGGACCATGCTGGTCTTTATCTGCCATTCTATGCTATGTTGCTATGTTATATGTTATCATAAAAAAAGAACCAAACCCAAATCTAAATTGTGGTACCTCTATCTAATTTAATTTAATTCTTTTTGTTGGAGCAGGCTGGAGGCGACTGGAAGGGAAACTCAGCGGCACCAGACAGCCTGTTCCTTTTTAATCAAACAAAGTAAATTCAGTACTTATCTAAGAATTGTCCCAGTGAAATGTTATTCATATCCATCATAAGCAATCTTCTTGTGTACTCCTTGTATATCAGCGGTCAAAGGCAGCATATCCACGATGCGCATGTTTCGGGCCCTAAGCCCTCTGTCAAGTGTTCACAATCCCACTAGTATCCCGCTTCTAAACCATAGAGAGCAGCAAACACTGGATATAGAGGGTGAATCACACACATTGGCTAATATCATTTGTCAATCCATCGGAAGCACCAATCACCAAATGGGAGACCCCACTGACACTGGGGAATCCCTTGGTGTCAAACCCTCGACGGGTTTGAACAAAGAAGAAGATTGGCCTAGCTTGCTGTGACATCACCTATGACACCAAGGGATTCTCCTGTGTCAGTGGGGTCTCCCATTTGGTGATTGGTGCTTCCGATGGATTGACAAATGATATTAGCCAATGTGTGTGATTCACCCTCTATATCCAATGTTTGCTGCTCTCTATGAATGTTTAAATAAGATCGAGTTATGGTTTGATAACAGTGGGCTGGTATTGAATTTAGCCAATACTGTCGTTGGGAATGGGGGGAACTGATAAGGATATGTTGGGTATCGCTTTGATGACTGAGGACACCCCTGTTCCTTGGGTTTCAGAACTTCGATCATTAGGGGTATTTCTCAAAGAGGAAAGAATTGGCCCTAGTTCTATATTTTATAACTTGAAATCGATTCATAAATTGAAACCATATCTGGGGGAAAAGCAACTATAATTGGCTGTATAATCACTTTTGTTAAGTATTTAGAAATTTTACAAATATCATACCAAGAAAAAAGATCTTGTACAGAAAAGACGTACATGTCAGCAATGCATAAAGAAAGAACAAAAAACAGCTCAGAATATAAATGCCTATAGTCCCCACGGGGAGCATGAATTATTGAAAATAACAGAACAGGGACCAGAGACCCCCATCTATTCATCGTCCATAATTAAACATAAAGAAAACGGAGGACTGTGGAGGGACCGATGTACAATTTAACAACGCAGTTTACAATCCCCTAATCTACCCCCTCAGCAGGAGATGAAGTTACAGGCAGTCTAGCATTAGTAAATGAAGAAAGATCAGATGGAGAAAAGAAAAGAAATGTTTGGAATTATAAAACTCTAGACTTTTGCATGGAAACCGGAGATGGAAAGTGGCCCCCAGACTCAAAACACCAGGCTTCAAAAGCAAAAACTGTTTCTGCCGTTTTTGAGTTTCCTTAGCAACGTCCGGAAATATTGAAATTTTTTTCCCTTAGAACAATTGGGACCACTTAGTATGGAACAAATGTAATAGCGTTCTTGACTATTGTAGTGTCTATATGTGGGACATAGAGGAAAATGGTTAAAAAAGTTATGAACAATGCAAAATACAAAAGCCTGGTTTCTATTAGGAGGCAAGAAATATGAAAGGCCTCGTCCATTGTTGAGGAAATGGCTCGTGGTTAAGGAGACGTGTAGCTTCAAATTGGTGCTAGTTTTTAAGGCAGTAAGAAATGGAAAGCCCCTGTGCTTAAAAAAATAAGGTCACGAGGATATATACAAAATAGACTATTATGTTCTTCCCAAGGCAATTTCTTACAAATTCCAGGCACAACCTTCATGCGTAAGGAGATCTAAGCTCATTAGTTTAATTGGCCCTGAGTGCTGGAATGCATTGCCAGCATTCTGTATTAAGAGAAGAATCCAATTTATTGCATTTCAGAAAGGGAGCAAAACCCATGTTACTCGTATTTCCTGTTGAGGTATGATTCCTGCCTTTAGTAAACTTGGAGGAAATGGTGACCACGAATAAGCTAGATAAAAGCATCTTATCTTTTATTCAGTCATACTCTTTTATTGTTTTATTTTGCGCTGTAAACCATCTTGAATGCCTTAGGGTCACAAGGATGATATATAAAAACTTATTCGATCAATAGTGTTTAGAGCAGCAGCCTACTGGCCAAAGAGACCAGGATTTGAATCCCACTGGCACTCCATTTGGCCTTGGGCAAGTCACTTAACCTTCCATTGCCCCAGGTAGAAACTTAGATTGTAAGCTCTCCAGCGACAGGGAAATGCCTACTGTACCTGAATGTAACTCACTTTGAACTACTACTGGAAAGTGTGAGCTAAATACTTCAAAGAAACAACAACCCACAGCACCAAAAGTGCAGGCCAGAGAGCAACTGAGGCGGCAGCAACAGGAAGGGTTGGGGAGAAAACCATTTTTCTTTTGTTTGAGTGTTTGTGTTTGGGGTTAAGAAACGCCATTAAACTGTGTACCTTGTTGGGCCTTCTGTTTGGTATCTGCACATTGAGGCTTCCCTGTATACTGAGTAGCTGCCAATAATGTTTGGGAGATTTGGCTCCATTTCAGGAATTGCCTGCACTATGTCCTTTCGCTTCAGCCCTGCCCATTGAGGAGCATCCTCACTAGGGCCTACAAGAGAGGCTAATACCGGAGATGTCACCCCGAAGATGCTGTGCTGAATGGACGAGCCCTTTATGTATCCCTTTATGAGCAAAACAAGGGATTAAAGGTAGATTTCATGGGAGAAGAGGGTATTTTAATGTTTAGGATATCTCTAACTACTTCCCAAGCTAGTTCCGCTTCACTGGTTTATAGAGGGGAAGGGGACAATGGGTCTAAGGACAAGGGGTTCAAAAAAGAGCTTGTGTGGGAGTTTGGAGAGAGAGATGTTTTTTGATTCAGCAATGGACCTGATTAATGCAAGGTCTATTAATTGGAAGTTTCATGCAATACGTGACTGGTTTGAAGAGTATAATCAATATGGACAGATGAAGGTGTTGTGGTCACGTACAATTAGTGTCCGTCTGGATATGGATATGTGCAAAAATCTAGACAAGACTGAAAGGGGGATGGGCTAGCAGTATAATCTGTATATAGAGATGCTGACAACACTGAGAATGTTTGATAATCAAGGTGGCTGGTTCTTGCACAGTAGATTGTCTATTGGTATACAGGTCCTCTTGTAAGAATGACCTTGTATTTATTGAGTTAGCTCAATTGATAGCTCAGGAACACATGGTTTCTCCTGATTTTATTTACCTTCTCTTATATACTGTGCTATTCTGTATCAGTGTGGTTTACATTGAACAAACTGAAATTACATTGAACAGGGCATTATAACTTGGAGATAACTATTTTACAGGGAACATGGGCTATGGAGGGTTAAGTGGCTTGCCCAAGACCACAAGGAGCACCTTTGGGGCTAGAAACCCCAGTCCTTCTGGCCCAAGGTTGCTGTCCTCTAGTGGGATTTGAACCCCAACCTTCTGGCCTGAAGTACCTTGCCCCAACCACTAGGCCACTTCTCCACTCCCTTTGATTGCCCTGGGGGATTTCTGTATTTCTGTAAATTATGCCAGTGTCTAGTTTGAGCAATATGAATGTTAGTTCTGATTTAGATTTTATACAAATAATTTGTAGGTCCGCTCATGTTTTAGGTAATACTTTAGATTTGATATTCATGACAAAATCTATGGAAAGGTCTTGGGTTGATAGTGAGGTATTGCTGGTTTCTCGGTCTGACCACTCTTTTGTGCAATTTAATTGAAAACTGACTGAAAGGTGTGTAGCCAGGCCATTCTGTCCAAGGTTAATCTGCATTTAATCCAGATAGTGGCGATACTCAGTTTGCTATCTGGATAGCTAGCCGATCAAGTTAGAACAGCTTTTTTTCTATCCTTAAGTTTGTCATTGTAGTTATGTGGATAGCGGACTGAATATCGCCGCTAAACGAATAACTACCAGCTCTGCCCTTGCTGCACCCACAGATTGCCTTTGCACGCTCTGGCTAGTGCCAAGGTGCCAAAAGTGATTTTCTATGGCAGTATCCAATGAGTGCCACTGACAATCACTGGATTTCCCTGGCAGGTGCGGCTCTCTGGATAAGGCCTCTGAATATGGACGCTATCCTTTCTTAGCCTAGCCACTGTGAAAGTGTGGGGGGAGAGCACCAGTATTCCCTCCCCCCCCCACCCTCCCTTTATGGGTAGCTGCTATAAGGGCAGAAAGAGGGGTTACTTTTTTTAAAGGCACATATCTTTGTTAAGGATGTGCACAGGCAAAACATTTTTGGTTCAGTTTCAGAATTTGGGGGACTTTTCCCGATTTGAGGTGTTTTTTTGGTTCATCTCACATATTGAGGGTTATTTTAGAAGCCATATTCATGCTTGGGACATCTGAAAATGGGCATAAAGATGTTCAAAGCACAGAGCTATTTTAGAAGCTGGTTTTGTGGCCGTCCCCAGAATGAGGATGTCCAAGGTGGAACGGGGACGTGGCATAGGATTGGTCGGAGAGTTCCCACGAACTTGGACGTCCATGCCTGATTTCATAAACATCCTGGCAGGCCCGAGCTGCATCCGAGGTTATATCTACTCCAGGCATGAATAGGCATTGTAAAAGCGCTCGTTTTGTCAAGCAAATATCCGGAAGATGTGGAGAAGATGGAACACTTCTAGCCCCTTTATTTTACAAGAAGAGAATGAACACTAACGAGAATGAGAGCTCACATTTACATTTTCCTACAGCACTGGATGCCCCCTTCTGCTAGCTTCCCTGAGATGGATGTCCCCACCCCACGCATTCCTAAGAGGGTGTCTATGTGAATACCGCCATGGATGTCCTGCCTTATCTACGTCTCTTACTAGACTCGGGAGGAGACATTGATGTCCCTGACGATCTTCTGCATGCTCTGTCCTGGAGGTCCCTGATTTGACTTGGACAGACTTTCTAAAATTTCATTTATTAAGTTTAATAAAAATGTTTTAATGCATCTTTGAACTTTTCAAGGAGTGTTAATTGACTTTACACATGTTAATTCATATATTAAAATGCATTAAATTGATTTAGTTTGCACTAAAATTTTTAAGGCAGACTAATGAACCAAATATATCCTAATGAATACACATCCCTATTCTTTGTATTCCAGTCATAATAGATATTAGAAGTTCCTGAGGTTTCTGCCTTGGATAGTCATTTTCAGTATAGAGTACTTTAACTTAGTTTGTCAACAGCCCCAAGAGTAGTCACTAAAGATCTGGTACCTCTTCATACATCGAAGTAAGAGCAATGTTTTCATTATTGATCTTTTCTGGAATAACATTATGATTAACGCACCACTCAAGGAAAAGGTAATTTATGATTCATCAGTGATTATGGAAAGCACTGGAAAAAGATGAAGCAAATATTTAAAGGAGCAACACATTTTCATCTCATGACCGAAAATGACAACAGCCCTTGAGACCAAACAAGACAAGGAGCAGTCTTATTGACAGAAGAAAAGCCACATATCTTAGCTTAGGAGTGATGATCATTACTGGCATGGTATGGACAAAATTAACCCAAGCAGCCCCCTCAATTTGGGGGAGCCCAGGCAGGAAAGAGGCCCACACAGTGGTGGTGAAGGCAGAGCAGCAAGCCTACTTTGCCGCATTGCCTCCCATTCTTCTTTACCTTTTGAAGTTTTCAGGCCCGGCAGCTTTCACCTCCTGCTACTGAGTTGAAGTCTTGTGAACCATGGCTGTCATCGTGAGACGTCCAGTGGCAGGTGAAAGTCACTGGGCCTGAAAGCATGAAAATGAAAAGAGAAGTGGGAGGCAGTGCGGCAAAGATTGTAAAGTAAGTTTGCCGCAGGGGAGAGGGGGGTCAGCTGCTGTCACTGCCGATGTGATAATGGGGAGCCCTCTGCAAATTTTTGATTGGGAGCCTCTCATTAGAAATTATGCAACTGCCTCCACAGAAGAGAAGATTTCTAAAGTGGACAGCATAGTCGGCACAAAAAAGTTAAGAATGAAGAATCAAAGAAGTGGCCTAACCTGTAATGGGCCCCATTTACTAAGCTGCATTGCTATTTATATGGAAATGACCATGAATTAACAGCATGGCACCGTGTTAACAGTTAACTCAGCACGTAAAATATCTAATACAGAAACTGACATTTTGGGATTTGCGGAGGACAATTTTATAAAGTGCCACATAGTTAACGTGTGTTTTTCTGTGCATATTATAAAATAGGTGCACAAGTTTGCAAAATGCACGTTAACTTTATGTGCAATCGCTTATACCAGCCCTATGGCTCATGTAAATGTCCACGCCTAGATCTGTCAAGAATGCACATCAATTATAGTATTTTAGAATTTACATATGAGCTTGTGTGCTCTGTCCATCCGCTTGCCCACAATGGAAGTATGTGCCATCAGGTTTACGCTCATACTTATAGAATAGTGACTAGCTAAATTATGCATGTAAATGCCCAGTCCATATCATCCTGCTAGGCCAGTCCAGACAAGTGCGTTGTATTCCCCTATCAACAGAGATGGAGATAGAGAAAAAATCTAGAGATTTCTTATGGCCTCATTCTGCAACCTTATCTGAGGCAGCTTGGGACATACTTCCCCAGTATTTATGTTTTCAGCAGAGACCGGTTGCATCTGAGGCAGCTCTGTCAAAACTGAGAAAATCTGATTTAGCTCATGAGTAACCACTCTTAGGGGCAACTTCCTCATTTGAGCTCGATGTGGGAAAGGCTCCTGTTCGGTCACCCTTAAAACTGGTGCATTCCGAGGTATTCCAAAAGAGGAGGGGTATCAGTTCAGTTCCCTGTCCTTATCCATTAAGGGCCAGTTGAGCGGCCAGAATTGTTGGATATGACCCCGGAAGAATCTGTTGCACAGCCTAGTGGCCCCTTCCCCTCCTTCTCTCCCTAGCTCTCCCCCGAAGATGCGGATGAAGATCTTCAGAGGTATATGCCTGCAGGCCTTGGAAGCAGGGGAGTACCACTAAGCCCAGTACTGTGTCTGCTTGGGGCTCCCAGGAGGTGATTACCAGATTTAAGTTCCAGTTTTCTGTACCAAATCTTCTTTTCTTCAGCAAGGCGATGCTTCAGATCAAGCAGCATCAGGCCCCCTCCTTTGCCCTTCTTCACAGGGCAGGCAAAGCCCTGCAGGGCTCCTCTGCAGAAGCAGCCCCAGAAGAGAATGGATTCTGAGGACTCAGATCATCTCTTCTGGACTTGGGATCCTGCCTTGAGAAATCTGAAGGTGACTCCATGTGTGAAGAAGGTGAGCCTTTGTGCCAGATGACCAAGATGAGTCTCTCATCATCCGTTTGGTTTGGAAAGGAGAGCTGGCGGCACAGATTGATCAGGTGTCCTCTGTCCTATAGCTGTCAGATGCTCCATCAATGGAGCAGGCACCACAAGTGCATCCCCTTTTGCAGGGGGTTCATAAACCCTACAGAGTGTTTCCTTACTGGAAGTTTTCAAGAGCATGATGTGCACGGAATAGGACTTGACTGATGCCCCATTGTAAGGTGGCAGGGTCATGTGTAGGCTCTACGCTCTCCCTCAGGAGAACCTTACTGCCTGGATTTATTTACCTCAGGTGAATGCGCAGGTGGCAGCTGTCACTAATTGCACCTCCATCCCAGTGGAGGATAGTGTGGCTCTCAAAGACCACATAGATCACAAGATGGAAGCTTTCCTGAAGAGCCATTTTTCGGCCACCTCCCTTATTCTTGAGGTGCTGTCACTCCTCAGAATGATACTTCAGTTCTTCTGGAGTCAGTAGTCATCTTCTTGTCAGATTCTATATATGATCTGATCTGCCTGGTGGCCAAATATATTGCATTTTCTATGGTGATACAACACTGGCTTTGGCTTCACAACTGGGCCATGGACATTGCTTCCAAGTCCTGATTATCTCAGCTTTCTTTCAAGGGGAAGCTGGTGTTTGGGAAGGACTTGGAAAAGCTGGTCTAGGAGCTAGAGTGTCCAGATCTCATTGTCTTCCAAAGGATAGACTTATAGAGCCAGGGAAGCATGGCTCCCCTTCTTCCTGTATGTCACATTCTCCTTGCTCCTAGTTCTAGAATTCTCAGGGTTTCTGGGACTCCTAGATCTATGGCTCGGAGAAGCCATCTTTTCCTCCCTCCAGCTCTCATTCCTGGACTCAGTCCCTTCAGATCTGGTTTCCACATCAGAAAGGTTGAGGGCCCATTCCAGAGTCTATCCCAGATGACTTTGTGATCTCTCCATGCAGGTCTGCAGCCACGAAGTCCATTATCCAAGCTACCCTGGGAAGATAGCACCAGCACAACAGCCTAGAAACTCAGCAATTTACCAAAAGGGGCAAGGGCCAGTATTCCATAGCCTAATGGTTAAGAACACTGGCTTGGGAACCCAGAGACCAGGGTATAATTCCCACTAGCACTCCCTGTGGCCTTGGGCAAGTCACTTAACGCTCCATTGCCTCAGAAAAATCCAAGTTATCAATGTCCCTGTTTAATGTACATTACCAAGTTTAAGTTTCAATGTAAACCGCTTTGATTGAAATGATAAAGCAATATATAAAACCTGTTAAATAAAATAAAAATAAAAAAAATGCTTTCCATTTTTATTAAGCAGTACTGCTTGGATGTCCTCACTTGGGTGAACATGTCCTTTGGTGCAGAGATCTTGAAGACTACCATGTATTCTTCCCGCCCAGTGGAGGTATAGCTTTGGTACACCCCACTAGTCTCGACTGGCCTAGCAGAATGATATGGAAGGTGACATTTTCCTTACAAGATAATGTCCATTACTTGAATCCTGCTAGGCCAGTCCAGGACCTGTCCCTATGATCTGCTATGATCTCCTGGATCTGCTATGATCGGCTATAATCTGACATTTTCTGAGGATTGGACCTGCTATATTCCTCTTGGCAGACTTACTATCCAAAGGATTTTCTGTATGGTTGAAATCATCTTTAGTATTAAAGAAATCAATACAAAAACTACCTTCACCAACCGACCTGTGGTGACATCAACACAAGACCAGCGGATCCAACAGAACATGAATGGAACAGTTTTATTTATTTCCCCCCACATTCCACCAGAACCCATCCTCCACCCCCCTATTCTACCACCCCTCTCCCTCACTTCCTCCTCCCTCTCTCCCCCTCCCACCTAAGGTGCAACACTACAGCTTAAGACATAAGGGGGAAGAACCAGTACCACAGACTAGGGAGGGGATCAAGAGAGGCTCACGCAGCCCACCACACTCGCACAGTTATCCCGTCCCTCCACTCCCCATTTTAGACCCCTCCTTCTAAACTCCTCCCCCCACATCCAGTGCTCTATTAGAGGACATGAGGGCAGGAGCAGCTACAGGAGACATGGACACTCCACACTAAAAGGCATATTATATTTTGCAGGCTTATGCCCTGTTGGCCACAGAGGGCCTGCTAGCTGAACACACAGTTCAGTGCCATGCTATTGCCTCAGGGCAACAATAAGTGAATATAGGGCTCCCATACAGCCATGACCTTCACATGCTTCGAGTCCATTCCCCATGATGCAGTATTCTCTATTTGCATAAACCTGTGCACCCCATTCCGTCATGCCCAAAAGGATGGGGTTCAGGGCTCAACCAAGTCCTCAAAATGCCTTGTAACCCTGAAGACAAGCTTGCGTACCTTCATCTTAGCCCTACTGCCCCTCAGCCGCAGGCCCTTCAGGTCCCCGAGCAATAACCCTCCCACGCTAAGCCTTATATTCTGTTCCAATACAGAGCCTGCATAGCCCCGCACTTGGCCTCAAGGCCTGCGCTGGGGGACAGCTCCAAAACATATGGGCCAAGGTACCTTGATCACAGCAACACTTAAGACATGAGCTAGAAAGAGTCAATCCCGTTGCCTGAGCCCAGGAGAGAGCGAAAAATGCCCTGAATAGAACATTGTAAAAAAGCTTCTACAATACTACCTCTGTGGTCACCTATGGCACCCAACACGCTGTGTGCATAACACCCTCACCCGACTAAGAGGTGCCCAGGTCACCATTCCACCTCTGTGCCAAGACATCATGTCATCGCAAGGTCTCCAGCGAAGCCAATGCCCTCTGAATGACTGACAAGGACATCTGGTCTTGACTGTCTATCTCAAAGAAGACCGACAATTTATCCACAAAGATGTGACTCAGTTCCTCTCGGGGCAGGGACAAAATATAGTGCCTCACCTGCCAATAAGCAAAGATATACCCAGGAGAGAGTTGGAACTCGCATGTCAAAATGGGGACGAGCATGATGTTCTCCAATGAGTCCAAGAATTGCAAGAGCTGCTTAAGCCCCCCTCCCACTCCCACACATGAAACGTCCAGGATGTGTCCCCCGCTGGGAACTCCGGGTTACCACGAAGAGGCAGAAAACCCGAGCACTCTGGGTTATGCCAAAACTATAGACACAGAGTCCTCCAAGCTCCCTGCAGCGAGTGGGCCAGAAGACTGACCTGCACCTCCCGAGGGAGCCTAACACGTGGGGCATGGAGGACATAACGCGGATGACAGGCACCTAGCAGTTCACACGCCAGCTGGAACAGCATGCACACAGTGGACTGATACAACCAGTCACGTAAGTGTTGTAGAATACAGGCCAGGTTGTACTCAGAAAGGCTAGGCATGCCCATGCAGCCCTGCAGACTGGCAAAGGTAATTCGCGGTCAGTGGTCCCTCCACAAAAATCTGCTCTCCTGGCACTGCCATAGCTGTAAGTCCTTCTGCATGATACGAAGGGGCAGTACCTGCATGAGGTATAACCAGTGAGGGAACAGTGTCATCTTATAAAGAGCAACCCTCCCCAACATGAAGAGTGGTGATGTTTCCCACCGTTGAAGCTGTTTCCGTTCCTGCTGAAACAAGGCCAACACATTCAAGCTATACAATCGGGACAAATTTGCAGGTAATTGGACACCCAAATATTTGAAAGAATCATTGGTCCACTTCAGGGGAAAAGGTCCCCCCGGTGACTAAGGAGCTGGGGGTCGAGGGGCAAGGCCTCAGACTTCTCTATCGGTTTTCAAACTGGAGCAAGCTCCAAACCAATGAAAAGTATCAAGGAGATGAGGTAAGGATGCTTGTGGTAAACTAAGATGCACCAAGATGTCACCTGCATAGGCAGCAATTTAAAATGAGACTCTACCAACCTCCACCCCCCACGATATACGGATCCATCTGCACTGCCTGCAGCAGAGACTCCAAAAAGAAGTAAGAAAAAGAGAGGAGATGGGGGCACTCCTGGCATGTACCCCTGCCCAGGGAGAAAGCTTAAGATGTCTATCCATTCACCACCACCACTGCTGCTCGCAGGGATGAATGAATACAACAATTTGAGAGCATTCAGGAATGGGCTCTCAAATCCTAACCAATCTAGCATCCCAAACAAGAACTCCCAATTAACCAAATCAAATGCCTGAAATATGAGATTGCAGACCTGCTATTAGTAATCTGTGAACTTTCATTAAAATCATTTGTAATACCTGAAGATTGGAGGATCGCCAGTGTAACGCCAATATTTAAAAAGGGTTCCAGGGGTGATCTGGGAAACTACAGATCGGTGAGCCTGACGTCAGTACCGGGAAAAATGGTAGAAACCATCATAAAGAACACAATTACACAGCATGTAGATAGTCATGGCCTAATGGGAGACAGACAACATGGCTTTAGACAAGGAAGATCTTGTCTTACTAATCTGATATGTTTTTTTGAAGGTGTGAATAAATAGGTAGACAAAGGTGAGTCGGTTGATATAGTGTATCTGGACTTTCAGAAAGCCTTTGACAAGGTCCCACATCAGAGACTTTTGGCAAAACTAAAAAGTCATGGGATAGGAGGCAGTGTACTATTGTGGATCGGGAACTGGTTAAAAGATAGAAAGCAGAGGGTACGGCTAAATGACCAATTTTCCCATTGGAAAAAGGTGAATAGTGGAGTACCCTAGGGATCTGTACTGGGTCCGCTACTTTTTGACATATTCATCAATGACCTGGAAAAGGTAATAACGAGTGAGGTTATGAAATTTGCAGACGACACAAAACTGTTTAAAGTTAAAACCCAAAAGGATTGTGGAAAACTGCAGGAGGATCTGGATAAATTGGAAGACTGCGCATCCAAATGGCAGATGAAATTTAATGTGGACAAATGCAAAGTTATGCACCTAGGAAAGAACAACCCACACTATGGTTACACAATGCAAGGTTCCACATTGGGAACCACCACCCAGGAAAAAGATTTAGGAGTCATCGTGATTAACATGTTAAAACCCTCCGCTCAGTGTGCAGCGGCGGCTAAGAAAGCAAATAGAATGCTAGGTATCATAAGGAAAGGAATGGAAAATAAAACCAAGGATATTATAATGCCTCTGTATCGTTCCATGGTACGACCGCACCTTGAATATTGTGTACAATTCTGGTCGCCATATCTTAAAAAGGATATAACGTTATTAGAAAAGGTACAGAGAAGAGCCACCAAAATGGTAAAGGGGATGGAAAACTACTCCTATGAAGAGAGGCTAAAAAGGTTAGGGCTCTTTAAACTGGAAAAGAGACGGCTGAGGGTAGATATGATAGAAGTCTATAAATTAATGAACGGAGTGGAACAGGTAAACGTAGATCGATTGTTTACGTTTTCAGAATATAGAAAGACTAGCGGACATGCAATGAAGCTACAGGGAAAACTATTTAAGACTAATAAAAGAAAATATTTTTTCACTCAACGTGTAATCAAACTCTGGAATTTATTACCGGTGGATGTAGTAAAGGCTGTTAGTGTAGCTGGGTTTAAGAAAGGTTTGGACAAGTTCCTGGAGGAAAGGTCCATAAACCATTATTAAGAAGGGACCCAGGATATCACTGCTTGACCCAGTGCAAGCATTGTGGAACCTGTGTCTTTTGGGGAAACTGCTAGGTACGTATGACCTCGATTGGCCACTGTTGGAAACAGGATACTGGGCTTGATGGATCTTGGTCTGAGCCAGTATGGCATATCTTATGTTCTTATGTTCTTATGCCTTTTTAGCATCAAAACTAACCAACAATGAATCTCGTCATCCTCTGCAATTCACCTCTGCCAAAGCCATTACATGACGAATATTTTAGACCGGGTGCCTACCTTGGACAAACCCCACCTGCCCCTACTGTATCAATGATGCCATTAGCCCAGCAAGACAGGTCACCAAGATTTTTGCCAGAAGTTTGTCCTATCTCAGGAGTGAGATAGGATGATATGATACTAGCATTGGGTCACACCCCAGCTTGGGCAGCACAATAATATGGGCCAGGTTAGTACCAAAGGGGAAGGTCTGCTTTTGGATAAGATCAGTAAATAGTTGCTGCAGAGGCATCAGAAGATGATCTCATAACCGCTGATACAATTCATTACTGAACCCGTCCAGGCCCGGAGTCTCATAAAATTTAGAGCCCAAGATGGTTCCCTTGATTTCTACCTCTGTTATAGGCCGGTTCAATGTTTCCAACTGATCTGGGATCAAAACAGGCAGATCCATCTTTTCCAGAAAATCTGTCTTCCCCAGGCCTTCCCCCTCCTCTGCATTTATAGGTTCTTATAAAATGACAGAATAGTACCAATATCTGCTCTTCAGCCGAGATCACCCGCTTCCCATCCCAGAGCACCAATATGCCACATGGGCCCCGCCACCACCTAACTAGGGTGGAGAACAAACGGCCCACCCTGTTGCCATGTTGATGCAATTAAAACTGGTAATAAATCATAGCTTTGTAAGCTCTCCAGTGAAGCAAGGTGTTGAGTTCAGTTTACATGGCCAACATCTCCTCTCGCCGAGCCATCAAGTAGTGGCATTCCAGGTCCCAATTCGCCTCCCATATGAGCTGTGTCAAATGCAAAATATGGGCAGCCGAACGCTTCCGGTGGCTGAACTCATAACTCATTATCTCCTTTCTTAGGACCACCTTGGCCATCTCCCAAACAAGGGAGGAATCCTCTTGGTGACCTGCATTGGAAATACTATAGGTATCTCACTTCTCCTTGAGAAACTGCAAAAGCCGCATCATGATAGAGGTGGATAGGGAACTGCCACTGGCCACTGCGCATGCTCCCTCCTGCATTCCAAGTCTAGCCATACTGGAGCATGGTCCAAAGTGGCAAAGGTGCCGATACTGAGGTGGACTTGGGTGGGGTCCTGCCCCTAGAAGTGACACACCCCCTGTTGAAGTGACATGCCCCCTGCTGTGCCGCATCAATACTGCAGCAAATGTTTCCCAATCAGAAGCATGCTGCGGCAGTAGGTAACCTATCAGAGAGATACTACAGTAAGCTGATGTAATGTCTATATAATGTGTAAGAGTCCCATGATCGGGGCTCAGTTTTTGGAAGTTATTCGACTGAGTCTATGCTGGCATAATAAAGACTTGTTTTCTTAAGACTCTCCGGGTGTCCTCATCTTTGTCTGAGCCCCCAACCCCCTGCAACAATACCAGTGCCCTGCACCTTGGACAGTGAGGTCGAAGGAGTCAGAAAATAATCAATACAAGATAGGCATCCATGTGACCATGACAGATAGGTGAAGTCTTTATCAATGGGGTGGAGCAAATGCCACACATCGACTAAGTCTAGGACCTCATACAAGTGGTGAACCGCCCCCCCCCCCCCGTCCCGATCTCGTGAGGCCCTGCCCTCCTTGCAGTGAGTTATCCAAAGCGGGGTCTAAAATGCAATTAAGTCACCGCCCACAATCAAAGAATCAGGGAGAGACCACAAAGACATGATCCCAGATCAGTGAAAAAGGCTGCATCTGGGGCATTCAGATCATAAACAGTACTAAATGCAACTGGAGAACCTGCCAGCCGCCCCTTCACAAGCAGAACGGCCCTGTGGGTCTGTTACCTGTGAGCCCAGCACAAAGTCAAGGCCCTTGCAAAATAGCAAACCTATCCCTACCTTTCTACCACCCAAAGAGGTCCCATAGGCCTGCTCCACCCACCACCTCTGCAACTTCTCCTGCTCTTTCAGTTCCATGTGGGTCTCCTCAGATCCTGCAGCATTTTTAAAATCTTATATCTTTTTATGGGAAATTCCAGGCCACGCACATTCCATGAAATGCAACGGACACATGGTTCACCTATCTTTCACTCAGCAAAATAGCTTCAGGAAAAACATGAGTGCCACACAACTGCACCAGACCCTCCCCAGCCTAGGGGTCCAGTCCCTGATGTTCCCCAACCCAGACAACTGCCAGAACCTTAGATTCTTCCCGATCTCCTGCTCCAGTCCCTGCATCTCTCCCACCACTTCACCCTCTCCACCCCACCCCCACCCCCTGCCACTCCCCCTTTCCCTACTCCCTTCTTCCTATACCCCTATTCCATCTGGAGCCCTCCAACAAGGCAGTGATGCATTGAGGCTCCCCATCCCTATGACTATCTGCCCACCTCCCAACCCCACCCCTGAACCCATGACACCCACAGCAACTCACAAACCTATGGTCCACAATCCATACTACTCCCTACACACAAACCACCATCCAACACTGAGCTCTCAGCCCTCCCCACAAACTCACCCATCACACACACGCACAGCATGCCTCACTTAACACACCTGACAGTCAGGACTCCCCCAACCTCAAGAAGCTCACCTTCCGATTCCAGCCAAGTTGGCCAGATTTCCTCCACATCAACAACCAGCTCCACAACAATGCAGTCAACCCCCTCAAGGAGAAGTCCCTCCACATCCCCACTCTTGAACAAGTTCTTGCTTGTCACCTCCCAACCCCACCAATCACCGACATACATACAACACACACACTCCTCATCCCCATCCTACTATCCACGCATCCCAGCCCTTGCACACACCATCCTATCACACACTGACAGACAAACTCAACTCTAGGGCTGCTTCAACAATGTAGTGGGTAGCCCCACAAACTAGTCTCCAGGTGGGGAGGGGGGGTAGTCTGTTCTCCCCCAGTAAGCCCAGGGAAACATTAAGGAGTAAAAAAGAAACCACCAAGTAAACAGTAAATAAGCATCATGTAAAGTCACAAACAGACCCCGGAGTAAGACCCACAGCCCAGAGACAAGAATTATAACTCAAACAGCTAAACAACTGAAAAACAGTGTCCTCCACAGTAGGGTCCTTCATGGCACCATCAGCTCCCTAAACCCATAAGGGGCCAATGGAGTGCAGAAACTCGAAAAGGCAGGGGTTCCCATCAGCATACCCAAACACCCCCAATAGCCAGCAACCAATCTGGGAAACTCCATGGCATCTAGGATAGCCAAGTCCACACGCACCTGGTCATTGCATGACCCCGCCACAAGAACAAGGTACTGCCTCACTCAGCGCACACACCAGTAGAGCTTCCCATGACCACTCTCTCCACAGAAGGCAAGGATCACAATGCCGGTCCAGTTGGCACTATCAGAAATCAGGCACCATGCACAACAAAATCAGCCCATTTCCCACCAACCAGGCAACAATCTTAGTTAGGTCTACTGCTGTCCGGGAGAGTGTTGAGAAAGGCAGCCGCCTCAGCTGGAGAGTTGAAAAATCGAGGCTGCTTGTGGTGAAATACTCGCAGCCTGGCCGAATAGATCAAGGCGAATGTCATCCCCCACTGCACAAGCTTACTACACACTTCAGAAAAGTCTTTATGCCTCCTGGTGACCGCCAAAGAGTAATCCTGAAAGATTAGTATCTTTCAGCCCGCTTCTTCCAAGCTGTGTTGTTCTCAGGACGCACAGAGTACAGTCTTTGTGCAAGTAGTTGTGGAAGCAGGCTATCGTAACCCAGGGCTGGCACCTGGGGCCCAAGTGGTACACGTACTCAATTATCAACTTTCCAGTCAGGTCCCCAAGTTTCAGTTGCAGGAGAAGCCATGTCTCTAAAAAGCCATGCAACTCAATTTTGGCCACCGACTTGGCAATTCCAACTATCTGCAAATTTTTCCGCCTGCCCCTATTTTTAAGATTGTCTATTTTGGGGCTGCTTGATGCCCCCCAGGTGGTCCTGAAAGTCAGCCACACACTGTGAGATCTTTGCCATATGCTCCGACAATCCCTGAAACCGGCCATCCAGCATTTTAATGACAGTGCTGACACCTCCTCTACCATACTTCCACTAGATGCGGCCGCCCGAGGGCTAGCCGGTTCAGCATCTGTCATTTTAGGATCAGGAGGCTTGGAGTGTTCTTGCCAGTTTTCTTGGCCACTTTAAAGGTCATGGACCCGGTAATCTGCTGCCAACACCACCTGAGTATCCACAGGTGTCGGCAGGGAGGCTTAGGGGTATCTAGGCAGGCGATTTTATCCAAATTAGAGCAAATTTGAGTTGGAGAGCCTCAGAGCCCACAGAGGCATGTCCTGCTAGGCTCATTGCATCAAGTGACTTGCTGGGTTTCTGTATATAGTTATGTTCCTTGGACTGTTAATCCTTGTTACCCTCATTGAGGTTATGTGCAGTCAGGGGTCCTTGACCATGGGGTGGGTATTATTATTATTATTATTTATTACAATTTCTTATATACCGCACTATTGTCAGCGCGGTTTACATATAACAAAATGACCATAACAAACTGTTTGGCTTCACATAGAACAGGAGTAACAACTTGGGTAACATGTTTTGCTTTACAGAGAACAGGAATAACAACTAGGGCTCAGAGGGTTGGGGTTGCCATTATATGCTCCTTTCAGAAGGTGAGATAAAACCTTTTACTCTCGCTATGCCTGCTGGGAGTTGTAGTTCCTTTGCCCTCTGATAAGGAAATAGTTGTGAGACCAGTGGTAAGGCAAAATGACAAGAATTTATTCCCCAACAAAAAAAGATTCAGTGCAGATTAAATCAGGATACTCTTCAGGTGTTTGCTCGAGGATATTTACAGAACTTAAACCGATTGAGCTTCACACTCTTTGCTCACCAATCGTGCAATGCATATCACATGTAACAGATAGAAAACATAACAGCTTCTTCTCACAAAGAAAAATATCTTCTTTCCCTGTGTTCACACTCAGCTCCCTCATATACATTTAGCAAAGGGATTCTATATCATCTGCTAAACATAGTGTACAGTCCATAGGCACTTCTGCTGAGTCACTCTCATTAAAGTCCTGTTGCATCTCTTCAAACTCTGGAACTAAGGAGTTTGGCTTTAAGCTGTTATTATACGGCTTAGGATAATTTCCCCCTAAGACCTCTGGTGCTTCCTTTGGGCACAGTTCTATGTTGTAACGATTGGAAATACCTGAGGTTGTGGAGATTCCTCTCTGGCTTTGTTCAGCTAACTTTTTCCAGCTGTAGGGAAACATTCTCTGATTCCCTGTTTGGAGTTCTTGTCTGGAGCACTGCTCTGGTTCCCAGTCCCAAACTGAGCTTTGCAAACTCCTGGGTTTAGTGCTAGGTTTTCTGTCTCCACCCCTGCTGGTAGGGAACACAACCCACTTGTCTGGACTTGTCAAGCAGGACTGAAGGAAAGCAGAATAAGTTAGCTACACATGTAGAAGTATAGCTAACTGTATTCCATATTATCTGCCATGAAGTTAATGCTTGGTAGCAAGTGTTTCTCTGCATTAACTGCACAGCGGCTCTCCCAAAAATGCTGGGAAGACCTAGGGGTATGTTTACTAAACAGCGGTAGCAGCTTCTATGCGATATCAGAGCCGTGGTCCCATTGAATTCAATGAGGCTGCAGCTCAGATATTGCACGGAAGCCGCTACCGCTGTTTAGTAAACATACGCCCTAGAGTTGATACAGAAGTTTTGTAGTTGCCACAGGTTAGCTTTTTTAGTTAATGTGTATCAACTGCAAACCATAGCACATCTTAGTCAAGAGGGGCCTGCATGGTTTGGGGAGAATTTAGTTTAATTGTGAGAACTGACAACAAAAGTGAATTTACTGTCACTAACCTAGAGTCAATATTTCATCCAAATTTGCTAAGGAATTTGGAGGGATGTTAGTGAGCATGACCCAAATGGGTGCTTAATGCTTGAGTTCCTGTGAACCCTGACATTTAATTGCATTTTCAACCCATAGCCAGCAAGTATTACATGCATTAAGCTGCTTGCTTGATGGCCAACATGTCCAGTATCGAGTTGATAAAGCTGGATTTTTCAAAAGCTTCCTTCCAGATTGATTGAAGCCCAAACCCCCATTCTTTACTTCACAAGATGGTGGGTGGCAAGGATCTGGAGATCATGCTTTGAGCTGTTATGGCTAAAATGTTGCAAGTGTAGGCTAGGCTTAAGACTATAAAGACTCAATGGTTGAATTAAAAGAAGAGAGAGCTGGGGTTAAACTCAGTTGAATTCTATGCTTACCAGAACTGAAGCATTTGAAATTAAGGTAACGGCATAGGCAGAATAAGTGCTAAATATAGGATGACAAGCCAAAGCCTTGCAGGCACTGTTCCCTCTAAGCTGTGCGCGTGTGCGCGCGCACACACCTCGCCGAGCGAGCGCACATACTTTACAACAGAGCGCACAAAAATTACAGTTCTGATTCTGATAGAAAACAACATAAACGTCTTAAAATTTAAAAGTTGTGATTGTAATTACTAGAAATTTTCCACTTCATTTAGTAATCGTCTATTTTCATTTAATTTGATTAAAATCAATGTGGTGTACATAGTGTATGTATTCTGACGTGTAGTCAAATTTTAAAGTATATAACTCCGAGTGTCATTATGTGGCGCACAAAAATTGAACCTTCCTTCAAAAGCTGCACAGCTGATATTTTATGCGCACACAGCCTACAGAAAATTAGAGGGAACATTGCTTGCAGGCCTTGGAATACAATTTTGAGGATCAAAATAATCAAATGAGATCAAATATATGGATTTTGGGCCTCCCTGAAGGAGTCGAAGGACAGGATGTGTTAAGTTTTTTTGAGGAATTCATACTGAAGTTCTTGGAGTTAAGTTTGGAATGAGCTTTGGAGTGCAGCAAGCAAACAGGATGCCATCGCAATGTTTTTTATTACAATATCCTTAATAAATGATGGCTAGGATTTTGAGGTACCATCAAATGCTGGCAGTGCTGCAGGCAGCTAAGGTCAGGGTGCCTTTAAAATATCAGGACCAAACAACTTTGATCCTGCCGACTATAAACAGAACTACACAGCGGCAAAGGAAACAACTTTAGCTACAGTGTGAGCAGCTTTAATAGATCAGTCTTGAAAGAATAGAAAAGGGAACTGTTACGTCTGGAGAGAGATCTGCAATTGTGAGTATATACTTCTGGGAATTTTCTGAAAGGAATTCTTTCTATTAAAGCTACTTAATCTGTGAACCCACTATTTTTTGTTAAATCAGTCAGGGCCTAGTAGCAGCAGTTTAAGTTTACATTTAAAACACAGAAGAGAACTTTCTGGTTACATTTCATACCCAGCAGAGAGCTTGTAGTTTTAATTTAATAGTCACTCAGGGCCTAATATCAGCAAAGTACTTTCAGTTTAAATTTAAAACACAGAAGAGAGCTTTCTGGTTAAATTTGGAACCCAGCAGAGAGCTGTAGTTTACATTTAATAATCACTCAGGGCCTAGCATCAGCAAAGTACTTTTAGTTTAAATTTAAAACACAGAAGAGAGCTTTCTGGTTAAATTTAGAACCCAGCAGAGAGCTTGCAGTTTAAAGTTCATAATAAGTTAGAGCCTAGCAGCAGCAAAGAGCTATAATTTAAATCAAATAAGAATATAGATTAGCACAAAAGGTAAAACAGGGTCAGTACTCTTTGAGCAACAAATAAAGTCTTCTAGAGACCTTTACAAAGAGTCCTTCTACCTAGGGGGCAAGAGACTTGTGAAACCTTTTCAATAGGTGTTAACACCAGGTGGCAGTTCAAAAGGCCATTTTGAAAGACTCCTTCTATCCAAGCAAGGACTGTTAATCATCCAGGAAGCTGGTCACAGCTTACCTCAGCAGCACAGGCATAAATAGCTCAACCAGAGCTCTGTGATCCTCAGTCTTGAAAGACTAGAAAAGGGAACTGTTACTTCTGGAGAGAGATCTGCAATTGTGAGTATATACTTCTGGGAATTTTCTGAAAGGAATTCTTTATATTAAAGCTACTTAATCTGTGAATCCACTATTTTTTGTTAAATCAGTCAGGGCTTAGTAGCAGCAGTTTAAGTTTAAATTTAAAACACAGAAGAGAACTTTCTGGTTACATTTCATACCCAGCAGAGAGCTTGTAGTTTAAATGTAATAGTCACTCAGGGCCTAGTACTTTTAGTTTAAATGTAATAGTCACTCAGGGCCTAGTACTTTTAGTTTAAATTTAAAACACAGAAGATAGCTTTCTGGTTAAATTTGGAACTCAGCAGAGAGCTGTAGTTTACATTTAATAGTCACTCAGGGCCTAGCATCAGCAAAGTATTTTAGTTTAAATTTAAAACACAGAAGGGAGCTTTCTGGTTAAATTTAGAACCCAGCAGAGAGCTTGTAGTTTAAATTTCATAATAAGTTAGAGCCTAGCAGCAGCAAAGAGCTATAATTTAAATCAAATAAGAATATAGCTTACCTCAGCAAGCACAGGACAGGGTACTGTGTAGCAGTCCTCTTTTAATAAGTGTTATTTCCCTCCCTCCCTCCCCACCCCCACCCACCCCTGGGATAATCGTAGCTTTATAGGTACTTACACATCTTAAAAGACAGGAGATGCTCTCAGGTGAAGCTCATTACCCAAATCAGTCATACACTAAGGACCTGAGATCAATTAAGCTTCAGCTGAACAAAGTATATTAAACGTATTAGGTACAGTTTTATTGGTATGAATATCCATAGCAACCCTTAGTAAGTAAAGAACATAAAGATCTAAACAAAAACTAAAAACTAAGATGCAGACAGCAGTCCAGCAGCGAGATGGGGTCTTTCCAGTCTTTTGCATTGAGTGTCACATGTATGATTTTCTCCCAGTTGGTGAGAGGTCTTACGTGTGCACTAGGTGCAAGGAGCTCTTTGCTCTCAGGGAACAAGTCCGTTCTCTAGAGGCTAGAGTAGCAGACCTGGAAAACATAAGAAAGACAGAGAGGTACATAGATGAGACCTACAGGGATATAGTCCTGAAGTCCCACCTCCAATCTGGCAGCATTCCTGTTGCCATGGAGGAGAGAGGTCACGTGACAGGAGAGCATCACCCTGGTGTGGCAGGAGGTGATCCTGTAACTAGGACCTGTCCTCCAAGTGATGTAAAACCCTCTCGCACCGAGGAAGTTTCTCCAGGGCCATGTGCCCATGAGGGAAGGGTTAGGACAGCCGTTATAGTTGGTGATTCGATCATTAGGCATGTAGATAGCTGGGTGGCTGGTGGACGTGAGGATCGCCTGGTAACATGCCTGCCTGGTGTGAAGGTAGCGGACCTCACGCGCCACCTAGATAAGGTCTTAGAAAGTGCTGGGGAGGAGATTGCCGTCTTGGTACATGTCGATACCAATGATATAGGAAAATGTAGTAGAGAGGTTCTGGAGGCTAAATTTAGGATTTTAGGTAGGAAGTTGAAATCCAGAACTTCCAGGATAGCATTCTCCGAAATGCTTCCCGTTCCATGAGCAGGGCCCAAAAGGCAGGCAGAGCTCCGGAGTCTCAATGCGTGGATGAGACAATGGTGCAGAGATGAGGGGTTTGGATTTGTTAGGAACTGGGGAACATTCTGTGGGAAAGGAGGGGCTCTTCCGAAGGGATGGGCTTCACCTTAACCGGGATGGAACCAGGATGCTGCCATTAACCTTTAAAAAGGAGATAGAGCAGCTTTTAAACTAGATAATAGGGGAAAGCCGACAGTCGCCCAAGAGCGGATGGTTCGGAAGAATGTATCCTTGAAGGATACTAACAAAAGCAGAGAGGTTCCAAAAAAGAGTAAAGTAGCCCAAATGCCCTCGAGTATGGAGCAGACAGAGCTTAAAGATCCCAAATTACCCATGTCTACCAATAGCCAAATTAATCTGAATAAAATACAGTCTCTAAAATGCTTGTATGCAAATGCTAGAAGTCTAAAAAATAAGATGGGAGAGTTAGAATATATAGCACTAAATGAGAGGTTAGATATGATTGGAATATCAGAGACATGGTGGAAAAAGGACAACCAGTGGGACACTGTGATACCTGGGTACAAACTATATCATAATGATAGAGCTTATCAAATTGGTGGAGGGGTTGTGCTCTATGTTAGAGAGGGCATTGAGTCACAAAGGATTAAAGTTTTGCAGGAAACAAAATTTGCTGTAGAATCTCTATGGATTGAAATTCCATGTAAAAAGGGGAAGGCGATGGCAGTGGGGGTGTACTATCGACCACCTGGCCAGAATGAACAAATGGATGATGAAATGCTCAAAGAAATCAAGGAAGCTAACAAAAGTTACAGCGCGGTAAAATGGGTGATTTCAATTACCCCGGTGTCGACTGGGTCAGTGTCACGGCAGGACATGCTAGAAGATAAAGTTCCTAGATGAAATAAATGACTGCTTCTTGGAGCAGCTGGTTCATGAACCGACCAGAGGGGAAACCATATTAGACCTAGTCCTTAGTGGAACACCAGATCCAGTGCAAGAGATAAGGGTATTGGGACCACTTGGCAATAGTGATCATAGCATGATCGCCTTTGATTTAACTAGTGGAGGAGGGATAGTAAGGAAATCCACAGTACTACCTTTTAACTTTTGAAAGGGAGACTATGATAAAATGAGGAAAATAGTTAAGAAAAAACTAAAAGGGGCAGTTGCAAAGGTTAAAGACTTACATCAAGCTTGGGTGTTGTTGAAAAATACTATCTTGGAAGCCCAGACCAGCTGTAGTCCACGCTTTAAGAAAAGTGGAAGGAAGTCCAAAAAACTGCCAGCATGGTTTAAAGGTGAGGTCAGAAAGGCTGTTGTTGCCAAAAAAGCATATTTCAGGAAATGGAAAAAAGAGCCAAACGACCAAACCTGGAAACAGCACAAGCACTGGCAGGTAAAATGCAAGGCATTGATAAAGCAGGCAAAGGGAGAATTTGAGAAGAAGCTTGCTGCGGAAGTAAAAACGCGAAATAAAGATTTTTTCAAGTACATTCGTAGCAAAAAACCCGTGAGAGAGTCAGTTGGTCCATTAGATGATAGAGGAGTTAAAGGGGCACTAAGAGGTGACAAGGCGATAGCGGAGAGACTTAATAAATTCTTTGCTTCGGTCTTTACTGAGGAAGATGTAGGGATGTTACCCATGACTGTAGTGGTATTTAAAGGTGCGGAAGAATTGAAAGAAATATTGATACATCGGGAAGATGTATTACAACTATTAGATCAACTGAAGAGTAGCAAATCACCTGGGCCGGATGGTATACATCCAAGGGTGTTGAAAGAACTGAAATATGAGATTGCAGACCTGCTATTAGTAATCTGTGAACTATCATTAAAATCATCTCTTATACCTGAAGATTGGAGGATTGCCAATGTAACACCAATTTTTAAAAAGGTTCCAGGGGTGATCTGGGAAACTACAGACCGGTGAGCCTCACGTCAGTATTGGGAAAAATGGTAGAAACCATCATAAAGAATAAAATTACTGAGCATGTAGATAGTCATGGCCTAATGGGAGACAGCCAACATGGCTTTAGACAAGGAAGATCTTGTCTTACTAATCTGTTATGTTTTTTTGAAAGTGTGAATAAACAGGTGGACAAAGGTGAGTCGTTTGATATAGTGTATCTAGACTTTCAGAAAGCCTTTGACATGGTCCCTCATCAGAGACTTTTGGCAAAACTAAAGAGTCATGGGATAGGAGGCAGTGTACTATTGTGGATCAGGAACTGGTTAAAAGATAGAAAGCAGAGGGTTGGGCTAAATGGCCAATTTTCCCAATGGAGAAAGGTGAATAGTGGTGTACCCCAGGGATCTGTGCTGGGTCCACTGCTTTTTGACATATTCATAAATAACCTGGAAAGTGGAATAACGAGTGAGGTTATCAAATTTGCAGATGACACAAAACTATTTAAAGTTGTTAAAACCCAAGAGGATTGTGGAAAATTGCAAGAGGATCTTGATAAATTGGAAGACTGGGCATCAAAATGGCAGATGAAATTTAATGTGGACAAGTGCAAAGTTATGCACCTAGGGAAGAACAACCCAAACTATGGTTACACGATGCAAGGTTCCACATTAGGAAGCACCACCCAGGAAAACGATTTAGGCGTCATTGTGGATAACATGTTAAAACCCTCGGCCCAGTGTGCAGCAGCAGCCAAGAGAGCAAATAGAATGCTAGGTATCATAAGGAAAGGAATGGAAAATAAAACAAAAGATATTATAATGCCTCTTTACCGTTCCATGGTATATTGTGTCCAATTCTGGTCGCCGTATCTTAAAAAGGATATAGCGCTATTAGAAAAGGTTCAGAGAAGAGCCACCAAAATGGTAAAGGGGATGGAAGGATACTCCTATGAAGAAAGGCTAAAGAGGTTAGGGCTCTTTAACCTGGAAAAGAGACGGCTGAGGGGAGATATGATAGAAGTCTATAAATTAATGAACAGAGTGGAACGGGTAAACGTAGATCGATTGTTTACGTTATCAGAATATAGAAAGACTAGGGGACATGCAATGAAGCTACAGGGTAAACTATTTATGACTAATAAAAGAAAATATTTTTTCACTCAACGTGTAATCAAACTCTGGAATTTGTTACCAGAGGATGTAGTAAAGGCTGTTAGTGTAGCTGGGTTTAAAAAAGGTTTGGACAAGTTCCTAGAGGAAAGGTCCATAAACTATTATTAAGAAGGGACCCAGGATATCAATGCTTGACCCAGTACGAGGGGTTGCTATTTATATTTCTGGCCTTAGCAACAGTAAGTGTTGCCAGGCGCCATCCAATGGTTCCATTGGAACACTGACATTGTTGAACATAACCTTATTCATAACATTTTATCATTTGAGTGCAATTTGTTGTTTACAGTAACTTGGAAAATTCATCTTGGGCGAAAAATGGAATTAACTCGTTAACATTTTCGTGCGATTATTTTTCATAACTTTCAACGTGGATTATCAAGACAAGACTGCATCGATGAACTTAACTTTTTATACGGCGATAAAGCACCATCCTATAGCACTGTAAAAAACTGGTATAATGAATTCAATCGTGGCCGACGTTCGCTCCAGGAAGAATTCCGTCAGGGTCGTCCAAAATCGGTTGTTGTGCCAGAAAATATCGATGCTGTGTGTGAACTGATAAAACAAGATCGTCATGTGACATACCGTGAGATTGAGGCATCTTTGGGCATTAGTATGACAAGCATCAATAAGATATTGCATGATCATTTGGCCGTAAAAAAGATTTGTTTGCTTTGGATCCCGCATAATCTGACAAACGCTCAAAAGAATGCTCGTGTCGATTGGTGCAAGGAAATGTTGAAAAAATACGTTCAAGGTGCATCAAAGACTGTGTATAATATCTACACAGGTGACGAATCATGGATCTATGCATATGAGCCCGAAACAAAACAGCAATTGACTGTATGGGTCTTCCAAGATGAGCCAAATCCAACAAAAGTTGTTCGCGGAAGAAGCACATTGAAGCAAATGGTTGCCTGTTTCTTCGGCATTACTGGTCACGTGGCGACAGTGCCGTTAGAGCAACGTAGGACGGTCAATTCTGAATGGTACATGACCATTTGTTTACCAGACGTCTTCGGAGAAATTCAGAAAAAGTTGAAGAAGAGGCAAATAATTCTTCATCATGACGATGCAAGCTCTCACACATCGGCTCAAACAAAGGAATTTTTGACCGGCCAAAACATCGAATTGATGGGTCATCCACTGTACAGCCCTGATTTGGCACCCAATGACTTCTTTTTATTCCCACACATCAAAAACAAATTACGTGGTCAACAATTTTCAACACCTGAAGATGCGGTTGATGCATTCAAAACGCATGTTTTGGAGTTACCTCAATCGGAGTGGAAAAAGTGCTTCGAAAATTGGTTCAAACGCATGCAAAAGTGTATTGATCTTCATAGAGAATATTTTGAAAAACAATAAAACCAATTTCGATCATAAATATTTGTTTTTTCATTATTAGGCCAGAAATATAAATAGCAACCCTTGTACAAGCATTGCGGAACCTGTGTCTTTTGGGGAAACTGCTAGGTACGTATGACCTAGATTAGCCACTGTTGGAAACAGGATACTGGGCTTGATGGACCTTGGTCTGACCCAGTATGGCATATCTTATGTTCTTATGTTCGTATCAGTGAGAAATATGAAATGCTTTATCCAGCCCAAATGAGGAGAACATTAAATAATGTTACCAAGAATTTTGAAGACCCAAAAAGTTTTATAGACTTTCATTGCTGAAATTATGGGACTTGAAATGGAAACTAAGTAGGGGGCTGACTGTGCAAGTGGGTTATTTTTCTGCTAAGTGACCTGGGAAGCTGGGACCTGCTACTTATAATGATATCATCAATCAATTGATTGAACCCTATTTTATTTTTACCTTATTTTATCTTTATTTTCAAATGTTAACTTTTTATAAATTTTATACTTTTTGTAGGGCCAACAATACTTCAACTAGAGAATAATATACCTCAGGCTTTACGTCCTTTTTACTATCATCTGTACTTTACCAGATCATTCAACTCATCTAGTGCTTCTTTATGATATTAATCAAAATGTATCTTCATTGATAAATTAAGGGACATGTTCACTAAACTATGCTGTTAGCATGGGGTTTAGCATGCAATAAGCACACCACACTAAAAGTAAGCATGGAATCCTGTAGTAACTGAGTAGCGCGTGATTGAGAGGGTATTGGGCGGATTGGGGCAGAATATGGGAGTTAATGGCACATTTAGTGCAGGAATTTTGGGTATGCATTAACTGTGAATGATGCCGTTAGCGTTCGGGCACTTAACACCACCTCAGTGGATGCTGTTAAGTGCTCCTCCATCCCCAGTTCATGTGGTGTCATGTGTTTGCAAAGCACCAATGGCAGGGGGATGGAGACACATGTCCCCTGAAGTTGGCATGAGCCTCCATGCTAGATTCCTTGTCAAAATGCGCATTACTGGTCCGCTGTTTAGTAAGCATGTCCCTAAAAGCATTGGCCCTGACTGGTATGAATGAAGAGAGAAAATTTATTTATTTATTTTATTTATTTAACAGTTTTTATATACTGACTTTCTACAAATCAAGACGGTTTACAGGGAACATAACAACAGTATTTTTCAACTGAATACATTGTAACATTAGAACACAGTGTAACTGATAAACAAGGAACTTACTCATTACGGGGGCTTAAGAACTATTTACATGGCTGCTTAGGGACTATTTACATGGATAATTATAGAGGAGGTTAGGGGGAGCTTATGCAAGTAGGGAGAAGTGTTCCTGGAAGAGATGTGTTTTCAATTTCTTCCGGAATTCAGAGTGATTGGGACAGTTCCTTAGTTCATGTGGTAAGGTATTCCAGATAGATGAGGCGTAAAGGGAGAATGCCCGATTGCATGTAGTTTGGCTGTATTTTCTCTTAGATGATGGGATGGATAGAAGGTTTTTGGTAGAGGTGCGGCATGCTCTGTTGTTGTTGGAATTGGATAGGAGCGAGGAGAGGCAGGGAGCGGATTCATTTGAAATGATTTTGTGAATGAGGGTGATTGCTTTGAATTTAGTTCTGGACTGAATGGGGAGCCAGTGTAAATCAAGGAGGATTGGGGTTATGTGTGAGTGCCTGGGGTTATTCGTGATGAGCCAGGCTACTGTGTTCTGTGCCATTTGGATAGGATGTAGGCTGCTTTTAGGAAGGCCATGATAGATGAGATTGCAGTAATCAAGGGTTGGAATGGTGAGAGCCTGGCAGACAGTGCGGAAGGAGTCTGGGTTTAGAAGCAGTTGGAGGTTTTGAAGAGTACATAGTTTCATGTATATTGTGTTAGTAGTTTTTTAAATCTGTTCATGGAATGTAAGGTTCTGATCAAGGATAAGACCAAGTTATTTCACTTGGCTTTTTATGGTAAGGGTGATATCTCCAAGTGTAAGGGTAGGAGGTGGGGTATAAGAAGCGTTGGTGAATACTTGAAGTGCTTCCGTTTTTGATTGATTGATTATGAGGTTATGATTTGAAAGCCAAGTCTTCAGGTTTGTGATGCATTCAGTTAGGTTTGAAAAGTTAGGATTTGTTAAATTGAAAGGGGTATAACACATAATGTCGTCTGCATATAATTGGTAATAGAGTCCATGTTTTTGAAAAATTTTACAGACTGGTTGAAGGAATATGTTAAATAAAAGCGCAGATAAGCTGGAGCCTTGGGGAACTCCCTGTTTTAGGATGAATGGGAGGGATATGTCATTGCCTATATGGACCTGTTGAGTTCTATTTTCTAGATAAGAGTGGAACCATTTTAGTGTTGTATCCCTCAATCCTATTTCATAGAGTCTATCTAGAAGTTGGTGGTGAGGAAGGGAATCAAAAGCTGAGGATAGGTCGAGAAATATAAGGAGGCATCCTTGGGTGGGATTCTCGGTAAATTGGTACAGTGAGCCTAAGAGAGAGGCAAAGAGGGTTTCCACTCCATGGTTCTTTTTGGAGCTATGTTGGAGTAAGTCGAGAGGAGAGTGCTCATCTATAAAGTGTTGAAGCTGATTTTGTACTAGCTTTTCTGCTATTTTAGCAAGGAAGGGGATACTAGAGATAGGTCTGTAGGAGGTAGGGGAGGTAGAGTCAAGTTTTGATCCTTTTAGGATGGGACGGATAGAGGCACGTTTTAGGGGCGCTGGTACAGAGCCAGTCTGGAGGGAAGATTGTACAATTTGGAGTATGTAGGGGCTAATTGAGGTATTAGTGGTCTTAAGCCAGGATACAGGGCAAGGGCCCAGGGCAGAGGTTGAGGCATTTAGATCTTTGATGGTGTTGGATATGTCTTTCAGGGTGAGGGGTTCAAAGTCATTCCAGGTAATTGAGGAGGTGGGAGTGGGAGGTTGGGCACTATGGTTAGGTATTGGTTGGGGGATAGTTGTAGAAGAGGGTGGGAGGAATTTTGAGATAAGATGGTTGGCTATAGTTTGAGAAGTTATCTTAGGAGTCGAGTCCTGGGGTTGGGGTTCCATTATTAAGGAATTAGCGATAGAAAAGAGCTCTCTCGGTTTATTGAGAGAACGTAGGATCAAGTTTTCGTTGTATTCTCTTTTACATTTTAGAGTTTCGGAGCAGTAAGTTTGGAGTTTGCTTTTGTAGAGCTCTTGTGTGTTTGGGTTAGGGGAGCGTCTCCACTGACGTTCTAGGCGTCTGAATTCCCTTTTTAAGTCTCTTAGCTTCGAAGAGTACCAGGGAGTTTTTCTGCGTTGGTTTTGGGAAGGTTGTTTGGGTGGTAATAGAGCAGCGGTGGAGAGAATGTCATTCCATTCTTCAATGTGAGGGTCTAGGTTCTGGTGTTTTTTATTGAGTAAATCTAAGGGTGGTATTATTTGCTCAAGGAAGGTTGCGGCATTGAATTGTTTGAATTTGCGGGTATGTTGGTGTGGAGTTATTTGAGATTTTTTATGTGGGGAGTGTGGGATTGAGAAAGAGGATGAGAGCATAATCTGACCAAGGAATAGGTTGAATAATGTGTGGGATCTGTTTAGAGGGTAGTGTTTGCTGTGGGATAAATAGTAAGTCTAGGATATTACCTTTGGAGTGTGTGGGTAGTTCTAGGATTTGGGTAAAGTGGAGGGCCTCCATTGCTTGGAGGAATGAAGAGGACTGTTTTGAGGTTGTTGAGTGTAGGTTTAGGTCTCCTAGGATTATGAGTGGGCGAGAGAAGGTTTGGGGGGAGCAAGCTGTCTCAAATATTGTAGAGAGATCAGTTGGGTCGGTTTGTGGTGCCCTATAAATGAGATGCAGGGAAATGGTAGGACTAGAGACTCTAATGGAGTCCATACCTGGGGTGGAGAGGGATTCAACTGTAGAGAGGTTTAGGTTAGCTCGTGAAATAATAGCAACACCTCCGCCTCTGCTGGATATTCTGTTGCAGACGTTGATAGCAAATGTATTAGGACATAATTGGTTTAAAAGGATGGTGTCAGATTCTTGGAGCCAGTTTTGAGTAAGACAAAGGATGTCCAAGTCATGGTCAGTTATAAGGTCAGTAATTAAGGGGATTTTATTCCTAGCCGAGCAGACGTTGATTAGGGCACATTTGAGGGGAGAGTGGAAATTGTCAGAGGGAGAGTAGGGGATGAGGTTTGGGTTTATATGGAGTAATTTGAGCTTACAGATCCGAGTGTGGGAGCTGGTATGTGTGTGGAGTGGAGGGGCGTAATGTATGTTGGAGTGTCTGAGGGAGTGGATTATAGGGATTGGTGTATTATGATGTACTATTAGTGCATGTGCGAGAAGGAGTGATGTGATGTATAGTGTGAAGAGGGCAGCCCACAAGGTAGGAGGATGAGATATGATTAGTTTCATTTTTAGGTGATTGAGGGGAGTGTGGAGATTGTTGGAGGAAGAGTAGGGGATGAGGATTGTGTTTGGCTGGTATAGGTTGGAGAATAAAAGCTGGGAGAACGTTAAGGAGGTGTTGAGATCGCTGAGGTGGGACAGGGGAGTGAGAAGGTTTATGAGGCTAGTAGAACAGACTATACAATCAAGCATAAAAGATGGTAACAGGCAGGTATAATTGTTAGTATAACTAGTACAGCAGGTTATGCAACAGGCATAAGAGATAGTAACAAGCAGGTATAATAGCAATTTGTCTGGTATGAGAGAGTGATTTGTAGTGAGTACCTTTTGTGAGCTGTTTAGGTTCTGGTCCTGGTAGCATGTGAGGTTCTCAGTGAGTGTCCAATTAGGATTGCGGATTATGATGAAATGATCATGAGGCTGTGGAGTAATTAGGAGTTAGGCTGGTCACTGGATGTCCTTTGTTACGGTCCATGCCTAAGGGCCACGCCAAAGGGCCCTCTGGCGAGGCCCTCAGGCATGGGCCCTTTGGCATGGCCATCATTAGAAAATGAGATATGACTGTATGATTGAAGTTAGCTTGAAGAATATAGGATTGGATGAAATATGAAAGAAAACGGGTCATTTAATTATGGTAGGCTAAAAAATACTAAGGCTGATACAATTAATAACGTAATTGACAAAGGATGAAGTGGATTTGTCTAGGGCAACTAATTGAGGATTAATTATTAAGAGGGAGCAAGGAAAATTCATGTGGTTTAAAAGACACATTGTTAACATTTGATTGGTCAGTGTGATGATTGACAGTGTCAGTTCTTGAGGAATAATTTGAATAAGGAAGAGACATAAATTAAGTCATAGAAAGGTGATTGGTTAGAGCAAAGATTCTAAAGATAGAACAAATCGCTGACGCAGTTAGTGATGAATATGCTATGAGCAGAAGTACCATGATGATACAAGTCCCTGACACAGAGGTCAAAATATAGGTGTTGAGTTTACTAAGCGCATCTTTCGGAGATGTGCACAGTACTTCCCTGCAGATAATGCTGCAAAACAGCAGAGAATGTGGGAAGGCATCATCATGGAAGCAGCTAATGCCACCGATTGAGGTGGTGCTAGATGTACCCACAATGTCTGCAAAAGGTGCGGTTACCACCCACTTGCACTGCTAACACACGGTCTGAAGATAGCACAGAAAATCACAGCATTGTTTGCATTCGGTCCGTGTTAGCTGATACTGCAGTGTGCTTTTCCTGAGTTATCGCAACATTAGCAGCTAACGCAGATTAGTAAACATGCCCCAGACAACAATACCAGGAGTTGATTATGACAGGAGGGCAAGACAGAGACTTAGAAAACGAGTTAAAATGTATCTTTATTAGTAAACTTATTTTATTAGGAAGCCCTAGATTGGTTGTGTGATGTGGTAAAGCATGCTGTACATGATACTAAAAACGACTAATAATAATGATGCTTAAGTATATTATCTTTTAGTTGAAGTATTGTTGGTCTTATAAAAATTATAATAAAATATATTAAATATCAAAAGGTATGTATTTATTTACTTTTTCTTTGGATTTGATATACTGCTGATTATGTAGCATATCATAGTGGTTTACAGATCCAGTAAAAAATAGAATAAAACCAAAGCACAACTTGAAAATTCTAACATGGTAAGGCAAAACATAAGAGGGGGGAAAGGTAACTGCACAACTATTTTATTAAAAAAATGCAAACATAGAGCTGAGAAATGAGTGGCTGGAAGGGAAAGAGTTAACATCAGGGGCAGATCAAGGCAATCTGCTTGTGGATAATAGGGAGAGAGGGATGAGATGGCACCCCCCAGAGCAGGGTGGGGGGGGGGGGCTTTCTCAAAACTTCAGTCAGGGATGAAACAAACCTAACAGCAAATTAGATAATGTGGAGGAAATGCAAGATGTTCGCACACCAAGGAACTAAAAGAAAGAGCGAGAACCACAGCACAGTTTATAACACCTAATTATAACTAATTTTTATTTTGTTGTTATAAACTGCATTATCATTCTTGCTTTTTCTTTTTGAAAATATATTTTTCAATCATAGAACCCCCCTCCCTCAACAATGGGTGCAGAACAGAACCAGGACATTCACCCACAGAGCTCAATATCTAAAAAAAAAAAAAATCTGATTCTGATTATTTTACTAATAACAAACATTCTCCAGTACCAGGCATATTATGAACTGATACAAAACCCTACAACAAAGTCACTGAGGATCTATAGAGCAAATCTATGAGCACCAACTTCCAAAACTTACATAAGGAGCCTACCCAAAAAAAGCATCACTGTAAATACTGCAGCAGGCCCTGGAACATCCAACGCCTATTTGAAAAGCTGAACAATTCAGATTACTACAGTACAGATCCCTACATACAAACTCCATGTTAACAGAACACCTGGCCTTGGCCACAAACTCAGAATACAGAAACTTACTAAGTACAGAATAAGTGACCATAACCTAAAATAAACATATGTAGATAACAATTAAACTGCAACCCCAAGAAGTCAGATTCTGCATACAATGCAACACCAGAGAAATAGAAAGAGATGCATTTCCCTGTACTTTATAAAATATAAAGATAGCACCAAGTGCGATCATTAAACTGAAAATAAAATTCTCTTCTATCTTTGTTTGAAGATTTTATTCTCTGATCATGCTGATCCCAATCCGAGATTTCTGCTTTCCTTCATCTCCCAGTGCCCCCTCTGTCTGCTTCCCCCCAGGGGTAGCATGAGGGTGATGCAGAATCATGTGCAGAGATTCATTGTGGCATAATTTGCATAAATTTAGTATACTTTATTTTAAAATGTATATGCCACCCATCTAATCCTAGGTGGCTTTGAAACATACACATGCAATTTAGTAAAATAGATGGTACAATAAAACCAACATAATAATAAACATTAAATTTGATTAATGAAAAGCTACGTACACAACCCACCCTCTGTCCCCAATCAAACCATTAAAAGTATCTTCATATCAGATTTATTTTGCTATGAACAGATTGATCAGGAGGGAAGATATAAAATGCAAAAAACTAATCCTGGTAGCCATGAATTCAAAGACAGGATTGGATTGTGCTGAACAGGTCGAATTACTACAGTATAGATCCCTATGTACAAACTCCATGTTAACAGAACACCTGGCCTCAGTCACACACTCAGAACACAGACCCTTACCAAGTACAGAATAAGTGACCATAACCTAAAGCAAAAATAAAAATATGTAGACAAAAATTAAACTAAAACTCCAAGAAGTCAGACTCCACATGAGGAGCAACAGCAATAGAATGCTAGGTATCATAAGGAAAGGAATGGAAAATAAAACAAAAGATATTACAATGCCTCTATATCGTTCCATGGTGAGACCGCACCTTGAATATTGTGTGCAATTCTGGTCGCCGTATCTTAAAAAGGATATAGCGTTATTAGAAAAAGTTCAGAGGAGAGCCACCAAAATGGTAAAGGGGATGGAAGGATACTCCTATGAAGAAAGGCTAAAAAGGTTAGGGCTCTTTAACCTGGAAAAGAGACGGCTGAGGGGAGATATGATAGAAGTCTATAAATTAATGAACGGAGTGGAACAGGTAAATGTAGATCGATTGTTTACGTTATCAGAATATAGAAAGACTAGGGGACATGCAATGAAGCTACAGGGTAAACTATTTAAGACTAATAAAAGAAAATATTTTTTCACTCAACGTGTAATCAAACTCTGGAATTTATTACCGGAGGATGTAGTAAAGGCTGTTAGTGTAGCTGGGTTTAAAAAAGGTTTGGACAAGTTCCTGGAGGAAAGGTCCATAAACCATTATTAAGAAGGGACCCAGGATATCACTGCTTGACCGAGTACAAGCATTGTGGAACCTGTGTCTTTTGGGGAAACTGCTAGGTACATATGACCTAGATTGCCCACTGTTGGAAACAGAATATTGGGCTTGATGGACCTTGGTCTGAGCCAGTATGGCATATCTTATGTTCTTATGTAACATCAGAGAAGTAAGAGATGCAGTTCCCCATGCTGTGTAAAATATAAAGAAAATACAAAGTCCAATCACTTTATTGAAAATAAAATTATTTTTTCTACCTTTGTTGTCTGACCATTTTATTCTCTGATCATGCTGGTCCCAATATGAGGCTTCTGCTTTCCTCTGTCTTCTCTTAGCTTTCTTTCTACAGTCCCTGGTCAATCTGCCATTTTTTGTCTCTCCTATTATTTTCTTCAGTTCCTTCCATCTTGGATATTCATTGTTTCCTTTCAACTTTCTTCCATTTAATTTTCTCTCTTTCTACGCCTTACTATCCAGTTCTCAATCTCCCTCTTTTTTATGTCATCTGCCTACCACTTTTCAAACTTCATCCCAGTCCTTCCATTCCCCAGCTCTTCCTTCCTGGTCCATTATTCCCTAGTCTTTTGCTCACTCTCTCTTCCCCTCCATGTCTAACATCTCTCAGCCCCATCCAGTCTCTCTCTCTCTCTGGCTCTCTCTTTCCTTCAGTCCAGTACCTCCACTCTCTCTTTCCTTCCATGTCTGGCCTCTCCCTTCCTATCCCTCTGCAAACAGCATATACCCCATCTCCATACCATGCCAACCCCTCCCTATTACTCCCACATCCAGCATCTCTCTGTCTTTTTCTCATATTTACCCCATACCCATCTTCTCCCATCTCTCTCCCTATTACCCACATGTCTTGCGTTTCCTTCTCCATTTATTACCCATGTCCAGCATCTCCCCTCTGTCCCCCCATCCCCAGCATTTTCCCATAGTCTCCCTATAACCCCCTGGCCAACATCACCATCACCCCTCCTTGCTTCTCCCTATGCTCCTTTCCATGACCAGTATCTTTTTCTCCCTAGCCCCCACTTCAATCTTATCCTCACTGCCTCCATATTCCCCCCTGCACCCAGCATCTCCCTTCTGACTCCCTGTGCCATCCACGTCCACCTCTCTATGCCTCCTCATGTCCATTCCCCCCTTCAGTGTCCCCATGCCCACCTCTTGTATGTACAAGAAGCAGAGCCTGCCCATGGAGCAGCATGTCCCATGGACAGGGCCTGTGCGAGCCGTGATCCCAGCCCAGAGAGGCAGAGCACAATTGGCCTTGTAAAGCCCCTGTCCACAAGAAATGCTGTTCCTGCGGGCAGGACCTGCTTCTCTGGGCCATGATCACTGCCTCCCACACCCTTCTGCCTGCGGGAGCAGCATGTCCTGTGGGCAGGGGCTGTACAAGTCTTGATTGTGGCACAGAGAAACAGAGCCTGTCCGCAGGAGCAGATGTCAGGAGGGCGCCATCGCTGGTCGCCCACCCCCACTCCCCATTCAGGATGACCTAGAAACACAGAAACATGACGACAGAAAAAGACCGCATGGCCTATCTAGTCTGCCCTTCCATATCAACCACTGCAACAGTTCCCTTTTTCCTTTAGACCTGTGGAGCACTAACGGCCTAGTGGAGAGCCTGCCCGCAGGACACAAGACTGAGTAGCGATTACGGCTTCTCACAGCCTTCTGCCAGAAGGAGTAGCATGTCCTGCAGGCAGGCTCTCTACTTGGCAGATGGTGCGCCTCAGACCATCCTGAATGGGGACCAGGGCCGGCCCGTCCATTGAGCAAGAATGTTTTTTGCACAGGACCCCGCGTTTCAGGGGGCCCCACGCAAAGAATATTCTGCTTTAAAAATAAATGAAATTTAAAAAAAAAGCTGGCTGCTGCTGCTGCTGCTGCAGCAGCGACAGAATCGACTGTCCAGCGGGCCCCCCCCCCCCCCCGCCCAGCTGAGCCCTCCCTGCCCGGCTGAGCCTCTCCGCGATGGCTTTCAGATCCACGAAGGGAGAATATCTCCTCGTGGCTCTGTTAAGCCTGCATGGGCTGATGGGAAATTTTCCAGCAGCCCCTCCGGGCTTAACAGAGCCGTGAGGGAGACAGTGAGACACTCTCCCTTCGCAGATCTGAAAGCCGTCGCAGAGAAGCTCAAGTGGGCAGGGAGGGCTCAGCTGGGCATGGGTGTCCCGCGGGGCAGTCGATTCTGCTGCTGCCACTGCGGCAGCAGCAGCAGCCAGCTTTATTTTTTTTAATTTTCCCTGGGCCGATGGGGGGGGAGGGGGGTTAGGACTGGTAATGGGCTGTGGGATTGGAAATGAGCTGATGGAGGGACTCGGATAGGACTGGAAATGGATGGGGAGCTAGGACTGGAAATGGGCTGATGGGGGGCTAGGACTGGAAATGGGCTGATGCAGGGACTAGAAGGGAGCAGATGCTAGGTGAGGCTGGAACTAGACGGGAGCTGATGTTGGGGGAGGATTAGAATGGGATGGGACTGGGAGAGTGAAATGGACAGGGGAAAAATATTTTGTGTGGGAGGGATGAAAAATCTACAATTGGCTGGGTATTGGGAGAGTAAGTGGGGATTGAGGATGGAGGGGTAAAATTTGAGTGGATGAAATAGGAATGAGGAAAGAGCAAAAGGAGAAAGATTAGTATGTTAAAGCAGATATAGAGAGAGAGAATGGAAAAAAAACTAGAAGAGAGAAGAAAGGACAAATGGACAGCAGACGATGGAGAGTTAGCAGAAGACATGAAGAAACCAGAAGAAAGTGGCTGGAGCAATTGCAACTGAAAAAAAATGCACAAAAGGTAGAAAAATATCTCTTTATTTTGAATTTATTAACTGGAATATGTCAGCTCTGGGGAATGTGCATCATTAATGTCTGCGCTTTGTTTAGTACAAGAGGAAATTAATTTATAGTTTTATTTCTACAGTGTTGTTGTACATTCCAAGTTTGGCTTTTGGGATTCCCAGTTTAATTATTGCCTTCCTGTTTCTAAATCTTGATTCCTTGTTTGGTGATGGACTATGTTCTGCGTGTGTAACTGAGCTGAGGTATTCTGTTTATGTAATTCCTATTTGACATTGCCACTTGTTCTCTTTCCCCAGTAGGTCATGTATTGTTGTTCTCTAAAATGTATTTGTTTAATATTTGCAGTGTTGCCTTTTGATAGGTAGGGTCTTGTGTTTTGTGAGTCCTGGTAGTGCTGTTATGATACAGCGGGTTTGCTATGGGTTCTAAATGGGCAGTGTTTGGAGTAGTTCCTAATGTGCCTGGCGGTTGGCACTGGATTATAGTAATGTAGAAATCTTTTAGTCTTTCTTTATCCATACATTCATTAAGAGACGTGTTTACTAAAAGTTAGTGTATGGTAACATTATGCAAATATTTATGCAAATAAGATCACTTATGCAAATGAGGTCCCGCACCGAGTCTCCGCACATGGCCCCGCACCCCCCTTAGGCCGCCCCTGATGGGGACGGGGGGCAGGTGGCCAGTGATGGAACCCTCCTGATGTCTGGGTCCCTCTGCTGTGCTTACACAGCTTACCGGGTAGTTTTTTGCACTGACCCAGCATTTGTTTTCCTGCTTCCTTCTATTGCCCAGCATTTGTCCTCCTGTCCCTCCCCCTGTTATCCAGCATTTCTCTTACTGTCCCTCCATCCAATTGTCCAGTATTTATCCTCTTCCCACCCACCCCCCTGCTCCAATATTTGTCCATTTGTCCTCCTGTCCCTCCCCCCTGTTTCTAGCATTTGTCCTCCTGCCCCCCTTTGTCCAGCATTTGCCCTCCTGTCCCCCCCCCCCATTGTCCAGCATTTTCCCTCCTGTCCCTCCCCCCATTGTCCAGCATTTATCATCCTGCCCCTCCTTTGTCCAGCATTTGCCCTTCTGTTCCTCCCCCCCTTGTCTAGCATTTGCCCTCCTGTCCCCCCCCCCCCCCCCATTGTCCTGCATCTGCTATCCACCTTTGAATATTAATGACAGGACAGGAAAAACATGGGATTTTCAAAACTCTGGTTCTTCTAAGTCCTTACTGGTTCTGCCCCCTCTAATATGAAAAGCATCATAAGAGGGTGTGGGACCCATAGGAGCCTTGGAAGCATGCCAGAGTCGCAAGAGCCCGCAATTTTGCTTTACGTTTTTTCCCAAAGTTGATAGCTTGCTGCCACTGTGGCAAGCTATCAATTTTGAAAAAAAAAAAAGCGGAACGTAAAATTGTGGGTTCTTGTGACTCCGGCATGCTTCTAAGATTCCGATGGGCCCTGCCTATTTTGTTCTAAGTTACATGTAACAAGTTCAGTTTTCATCGTTTTATGTAAACTGTTTTGATCAGGCTAAGCGATATAAAAAAACCAACAATAAATAAATAAATACATATCGAAAGTGGATAAGTGGGTTAGGTGGTGAGCTTAGATGGTTGGTATGTATTGAAGGGGAGCTGGGGGTAGAAATGGTGCAGTTCTTTTTTCTGGGTTTAAGTATCAGTGCAGAGCCATTAGGTTCCCAGAGACTTTGAGGATTATATTGCTGAGGTTGATTTGCATGGTATAGCTGGGTGCTACAGTTTCCTGTTTGAGTCCGTATCAGAAGTTTGAGGATGAGTGTTTGCTGCGGGTTTGTGTGTGTATGACTTGCTTGGCTGTGATGATTAAGCAAGCATTATGTAGAAAATAGGCTGCTGTTTGGATACTCTCTTCCTGAAGCGTATGCTGTGTTTTTGAAAGTAAGTGCTGTCAACCCTATTTAAAAAAGATTTTCGCATACCTGAGAAAAGAGTTACCAGAAACATGGAGTTGAGACGCTGCTACTTTATTTATTTAATGATATCACTCAAACCATAGACAACTATAATAGAGGAACCTTAATGATTTTCTTAGATATTTCAGCGGCCTTTGATTCAGTGGACCATTCAATACTATTAGCCAGACTAAAGAGCATCGGTCTAACTGGCACCGTCCTAAACTGGTTTGAGTCCTACCTAATTGGTAGACAGTTCCAAGTTAAAGTCGGTCTAAACACTTCTCATCATACAGTTATCAAACAAGGCGTACCGCAGGGATCTGCACTCTCATCACTTCTTTTTAACCTCTTTATCCAACCAATATGTCACATAATATCAACTCATCATATAGACTACACAATTTACGCAGATGATATTATGATCTACACTCCGATTGATATCAACTGCCCAAACTACAACAAGATTTCAAACTGCATTACCAGCATTTCCATTTGGCTGTCAAATAACAACCTTGCAATAAACTTGAAGAAGACTGAAGCACTTATTGTCACTAGAAACACCAACTTTAATCCCCCACCATACATCACATGCAACAGTACTGAGATTCCAATTAAGGATGAAGTAAGATACCTCGGGGTAACCCTCGATAAGAAGCTAGACCTGCGATCTCACATAAAGAAAACTGTTAAAAGCGCTTATTACCGAATGAAAATAATTAGACGCCTCAAGCCTCTTATCTCTAATGAACACTTTCGTACAGTCTGCCAGGCACTTATTACCCCCATTCTGGATTTTTGCAACCCTATCTACAATGGGCTGTCAAAACATGCTCTCAAACCTCTTCAAATGGCACAGAATACAGCAGCCAGAATAATTAACGGTTCCACTAATCATGACCACATTACCCCCATCCTTAAAGATCTCCACTGGCTCCCTATAACCCTTCGCATAAAGTATAAGTTAATCATAAACATCTTCAAAATGAAGCACAATAGTTCTGCAACCAGCCTCCATGCCCTCTTATCCCGTGATACCAGCAAAAGACCTAGAAGATTATCCACCTCAAACACCCTCAATACCCCAAGAAACTTCGCTAAATCACGCAAATGTACATCACAACGAGCAATTTCTTTGGCTGCCCCTTTGATTTGGAACTCTCTCCCCCCTGATTTACGTGCAATTGATGTTTTAAGTGACTTTCGTAAGCAATTAAAAACTTTACTTTTTATTGAGCACTATGGATCAACAAATAACTAAGATATCATCTATTGTATATGTTTTATAAATAATCCACTATTTTGTTAACCCTTGTTATTTTTCCTACATTACCATATGTTGTCATGTCTATACTGTTTGTTTCCCTTGTTTATACCTTGTATTTCTTGTGACCGCTTTGATTGAAGGAAAAGGCGGTATAAAAAACTTGTTAAATAAATAAATAAATAAAAAATCGAATAAACTTTCTGATTAATGGCATAAGGCTGAAGCCTTCTCCCCAGCAGCAGGGAAAAAGGGGGGGGGGTGTAATACTTTAAAGGGGGAGGGGGTTGAGATATAACAGTATATAACAAATACTGTTATATTGCAAACATCAGATTCTGAAGGGAGATGGGTCCAACTGGAGGTCTTTCATTCAATAGCAAATCTTGTTTTAGACGGAGGGGACGCTCCTATTATAATAAGAGGCAATTTTAATTTAGTATTAGATCCCCTGCTTGACAGAAGCTCAGCAGTTAAAATAAAAACATCTAAATCCTGGCATAAATTATTATCCATTATGAAGGAAATAGATTTGGAGGATCTGTGACAGTTACAATATGTGACTGCTAAGGATTATACCTACTACTCTCTACCACATAACACATATTCCAAATTGATTCTTTTCTGATTTTTAAGAATCTGTTGCCTAACTTAGTTACTACAGAGATCTATGCTATCACCTTTGCAGATTATGAGATCATTGTCTGCACACTTCAGGGTGTTGCTGAGGAAAGACCAAGAGGTTAGTAAAGGTTTAATGTTGACCTTGCAAATGAACTGGGCTTTCAGCGGGATATTAGGGAGGATGTTGAAGCCTACTCTCAGAATAAGTGCTTGAAGATGAATAGTCATGATTAGCTTTTAGAGTTACCACTAGGGAATCTTTAATAACCTTTTTGGTGCGGCTGTATAGATGGTAGAATTAGAAACTGTAGCAGCTGGAAGGAGAGATAAAGAGTATGGGATAAATGCATACGCATGGAATGGATGGTGGACTATATGAAAGCTGCAGACATTAAGACACCAGTATAACTGAATTTCTAGTAAGCGTGAGGGAATGTCACTCTATGTGTGCTGTGCATTATTATGAGGGGTGCAATAGGTCAGGGCATCTGCTAGCACCATATCTAAAGTTAGGTTAAAGGTGGTAGGCAATGGGCGGAGAATATCATAACAAATAGGGGTGATCAGTTAGTACAGATGTTGAAGTACTTGTGCAATTCCATGGCTATTATACTAGGATGCAAGCTACAACTATGAATGCTTCTTTGGCTTCTATGACTGACTTTCTGTAAAATGTATCACATCCTAGGTTGACTGAGGATCAAAGGCATGCATTGGAGGGTGCTATTATGGAGGATAAAATTCAATTAACAATTAAAGATATCCTGCTCAATAAGTCCCCAGGACTGGACAGATTTCCGATTCTTATCAAGCATTTTCAGAGCAGATAGTGCCTAAGTTAAAACAGGTATTTAATGCACTAGAATATCTAGATGAATTTGAAGACACAATAGCTGAAGATAAAGTGGTAGCACACAGCAAATCAGGTAAAGACGTTAAATTATAAAACAATGTCCTTAATTAATATGAATTGGAAAACATATTCTTAAATACTTGCTATGCATCTCAGTAAGGTATTGCCTGTCATTCTTAGATAAGACTAGATTATTCAGTGACTTGATATGCGTGGATCGGCAATATACCAACCCTGAAGCCATTTTGTCATGAGATGCCGAAAAGACATTTCATAGTCCTAGCCAATATTATTTCTTTCAGACTATGGAATGGTTTGCTGTAGGTAACCAATCTGTGTATGGTAAGAACTGTTCATACTGCGGGAGTAATTTTAGAAGTCTTATTTGTGTTTTAAATGTGGATGTGATGGCAGAAAAATGTGCAAGCCGTATCCATGTGTAAAATGTGATTTTGGAAAGCCACGATTAACATCTCTTTGCTCCAGGTACATCTATCTATAAACTTTAGCCCAGGATGAGTTCTAGGGGTGACAAAACTTCTTGAAGCCACTGACACCTCATCAGGAGTTAGTGGGCCTGATTAGCCTGTGAAAGAACTGAGGGCAGCTAAGGACTGCATAAACGTCTTCAGAGCCTTGCGAGTTTAGGCATTCCTAACAGGGGCTCTGCATTTCAAGCAAAGGTGTGTGTGGCTTTTAATTACTAGCTTTCTCTCTGAGAGCTCTTAAAATGGTTTTGGTACATTTTTAAAACAAGGTTACATTCTTTTTGGTGCTTTATTTCAAAAGGGCAAATATTTTCTTTAGTGATGTAGGTTTAAAACTCTGCTTTTAGTCTCTCTTTCCCAGCTCTTTGAAGCCATTGATAACTCCTCAGGTGTTCATTCCCTCCCTACGCTTTAAGAAAAGTGGAAGGAAGTCCAAAAAACTGCCAGCATGGTTTAAAGGTGAGGTCAGAGAGGCTGTTGTTGCCAAAAAAGCATCTTTCAGGAAATGGGAAAAAGAGCCAAATGACGAAACCTGGAAACAGCACAATCACTGGCAGGTCAAATGCAAGGCATTGATAAAGAAGGCAAAGGGAGAATTTGAGAAGAAGCTTGCTGCGGAAGCAAAAACGCGAAATAAAGATTTTTTTCAAGTACATTCGTAGCAAAAAAACCTGTGAGAGTCAGTTGGTCCATTAGATGATAGAGGAGTTAAAGGGGCACTAAGAGGCGACAAGGCGATAGCGGAGAGACTGAATGAATTCTTTGCTTCGGTCTTTACTGAGGAAGATGTAGGGATGTTACCCATGACTGAAGTGGTATTTAAAGGTGCGGAAGAATTGAAGGAAATACCGATACATCGGGAAGATGTATTACAACTATTAGATAAACTGAAGAGTAGCAAATCACCTGGGCCGGATGGTATACATCCAAGGGTGTTGAAAGAACTGAAATATGAGATTGCAGACCTGCTATTAGTAATCTGTGAACTATCATTAAAATCATCTCTAATACCTGAAGATTGGAGGATCGCCAATGTAACACCAATTTTTAAAAAGGGTTCCAGGGGTGATCCGGGAAACTACAGACCAGTGAGCCTCACGTCAGTACCGGGAAAAATGGTAGAAACCATCATAAAGATTAAAATTACTCAGCATGTAGATAGTCATGGCTAATGGGAGACAGCCAACATCGCTTTAGACAAGGAAGATCTTGTCTTACTAATCTGTTATGTTTTTTTGAAAGTGTGAATAAACAGGTGGACAAAGGTGAGTCGGTTGATATAGTGTATCTAGACTTTCAGAAAGCCTTTGACAAGGTCCCTCATCAGAGACTTTTGGCAAAACTAAAGAGTCATGGGATAGGAGGCAGTGTACTACTGTGGATCAGGAACTGGTTAAAAGATAGAAAGCAGAGGGTAGGGCTAAATGGCCAATTTTACCAATGGAGAAAGGTAAATAGTGTTGTACCCCAGGGATCTGTGCTGGGTCCGCTGCTTTTTGACATATTCATAAATGACCTGGAAAGAGGAATAACGAATGAGGTTATAAAATTTGCAGATGACACAAAACTATTTAAAGTTGTTAAAACCCAAGAGGATTGTGGAAAATTGCAAGAGGATCTTGATAAATTGGAAGACTGGGCATCAAAATGGCAGATGAAATTTAATGTGGACAAGTGCAAAGTTATGCACCTAGGGAAGAACAACCCAAACTATGGTTACACAATGCAAGGTTCCACATTAGGAACCACCACCCAGGAAAAAGATTTAGGCATCATTGTGGATAACATGTTAAAACCCTCGGCCCAGTGTTCAGCGGCAGCCAAGAGAGCAAATAGAATGCTAGGTATCATAAGGAAAGGAATGGAAAATAAAATAAAAGATATTATAATGCCTCTATACCGTTCCATGGTGAGACCGCACCTTGAATATTGCGTGCAATTCTGGTCGCCGTATCTTAAAAAAGATATAGCGTTATTAGAAAAGGTTCAGAGAAGAGCCACCAAAATGGTAAAGGGGATGGAAGGATACTCCTATGAAGAAAGGCTAAAAAGGTTAGGGCTCTTTAACCTGGAAAAGAGACGGCTGAGGGGAGATATGATAGAATTCTATAAATTAATGAACGGAGTGGAACGGGTAAACGTAGATCGATTGTTTACGTTATCAGAATATAGAAAGACTAGGGGACATACAATGAAGCTACAGGGTAAACTATTTAAGACTAATAAAAGAAAATATTTTTTCACTCAGCGTGTAATCAAACTCTGGAATTTGTTACCGGAGGATGTAGTAAAGGCTGTTAGTGTAGCTGGGTTTAAAAAAGGTTTGGACAAGTTCCTGGAGGAAAGGTCCATAAACCATTATTAAGAAGGGACCCAGTATATCAATGCTTGACCTAGTACAAGCATTGCGGAACCTGTGTCTTTTGGGGAAACTGCTAGGTACGTATGACCTAGATTGGCCACTGTTGGAAACAGGATACTGGGCTTGATGGACCTTGGTCTGACCCAGTATGGCATATCTTATGTTATGTTCTTATGTTCTTATGTACCCACCCCAGCTCCACCCACTCCATGTGAGCATTATTGCTTTATAGGGCAACTCCCCAATTAGCTACACACAGGGACTTAGAACAGCACATTTAGAACACACTTAAAAGAGGTTAACTTCTTTTTCTCTGAAAGGACAGCTGAGAAACAGATAGGTACTTTGGTAGGGCTCTCTCTCTTTTGTTTCAACAGGCACCAAAGCTCCACCAACTGAACAATGGCTGGGAAATATTGTATCACCAAAGCTGTTGCCCCAATTACAGCTTCTGCCTCTGTCCATACAGAGATTCCAATGCCAGTTGAAGGTCTGGTTCCATGTGTAGGATGCCTGCATGCTGAAGCTCTCAGGAAACAAGTGGAGGAGCTCAGAGAAAAGGTGGTGAGACTGAGGAGCATTCAAGATAGTGAGAAGTACATTGATGAGATGCTTCTTGAAACATCTAAGCTCTCCAGCAGAGGTGAATATGGGAGCCTACAGAATGATGAAGGTTGGACACTAGTCACCAGGGCCTGAAGAATCACCAATCCAATTCCTCTAACCCTTGAACTGAAGAACTATTATGCAGCCCTGGAAGTGGAGGAGGTGAAAGCATCCCAGGAAAGGGAAGAACCACAACTCGAGCACCCCAAAGTTGCAGAATCAGTGACCATAAGGAAGCGAAGGGTAGTGGTGGTTGGTGGCTCTCTTCTGAGGTGGCTCTCTTCAGCATCGGAAATAAGATCCCAGATGTTGAGGCTTTAATGGAAGAGGTTGACTTGGATTTAGTGGCAGTAACAAGAGACATAGTTCACAGACAACCATGACTGGAATGCAACTATATCAGGCTTACTTTATTCAGAAAGTACAGGGTAGGAATAGGGGAGGAGGAGTGGCACTATACATAAAAAGTAATATTAAAGTTATGGAAATACAGAGCTTAAAAGGGAGAGAGGAGGCACTGTGGGTTAAACTAGAAAGAGGGAAAGAAAAATCCATTTGCATTGGCGTGATATACAGACCTCACTCTCTGGGAGAAGAAGTGGATGGAGATTTAATAGAAGACATACGCAGCATAGCCAGGAAAGGGGAAGTGCTACTGATAGGGGATTTCAATATGCCAGATGTTGATTGGTGCATCCCTGCTGTAGATCATCTAGAAGTAAGCAGATCCTGGATTCTTTACAGAAAGAACTATTCAGGCAACTGATAACAGAACCCATGCGTGAAGGGGCCATATTGGACTTGGTGCTTACCAATGGTGAAAGTGTTTCTGATGTTATAGTGAGAGATCATCTTGCATTCAGTGATTACTAGATGGTATGGTTCAGTGTTAGGACTAGGGCTGTTAAAATCCATTCAAAAGTGAGAGATTCTTAGGGGTATGATTACTAAACCATCTTAACGTAGCAGCGGCAATGTTATCACTTGATACGTAATGTTATCTCATGATAATGTAACATCATCACTCGATAACATCTCCGGCAGCGGTGAGGTACGCAAAGGGAGTAGAAAAGCACCCCAGAGGGTGGAGTAAGGCTCCCCAGGGGCGGAGAGAAGGGGTCAATGGGCAGAAAGTGGGCTGGGAGTGGATCCATGCACACTAACGCCGTGAAATAAAGCTCTGAAAATTAGTGCCAGTGAAAACCTCGTGCTAGGCACATTTGCAGGACAGAGAAACCATTTCAGTCAGCAATGTACAGCAAAGGCACGGAAACGCAGAAAAGTTATAGTAGTCATACATGTGCAGGAACCAAAAAGGCAAATAAACATATAAAATGACCAGAACCACATTTGAAATCCCAATAACCAAGCTGGCCAATAGTGATATTAATGATAAACATAAAGCAACACTACTGACAAAGCATAAAAAGGAAGATATCATGTTTGGAAGGGTCTATGCTCTGTCCCCCTACAAAGTGAATGATCCCACATTGAAATAGCGGTGATCAGGGTTGTTGTCATTTATATTGGGCAGGTTTGTTAGGGCATGCACATGTGCAGCAACAGCAGAGTGGGCACATAGGAAAGGGCAACTGTACTGATGCTGTAAATGGGATACAGGGGGCTGCAGACGGAACATGCTGTGGTCCAGCTGGGGCACAGTGCAGACTAGGCAGATGCCTAGATGGCACATAGGAATGCCGAAACTGTAAAGCAGAAAGACAGCAACTGACGAGGGTCCAACATGGGTATGAGTGTGTGTCCCACAGTGTCATAGGGGATATTACCCAGCAGGTACCCCCAAGGGCACATAACATTGGCAGGCGGTGCCGGGGGGAAGCGCGCATGTCCATGTAGGCACCCCTACCCGACATCCCACACCATAGGCAACTGCCTACCAGCACACTGGATGGCCTGGGACTGCGCACCACCAGCACCACTGGCATAAAGGCATGTCAGCATGGTGGCGGAGGGGTGCTGGTGGCGGAGGGGGCAGTGGCAGCTACCCACAGCAGACCACTGCCAAGCCCCGTTTAGGTGGGTGCCATGCACTGCAATAGACAAGATCTGCCTGCTGAACAGTCATGGTATCCCCAGGGAATGTCCTGCCCCTGTGGCAACAGTTTGGTGCAGTACACACAGCCAGTGTGTTCAGGGGCAGAAAGTCACAGGTTCAAGTCCCAGCTGTGGCTCCTGCCAACCTTGTCTCCATATCTTACCCAGTACTAAACCATGGTAAGAAAGACAGAACCTTTATTGCAGATAAAATAAACATGCCTGAAATGCCTATATTTTACCCTACAGAGCACAGACACCATAAACATGTGTAATCCCTAGAGCAGAGTTTCCCAACTCCAGTCCTGGAGGGCCAAACACCATTCAGGTTTCATGCTGTCCCTAATAAATATGCCCGTGCTGCATTTGTATGCACCGCCCCCATTGTATGCAAATGTATCTCATACATATTCATTAGGGACAGCATGACAACCTGAACAGTGTTTGGCCCACCAGGACAGAAGTTGGAAATCTCTGCCCTAGAGCAGCGGCCAACAGGGGCAGAAACACCCACACCCACAGGCTCCACTATCCAAAGCCTCATGGAGAGTCAGGCTGTTGGGCCCTGCGCGGAGTAGCATCTCCCAATACTGGCACCTGCATACCTTAGCAATGTTGTCCTACACTTAGGAATTTGTTCCACATATATCAAAAGGTTGCTATGATTAATGTCAACTAACAAATCCCAAGTTAAACATGATTTGTTGATAGAGATTCATCATAGCAATCTTTCTGATATCTGTGGAGTGTGTTTCAGTTATTGCTTCTGACAGTGTTTACCTCCCCGGGGAGTGACCCCAACAGTATTGCGTACCATAGCAATGCCCGCACTGTGCCCAGGACTGATGAGGTGGCTAGGGCTGCCACAAACCTCCATATTTGCACAATGCTGGCATAGGTATGGGAGTGTGTGTATGTCTGTCCAGTGTGTTGTGGCTGCCCACACCTTACTGAGCCCACACTGCTTGCACTGTTTCCAGTGTTAGCCTGCCAATGTGCATAACGAGGGGCAAGGTACTGTGGGTATGGCCCGGAAAAGGGTGGCCTGGGCAGGATGCATCTGCACAGGGTGTAGGGCAATGGCTGGGACATTGTAGTTCCCGACCACCACCTGCACGGACAGGGTGGCCACAGCATGTCATGCTGGGAGGTCACTCTCACCCTGACTGAGCAGTGACCACGGCATGCCTAGGTTCCCCCATAGTACTATGCAGCATTTTTTCTCAAGTGATATTTTTGGGTTCTCTTTTCTGGGGGCCCAATCTCTGACATACCTGCTTGGTGTGTGTGCTCACATCCCATTTTTGGGTGCACGCAGTTCCTCCAGGAACATGCACTATGTACTAACTAGCAGACTGTCTACAGTTAGCAGGTATATGGCTGGAACACCTTGCAGGGTGGAGACTGACTGTGCCCTCTGCTGGTGCATGTCAGATAGTGGTGGGGGCAGCTGAGCTTCTCCAGTGTTCTGCCTGTCTGCCATTGCCTTATGTGATGCATACAGATCTGCATAGACTGCCCTGTATCGTGCCTGTTCCCCAGCAGGGCTGGGGTTGATGGTCCTCTCTACTGCCACCATTGCAGAGATGTACAATGTGGATCTGTTGGTGGGAGCTCCTGTCTTCCTCCCCCCCCCCTCCCTCCCTCCCTCCCTGAGCCACAGAGGGCAGGTTGGGTGGTGCTACATAATCCACTTTTGGGTCCAAACACCCCCCTTCACCTATAACATGTGACCATGGCACCCACACAGGATATGCACTATTCTGGGCGCATCATAGTCCATAAGGGCTAGACGTGACTGGGAAATACAGATGTACACACGTGTATCCTAGGGGTGTCTTCAAGGACTACCTATCACACACTGGCACTGATGGGGACCTGCAGCACAGCCTATCTCAGCCAAGCCAGGTGCTGCGGACTTGGTGCTGGGTGCCCCATCTCACCCTCAGGGTGTGCACAGGACCCACACAATGTCACGGTCTGTAGCTACTCTGTGCCAGTAACACACACGGTCCGTTCCCCCTACCAGGCCTAGGTGCTGTGGGGGTGCATTCCCCATTATGTGATCAGCTGTAGACTGCTGATCTGCATGTGCAGTGCATCATGGGTACAGGTGGGTTTACCCTATCCTGGTAACCACAACAGTTTGTGTGGTGACCTGCAGTCTTTCTGTAGCCAGCCAGCAGTGTGGTAGTAGCTATAGAGATGTAGCCTACTGGTTACTTCAATGACTGTGGAGGCAGAGGTCATGGGTTTGATCCTGCAGTGGTGTATTCTTTAAAGGCTGTCTGAGGCATTTTCTTTTAATTTAAATCAGTGCTGCCAGCTTAAACCCCCTGACAGTGCTGTAGCCTAAGGTGCCTCATAGGCGCCCTATAGGGCACATTATAGGGTGCCTTGGCAGACAGGGCACTTTATAATGTGCACTATGGGGTGCCTTATAGGGCGCCTTATGAGGCACCTTAGGTTACGGCACTGTGAGGGTGTTTTTGCTAGCAGCACTGATTTAAATTAAAAGAAAATGCCTCAGACAGCCTTTTGAGATTACACCACTGCAGGATCAAACCCATGATCTCTGCTTCCACAGTCATTGCAGTAACCAGTGGGCTACATCATTATAGCATCTAACACTGCGCTGGCATGTACTTAGGGTTAACAGCGTTAACGTGCCGCAGCATCCACTATCGCGTGATACATATTCTTGCTACCTTAGGACTGGAACGCCCACTCCTTATATGGCATTCTTCACATTATCGCTGCAACTAGCGCCGGTAACATTAGGACGGTTTAGTAAACATACCCATTAGAATTTAGGAAAACTAACTTTGCCAAAATGGGCCAATACCTCAAAAAGTCGTTATGTAATGGGGAAGATCCGTCCCTTGCCATGCAGTCAGAGGAAACTGAGGAAAGTACGTCAGATTCTGACAGCCAAGTAAAGCACATGGCTACAGGTTGCCAGGGGAGATATAAACAAACCCAGCCACGAGTGCAGCAGCCCCGTCCAATTTGCAAACAATCCCCGTGCCCTGAGTGTAATAGGATTCACCTGTGTGGGGGAGGAACAAAGCTAAGCCCTAAGGCTGATAAAAAGCACTCATTAGAAAGCAGTGAGAGATCTGGAGTAGGAGTTGGAAGCAGTTCTGGAAGGAGAACTGAAACGGGAACTGGAAGGAGAGCCGTTAGAAGGACTGATAGCAGAGAGGCTGAGAGTGATTTAAGCAGCCCTGAGAACCAACCAGGAAAAGCTTCAGCTGAAAAGGTACAGAGAACTCAAACCCAAAGACTACAGGAAAGCTACTCTCAGTTAAAGCCTGGTGTTGAAGGTAACTGGAGAGAAAAGCCATGCAGAAAGTCAGTTTGGGTGTGCCCAGAAGCTCCGGTGAGAGGAAGGTACAAATCTCTAGACTCTGCTGATATTGAAGAAGCACTGCCAAGTAAACTTTACAGGCAAAAGCCAGACAGTCGTCTCTGTAAAAGGAACAGGGAGAAAACAAAGAATACCAGTTTTCTCTGGGATAGCAAAGCTCTCCGGGACTCTCTTAAAGGTAAAGAGAATTGTTTTAAATCCCTGTGTGAATGTGTTCCCATGTATCCAGCGGGAGAAGGGCTGGAAGATATGCAAGTTGAATCCATAGAGGAATGTATAATTGATGAGCCCATGGATTGTACACTGACTATAGCAGATAACGTAGAATCACTTTGCTGAGTTGGATGTATAAAGCTGTAGGAACAGCCAGGGCCGGATTTACCTTGAGTGAGGCCCTACGCCAACAAAAATTGTGGGCCCCCAGCAGGGGCGGCCCAAGGGGGGTGCGGACCTCATTTGCATAAGGGGCCTCATTTGCATAAATATTTGCATAATGTTACCATATACTAACTTTTAGTAAACGTGCCTCTTAATGAGTGTATGGATAAAGAAAGACTAAAAGATTTCTACATTACTATAATCCAGTGCCAACTGCCAGACACATTAGGAACTACTACAAACACTGCCCATAGTAAACCCGCCGTATCCTAACAGCACTACCAGGACTCACAAAGCACCATACTCTACCAATCAAAAGGCAACACTGCAAATATTAAACCAATACATTTCAGAGAACAACAATACATGACCTACTGGGGAAAGAGAACAAGTGGCAATGTCAAATAGGAATTATATAAACAGAACACCTCAGCTCAGTTACACATGCAGAACATAGACCATCACCAAACAAGTACAGTAATCACAATTTAGAAATAGGAAGACAATAATTAAACTGGGAATCCCAAAAGCCAAACTTGGAATGTACAACACTGTAGAAATAAAACAATACATTAATTTGCTCTTGTACTAAACAAAGCACAGATGTTAATGATGTACATTTACCAGAGCTGACATATTCCAATTAATAAATTCAAAATAAAGAGATATTTTTCTACCTTTTGTGCATTTTTTTCAGCTGCAATTGCTCCAGCCACTTTCTTCTGGTTTCTTCGTGTCTTCTGCTAACTCTCCATCGTCTGCTGTCCATTTGTCCTTTCTTCTTTCTTCTAGATTTTTTTCCATTCTCTCTCTACATCTGCTTTAACATACTAATCTTTCTCCTTTTGCTCTTTCCTCATTCCTATTTCATCCACTCAAATATTACCCCTCCATCCTCAATCCCCACTTACTCTCCCAATACCCGGCCAATTGTAGATTTTTTATCCCTCCCACACAAAATATTTTTCCCTTCTCCATTTTACTCTTCCAGCCCCATCCCATTCTAATCCTCCCCCAACATCAGCTCCCTTCTAGTTCCAGCCTCACCCAGCATCCATTCCCTTCTAGTCCCTGCATCAGCCCATTTCCAGTCCTAGCCATCCATCAGCCCATTTCCAGTCCTAGCCCCCCCATCACCCCACTTACAGTCCTTAACCCCCCATCACCCCATTTTCAGTCCTTAACCCCCCATCACCCCATTTTCAGTTTAAGCCCCCCCTATAACCCATTACCAGTCCTAACCCCCCATCAGCCCACTTCCAGTCCTAACCCCATCAACCCATTTCCAGTCAGCCCCCCATAGCCCATTGCCAGTCCTACCCCCCCCCCATCAGCCCACAGCCCATTACCAGTCCTAACCCCATCATCCCACCTCCAGTTTTAACCCCCCAGCCCATTTCCAGTCCTAGCCCCCCATAGCCCATTACCAGACAACCCCCATCAGCCCACAGCCCATTACCAGTCTTAACCCCCCCAAAGCCCATTACCAGTTCTAACCCCCCCCCAACAGCCCATTACCAGTCCTAACCCCATCAGCCCACCTCCAGTCTTAACCCCCCAGCCCATTTCCAGTCCTAGCCCCCCCCATAGCCCATTACCAGACAGCCCCCATCAGCCCACAGCCCATTACCAGTCTTAACCCCCCCAAAGCCCATTGCCAGTTCTAAGCCCCCCCCCCAACAGCCCACAGTCCATTACCAGTCCTAACCCCATCAGCCCACCTCTAGCCTTAACCCCCCCCAGCCCAGCCCAGCCCATTTCCAGCCCCAGCCCCCCAATAGCCCATTACCAGCCCTACCCCCCCAGTCCATTTCCAGCCCCAGCCCCCCCAATAGCCCATTACCAGTCCTACCCCCCCATAGTCCATTACCAGTCCTACCCCCCCCATAGCCCATTACCAGTCCTACCCCCCCCATAGCCCATTACCAGTCCTACCCCCCCCAGCCCATTACCAGTCCTACCCCCCCCATAGCCCATTACCAGTCCTACCCCCCCCTAGCCCATTACCAGTTCTAACCCACCCCCAACAGCCCATTACCAGTCCTAACCCCATCAGCCCACCTCCAGTCTTAACCCCCCAGCCCAGTTACAGTCCTTGCCCCCCCCCCATAGCCCATTACCAGACAGCCCCCATCAGCCCACAGCCCATTACCAGTCTTAACCCCCCCAAAGCCCATTGCCAGTTCTAAGCCCCCCCCAACAGCCCACAGTCCATTACCAGTCCTAACCCCATCAGCCCACCTCTAGCCTTAACCCCCCCCAGCCCAGCCCAGCCCATTTCCAGCCCCAGCCCCCAATAGCCCATTACCAGCCCTACCCCCCAGTCCATTTCCATCCCCCGCCCCCCCACTTGCCCATTACCTGTCCTATCCCCCACATAGTACATTACCAGTCCTAACCCCCCCCCATAGCCCATTACCAGTCCTACCCCCCCCTAGCCCATTACCAGTCCTACCCCGCCCCCCTAGCCCATTACCAGTCCTACCCCCCCCATAGCCCATTACCAGTCCTACCCCCCCCCCTAGCCCATTACCAGTCCTACCCTCCCCCCATAGCCCATTACCAGTCCTACCCCCCCCCCCGGCCTAAAGTAAAATTTAATTTAAAAAAAAACCTGGTGGCTGCCGCCGCGGGGCCCCCTCTGCTGCCGCGGGGGCCCCGTCTACAAGCTGGTCGGGTCCGGTCGGGTCGGGTCGGGTCCGGTCGGGTCTCTCTCCCTCCCTCGCTGCAGGCTGCAGGCTGCGAGAGACGCATCTTCGCGTCTCTCGCAGCCTGCAGCGAGGGAGGGAGGGAGAGAGACCCGACCGGACCCGACCCGACCGGACCCGACCCGACCCGACCGGACCGGACCCGACCCGACCAGCTTGTAGACGGGGCCCCCGCGGCAGCAGAGGGGGCCCCCCGGCAGCAGCCACCAGGTTTTTTTTTTAAATTAAATTTTACTTTAGGCCGGGGGGGGTCGGACTCCTACCCCCCCCCCCCCCCGGCCTAAAGTAAAATTTAATTAAACAAACAAAACCTGGTGGCTGCCGCCGCGGGGCCCCCTCTGCTGCCGCGGGGGCCCCGTCTACACGCTGGTCGGGTCCGGTCCGGTCGGGTCCGGTCCGGTCGGGTCTCTCTCCCTCCCTCGCTGCAGGCTGCGAGAGACGCGAAGGGAGAGCGTCTCCTCGCGTCTGTGTTAAGCCCGCAGGGGCTGATGGGAAATCCCATCAGCCCCTGCGGGCTTAACACAGACACGAGGAGACGCTCTATCTTCGCGTCTCTCGCAGCCGGGAGGGAGGGAGGGAGACGAGATCCGACCCGACCCGACCCGACCAGACCAGACCAGACCAGACCATCTTGTAGACGGGGCCCCCACGGCAGCAGAGGGGGCCCCGCGGCGGCAGCCACCAGGTTTTTTTTTTAATCGAGTTGAAAAAAAAAAAAAACTGGTTCTATTTTTTGTGGGCCCCTGCCGGTTGTGGGCCCTACGCCATGGCGTACATGGCGTATACGTAAATCCGGCCCTGGGAACAGCATTGAGAAGCAAAGTGAGCATTGCTGCCTTTGAAAAGGAACGTTTATTGATTCCTGTGTTAAAGGACTGTATAGTGAAAGCTGGAAGAAAAAGGAGTTATTTTTCTTCAGTTCCTGATTTACTTTTCTTTGTACCAGATGCATGGTTATTTTGTCCTAAGTTCCTTGTGCTTACCGAAGCCCGGGATGGGGAAATAAAACCTCATTTTGACCTTACCACTTTTGTTACTTCTATTCCTCTGCCTGGGGAGTGTTTGGGGCTTCATTACCCAGAGGGTGTGTACTACTATGCCTGCACTACCCCCACGTCCTGGCTCAGGATATTCACCAGCCTGACCCTCTCTGCGTGCCCTAGGACCCAGGGTAGGCCACTGGTGACAGCCAGTGGGATGGGAAAAGCTGGGGGATGTAGAAAAACAGTGGGCAAAATTGATATAAAATTGATATAATGCCAACCAACCTTTTGTTAGAAAGTTATATGGAAAAGGTGGCTACTATTGTTCTCAAAAAGTCACCTGAAAAGGTGAAGAAAAAGAGGGAGGCCTTCATGAAAAAGAAGAGATCACAGAGAACAGAAGACAGGCATCTATATTTGGAAATATTTAGAGAAGCTAGCAAAGTAGTCAAAAAAGCCAAGATTCAAAAAGAGGAGGAAATCGCCAATGCAATAGAATGGGGGGATAAGACATTTTTTCAGATATGTTAGTGAGAAGAGGAAGGGCAAAAGTGGTATTGTCAGACTCAAGAGTGAAGGGGATGAATATGTTGAAACTGATGAGGATAAAGCGGAATTGCTTAACAAATATTTCTGTTCTGTGTTCACAAATGAAGAACTAGGAGCAGGACTTCAGAAAATACCTACAAACTAACATAAGCAAGGGGCATCTTGAAGAATTTTCAGAAGATTGTGTTCATGAGAAACTAGCTAAACTTAAAGTAGATGGGACCGGATGGGATACACCCTAGAATACTGAGGGAACTTGTGGACGTTCTAGCAGCTCCACTGACTGACCTTTTCAATGTCTCTTTGGAGTCAGGAGTGGTGCCAGAGGACTGGAGAGAGGAACATGTGGTCCCTTTACACAAAAGCAGAAGTAAGGATGTGGTTGAAAATTACAGGCCGGTAAGTTTAACCTCGGTGGTGAGTAAATTATTGGAAGCGCTGCTGAAAGAGAAAATAGTGAGGTTTCTGGAGTCCAACAGTTTACCGGATCAGAGGCAGCATGGATTCACCAGAGACAGGTCTTATCAGACAAATCTGAATGATTTCTTTGACTGGGTGACCAGGGAGTTGGACCGAGGGAGAGCCCTAGATGTGGTGTATTTAGATTTCAGTAAAGCCTTGTTCCGCACAGGCAACTTATAAACAAACTGAGGAAAATAGTTAAGAAAAAAACTAAAAGGAGCAGTTGCAAAGGTTAAAGATTTACGTCAAGCATGGGTGTTGTATAAAAATACTATCTTGGAAGCCCAGACCAACTGTATTCCACACTTTAAAAAAAGTGGAAGGAAGTCCAAAAAACTGTCAGCATGGTTTAAAGGTGAGGTCAGAGAGGCTGTTGTTGCCAAAAAAGCATCTTTCAGGAAATGGAAAAAGGATCCAAATGACAAAAATTGGAAACAACATAAGCAGTGGCAAGTTAGATGCAAGGCATTGATAAGGCAGGCAAAGAGAGAATTTGAGAAGAATCTTGCTGTGGAAGCAAAAAGGAGTAATAAAGACTTTTTCAAGTACATTTGTAGCAGAAAACCTGTGAGAGAGTTAGTTGGACCATTAGATGATAGAGGGGTAAAAGAGACACTAAGAGGGGACAAGGCCCTAGCGGACAGACTTAATGAATTCTTTGCTTCGGTCTTTACTGAGGAAGATGTAGGGATGTTACCCATGACTGAAATGTTATTTAAAAGTGATGCCGCAGAAGAATTGAAAGAAATATAAATACACTGGGAAGATGTATTACAACTATTTGATAAACTGAATAATAGCAAATCACCTGGACCGGATGATATATATCAAAGGGTGTTGAAAGAACTGAAATATGAGATGACAGACCTACTGTTAGTAATCTGTGAACTATCATTAAAATCATCTGTAATACCTAAAGACTCGAGGTTGGCCAATGTAACGCCAATTTTTAAAAATGGTTCCAGGGGTGATCTGGAAAACTATAGACCGGTGAACCTTACATCAGTATCGGGAAAAATGGTAGAAACCATCATAAAGAACAAAATTACTAAACATGTAGATAGTGTCAGACGGCTGCCTGGGTGAGAATGTTCACAGTCTTGGCAAGTGCATATATCAATATGATTTGCAAGGGATTGTGGGCAATGCAGTCCCTTCACACCAGACACAGCTGCTCACAATAATTAGTTGTGCTTGAGGGTAAAGCCAATAAGATATTTATTTATGGGGTTATTTCTCCCAACACAGATATGCTTGGTAGCACATAAAACAGGATACTTGCTTTCAGTATTAAACTTAGAAAAACAAAATCAGGAAAAACAACAGCTGAAATTGTCAGGCAATCAAAGCAAAAGAATAAAGACCTGGTTGGTAACAAACTGGTCTTTTCTGTAGGCTTTAGCTAATATTTTCTTAGCAGTGTATCAAACAACAAACAAAATCCACAAAGAAGGGAAAACTGTTCTTTTCAGGTTACATTCTTAAATCTTCCCACATAGACTCAGAAGTGATTCCCTCAGAGCTCACAAGCAATTAGGTAAGGCTCAATTGCTAGCAGTTACCCAGCTGAAACCCCTTAGCTGGCTTGCTTTCTACTGCGTGGCCCAAAATCCTACTCAGGAGCTTTTCTGAGTAGATTAAAGAACAAGTTTGTATTTCTTTGTGATGGTTGTTGTATTTTATAACAGAAAATCACCAAAGGAGTTTAGACAGAGAGCAATCCATGTAAATACAGCCTTCATCTGCAACCTCTCCCCCTTCTTCAACAATCATGGGTTCAATATCATGGATTGGCACAGAGGAATTTCTCAATGGAGCACTTTCAGGACAATACTTGCTTCCCTGCTGTCTTTCAAGGGTATAGCTAGGGCATAGATCAGTGTTCATACCTGGGCTTCCATTGCTGTTAGAGTTCCTCTCTATATAGCCTGGCCAGTATGTAGTCCAGTTCTTATGTCCAGCCTTCCAATCCAGATCCCTGGACACTGGATCTCTCTTCACATACCTTCTGGCACGGGTCTTAGGGTCCCTTCCACGTGCAGCCGTCTCCCTCACAGGTACCGTCTGGAGATTCCTAGCTCTGCAGCACCATTCCTCTGGCTTTCCCCAGTCCAATGGTGTATGCTGGCCCTTGGAATCTCCCAGTATACATACTGCTCCGGACTCCTCTAGACCTCCCAAAGGCTTTTCTCTTCTTTCTTCCAATGGGTTTCTTGCCCTCTCTGTTCGTCCGCTCTGGCTTCTGCTTCTGATGATCCTCTAGATGATGAAGCTGTCCAAGATCATGAAGATGATGATAATTCTCTGTAGAATAAACTCTACCTTTATTCTGCCTAGATGAGTGCTCCACCCTAACACAGCGCAGCTGTGCTGAATCAGGCCCTGCCCTTTGAGATGAGTGCTTAGGGATTACCTCATAGCCCTCCTGATTGAACACACGTTTCCCCACTTCAGCTCCTCTAATGGCTGTTGGAAACCTGGTGCATTCTGGGACTGGTAGTCTTTTATGGGAAAATTCTGTTTTCTTATTCCTACCAGAACTGACAGGTTGCTTGTTCAGAGTCACTTTACCTTTCCTATAGCTCCTTCCTGAGCTATGATAAGCTTCCTTATCACAATAGTTATGGCTTAATGGGAGACAGCCAACATAGTTTTAGCCAAGGAAGGTCTTGTCTTACTAATCTGTTCTGTTTTTTTGAGGGTGTGAATAAACAGGTAGACAAAGGTGAGTCAGTTGATATAGTATATCTGGATTTTCAGAAAGCCTTGGACAAGGTACTTCATGAGAGACTTTTGGCGAAATTAAAAAGTCATGGGATAGGAGGCAGTGTACCATTGTGAATCAAGAACCTGTTAAAAGAAAGCAGAGGGTAGAGCTAAATGGACAATTTTCTCAATGGAGAAAGGTGAATAGTGGAGTACCCCAAGGACCTGTGCTGGGTCCGCTGATTTTTAACATATTCGTGAATGACCAGGAAAAAGAAATAATGAGTGAGGTAATCAAATTTGCAGATGACACAAAATTATTCAAAGTTGTTAAAACCCATGAGGATTCTGAAAAATTGCAAGAGGACATTGATAAATTGGAAGACTGGGCATCCAAATGGCAGATCAAATTTAATGTGGACACGTGCAAAGTTATGCACCTAGGAAAGAATAACTCAAACTAGAGTTATACAATGCAAAGTTCCACATTAGGAACCATCACCCAGGAAAAAGATTAAGGCATCATCGTGGATAACATGTTGAAACCCTCCGCTAAGTGTGCAGTGGCGGCCAAGAGAGCAAACAGAATGCTAGGTATCATAAGGAAAGGAATGGAGAATAAAACAAAGGATATTATAATGACTGTATTTTTCCATGGTGCAACTGCACCTTGAATATTGTGTGCATTTCTGGTTATCATATTTTAAAAAGGATTTATTTAGTTATTTATTTATTTAACAGTTTTTCTATACCGCCTTTGTCCAAAGCGGTTTACATCAAACATTATAACAATCTTGGTAGAATTTTTTTACAATGAACAGGGAGAAGTAACTGGAAAACAAAAGGTTTGACAACAAATAGTGTGTAGTGGCAATAGCTAGGTATTGTCATCTGGTCCATAGTGTTCCTTAAAGAGGTGTGTTTTTAATAGTTTTATTAGGTCTTTGATTGATTGTGCAGTTCTGATTGCTTCATGCATGGAGTTCCAAATTGTGGGGGCATACAAAGCAAATGCCCTGTTGCTCGTCTGTTGTATGGTCTTAATCTTGAGTGGTGGGATGATCAGGAGGTTTTGGTTGGCAGCTCTTCTTGGTCTCGTTGAGGATGATATTGCGAACAGATCAGAGAGACAGGGTGCTGAGAGGTTGTGGAGGATTTTGAATGTAGTGGTGATGGCTTTGTGTTTTGCACTTTGCGAGATTGGAAGCCAGTGTAGACGTTTTAATATTGGTGTTATGTGTTGTCGGATAGAACTGACTGTTAGTATTCTGGCAGCAGTAGTTTGCACTAGTTGAAGTGGATATAGTGCATGTTTAGATAAACCTTGGTAGATGATATTTCCATAGTCCAAGTGCGGCGTGATAATGGCTTGCACTACGGATCTGAAATCATTGTATTGTAACAAATGACGAAGTGGCTCGAGGAGCTTCAACTTCCAGAAGGCTACCCTTGCTGTGTTTTTGATGTGTGCGCACATGTTGAGGTTGCTGTCAATGGTTATGCCTAGATATTTGATTTCTTTCTTTATAGCTATTTCTGATACTTGTGTTATAATCTTTTTTTGGTGGCTTGAATTCTTGGTCTCTGAATATGAATAAAGCTTCTGTTTTGTTTTTATTGACTGTTAGATTTATGTCTGCAAGGAAGTTTGTTACGGCAGTGAAGGCGTCCGATATGATCGTAAAGTCTGGTTTGGTGATATTGAATGGCATGTAAAACACCATGTTCTTAGTAGGTTACAAATTGGCTGAATGTATAAATTGAATAATAATCCAGAGAGGGCTGGGCCTTGAGGGATGCCTTTTGTTAGATTAAAGGATTTTGACTCTGTGGTACCGACCTTTACTTGCATTGTTCTGTCCTGGAGATAAGATGTAAACCATTTTAATGTGTCATCTGTTAATCCAATGTTGGCGAGTCTATTTAACATGATGTGATGAGCTACTGAATCAAATGCAGCACTAATATCGAGGAAGATTAGCACAAATCCATGTCGGGGTTTGTCTAAGCCAAGGATGAGTCTGTTGAAGAGGTCAGTTAATAGTGTTTCAATGCCATGTTGAGGGTGGAAGCTGTGCTATTGTGGATCTAGCGGGGCGTGTAGGTCAATGTGATCTTGAAGTTGCCTCTGTGTGACTTTTTCTATTATTTTGGCAAGAAATAGGATGCTGGCAATCGGTCGATATGAGCTGGGGCTTGTTAAGTCGGATGAGGCCTTTTTTAGAATGGGACATATTGAGGCTTGCTTGAGTGCAGGAGGAAGATATCTTTGCAAGAGGGAGGTGTGTACTATCCTTAGGATGGTCTGAGCAAACTGATTGCGCAGGATTCTTAGCCAGGTTACTGGGCATGGGTCCAGAGGTGATGTGGTAGTATTTAAATTGTTGATGATATCCAGAAGATCTCTCTTGGTTATTGGGCTGAATTTGTTCCAGGGGTGATAATTTTGGTTGCTGTTCTGTTGCTGCTTTTCGACAAACTGTTGTGTCTTATTTGTGATTTGTTTGCTGAAGAGAAAGTCAGCCATGGCTTGGGGATCAACTTGTATTGTCCGGTTTGTTGGGTCGGATGAGTTTGGTTCACCAGTCCTCTGGGACACAATTGCAAATAGTTCTCTAGGCTGGTTAAGTGATTTTGTGAGTATGGTTGTGATGTACTCTTTTTGAGCTTTATTGTATTGGCTGTTATATTCCTTATGATTGTTCAGAAGCAGTGTCTTGATAGTGTTGTCTCATGACCTTTTCCAATTTCTTTCAAATCTTCTGAGGTTCTGTCTGGACTGTTCCAGTTTTTTGGTGAACCACGGAGGGTGTGTGGATTTGAAGTGCTTTCTTAAATGTGGTGTTTGAACGTAGCGACATTATTTATTGTTTGGTTCCGTGAGTTGATAAATGTGTCAAGATTATGTGTGTCAGAATTTATTAGTGTAGAGGCCTTATCTAAGATATAGTCTTGGTTGAAGGCTTTGAAATGCCATTTATGTTGTTGACTTGGAATATTAGGTTGAGTATAGTTGGTTGGAATAGTAAGGGATATCATGGCATGATCAGACCATGATACTGAATCAATTTGTAGATTTAGATATTTTTTATTCATTTTTTTTTTTTGTGATATTGTGAAAGGGCTATCAGGTAAGGTTTGCCTCTTTGTAGATGATAATAAACTATAAACCTCTGTGAAATGAACATAAATATAGCTATACCCTAAAGATCATTCACTGTCCCATAAGAATCATCAACACTTGTGTGTAACAGAAGAATTTACCAAAACTCAAATTTTTGTCGGATCGCCTGTTGCGAGGGTGTACAAACACTCTCATTAGACAGGCCCTCCTTTTATTCAACTTATTTTTTTAAAAAGGTCAGTATAACCTTAGGTCCACACAACCTGAATATGCTAAGGGCTACAACAAGCCCAAAAGGACTAGCCCATGCATAATAAAGATGCTGCCTTGCATCAAAAATACTTCTGTAACAGAACCTTTCTGTCTCCAGCAAACTGAATATATATGGAAGTAATGGCACTTAGCTGAATAGTGAGATGAGATAGAGTACTGCCAAACTCTCTATCCTTCGGGTCCGGAGAGTGGTGGATCAAATTTCACGGATCTTCATAGATGCCCCAAAAAAAGTATTTCAAACTCATCCAAACTTCAGATAGGAACCCAAAACTTACAGCCAGCCAAAAAACTTCCGTAGCAGTCAAACAATGGTTGGGTTATCTCACTATTCAGCTAAGTGCCATTACTTCCATATATATTCAGTTTGCTGGAGACAGAAAGGTTCTGTTACAGAAGTATTTTTGATGCAAGGCAGCATCTTTATTATGCATGGACTAGTCCTTTTGGGCTTGTTTTAGCCCTTAGCATATTCAGGTTGTGTGGACCTAAGGTTATACTGACCTTTTTAAAAAAATAAGTTGAATAAAAGGAGGGCCTGTCTAATGAGAGTGTTTGTACACCCTCGCAACAGGCGATCCGACAAAAATTTGAGTTTTGGTAAATTCTTCTGTTACACACAAGTGTTGATGATTCTTATGGGACAGTGAATGATCTTTAGGGTATATCTTTGTAGATGATACCAAAATCTGCAATAGAATAGACACTCAGGAAGGTGTAGATAACATGAGGAGGGATCTAGCTAAGCTTGACGAATGGTCTAGAATTTGGCAGCTGAGATTTAATGTTAAAAAAATGCAAGGTTATGCATTTGGGCTTCATGAATCCAAGGAAGCAATACAGTAAAGTACTTCTGTCGACAAAAGAAGAGCAGAGCCTAGGTGTGATTGTGTCTGATGATCTTAAAGTAGCTGAACAGGTAGAAAAGGCTATGGTGAAAGTTAGAAGGATGCTTGGGTGCATAGGGAGAGTAATGGCCAACAGAAGAAAGGAGGTGATAGTGTCTCTGTATAAGTCTTTGGTGAGACCTCATTTGGAGTATTGTGTGCAATTCTGAAGACTGCACCTTTAATAGGATATAAACAGATTGGAGTCGGTACAGAGGGTGGCTACTAAAATGGTTAGTGGTCTTCATTATAAAGCATATGAGGACAGGCTTAATGATCTTAATATGTATACTTTAGAGGAAAGGCGGGATAAAAGTGATATGATTGAAATGTTTAAATACCTCCATGGCATAAATGCACAGGAGGAGAGCTTCTTTTGATTGAAAGTAAGCTCTGCTACGAGGGGACATGGGATGAGGGTGAAAGGGAATAGACTTAGTAGTGATATGCAGAAATATTTCTTTACGGAAAGAGTAGTGGATCCATGGAATAGTCTCCCAGTGGAGGTGGTAGAGATGAGGACAGTATCTGAATTAAAAAAAGTATGGGGCAAACACAGAGGATCATTAAAGGTAAAAAGGGGACTGTTGTAGTGGTTGATATGGAAGGACAGACTAGATAGGCCATGTGGCCTTTTTCTGCCGTCATTTTTCTATGTTCTATGTGTATAGCTCCCGGGATACACATAGAACATTGCACATGTCTGAATTTATATCTTCTCCCTGAAATGAACAGCTATTTCAAAAGTGTTCCTTTTCAGCTATCCATTAATAGGAGTCCTCTTAGTGGCATTTACCCCATCTAGGTTTCTAAAATGACTGGGATACATGTGCAAATTTTGACATTAACACTTGTGTGTTGTTAAATGCCAAACTCACACGTGCAGGTTTCTGGGGTTCCTTCATCTCTTTTTCCCACATTTAAATTTAAAAAATGGCTCTTTGTGCTGGACATGGATAGGTCTTTTAGAAACAACTCCAGGTTTAACAGAGCAGTTTCTAAAATGCAGTCAAAATGATAAATGCGGTGGCCTCCACTTTTCAAGTCTGACTTCTATTTTTTCCTAAAATTTGGCTTTGAACCAATTGTCCATATCCTGGGGAATGGACGTCTGTCTAATTCAATTATTCTGCAGAAGGTCACATGGCAGGGCACCCCCCTATCCTGGCTATTAGTTAACATGGCAACTGAGCCACTGATTTTGTCTGTTCAGTAATTGAAGATTTAAAGTATAGGGGGATTAAGAATAAAATCTCAGCCTATGCAGATGACAGAGGGGATTTTAGAAAGGACTTTGTGAACAATTGTTCCACCTCAAATGTATATGCATGTGAGCAGCAGAAGACAGGGATGATGTCACTTGAGATACTGCTGCAGCCTTGGCAGATTGTCAGCACAGACCTATTTAACTTTGTTGGAAAAGAGTCCCTGTTGATAGTGTACCACTGTTCAGTTTTCTGGGAAATTGAACTGTTCTCAGACATGTCTGCTGATGTTACAATCAAGTGTTGCAAAGTAAAGTTTGTATACTATGGTCAATCTGATCGAGTTATCTCCATAAACCATTATTAAGAAGTGACCGAAGATATCAATGCTTGACCCAGTACAAGCATTGTGGAACTTGTGTCTCTTGGGGAAACTGCTAGGTACATATGACCTAGATTGGCCACTGTTGGAAACAGAATACTGGGCTTGATGGACCTTGGTCTGACCCAGTATGGCATATCTTATGTTCTTATGTTCTAAAATGGCCCTCAATTTACTTGCATGGATTTTCAGAAAGCCTGTGACAAAATCCCTCATGAGAGACTAGGGTTGCCAACTGGCTCCAGATGCACCCGACAGGCTTAATCCAATCCTGTGTTTACCCCATTGCATGCAGGGACTTGTAGTCTTGCTTTTCTCATGGAGTGCAATGGAAAAATCAGAACTATGTGTCCCCGCATGCAATGCAGTAAACACAGGACTGGATCAAGCCTGTCGAGCGCATCTGGAGCCAGTTGGCAACCCTATGAGAGAATCTTGGTGAAATTAACAAGTCATGGGATAGGAGGCAGTGTATTATTGTGGATCAGAAACTAGTTAAAAGATATACAGAGTAGGGCTAAATGGCCAATTTTCTTAATCGAGAAAGGTGAATCGTTAAGTAACCCCAGGGATCTGTGCTGGGCCCGCTGCTTTTTAACATTTTCATAAATGACCTGGAAATGGGAATAACAAGTGAGGTGATCAGTTTGCAGATGGCACACAATTATTCAAAGTTCTTAAAACACAAGAGGATTGTGAACATTTGCAAGAGGACCTTGATAAATTGCAAGACTGAGCATCAAAACAGCAAATGAAATTTAATGTGGACAAATGCAAAGTTATGCACTTAGCAAAGCCCAAACTAGACTTCCACGATGCAAGATTCCACCAACCAGGAAAAGGATTTAGGCATCTTCATGGTACATTGAAACTCTCTGCACACTGGCCAAGAAAGCAAATAGAATGCTAGGAATCATAAGGAAAGGAATGGAGAATAAAACGAAGGATTTTATAATGCCTCTGTATCATTGCATGGTGTGACCACACCTTGAATATTGTGTGCAATTCTGGTCACCATATCTTAAAAAGGATATAGCAGAATTAGAAAAGGTACAGAGAAGAGCCACCAAAATAGTAAATGGGATGGAAGGCTGCCCCTATGAGGAAAGGCTTAAAAGATAAGGTCTGTTCAACTTGGAAAAGAGATGGTTGAGGGTAGATATGATGGAGGTCTATAAATTAATGAATAGAGTGGTTGTTTACTCCTTCAGAAAGCAGATAGACTAGGGGATGTGCAATGAAGCTATAATGTAGCCTATTTAAGACTAATAAGAGAAAATATTTTTTTCACTCAACGAGTAATCGAACTCTGGAATTTTTTACTGGAGGATTTAGTAAAAGCTATTAGCGTAGCTGGGTATAAAAAGAATTTGGACAAGTACTTGGAGGCTAAGTCCATAAACCATTATTAAAGAAGGCCTGTGAAATCCATTGCTTACCCTAGGATAAGCATTGTGGAATCATTGTACCTTTTTGGAAACCTAACAGTTACTTGTGACCTGGATTAGCCACTGTTGGAAACAGGATACTGGGCTTGATGGACCTTGGTCTGACTCAGTATGGCATTCCTTATGTTCTTATGCTCAATTTAAAAAGATTTCTGCTGAGTTTCTACATCACCAAGGTGCCCACAAGCTAATGGCAAAGCTGAATGTGCAGTAAAGACAATGAAGAACCTGTGCAAGAAAGCAAAAGGGATGGTAAAGACCCATGAAAGCTTTACTGGACTGGAGGATCACACAACAGAGGGCATGAATAGTGCAGCCCCTGATTTCAAGGAGACTGAAGACAACTCTGCAAATAGCCAACAAACTACTTGAGCTATGTGTGGTACAAGATGTATCAGAAAAATTCCAACACAAGCAGCCATGTGTTCAGTTAAGATATGGCATATATGCAAGAGATTTACCTGAGCTGAATATTGTAGAACCTGTACCGGGCAAGCATACAGATCATTAGAAGCTAGGTATCTTTGTGTAAAAGATTGCATATTGCTCAGTTCTAGTGGACGTTGAAGGAACTCTCTATCACTGCTTCGTGTGGATCTATAAGTGGCTGAGCAGTCAGTTTCACTGTGACAGCGCACACACAGCTTGGCTGAAGAGCCAATCATCCTTCCTGTTCCAGCACATCCCCAAACAAGGTTGTGATGAAAACCCCAAGCCAGTGAGCACACCTGTCAGAAGTATGGTGCCGTGTATGCCTGTTGTGTTGGATAATAGCCTCTGAGGCCAGACAGGGACCAGCAGCTATCTAATACTTGCAGCGGTCGGCTCTCAAAGCCACCTCAGGAACTTAATCTGTAGGACATTTGTAATAGAAAGCTGTGCATAAACTCAAAGAAAAAAGGCAAGATGTTACATATATTAACTTATACTGATGCTATGTAATGGTCCATTGTTATATCTTACTGTTTTCCTACCTCCTGGTTGTTGCCATTTTTGACCTTCTGATGTTGTACATCATGGTTCCTGTGTTGTAGCTTTATTCAGTGTGTCTTTACTTCTAGCTCTGAACAGCTCTCTCCCCACATAGGCATAATCCCAACTCCCCCCCCCCCACTTTCCTACCCCCCCCCCCCCCAGGCTCTTACTCAGAGAATCCCTGGTGTCTAGTGGTCTTTCAGGGCAGGAGTGGTCTCCCTCTGCTCCTATCCTGGCTGGCAAGGCATCCAAAATGGTAGCAGTAATCCCTAGAAGTACCTCCTGCTCTAGAGACTTCTCTTTGTGAGATGATCCTAGCCCTATAAGTGCATCATAGGAAAAGTATGTTGAAACCCTTGCTAAACCTTTTTCCTTGTTGAATTCTTGGACTAACAATCATGAATCTTTGTATGAAATTCCCAGTTACTAATACATCAGAGACATTTGCCAAGCCTTCTCCATATCCTGGTTGCTCAATTACTGATCTCATTCAAAAATTCTGTGAAATCACATCTAAGAAACTTAAACATAGGGGCATGTTTACTAAAAACCGCTAATTAGCGCGCCGCAAAATAGCGCACTAAAAGCGGTACTTAAGAGCGCTTAAACGCCCCGCAAACATGCGATGAAGCCCCGCACACTTGCGCGTCACAGTAACGGGTGCCGCACAAGTACGTGCCCGCAAATGTCCGATAGAGGCGTGGAAAGGCTAACGGAGGGCGGAGGAAGGCCCCGGAGGGGCGGAGAGAAGGGGTTAATGGGCGGGGAAGGGGAGGGAAGAGGCGCCCCGCACATTATCGGGGCTGAATTTCCAAAAAAAAATAGCGCGAGTGAATCACTCGCGTTAGAATGCATTTAAAGGGAAGAGAAACCATTTCCGTCAGCAATGTACAGCAAAACCGGGGAAACCTGCAAACGTGAGCAGTGTGATACATGTGCACAGCACAAAAGTGCAATTATAAATAGAAAATGACCACCACAAAAATATGAAAAATAGTAATTCAGTTGGGGAACAGTTATAGTGATGGGCAAAACTAGATAACACACCCAGGAAAGCTCCAAAAAAAAGGAAATGATTTATGAAAAGGTGTACGGAGCGGAGACTCGTCCAAAAAACATTTCCCTTTTTCTGGAGCTGTCCTGGGAGTGTTATCTAGGGTTGCCCATTAATATCACTGTTGCCCAGCTTGGGTATATGTTTTCCCCCTTTGTTCCGTGGTCATTCCCGGGTTTTATTTGCACGTTTGTCACCACACAGGGTGAAGGAGCCCACAGTAAAAATGCATACTGCAGGGTTTGTGACGCCATCCTGCCAGGTTTACTACCTCCAGGGGCTGCACTGTCTCTGTGGCCATAGTGTGGTGCAGAGGACATAGCAATGACCTCTAGGACTAGAAGGCCAGAGGTTCAAATCCAAGCTGGGGCACTTGCCAGCCCCGTCCATATATTTTACCCACCACTAAACAAAGATAGAGCAGACACCCCTGTATTGCAGGGAACATAAGCATGGGGGAAACACCCATATGTTACCCAACACCGCACACACACCAAAACAATGGGCATACCTACAGCCAAGACCCCCAAATGCAGTCCCGTACTGCCACATTGCAATCAGGTCATCTGCTTTTTCTGAGAGAAGCTCATGCCAGCATGTTGGCGCACGAGTACATGTGGTGCAGGGGGCAGTGGCAGCTAGCCACAGAGGACAGAGGCCAAGCCATGTGCAGGCTGGCACAGTCCACTGCAACACACAGGCCCTGCCGGATCCACAGGCATGGACGTTCCAGGGAATCCAGCCAATCTGTGGCTACAAGGTGGTGCAGTGCACACAGACAATGCATACAAGAACAGAAGGTCACAGGTTCAAAGCCCAGCTGGGGCTCCCGCCAATCCTTCCCACATATTTTTCCCACAGCTACACAGTGATAGTAAGGACAAACCTTTCGTGGTGAGGCCATATGCAATGGTACTACATCTATCTTTTACCCCACTGAGCACAGACACCATGTACAGGGGCAGTACCTAGAGCAGAATCTCCCAAATGCAGTCCTGGTGGGCCACACACCAGTCAGGGTCCATGCTGCCACTCATACAAATGCCTGTGCTGTATATCTATGCACCACCCCCATGGCATGTAGATGTAGCTCATGCATATTCATGAGGAACAGCAGGTAAACCCGATCAGTGTGATGCACACCTGGACTGGAGTTGGGAATCTCTGCCGTAAAGCAGCAGCCAACAGGGGCAGACACACCCACACCCACACCCACAGGCCCCATTGGCCAATGTCTCCTGGAGAGGTAGAACATTGGACCCTGCGTGCATCTCCCAATACTAGCACCTGCATACCCTAGCAATGGAACCCTACACCTGAGGTATACGGTACACAGCTCTGAGACGCTTGCTAGGAGTACTGGCAGATAGATATCCATACGTTACGCACATACTGCTAGTTGACCCCATCCGAACAATCTGTTTGGTGTTTGCGGTGCGTGCTCCAGCCCTTGCCTCTGACGGTGTTTACCACCCTGGGGAGTGACCTTGCCGTGCCCAGCACCGTTTGGTGGGCAAGGCTAATTACCTCCTTAATAGTAGCACCATGATGGCATAGGTGTGGAATTGTGTGTCTGTCTATACAGTGGGTGTTGGCTGCATGCCCCTTCCACAGCCCACACTGCCAACACTGTTGCCAGTATTGGCCTGCCAATGTGCATAATGAGTTGCAAGGGACCATGGGTATATCTCAGACAGAGTGGACTGACCAGGATGCAGCTGCACAGGGCATAGGGCACTGGCAGGGGCATGGTAGTGCCTGGCCACCACCTACACAGACAGGGTGACCTCTGTATATGCTGCTGGGGGATCACTCTCACCCTGAGGTTGCAGTGACGGCAGCATGGCTAGGCACCCCCATAGTGCTATATTGTGATTCTCCCATGTGATATGTATGGGTGTCCTGTGGGGGCCTCTTTGTGGACTTATCTGTCTGTGTGTGCTGCCACCCCAGTTGTGGGTGCATGCATGTCCATCAGGACCAGCCAGCAGACTGTTCACAGCTGATATGTGTTGTGATGGAGTGCCTTGCAGGGTACAGTGGCTGATGGCTTGCTGCAGGTGAATATCAGATAGTGGTGGGGTGCATCTTTGAATATCCAGGCTTAATGTCTGTCTGATATTGTGTTATGGATGTGTGTGGAGCTGCTTGGACTGCCCTGTAGGGTGTCTGTTTCACTAGCAGGACTGGGGTTGATGGTCCACTCTACTGCCATCGGGGTGGGGATCTGTTGAGGGGAAGCCCTGTTTTATCCACCTGGGGGTCCCCACTAACTGAGCCAGACAGAGATCTCCAAAATGTTTATGCAGCACCTACCTATTCCACAGGTTATTGCTGCTTTGGAGCTCTGACATGTCCACATTTGGCCATGCCTGGTGTTGTGGACCTGGTCCTGGGCGCAACATCTCACACTCAGGGTGAGCACAGTAACCGCACAATGTGATGGTGTTTAGCTACTCTTTGCCGTTTGTCCACCCACTCAGGACACCCTACCAGGCCGAGGTGCTGTGTGGGTGCACACGGACACTTCCCCCTACCAGGCCGGGGAGCTTTAGGGGTGCATTTCCCATCCTGTGTTCAATCGTGGACAGCTGATTTGCATGTGCAGTGCATCATGGGTACGGGTGGTTCACAACAGCAGACTGTCAGTGAGGTGACGTACAGGCTATCTGCAGCCAGCCAGGGGCTGCTTATAACTATAGAGCTGTAGCCCAATGGTTACGTCCCTGCTTGTACAGCCAGCTGTCATGGGTTCAAACCCACAGTGGGGTTATGTGATAGGGGTGTCCACAGATTTATTTTAATTTACTGTACATATGTTGCTGCCAGCAATACCACCCTCAGCGTACTGTACCCATAAGGTGCCTCTGAGGGTGCTTTATGGGGCGCCCTATAGGGCACGTTACGGTTGCCAGCCATATAGGGTGCACTATACATTATCCTGTGTCGCAACATACATGCTGCCCTATAGGGGACATTCTAGGGTGCCTTGGCAGACGGTGCACTGTAACATGTGCCTTATGGGCCGCCTTATATTAATATGCTGTGAGAGTGCGTTTGCTAGTAGTTATCACAAAATAAAATTAGAAAGCCTCCTACAGCACTCCACAACATATAACATACTGCCTCAGCTAGCCTTTTTCACTGGGCATTGTGAGGGATCGAACCCCTGGTCCCTGCACCATTGGTCAGTGTCTTAACCATTGTGCTGTGGCTGTGTTCCTTTGCCTTGGCATCAGCGCGCCGCCTTATGCCCATCAGCGCGCCACCTCCTGCTGCCCACAATTAGTGCGCCGCCTTGTGCCACCCAAAATGAACAGTGCGCCGCCTTGTGCCGCCCAGATAGTACAGTGCGCCGCCTTATGCCGTACAAAACGAACAGTGTGCCGCCCAAAAGTACTTTGCCTCCTGAACCACTTTTACACATTCAAGCTGTTGCCTCAGCTGGCCTTTTTGTTGCGCACAATGGGGGATTGAACCTGTAGCCCCTGCACCATTGGTTAGTGTGTTCACCGTTGTGCTACAGCTCTGTTCTGATATGTGCTCAGCAGTGCCCCACTTAGCCTTCCCACGCGCTAATGTGGGCCCCGCAAATTAGCGCGACGCGCACACGTACGGTCGGGTTTTTTTCTTCTTTCTGCCTGAACCGCCCACTCCTTATATGGCACACGCACACTACCGCGGCCCCGCACGTTAGGAATGTTTAGTAAACATGCCCCATAGTTTCACTGAATTTCTGGCACCCATCTTATTTTTGGTTTGTCACGGTATCTTCTCTGTTTTACAAATTACATTGGCTGAAGGTATCCAACAGGATTTGTTTTACGTTTGTTACTGTCCTGTATAAGTTTTTTTAAGATTTTGTTTCTGAGCAATTTTCATCTTTGTTACTCCCCCTTTTAGCCTTTACATCGAAACATTTGCAATCAGCTAGTATGCTGTTGTATCCCCTGTGTAAAGGCATTTGCTCCAATGTACATTTCACACATACTATCCCTTATTTGGCTGCTAATTATTGGACTAAATTACCAATGAAATTAAAAAATTCTTCTCGCTTTTTCGGTTCTGCAAAAACTTAAAAACATGGTTGTTCCGCTCTAACTAATTTCACTCTAATACCTTTTCTTTGTATGTCGATCTTTTTGTTGTGAACCACACAGAATCGCTTTTTTGTTTGGGATTGTTGCGGTATACAAGATCATGCTATATTAGATTCGATTAGAAGAAAAATCTTTAGCAAAAAATCCAGCAAAGGTTTTCCACAGAGCTGAAGACCAGTCAAGGAATGGGCCGATCAGGAAACAGGAACTAATATTACCAAAAATACAAGACACAATTAAGAAAAGGTTGGCTAGAGCCCTCCCCCCGCGGCATAATAGCTCCACCTGGAAGCCCAGTGCCTTCCAACCCAAGAAACATAGGCCTGAAGCGGGCCATGTGAAACTGGGAAAGAAAAGAAAAGCTTTTATTTTTTTCATGTCATTTTCTATGAAAAATGATATGAAATGACATAGGACATGTCATTGATATTTCCCATGTTGTTTCAAATGAATTCTGCACATCTGTACTTCTTCATTCACCTCCTCCTACAGCAGTTCTACGTTTGTCCCCATAGACCGTAATAGTGCCAAAAAAGAATGGGCATGATTGAGATTCATCAAAATGTTCTCATTCACTGAATTTTACCTTTAGTTTTAAAATGAATATACATTCATAATTCAAGAAAGCACGGGACAAACACAGAGGATCTCTAAGAGAAACGAAGGGATTGTAAAACTAGTAGTTGGTATGGAAGGACAGACTGGATAGGCTGTATAGTCTCTATCTGCCACCATTTTTCTGTTTCTAATGTTCTCAGTTTACCTTTCCCTGTCCTGTTTTCCTCTTATCCTTCTTCCCTCTCATGTTTCTATTTTCCTGGCCCCCATCCTTCCTCTGCACAATGCATTTCTTTATTTGTTGCATCAGCAAAGGGACTGGGATGCCATAAAAGGGAGATGAGTCTTGGCTGCTCTGGCACTCATAACTAGGAATTTCCCGACCTTGGTTCTTTTGTTATAAAGACAATGCTATTCTAATATATTTTTGAGAAGGGAGATATTGCTTTATCTGCTATGCCCATCTCATATAAAGAATGCAATAGCTTTATATTTAATTTGACAAATGTGTAATTCCATTAGAGGAAAAATGTTAGCTTTACAGGAAGCAGTTCTTTTTATTCCACATTATACTGAGCCCAAGGGTGTTGTGCAAACAACTGAACAACTGAAGTGCAAGAGCAATTTGCCTAATAGCCTCTGCTTCCTGCTGGTTAATGCAGTGATCAGAGAAAACCCTCCTGGGGTCATGATCGTTATTGCCTAGTGGCCCCATTATGATTACCCTCTGCATACCAGTAAGGAGTAAAGCTAAAGTACTTTACCCTCTGGTCAGATCCTAAACCATCTACTCCATGAAACAACCATTTATGGCATCTAGAAATGTTACATGCTTGTTTTTGTTCGTCAGAATATATCCATTTAGATAGTCTTCGGGAGCGGAAGCATTTGTGCATTCATCCCATTCATCCCCATCAAAGTCTATGAATGAGACTATATTACAATGCAACAGTGAGCCTTACCATCTACGTTCAGTCAAACCTACTTGAAACTTGATAGCCTTTGAGAGTATCACCAGAAGAGGGGGAAAGAGTACATACAGTAGCAGGATGAGTATCAGAAACCACTTCAGAAGTGGCACAAAGAGCACAATGAACACCTCAAGACAGTAGAAGAGGACAAAGCAGCACAATTGGTGAAAGCACACCAAGGCACTTTGAGAGGAATAAAATGGCAAGGAGACCAGCACAGAATCCAGATCAGGGCCAGCCCGTCCACTGTGCGATATTATTGTTCGCACAGGGCCCTGCGCTTCAGGGGGCCCCGCGTGAACACCATTATGGCACACCGGACGGTTTCAGAGGGAGCCGGGGAAGCCTGTGCAAAGCCCCGGCTCCCTCTGTACAACCACCAGCATGAAGATTCTTTTCCTTCACACTGGCGGCTGTTTCTGTGAAGCTGTGATTGCTGGGAAAGGTTAAAGGCAATGCCCTTTAACCTTTCCCAGCATTTGCGGCTTCACACAAACAGCCGCCAGTGTGAGGGAAAAGGATCTTCATGCTGGCAGTTGTACAGAGGGAGCCGGGGCCTCGCGTGGGCTTCCCCGGCTCCCTCTGAAGCCCCTCAGACAACCGCAGGGCTGGTCACGGGGGGTGGCTAAGGACTGGATGGGCTGTGATGGGGGGGCTAGGACTGGAAATGGGCTATTGGGGGGGATCTTGGACTGGAAATGGACTGTGATGGGGGGGGACCTGGACTGGAAATGGGCTATTGGGGGGGGGAATTTGGACTGGAAATGGGCTGTGATGGGGGGAGGGGGAAATTTGAACTGGAAATAGTCTGTGATTAGAGGGGCTAGGACTGCAAATGAGCTGTGATGGTTGGGGAGGGAACTTGGACTGGAAATGGGCTGTGATGGTGGGGGGCAAGGACTGCAAATGGGCTGTGATGGTGGGGGGACCTAGGACTGGAAATAGGCTGTGATGGTGGGGGGGGGCCTAGGACTGGAAAGAGGCTGTGATGGGGGGACTTGGACTGGAAATGGGCTGTGATGGTGGGGGGGGGGCTAGAACTGCAAATGGGCTGATGAAGAGCTGGAATAGGACTGGAAATGGGCTGATGGGGGCTGGAATAGGACTGGAAGTGGGCTGACGAGGGGGCTAGGATTGGAAATGGGCTAATGGGGGGCTGGAAAGGAAATTGAAAAGAGCATATGTGGGGCTAGGACTGGAAATGGGCTGATGAGGAGCTGGAATAGGACTAGAAATGGGCTGATGGGGGAGCTTGTACTGCAAGTGCGTGATGGGCTAGAATAGGACTGGAAATGGGCTGATGTGGGGGCATGGGAGAACGGGACTAGAAGGGAGTGGATGCTAGATGGGTCTAGAACTATAAGGGAGCTGATTTTGGGGGAGGACCAGAAGGGATGGGGATGGGGATGGGGAATGAGAATGGAGAGGGGAAAATATATTTTGTGTGGAAGAAAAGTCTACGATGGGCCAGGTATTGGGAGAGTAAGAGGGGATTGAGAATGGAAGGGTGAAATTTGAGTGGATCATAAAGGAATATGGAAAGAAATGGGGGAAAGAGCAAAAGGGAAACGATCAATATGTTAAAGCAGATATAGAGAGAGAATGGAAAACATCTAAAAGAGAAGAAAGGACAAATGGATAGTTCGCAGAAGACACTGTGGTGAGGAATGCCCTCCAGAAGAGATGGAGATAGGGGAAAATCCTGGTAGAAATAATGAAACAGCACTAGCACACAGGATTTCCAATGCAGAGTTGAAAAAAACACAGCTCTTTGCTGAGCACAGGACACGCCCCAGCTCAGGGGAGGAGTCAGGCTTTTGCACTGATTGGGCATGCTCAGGGGAAGGTCAGGGCGTGCCGAGAAATGAAGCCCTTTTAAATCCCCAAGCAGAGAGGGAAGAGGAGAGGAGGAAAAGAGAAAAGGAGGAAAGAGAAAAGAAGGAAAAAGGAAGGAGGAAAACACTAGAACCCTGGAGCAAGGCAGAACCTTGGAGCAGTAAACCTTGGAGCCAAGCACACTCTGAGAAGGAACCTTACAACAAGGTAGAGCCGGGGCGTGGGAAGGCTAGCAAATTCAGCACATGGAAAGAAGGTATCTGGTCTGGTAGCAAACAAGGCTACAGAAGCAAGGAAGTGAAGCAGGAAGAAAGCTTTTCAAAGAGAAATTCACAGAGCAGAGGAAATAGCAATAAGGCTGCTGAGTTTTTGAACCAGAGAGACTTCTGGAGGAAAGGTGCCAGTTCTTATTCAAACCCTGCTAAAGGTAAAGCTGACTTTTCTACTTTTAATGCTTTACTAGAGAAACCTTTTATTTGTGCTAACCTTCACAAGGTAAACCCAGCTGCAGAAGCTGATAGCAAGTGGGGGAAGGGTGTTACCCTTACCAAAGACTTTCACACGGATAAAGAGCAGTTACAGGCTGAATTGCTTTTAAAACAGTTTCAAGAGTTTCTGGAACTGAGGTCAGGGAAGCTTAGCAGGCCTGACAGAGACAGCGATAGCCTTAGCTCTGATGAATGCATGCAAGTGGATAATTACCTGCCTACCTTAGAAGGAGACCCTTCTCCAATGGATTGCTCAATCTGCCTCAAAGAGGACAGCAATGTAAGAAACCCTTGAACACTGTATGAAAAGAATACAGGGAGTTTGCTGTACTTGCTGCCAAGCTAAAATGTTTACAAACTGTTTTCATTTGTTGTTTTGAGAAGCCACGCTGTGGAAGGAACAGCTGTTTGTTTGGTGCTGTAATAATTCTGAAAGACCACATGAGGCACTGCTGAGTTAAAGCTGCTGTGATTGTGAAGAGCCAAGTAGAAGCTAACTTAATTTCAGTTGTACTTCCTATGTTCCTGGTTTCAGCTGTTTGGGTTGAAGTTGCACTACTTCCTATGTTCCTGGTTTCAGCTGTTTGGGTTGAAGTTGCACCTTTTGCGTTCTGTACCATTGAATTTTGATGCGCTGGAAAATATCCCCACAACAATAAATTTCTTGCAGCCTTACCATTTGTGTCACGACTACAATTTAATCCTGAAGGAAATACAAGCGCACTACAAGTCCCAGAATTCTCAGGGACCAGTACAAGCTTTATTCCTCAGGGACATTACAAGGCCACTCCTGCCTGTAAGCTCTCGGGCCCGGGCAGGAGCGTCGCAGGTGGCATAGTCTTGAGGATACCGTGCAGGCGCTAAAAGCGGCAATGCCAGAGGATCTGCAGGAGACAACTTCCCAAGAGGAGCCCAGCTGTGGAGCGTCCAAGAAGGGGGAAGAAAGGCAGTACCAGGAGACTACAGCCCTCGTCATTGCTGACAAACGTTAAGCATCACCTGAGCCAAGTAAAGGGTATCCACTCGGGAGAGGTTAGGATACCAGGGCAAGGGTGAAGGCTAGGCCCTGATTAAAAAAAAAAGGGGGAGGGTTGTGTGTTTGTGGTATCGCACTTTGGTCTCTGTTTTTGTGTGCTTGCAGAAATACCAAAGATGTCTCTTGAATCACAAGAGGTCTTCAAATGGATGGCAGCACAATTCTAAAAACAAAGGGACTTGGCTTTAGAAACCCAAGAGAGGAACGCGGCGAGCATCCGAGCTCAACAGAAGCCTTTGTTGGAAATGCTGGGGACATGGTTATCCGAGCAAAAGATGCGGACCGAGTCACCAGTTACACCACCAGATTTCTCCGCAGCAGCTTCTCTGAGTTTGCAAACTGGGACCATGTTTAACTTTGGTCAGCTCACTGACACTGATGATATCGATGATTTCATCGAGGGTTTTGAGAGAGTGGCTTACCTTAGTGCTTGGCCAAAAGAGCACTGGGCCATGCGCTTTGCAGCATCCCTTACTGGGGAAGCTTTGGCCGCTTATAGAGCCATGCCACCCACACTCGCAGGAAATTATGATGAGCTTAAGAAAGCGGTCAGAGAAAGACTAGGGCTCACACCGCTAGTCTATCATAATCTTCTGAGAGCGGTGAGGCTAAAGACAAATGAGACCCCAAAAGCCTTGTGTCATAGGATACGCACTCTAGTGAATAAGTGGCTAAATCCAGAAGAACGGTCCAAAGAAGCTATCATAGATAGTCTCGTATTGGAGCAGTATATGAATGCTTTGCCTACGGAGATCCGTACCTTCCTGATTTTACAGAGCTGTAAAACCCCGCAAGAGGCTATTACGCTTTCTGAACGCTTCATGGAGGCAAAATTAGTGGCCCGTGAAGGTGGTAGTGCTCCCAAGGGTGCAGCAGTAAGTGGATCAGAAAGGAGCTGGAGGTTAAATGAGGAATCAGTAAAGATGTGTATGCCAACAGTGAAAGGTCCTGTAACCAAGAAAAAATGTTTTAAATGTGGTAAAGAGGGCCATGTGCAGAGGAATTGTTATGTGAAAACAGCATTGGTAGCAGAAAATTCTCAGAATGGTAGAGAGGGTTTTCTACTCACAGTCGAGGTGCAGGGAATTGCTACCACAGCGCTATTGGACTCAGGAGCTGAGCAAACCATGTTGTCAAAAGCGCTCTGGCAGCAGATAGAAGCCACAGGAGTAGCAATTCAGCCTGTATGCACAGTTAAAATTCGGTGCATTCATGGAGGCATTTCACTCTACCCGGTTTATAACCTCCAAGTAAAAGGGTTGGGGGCAAACAGAAGGATTCCCATAGCGGTAGTACCTAGGCTACCCCACAATATAATTTTGGGGAGAGACTGGCCATACTTTCATAAAGGTATGGAACAGGGCCTATGTTCCAAGGAAGCTATGGTGTCTACAAGAGCCCAGAGTAAGACCCTAGAAAAGGATGAAGAGCTGCCAGAAGAGTCCCTGGAAAGTCTTCCCTCACATGAGGACCTGATAGCTACCCCCGGAGATAAAGTTAAAAAAAGTAAAGGGGAGAAGCGTAGGGAGAGACAGACTCGCTCGCAGCATAGGGCGGAAGCATATGCTGGGCAAGAGTTGCCGTGGGTACCAGAGGAATTAGTTGGGAAATTCCCTACATTCCCCAGCGAGCAACAAGCCGATCCCGCTCTAAGTCAGGCATTTAAGTGGGTCCAGAGTGAAAAAGGTACCCTACCAAAATTTCTTATGGATACAGGGATACTTTATAGGGAAAGTAAAGATCCCTATACTGGGGATACCCGTAAACAGTTGGTGGTGCCAGCAACTTTTAAAAATCTAGTTTTGAGGTTGTCACACGACCATCCAGTTGGGGGACACAAGGGCACCCAAGGAACCCTAGATCAGATCTTGGCGAGGTTCTATTGGCCAGGCATCTTTAAAGAGACTGCCAAGTTCTGTGAAGCCTGTCCGGCGTGCCAGCGGGTTTCTGCGGTCCATCCTAGGGAGGTGCCCATGATATCATCTCCTGTAATCACTGAACCGATCCATAGAATAGCTATGGACATTGTAGGTCCTTTAACTAAAACTTCCCGTGGATTCCAGTATATTTTAGTGGTTGTTGACCAAGCAACAAGGTTCCCTTGGGCTATGCCGCTGCGCACCATATCAGCGAAGGTGGTGGCGGGAGAGCTCATAAAGTTATTTTGCGAAGTTGGCTTCCCTCGCGAAGTCCTCACAGACAGAGGAAGCAACTTTATGTCAAAGTATTTAGCGCAGGTATGGGATGCGTTTGGCATCCACCACATAAAGACCTCGGCCTACCATCCCCAAACGAATGGCCTCGTAGAGAGGCAAAATCAGACCCTCAAAAGAATGTTGCTCTACAGTTTGGAAGGAGATATGGCTAACTGGGACACAATGCTCCCCTTTGTCCTATATGCATGCAGGGAGAGGAAACAGTCATCCCTAGGGGACAGCACCATACGAGTTGCTGTCCGGCCGCTCCCCTCAGGGTGTGTTAGACATTCTGAGAGAGCAGTGGGTAGAACCGGATATAAAGGAGGTGGGAGTGCCTGAGTTCTTAAAACACTTGAAAGGCCAGTTACACCGCACCTCACAGGTTGTGGAAGTTAATTTAAGAGACAGCCAAGCGAAGCAAAAGTCCTATTGTGACCGAGGCACAAAACCTCGCCACTTGGCCGTGGGTGAAAGAGTCCTGGTGATGGTAGCGGGGCCAGATCCAAAGTTCGAGAGCCAGTGGAAAGGGCCTTATAGGGTAGTGTGGCCTGTGGGCCCCGTTTCCTATCTCGTCAAAAACAGAAAAGGACGCCAACAGGTCTACCACATCAACGTTTTGAAGCCCTGGCATGATAGGGTAGCTTTAGCCCATCTGGCCACCATAGTCCCAAGAGTAGAAAAGGTAGAAGAGACACAACACTTTACAGAGCCCTTGAGCCGTATTACGTGCTGTGCCAATGATTTTAGGCCAGCCCGTGATATCTTAAGGGGGGGGAGGGGATCTGTGGTGAGGAATGCCCTCCAGAAGAGATGGAGATAGGGGAAACTCCTGGTAGAAGAAATGAAACAGCACTAGCACACAGGATTTCCAATGCAGAGTTGAAAAAAGCACAGCTCTCTGCTGAGCACAGGACACGCCCCAGCTCAGGGGAGGAGACAAGCTTCTGCACTGATTGGGCATGCTCAGGGGAAGGTCAGGGCGTGCCGGGAAATGAAGCCCTTTTAAATCCCCAAGCAGAGAGGGAAGAAGAGAGGAGGAAAAGAGAAAAGGAGGAAAGAGAAAAAGAGGAAAAAGGAAGGAGGAAAACGCTAGAACCCTGGAGCAAGGCAGAACCTTGGAGCAGTAAACCTTGGAGCCAAGCACACTCTGAGAAGGAACCTTACTACAAGGTAGAGCCGGGGCGTGGGAAGGCTAGCAAATTCAGCACATGGAAAGAAGGTACCTTGTCTGGTAGCAAACAAGGCTACAGAAGCAAGGAAGTGAAGCAGGAAGAAAGCTTTTCAAAGAGAAATTCACAGAGCAGAGGAAATAGCAATAAGGCTGCTGAGTTTTTGAACCAGAGAGACTTCTGGAGGAAAGGTGCCAGTTCTTATTCAAACCCTGCTAAAGGTAAAGCTGACTTTTCTACTTTTAATGCTTTACTAGAGAAACCTTTTATTTGTGCTAACCTTCACAAGGTAAACCCAGCTGCAGAAGCTGATAGCAAATGGGGGAAGGGTGTTACCCTTACCAAAGACTTTCACACGGATAAAGAGCAGTTACAGGCTGAATTGCTTTTAAAACAGTTTCAAGAGTTTCTGGAACTGAGGTCAGGGAAGCTTAGCAGGCCTGACAGAGACATGATAGCGTTAGCTCTGATGAATGCATGCAAGTGGATAATTACCTGCCTACCTTAGAAGGAGACCCTTCTCCAATGGATTGCTCAATCTGCCTCAAAGAGGACAGCAATGTAAGAAACCCTTGAACACTGTATGAAAAGAATACAAGGAGTTTGCTGTACTTGCTGCCAAGCAAAAAGGTTTACAAACTGTTTTCATTTGTTGTTTTGAGAAGCCACGCTGTGGAAGGAACAGCTGTTTGTTTGGTGCTGCAATAATTCCGAAAGACCACATGAGGCACTGCTGAGTTAAAGCTGCTGTGATTGTGAAAAGCCAAGTAGAAGCTAACTTAATTTCAGTTGTACTTCCTATGTTCCTGGTTTCAGCTGTTTGGGTTGAAGTTGCACCTTTTGCGTTCTGTACCATTGAATTTTGATGCGCTGGAAAATATCCCCACAACAATAAATTTCTTGCAGCCTTACCATTCGTGTCACGACTACAATTTAATCCTGAAGGAAATACAAGTGCACTACAAGTCCCAGAATTCTCAGGGACCAGTACAAGCTTTATTCCTCAGGGACATTACAAGGCCACTCCTGCCTGTAAGCTCTCGGGCCCGGGCAGGAGCGTCGCAACACGAAGAAACCAGAAGAAAGTGACTGGAGCAATTGCAACTGAAAAATAAAATGCCCAAACAGAAGGTAGAAAAAATACTTTTTATTATGAATTTATTAACTGGAATATATCTGGTCTGGAAAGTGTGTATTGCTAACATCTTTGCATTTTTGTTTAGTGGAAGAGGAAATTACCTTATAGCTTTATTTCTCCAGTGTCATATATTTGATGTTTTGACTTTTGGGGTTCCCAGTTTAATTATTAACTTCCTATTTCTAAATTGTGATCCCTTGTTCTTTGTGTGGTGATGGTCTATGTTCTGTGTAACCAAGCTGAGGTATTCTGTTCATGTAGTTTCTGTTTGACAGTCCCACTTTTTCTCTTTCCCCCAGTGAGATGTATTGGTATTCTCTAAGATGTATTGGTTTAATATCTGCAATGTTGCCTTTTGATAGATAGGGTTTGGTGCTTTGTGAGTCCTGGCAGTGCTGTTATGATACGGCGGGTTTGCTATGGATTCTAAATGGTCAGTGTTTATAGTACTTCCTAATGGGCCTGGCGATTGTCACTGCAATATAGTAATGTAGAAATCTGTTAGTCTTTCTTTATCCAGACACTCATTAAGAGGCATGTTCACTAAAAGTGCATGTTAATATTATGCAAATATTTATGCAAATGAAACTCATTATGCAAATGAGGTCCTGCAATTAATCTCCGCACATGGCCCCGCACCCCCCTTGGGCCGCCCCTGAACAGGCTGCAAGAACATAAAGCATGCCAAGGGAATCAGTACAGCATCAAGATCAGCTACAAGGCCCTAAAACACCAGAGGAGAGCCTACATGACAGCAAAAGAGGTGGCACAAACCCAGGCTGCAGGAGTGGGGTGAGTTTAGCTAAACTGTGTGCCTGCAAGTTAGTCCTTGAACTGAGGACTTTGGTCCCAGCATAGGAACTTTAATTTCACAGGAATATACTGTCCCGGAGTAGAAGAAGCATTCATGGATTGCTTAGATGACATGCTAAGGGATCTAAATAAGAATCATAGGATGCACCATGGTGAAGGCCCCAAAAGCAGTGAGAGTAAGGCTGAAGCACTGGTAGAGACAGCCCAGAAGAGCTGAGGAAGACCAATGCAGCAGCAAGATAGGCTGAAAGCCCTATAATAAAAGGCTAATACTTGTGGCAGAAGACCAATAGTTGACAAGTATGGAGGATGGTTGATGCGAGGTCAATCTATCACCCAATAATAGCTAGGGTCGATTCAGCTTTCAGGCAGGGTAGGGAGGTGTACCCTTCCTCCCTTACCATGCCATGCTCATCCATACTGATAGAAAAGGTACCAGGGTGAAAGAAGCATTCATAGTGTGCACTCCAATCATTCAGAAAAAACTAAAGGTTTCTTAGTTGACGACTCGACAAGTACAGTTTCTTAGTTGGCAAGTACAGAAATGAAGGATCATGGATGTGAGGGCACTCTATCACCCCATGACATCTCTCCTGATAAAGGAAATACTGTTGTTCACTCAAGAGTATAGCAGTAGCTGAACTTCCCTGCATGAACCTCCAAACAAGTACAATAATCGAAAATTGAAAAGAACTTTGAAGAGAGAGTTCAAGGCTCATCAACAGTGGTAGGACGGTGGTGTCCCTCCACCATGCCAAAGTCAGTTTCTCCCATATTCAGGTTGTTAGGAACATCATGCCAAAGAGGATGGCAGAACACTCAAAGAGGTGTAGTATGAGCAGAATGAGGAGTGGCCGAGAAAAAACATTGATGACAGACCCACACAGCAAGAAAAGGGGTGAAAGTCATACAATGATAAGCCAAAGGCACCCACAAATGGGCAGCCCAAGGGTTTATGGTTTATTAGTTCTTGATGTACCATCTTTCTGTTAACAATCAAGGCAATTTACAAAACTAAAAATAAAATTCTGAAAATAAAGGCTAGAAAGAAACTCCAATACTGATAGGATAGGATAGGAAAGGAAAGAGAACTAGCAAGGAGCGAAATAATAGAAGACTAAATCTATGAGCATACTGTAAGCAGCAGCCAGCACTCTCCCCTCCCATACATGTAGATAGTCATGGCTTAATGGGAGACAGCTAACATGGCTTTAGACAAGGAAGATCTTGTCTTACTAATCTGTTATGTTTTTTTGAAGGTGTGAATAAACAGGTAGACAAAGGTGAGTCGGTTGATATAGTGTATTTCGACTTTCAGAAAGCCTTTGACAAGGTCCCTCATCAGAGACTTTTGGCAAAACTAAAGAGTCATGGGATAGGAAGCAGTGTACTATTGTGGATCAGGAACTGGTTAAAAGATAGAAAGCAGAGGGTAGGGCTAAACAGGGCCGGCCCGTCCATTGAGCGAGAATGTTTTTTGCACAGGGCCCCGCGTTTCAGGGAGCCCCGCGCAAAAAACATTCTGATCCAAAAGTAAAATGAAAAAATAAAATAAAATAAAAAAAAGCTGTCTGCTGCCACTTCCGGGGCCGCCGCGGCAGAATCCAGTGTACTGCGGGGCCCCCCCCTGCCCAGCAGAGCCTGCCCTCCCCTGTATCCACCTCTCTCTTTCAGCTGCAGTCAGTCACATGCGCCGGCGCGTGTGACTGACTGCAGCTGAAAGAGAGAGGTGGATACAGGGGAGGGCAGACTCTGCTGGGCAGGGGGAGCCCCGCGGCACACTGGATTCTGCCGCGGCAGCCTCGGAAGCGGCAGCAGACAGCTTTTTTTATTTTAAATTTTTGCTGGGCTGGGCTGGGCTGGGCTGGGGGGGTTAGGAGTGGTGATGGGCACTGGGCTGGGGGGGGGTAAGGAGTGGTGATGGGCACTGGGCTGGCTGGGGGGTAAGGAGTGGTGTTGGGCACTGGGCTGGGGGGGTTAGGAGTGGTGATGGGCACTGGGCTGGATGGGGGGGGTTAGGAGTGGTGATGGGCACTGGGGTGGGGGGGTTATGAGTGGTGTTGGGCACGGGGCTGGGTGGGGGGGGTTAGGAGTGGTGATGGGCACTGGGCTGGCTGGGGGGGTTAGGAGTGGTGATGGGCGCTGGGCTGGGGGGGTTAGGAGTGGTGATGGGCGCTGGGCTGAGGGGGGTTAGGAGTGGTGATGGGCACTGGGCTGGCTGGGGGGGTTAGGAGTGGTGATGTGCACTGGGCTGTGGGGGTTAGGAGTGGTGATGGGCGCTGGGCTGGGGGGGTTAGGAGTGGTGATGGGCGCTGGGCTGAGGGGGTTTAGGAGTGGTGATGGGCTATGGGGGGGCTTAAACTGAAAATTGGGTGATGGGGGATTAGGACTGGAAATGGGCTGGTGGGATTAGGACTGGATGTGGATTGATGGGGGGTTAGGACTGGTAATGGGCTATGGGGGGGCTTAAACTAAAAATTGGGTGATGGATTAGGACTGGGAGTGGGCTGATGGGGAGGTTAGGACTGGTAATGGGCTATGGGGGGGCTTAAACTGAAAATTGGGTGATGGGGGATTAGGACTGGAAATGGGCTGGTGGGATATGGACTGGGAGTGGGCTATGGGGGGCTAGGACTGGTAATGGGTTGGGGGGTGGCTAGGACTGGAAATGGGCTGCGTGGAAGGGGGCTTGAACTGCAAATAGCTGTTGGGGACGGGGCTTGGAATGGAAATGGGCTGAGGGGAAGTGGGGGGCTTGAACTGCAAATAGCTGATGGGGACGGGGCTTGGAATGGAAATGGGCTGAGGGGAAGTGGGGGCTTGAACTGCAAATAGCTGATGGGGAGGGGGACTTGGAATGCAAATGGACTGAGTGGAAGGGGGCTTGAACTGCAAATAGCTGATGGGATGGGGGGCTTGGAATGGGCTCTTAGGGGAGGGAGCTGGGACAGGAAATGGGCTGATGGAGGGGCTAGGATAGGACTGGGAATTGGGTGTTGGGGGGAGCTAAGATTGGAAATGGGCTGTGGTGGGGGCTTGGATTGAAATGGACTCATGGAGGGACTAGAACTGGAAGTAGGCTTATGGGGGGCTTGGATTAGAAATGGGCTGAGTGGAGGGGAGCTAGGATTTAACATGGGCTGATGGTGGGGCTAGGAAAGGACTAGAAATGAGCTGATGGGAGGCTGGTATTGGAAATGAGCTGATGAAGGGACTCGGATAGGACTGGAAATGGATGGGGGAGCTAGGACTGGAAATGGACTGATGGGGGGCCAGGACTGGAAATGGGCTGATGTGGGGACTAGAAGGGAGCGGATACTGGGTGGGGCTGGAACTAAAAGGGAGCTGATGTTGGGGGAGATTAGAAGGAGATGGGGCTGGGAGAATGAAATGGAGAGGGGAAAAATATTTTGTGTGGGAGGGAAGAAAAATGTACAATTGGCCGGGTATTGGGAGACTAAGTGGGGATTGAGGATGGAGGGGTAAAATTTGAGTGGATGAAATAGGAATGAGGAAAGAGCAAAAGGAGAAAGATTATTATGTTAAAGCAGATGTAGAGAGAGAATGGAAAAAAACTAGAAGAGAAGAAAGGACAAATGGACAGCAGACGATGGAGAGATAGCAGAAGACACATATAAACCAGAAGAAAGTGGCTGGAACAATTGCAACTGAAAAAAAATGCACAAAAGGTACAAAGATATCTCTTTATTTTGAATTTATTAACTGGAATATGTCAGCTCTGGGAAATGTGCATCATTAATGTCTGTGCTTTGTTTAGTACAAGAGGAAATTAATTTATAGTTTTATTTCTACATTGTTGTTGTACATTCCAAGTTTGGCTTTTAGGGTTCCCAGTTTAATTATTGTCTTCCTGTTTTTAAATTGTGATTCCTTGTTTGGTGATGGTCTATGTTCTGCATGTGTAACTGAGCTGAGGTATTCTGTTTATGTAATTCCTATTTGACATTGTCACTTGTTCTCTTTCCCCAGTAGGTCATGTATTGTTATTCTCTGAAATGTATTGGTTTAATATTTTCAGTGTTGCCTTTTGATAGGTAGTGTATGGTGCTTTATGAGTCCTGGTAGTGCTGTTAGGATATGGCGGGTTTGCTATGGGTTCTAAATGGGCAGTGTTTGTAGTAGTTCCTAATGTGCCTGGCGGTTGGCACTGGATTATAGTAATGTAGAAATCTTTGTCTTTCTTTATCCATACACTCATGAAGAGGCATGTTTACTAAAAGTTAGTGTATGGTAACATTATGCAAATATTTATGCAAATGAGTTCCCTTATGCAAATGAGGCCCCGCAACGAGTCTCCGCACATGGCCCCGCACCCCCCTTGGGCTGCCCCTGGGGCTAAATGGCCAATTTTCCCAATGGAAAAAGGTGAATAGTGGTGTACCCCAGGGATCTCTGCTGGGTCCGCTGCTTTTTGACATATTCATAAATGACCTGGAAAAGGGAATAATGAGTGAGGTTATCAAATTTGCAGCTGACATAAAACTATTTAAAGTTGTTAAAACCCATGAGGATTGTGGAAAAATGCAAGAGGATCTTCATAAATTGGAAGACTGGGCATCAAAATGTCAGATGAAATTTAATGTGGACAAGTGCAAAGTTATGCAACTAGGGAAGAGCAACCCAAACTATGGTTACACAATGCAAAGTTCCACATTAGGAACCACCACCCAGGAAAACAATTTAGGCGTCATTGTGGATAACATATTAAAACCCTCCGCCCAGTGTGCAGCGGCGGCCAAGAGAGCAAATAGAATGCTAAGTAACATAAGGAAAGGAATAGAAAATAAAACCAAAGATATCATAATGCCTCTGTATCGTTCCATGGTGCGACCGCACCTTGAATCTTGTGTGCAATTCTGGTTGCCGTATCTTAAAAAGGATATAGCGTCATTAGAAAAGGTTCAGAGAAGAGCCACCAAAATGGTAAAGGGGATGGAAGTATACCCCTATCAAGAAAGGCTAAAAAGGTTAGGACGCTTTAACCTGGAAAAGAGACAGCTGAGGGGAGATATGATAGAAGTCTATAAATTGATGAACGGAGTGGAACGGGTAAACATAGATCGATTGTTTACGTTATCAGGATATAGGAAGACTACGGGACATGCAATGAAATTACAGGGTAAACTATTTAAGAAACATAGAAATATGATGACAGAAAAAGACAACATGGCCTATCTACTCTGTCCTTCCATATCAACAACTACAACAATCCCCTTTTTACCTTTAGAGATCCTCTGTGTTTGTCCCGTGCTTTTTTGAATTCAGTTACTGTCCTCCTCTCTACCACCTCCACTGGGAGACTATTTCATGGATCCACCACTCTTTCCGTAAAGAAATATTTCTGCAAATCACTCCTGAATCTATCCCCCTTCACCCTCATCCCATGTCCCCTCGTAGCAGAACTTCCTTTCAATTAAAAGAGGCTCTCTCCCTGAACATTTATGCCACGGAGGTATTTAAACACCTCAATCATATAACCTCTATCCCGCCTTTCCTCTAAAGTGTACATATTAAGATCCTTAAATCTGTCCTCATATGCTTTATAATGAAGACCACTAACCATTTTAGTAGCCACCCTCTGCACCGACTCCATCCTGTTCACATCCTTTTGAAGGTGCGGTCTCCAGAATTGCACACTATACTCCAAATGAGGTCGCACCAAAGACTTATACAGAGGCACTATCACCTCCTTTTTTCTGCTAGCCATTCCTCTCCGTATGCACCCAAGCATCCTCCTAGATTTTGCCATTGCCTTTTCTACCTGTTTAGCTACTTTAAGATCATCAGACACAACCAAGCCCAGGTCCTGCTCTTCTTTAGTGGACAAAAGTACCTCACCCCCTATACTATATTGCTCCCTTGGATTGCTGCAGCCCAAATGCATGACCTTACAGTTTTTAACATTAAATCCCAGCTGCCAGACTCTAGACAATTCTTCAAGCTTAACTAGATCCCTTCCCATGTTATCTACACCTTCCTGGGTATCTACTCTATTGCAGATTTTGGTATCATCCGCAAAAAGGCAAACCTTACCCGACAGCCCTTCCGCTATATCACTAACAAAGATGTTAAAAAGAATCGGACCAAGGACAGATCCCTGGGGCACACCACTGGTAACATCCTTGTCCTCAGAGTAAGCCCCATTTACCTGTACTCTTTGTTGCCTCCCACCCAACCAATTTCTAACCCAAGCAGTAACTTTAGGGTCCATCCCTAGGGTGCTCAGTTTGTTTATAAGTCGCCTGTGAGGAACAGTGTGAAAGGCTTTCCTGAAATCTAAATACTCCACATCTAGGGCTCTCCCTTGGTCCAACTCCCTGGTCACCCAGTCAAAGAAATCAATCAGATTTGTCTGACAAGACCTGTCTCTGGTAAATCCATGCTGCCTCGGATCCTGTAATCCGCTGGACTCCAGACACCTCACTATTTTCTCTTTTAGCAGCGTTTCCAATAATTTACTCACCACCGAAGTTAAACTAACCAGCCTGTAGTTTTCAACCATATCCTTACTTCGACTTTTGTGTAAAGAGACCACATGAGCCTCTCTACTGTCCTTTGGCACCACTCCCGACTCCAACGAGGCATTGAAAAGTTCAGTCAGTGGAGCTGCTAGAATGTTCCCAAGTTCCCTCAGTATTCTAGGGTGTATCCCATCTTGTCCCATCGCTTTCTCTACTTTAAGTTGAGCTAGTTTCTCACGAACACAGTCTTCTGAAAATTGCTCAAGATGTCCCTCGCTTCTGTTCCTGTTTGTGGATCTTTTCTGCGGTCCTGCTTCTGGTTCTTCATCTGTGAATACAGAACAGAAATATTTGTTAAGCAATTCCGCTTTATCCTCTTGAGCTTCTACATATTCCTCCCCTTCACCCTTGAGTCTGACAATACCACTTTTGCCCTTCCTCTTCTCACTAACATATCTGAAAAATGTCCTGTCCCCCCTTTTATTGCATTGGCTAATTCCTCCTCTTTTTGAATCTTTGCTTTCCTGACTACTTTGCTAGCTTCTCTAGGTTTTTCCAAATATAGATGCCTGTCTTCCTCTTTCTACGATATCCTGTATTTCATGAAGGCCTCCCTCTTTTTCTTCACTTTTTCAGCTACCTCTGTGATAGGCTATGGCCTAGCATAGCCTGTAAATGTATGTTATGAAGCCTGTAGGTTAGGCCTGAGTTCCCACCCCCACTTCAAAATATTATAGCTAAGCAGAGCTGGAAAGCCATAGAAATAGAAATAGAATCTGCTTCAAGCTGCTCTGATAAGGATATAAAACTTTTCCATTGAGTGTGTTATGTTATCCACAGATGTATTTCAGAATCTTGCTTTTCACACAGTGTCTGTGCTGCGAGTGACCTTGTAAGCAAGAAGCAAGGCAGAATGTTATGTCTAGTTACTGAAAATACAACCTAACCAAAATTCTCTACAAATATAAAATCCAAAAACAAATTGAGAGAATATCTATACAGAGCTAGCGTGTGTGAGTGTAGTGTAATATTATGTCGGAAGTATAGCCATGAAGCGAAATTCACCTCTTGAAGCTAATCTTCCATTTTACTCAATTATGATTGAGCCCATTAAAGAGCTAACAATAAATAAGGTTAAAACACTACAAAAGTGCAACCAATAATCTTCGTGCAAAATGATTAATTTGCCAGGATAAGATGAACCACTAAAAGTCTATGCTGGAGCTCAAGACAGCCAGAATTTGGAACAATGACTTATCTGAATCCAACCAAGTCCGGCGATGAGCAGCAATCCTTAGTAGCAGTTTTAAAGTCCATCCAGATAGACTTCTGGTGATGTTGCCAGCACAAATTTCACAAGATAGCAGACACAGTACTGCGTTTCGGGCGAACAATATTTACACGCCCTGCTTCAACGCTCAGCACTCTGTACCGACAAACTTCTGTCTTCGTCTTCACCAGCCAAAAGAACGCCAACGCACATGATCTAACACTCGCCAGAGCAAATCTTATAGATGTGCTTCATGTTCTCATTGCTCTCGGACGATTGAGGGCGTTCAATGGACAGTTCCTGGTTCTTCTCATATTCATATTTCTCAGTGGCTTACTGATTGTTCTACTACTTATGTGGTGTATGTGCTTATTTGCCCATGTCAACCTTTGTACATTGGCCGAACTATCCGACCTGTCAAGACCCGTTTGAATGAACATGCCTCTAGAGTAAAGAATGTAGTATTATCGGCTCCGTTGGTTCAACATTGCTCTGACCACCATCATGTTTTTGAAGATTTGCTCTGGCGAGTGTTAGATCATATGCCCCCTCATCCCCGAGGGGGTGATCGGGAACACACATTACAATTGCTTGAACAACAGTGGATTTTTCGTTGGGCAACTGTTCAACCTTTGGGATTAAACAAAGAACTTGAATGGGCTAGCCTGCTTTAACAACATTTGATTTCACAAACTCGGGGGTTATGACTTTAAGAAAGGATTTGATTGCTGATTGGGTGTTTAAGATGATAAATCCTGAAGCCAGGCTCGGTCTGCTACTGAGCATGCGTTGACTTTAAAAACTGCTACTAAGGATTGCTGCTCATCGCCGGACTTGGTTGGATTCAGATAAGTCATTGTTCCAAATTCTGGCTGTCTTGAGCTCCAGCATAGACTTTTAGTGGTTCATCTTATCCTGGCAAATTAATCATTTTGCACGAAGATTATTGGTTGCACTTTTGTAGTGTTTTAACCTTATTTATTGTTAGCTCTTTAATGGGCTCAATCATAATTGAGTAAAATGGAAGATTAGCTTCAAGAGGTGAATTTCGCTTCATGGCTATACTTCCGACATAATATTACACTACACTCACACACGCTAGCTCTGTATAGATATTCTCTCAATTTGTTTTTGGATTTTATGTCTAGTTACTGAGCATACCAAGGAATAGTAAATCCGAATAACTAGAGTGATTCCCAACAGTCCTGAATGAAATTTTTTTGTCGGAGCTTTGTCAGCCCAGTGCTAGGGACTTATCCCAAAGCACCACTGTGACCGCTCCCTTTTAATAGAAAGAATTAAAATTTAAAATTAAAGTCCATAACTTAGCTGTTGCAGTACTACTGTCAAAACACCGAGACTGCATAAGACGACGTGGCTCACGTTTCGGGTTTTCCGCCAACCAGTGTAGAAACCCTGCTTCAGGTCCAATGAATCAGCAAATGGCAGATAATAATCAGCTCCAACAAAGCTCCGACAAAAAAATTTCATTCAGGACTGTTGGGAATCACTCTAGTTATTCGGATTTACTATTCCTTGGTGTGTTTGTTTGATCCGATTGGGTTCTTTTTTGTTCACATCTAGTTACTGAGCATGGCTAGGAAGGCCTAAGAGCAGGGGGGGAGAGCGGTGTGGGCCCGGTCAGAAATTTTCCATTGGATGGGGGGGGTGAGGGGGCCACCAGGACCAATGAGGAGTTTGTCTGTATAGAGCTAATGAAGAAAGCTATAAATGCTGTTGTTTTTCTGAAAGCCATGCTCAGACCATTTTGAAAGTGACAATTGACAGGTGTCTGAGCTTGTGCACAAAATAAACAGGTTTGAATTCTAGTAAATAGACTCCTGGTGTGTACATTGCATGCATTTTGCTACTACACTGGTTCCCTGACCGGGAAGGGTGGGGTACGCGAATGGTGCGCAAGTGAATACTACCACGTATTACCGCCTCCAGGTTTGGTCCAGCTGGGACCGCAGCTGGCCGACAGCGGAGAGGAGCCCAGGCGCCGCTGGTCCCTTGCATCGGAGGGTTCCGCCCTGCCTCGGCAGGCTTGCTGGGTCCGGCCAGCCAACACCTCGAACCCGGGAGGGGAGTCCAGGATTCAACCCGAGGTGGAACTGGTTGCGCAGCGCATTAGCTATCGGATCCGGTGAGTATTGATTTTTCTGGTTCTTAGTCAGTTAGCTCTGGGAACGTCTCGAGACTAATATGGTATGGTAACAGGTAAAGGGAGTCTGATCAACTCCCAGGGCGGTGCTAGTAACCCTGCATGAGTATGCGCGGGGCGAAGCCACTGACCCTTTTGGTTTGGTAATTTTGGTTTAGTCAGTTAGCCCGGGAATTTGGAATTTGGGATATGCTAGCAAGTTTGGTTTTGTGAAGTGTGCTTGAGAGGTCTTGCAATACAGGCCGAGCGAGAGCGGACTCCTAAGTAGCGCATTTCCTGGCCAGGCGACTGCGCCCAGGTCGCGAAAAGGAGCATCTGGTGTTTGTCCCCCTCCTTGTTCCATGGGCTGTGCGGACCCCTTACCCGCAGCCATCCTACCCATCCTTTCTGTTTGCTGTCTTGTCTGTCATATGTCATAATGGGAGGGGCGGAGTCCGTACAAACTCCATTGAACTGTATGATCACGAATTTTAAGAAGGGGTTTAGTGGTGATTATGGGGTAAAAATGTCACCGACCCGCTTAGAAATATTGTGTAGTAGGGTGTGGCCAGCGCTGGACGCTGTGTGGCCACCAGAAGGTACTTTTGATATTCAAATTGTGTCCCGAGTGCATCAGGTGGTGCGCAGATATAGTTCCGAGCAGTTTTCCTTTATAGATTCCTGGCTAGCTATCTGTGAGAAGCAACCCCCTTGGATAAAGCGTTGCTGTGAGGGGCAGAGTAGAATTCTGTTAGCAGGAGTCCCTGCTAAGAAGGAAAAGCCCCCTATTTTTGCAGCCCCAGAGCCTCCGGAGGTCCCGGGTCATCCACCCACATTTCTGTATACACCAGTCCCGTCAGCTCCATTAGTACCCCGAGTAGAGCCAGAGGTAGTGAGAGTACCCCCAGTTGAGGTACCTCCACCCGGTCACCCACCACCTGAGGACCACCCCCTTCCCCAGAGTCGGAGCCCTAGTCCTGAGCAGAGCGCTACAACAGAATCATCATCCCCTGAAGGATCTGCTAGCGGAGGGTCAGATGCCAGTCCAGGGCTACCCACTAGTCTAAGCACCAACAGCAGCACTACCCCCGCTAATCTGCGTTACGCCTTCAGAAGCAGGACAGCGGGCCAGAGAGAGGTTCGCCAAATGCCACTGTGACAAGTCCCAGGATTACCTATTGTAAATACAGAGGGTCAGGTTGTGGTCGGACCGACCAGTCTAGTTTATGTGCCATTCACCACAACAGATTTATTGAACTGGAAAACGCATTATGCCTCCTATACTGAAAAGCCCCAAGATTTGACAGAGTTAATGTCCAGTATTATGCAAACCCACCAGCCCACCTGGTCTGACTGTCGCCAGCTCTTGGCTACCCTCTTTACTACTGAAGAGCGGGCACGGATAGTGCGAGCAACCACTAGATGGTTGGAAGAAAACCCTGAAGATGGGTGAGACCTAGATCCCCGAAGGGCAGCAGCCGCAGATTTCCCAAATGAAGATCCCGGATGGAACCCAAATAATGATGACGGAGAGAAGGCCCTCACCCGGTTCTGCCATGCCTTACTGCAGGGCCTAAAGAAGGGAGGGCAGAGAGCTATGAACGTTGGGAAAGTAGCAGACGTTCTTCAACGCCCAGATGAAAGTCCAGCTGCTTTCTATGAACGATTGACTGAAGCCTATAGACTTTACACCCCATATGATCCAGCAGCCCAGGAGAATTTGCGTATGGTGAACGCTGCCTTTGTGAGTCAGTCCCAGGGAGACATAAAACGAAAACTGCAGAAATTAGAAGGATTTGCGGGCATGAACTCAACGCAGTTAATGGAAGTCGCACAAAGGTATTTGTGAATCGTGATCAAGAATGCCAACGGGAAAGTGAAAGAAAGATGAAGAAGAAAGCGGATCTGCTCGCTGCAGCATTAATGGAAGGACGCGGAGGAGGATATCCTAATAGAAGAGCCAGAGGATGGGGAAGGGGCCGGGGGAGTGCTCGGCCCCCCTTGGGTGCAAACCAGTGCGCCTATTGTAAGGAAGAAGGACATTGGAAGAACGAGTGCCCGAACATTAGCTCCACCCCCTGAAGGGGAGGCGGGAGCGCTAGGAGAGCGGGGGGGGGGGGGGTGATTCCAGCAGCGAGGGGGATGCAGCGCGTGCAGTTTCAACAGCACGAAGAGACTGCCATAGCAGGAGTGGCAACCGCCGAGAACAATTCTATGGATAATGAGGGCTAGGCCAGACCGGGCTCCAAGTTCGTCTTAGGTCTCCAGGAGCCTATGGTCAAATTAAAGATTGGAGACCAGCATATGGACTTTATGGTAGACACATGGGCCGAGCATTCAGTGGTAGCCAAACCTGTGGCTCCTGTGTCCTCTCGATCTGTCACAATTGTGGGAGCTACTGGAACGAGAACTACAAGACCTTTTCTGCAGAACCGCGCCTGTGAACTAGGGGGACAGACGATAACACACCAGTTTCTGTATATGCCTGAATGCCCAGTTCCCCTTATGGGCCGAGACATGCTTACAAAGCTTCAAGCACAGATATCCTTCGTTGAAGGGGGAAAAATGGAAATGACTATAAATTCAAAACCTGCTGGCCTTATGGTGTTAGCTGTCCCCCAAGAAGAAGAATGGCGGTTCTATTTACCTGCATCCAAAGCAGCAAGCTCCAGTATACCTACCAGCATTGCAGCCCCACCTGGAGTATGGGCAGAGAATAATCCACCTGGCCTAGCAAAGAATATAGCTCCTGTGCTTGTCACCCTTAAGCCAGGAGCAGAATCAGTGCATGTGCGTTAGTATCCCCTCCCACGACCAGCAATTGAAGGTATCCATCGCCACCTGAAGAAACTACTGCAGTATGGACTCCTTAGGGAATGCCAATCACCCTGGAACACCCCGCTTCTCCCAATCGAGAAGCCTGGGACAGGTGACTACCGCCCAGTGCAGGATTTACGTCGAGTGAACAGTGCAGTTGAAACCATACATCCAGTAGTACCAAATCCTTACACCCTCCTGGGACTGATTCCAGCGGAAGCCACACATTTCACTGTTCTGGACTTAAAGGATGCCTTTTTCTGTATACGCCTGGCATCTGCCAGTCAGCTTTTGTTTGCATTTGAATGGGAAAACCCTACCACAGGACGACGAGGACAACTCACTTGGACTCGATTACCACAAGGATTCAAGAATTCACCCACTATCTTCAGTGCAGCCCTCAGTCAAGATCTGTCAAGTTACCCTGTGACTCCGGGAAAACGAATCTTACTCCAATATGTAGATGACTTGCTTATAGCCACCAACAATGAAACTGATTGTGTGCAAGCTACCAGTGATCTCTTGCACCTCTGGAATGAAGCTGGATACAAGGTCTCGAGAGCCAAGGCGCAACTGTGTCAGACAGAAGTGAAATACTTAGGGTTCCATCTGTCCAAAGGAACCCGGAAATTAGGACTTGAACGAAAGGAAGCAGTATGCTGCATCCCAACCCCCACCACCAGAAAGCAGGTGCGGGCTTTCCTGGGAGCTGCAGGCTATTGCCGCATATGGATACCGAATTTTGCGCTCATGGCAAAACCCTTGTACCAAGTCACAAAAGGAGCAGAACGATCCCCCTTGGAATGGGGCCCAGAACAAGATACAGCATTCAAATCCCTAAAAACAGCATTGATGTCATCCCCGGCTTTGGGACTACCAGATGTGCAGAAACCCTTTCGCCTATATGTCCATGAGTCAAGTGGAAACGCATTGGGAGTCTTGACTCAGCCTCTTGGGTCTTGGCAGCGACTGTAGCCTACCTGTCAAAACAATTGGATCCTGTTGCCAAAGGATGGCCACCTTGCCTGAGAGCTGTAGCAGCCACAGCCCTCTTAGTGAGCGAAGCGGACAAGCTCACCCTGGGACAAGAGCTTCAAGTCACCGTACCACATGCTGTCTTAACCCTAATGGAACACAAAGGAAACCATTGGCTCACTAATGCTCGAATGTTGAAATATCAAAGCATGCTATGTGAAAATCCTCGATTGTAATTGAGTGTCAGTCAAACTCTGAACCCAGCTACCCTATTGCCAACCGGTCCAGGCCCTCCTGACCATGATTGCTTGGAAGTAATGGACACTGTATATTCAAGTCGCCCAGACTTAACTGATATCCCTTTGGACCACCCAGACCGCACTTTCTTTGTGGATGGAAGTAGCCGCATAGTTGAAGGACAGCGATGTGCTGGTTATGCAGTGGTGACCCTGGACATGGTACTAGAAGCATCAGCCCTGGCCCCAGGAACCTCAGCACAAAAGGCTGAATTGATAGCCCTCACACGCGCACTCAAACTTGGAACAGGAATTAGCCTGAATGTCTACACAGACTCCAAATATGCTTTTACAACATTACATGCCCATGGAGCCCTGTACAAGGAGCATGGATTAATCACCTCAGGAGGCAAGTCTGTCAAGTATGGCCCAGAAATATTGACTTTATTGGAAGCAGTATGGGCCCCCAAACGCGTTGCTGTAATGCATTGTCAGGGCCATCAAACTGGAGATGGAGAAGTGTCCCGAGGAAATAGATTTGCCGATGCCACAGCCCAAGAAGCAACTATTGCTGGACAAATCACTACCCCTAGTGTAACAATTCAAGCAGCCATATTTCCAGTACCTCTTAGTGCATGGACACCCAGATATACCCAGGCGGAGATGGACCATTACTGTCGACATGAGGGGGGGCAACTATCGGAAACTGGATGGATGTGTTGCCACCGCCTGAAGGGAGCTCACCCCCTGGTATGACCGTGATTCCCGAAGCCCTAGGCCCTGCCTTTGTCCAAGCCTTTCATCAAGCCACACTCTATGGAAAAACCAAAATGGCAGACGCTCTAAAACCATACTTTTATATCTCGTTGCTGGGACCTCTGACCACCTCAGTAGCCCGAAGATGTGTGACTTGTGCCAAGAACAATGCCCGACAAGGTCCTGTCCCACCCCCAAGAGCTCAGTCAGTAGGAGTTACCCCTATGAGGAATATTCAAATAGATTTTTCAGAAATGCCACGAGCAAATGGGTATCGCTACTTGTTAGTCCTAGTCTGTACCTTTTCTGGATGGGTGGAAGCTTTTCCCACTAGAACTGAGAAGGCCAGGGAAGTCACTAAAGCCTTGCTCCATGAGATCATGCCCCGATTTGGAATACCTTTGACCATGGGGTCTGACAATGGGCCCTCTTTTGTATCACAAGTAACCCAGCAGCTAGCCCATGCCCTGCAAATACAATGGAAGTTACACACAGCTTATAGACCCCAGAGTTCAGGGAAAGTAGAGAGAATGAACTGAACCCTGAAGTCTCAGTTATCTAAGCTCTGTCAAGAAGCCCGCCTGAAATGGCCCCAAGCTCTCCCCATAGCCCTTCTCCGGATACGTTCAGCCCCCACCACGCCATTAGGAGTATCCCCGTTTGAGATTTTGTATGGGAGGCCCCCGCCCATAATTCAGGGGATAAGGGGGGATATGCATCAAATTGGATCAGTAATCACTAGGCAAGAATTGTTGGCTCTAAGTTCTGTTTTACAGGGCCTTCATGCCTGGGTGCAAGACCAGTTGCCTATCAATCTAACAGAGCCCTTGCATCCTTTCAAGCCTGGAGCCTCGGTGTGGGTAAAAGAGTGGAAGAAGACACCGTTGGTGCCTCAGTGGAAAGGGCCATACATCGTCTTGTTATCAACCTCAACAGCAGTTAAAGTGGCAGAAATTGACTCCTGGATCCACCACAGTCGAGTAAAGCCAGCAGCAGTTCCTGAGAGTCGCCCCTGGACCTCGATCGCTAATCCTGCATCACCATTGTGACTCACACTGCGAAGACAAGATCCATCATCGTAAAGACTTTGCCAACCTACTCCTGGACATCAACGAAAGAGCCGTCCTTCAGTTTTGCATTATTTTCATTGCGGACTCGATCAACCAATCAACCATTATCTATCTACCTCAATAAACCATTACCTACCTCATCAATTATTAGAGACTATGATCATGATGCTTACTAATTACTGTTTTATTCTTGCGGTAGCCCTGGGACTCTTGAGAACCACTCTTGCTTTGCCCCCTTGTGCAGCCTGTATAACCACCACCCGAACTGGAATGCAAGTCACTCAGACTCTACTTTATCACTCTTACTATACTTGTACTGGCATAGTTAGCCAGTGTATCTATAATGGTACAGAACTGAACGTCTGTACAAAGGGAAAGACTCGTACTTGCTTCAGACCTCGACAGAATCCATCTTACTATGTCCTGGAACTGAGATGGAATGATGAAGATGGAGCCCTCGTCAACGCCACAAGTCAACTCTCTGATCCCACCCAACCTGCATACCTGTATTTTGATGCTTGTGACTTAATTAACAGAAATAATTACTACAGGTGTGGATCATGGGAACAAGCTTACTATTATGATGAGAAATATATGTGTTCTGAAGGTGCATACAGATGGGGAATGTGCACTGGAACACGCTCACCAACAACGTATAGCAAATCATCCGAAGCAGACTACTACTGTCCGAAGTGGGACTGTGTGTACTATGCCACCTGGTCTGGTGGCCCAACAGGACAAACTGGAGATAATCGTAAAGCTATATTGGAAAGATTACCCCTACTAGAACCCAACAAGTGCAAGAAAAGTACATGCAATCCCCTACGACTCCAGATCTCCGACCCCAGTCAATGGAAGCAAGGATTTCGATTTGGCCTGCGCATAGCGGGAGGTGGAACTGATCCTGGAACCATCGTATTCATCCAACTCAATGTAAAGACTCATGTTTCTTCACCTTATCGTACATCATACCTTCCACGAGGCCATGAAGGCAGAATTTGTAGTTCCCCACGCTTCGCAGAATTTGTTCATCGAACTAGCTGGAGCTGTGGCCTCCAGCCTTCATGTCTCAGACTGTCTCTTTTGTGGAGGAACTCAGATGGGAGACCAATGGCCTTGGGAAGCGCAAGAACTGAACTATTCCGTACCATATAACCAGACTGATGTTCATAGCACTACCAATGAATGGGTCCTCGCCCACTCCATAGTGGGTAGACTATGTTTTGTACGAGCAGGACCACAATTGACTGCATTAGTAGGACAGTTGGTCTGTTTGAACCAGAAATATTACAATGCTACTACTGAGAAGACATCTTGGTGATCAGGTGCCAATACTCCGGAACCTTCTAATCTTTTGATCGTCTTTCCTTACTTGGCCAGGATATGGACAAATCTGGCTACGCATAGCACCTGGCAAGCTCCACCTGGACTTTATTGGATTTGTGGCACTCGAGCATATGCTAAACTCCCTGCCAATTGGGGAGGGGCGTGTGTTCTAGGAACTATACGACCATCTTTCTTCCTTTTGCCCCTGTCCCACGGAGAACAATTGGGATTCCCTGTATACAAAAGCCGACAGAAGCGAGAGGCTCTCAAAATCGGCCAGTGGGACAAATGGGATGCAACCTCTGAAGAATGGCCACCTAAGAGAATTGTTTCTTACTATGGACCTGCTACCTGGGCACAAGATGGTTCTTGGGGCTACCGCACTCCTGTGTATATGTTGGACCGTATTATACGTTTGCAAGCTGTTGTTGAAATTATAACCAATGAAACTAGCAGAGCACTAACCTTGTTAGCCAAACAAGCCACACAGATGCGTACAGCCATTTACCAGAACCGCTTAGCATTAGATTATCTGCTTGCAGCTGAAGGAGGTGTATGTGGTAAGCTTAATTTAACGAACTGTTGTTTACAAATTGATAATGAAGGGCAGGTTGTAGAAGACATAGCCAATTACATGAGAAAACAAACTTATGTCCCAGTCCAAACCTGGCATGGCTTGCAACTTGATGGCTGGTTTGGTTCGTGGTTTTCAGGTATGGGCGGCCTGAAGACACTTGTATTGATAGTTTTCTTGATAGTGGCTGTTTGCTTATGTATCCCATGTTTCCCTCCCTTATACTTGCGTATGCTGAATTCAACCATTGATAGAATTGTTGAACGCAAGGCAGATTCACAGATACTAGCAATGTGGCATTACTACCCTAACCCTGTGCCACACATTGATCCCTCCACCCTAGTGTAGAGTACCATATGTGATTTAATTCTCACCCTTTCTCACTTGCGGGTGAGAATAATCAAAGGGGGGAATGTGATAGGCTATGGCCTAGCATAGCCTGTAAATGTATGTTATGAAGCCTGTAGGTTAGGCCTGAGTCCCCACCCCCACTTCAGAATATTATAGCTAAGCAGAGCTGGAAAGCCATAGAAATAGAAATAGAATCTGCTTCAAGCTGCTCTGATAAGGATATAAAACCTTTCCATTGAGTTTGTTATGTTATCCACAGATGTATTTCAGAATCTTGCTTTTCACACAGTGTCTGTGCTGCGAGTGACCTTGTAAGCAAGAAGCAAGGCAGAATGTTATGTCTAGTTACTGAGCATGGCTAGGAAGGCCTAAGAGCAGGGGGGGAGAGCGCTGTGGGCCCGGTCAGAAATTTTCCATTGGATGGGGGGGGGAGGGGTGAGGGGGCCACCAGGACCAATGAGGAATTTGTCTGTATAGAGCTAATGAAGAAAGCTATAAATGCTGTTGTTTTTCTGAAAGCCATGCTCAGACCATTTTGAAAGTGACAATTGACAGGTGTCTGAGCTTGTGCACAAAATAAACAGGTTTGAATTCTAGTAAATAGACTCCTGGTGTGTACATTGCATGCATTTCGCTACTACACTACACCTCTTTCGAAAGCCATAGTGGTCTCCTTTTCCTTTTACCTTTATTTACCATTTTAATAAAAAGGTTGGTTGCCCTTAAATATCTCCTTTCAGTTTTGCCCACTGTTTTTCTACATCCCCCAGCTGTTCCCATCCCGCTAACGACTCCCTGAGGTATTGGCCCATCTTGGCAAAGTTAGTCTTCCTAAAGTCTAAGATCCTCACCTTTGAATGGATTCTAACAGCCCTAGTCCTAATACTGAACCACACCATCTGGTGATCACTGGATGCAAAATGTTCTCCTACTATAACATCAGAAACACTTTCACCATTGGTAAGCACCAAGTCCAGTATGGCCCCTTCACGTGTGGCGTCTGTTACCAATTGCTTGAATAGTTCTCCCTGTAGAGAATCCAGGATCTCTTTACTTCTAGATGATACTGCAGCAGGAATATGCCAATTAACATCTGGCATATTGAAATCCCCTATCAGTAGCACTTCCCTCTTCCTAGCAATGCTCCTGTAGTTTTCAACCATATCCTTACTTCCACTTTTGTGTAAAGGCACCATATGAGCCTCTCTCCAGTCCTTTGGCACCACTCCCGACTCCAACGAGGCATTGAAAAGGTCAGTCAGTGGAGCTGCTAGAACCTCCCCCAGTATTCTAGGGTGTATCCCATCCAGTCCCATCGCTTTCTCTACTTTAGGTTGAGCTAGTTTCTCACGAACACAGTGTTCTGAAAATTGTTGAAGATCTCCCTCGCTTCTGTTCCTGTTTGTGGGAGTTTTCTGAGGTCCTGCTCCTGGTTCTTCATCTGTGAACACATAACAGAAATATTTGTTAAGCAATTCTGCTTTATCCTCATCAGCTTCTACATATTCCTCCCTTTCACCCTTGAGTCTGATAATACCACTTTTGCCCTTCCTCTTCTCACTAACATATCTGAAAAATGTCTTATCCCCTTATTTTATTGCATTGGCTATTTCGTCCTCTTTTTGAAACTTTGTCTTCCTGACTAATTTGCTAGCTTCTCTAAGTTTTTCCAAATATAGATGCCTGTCTTCCTCTCTTTGTGATCTCTTGTATTTCATGAAGGCCTCAATCTTTTTCTTCACCTTTTCAGCTACTTCTTTCAAAAGCCATAGCGGTCTCCTTTTCCTCTTACCTTTATTTACCATTTTAACAAAAAGGTTGGTTGCCCTTAAAACATCCCCTTTCAGTTTTGCCCACTGTTTTTCTACATCCCCCAGCTGTTCCCATCCCGCTAACGACTCCCTGAGGTATTGGCCCATCTTGGCAAAGTTAGTCTTCTTAAAGTCTAAGACCCTCACTTTTGAATGGATTCTAACAGCCCTAGTCCTAATACTGAACTACACCATCTGGTGATCACTGGATGCAAAATGATCTCCCACTATAACAACAGAAACACTTTCACCACCGGTAAGCACGAAGTCTAGTATGGCCCCTTCACGTGTGGGGTCTGTTACCAATTGCTTGAATAGTTCTCCCTGTAGAGAATCCAGGATCTCTTTACTTCTAGATGATACTGCAGCAGGGAATGTGCCAATCAACATCTGGCACATTGAAATCCCCTATCAGTAGCACTTCCCCTTTCCTAGCAATGCTGCGTATGTCTTCAATTAGCTCTGTCCACCTCTTCCTCTTGTGAAGGAGGTCTGTATATCACGCCAATGCAGAGAGATTTCTCTTTCCCTCTTTGTAGTTTAACCCACAATGCCTCCTCTCTCCCTTTTAAGCTCTGTAATTCCAAAGCTTTAATAGTATTTTTTACATATAGTGCCACTCCTCCTCCCCTTCTTCCTACCCTGTCCTTTCTGAATAAAGTATAGCCAGGTATAGTTACATCCTAGTCATGGTTTTCTGTGAACCATGTTTCTGTAACTGCCACTAACTCCAAGTGGGTCACTCCCACCAAAGCTTCAACATCAGGGATCTTATTCCCCATGCTATGGGCATTTATACACACTGCTTTCCATATGTTACCCCTGTTACCCAGTTCCATAAAGATATTTAATGCATCACTTACCTGGGGGCTTTCACTTACCTGGGGGCTTTTTTCACCCATCCCCAATGAATCTAGTTTAAAGCCCTCTTCAGTAGATTAGGCAGTCTGCTACTGAAGACGTGTTGACATTTCTTGGACAGATGGATGCCTTCTCTGCTCTGCAACCCTTGGAACAGCATCCCATGGTCTAGGAAACCAAAACGCTCTCGATGACACCATCCACGCAGCCATGCATTCATCTCCAGGATGCGAGCCTCTCTGCCTTGGCCTTTACCCTCAACAGGGAGGACTGAAAAGAATACCACCTGTGCACGTAACTGCTTTACCCTCTGTCCCAGAGCCATGAAGTCACTTTTGATACACTCAGAGAGATACCTGGCAGTATCATTTGTTCCGACATGGATTAGCAACATTGGGTAATAGTCAGTGGGCTTGATGAGTCTCAGCAAACTCTCCGTAACATCTTGGATTTTGGACCAGGCAAACAGCATACCTCTCTGGACATCAAGTCTGGTTGGCAGATGGACACCTCAGTACCCCTCAGAAGACTAATAAGAGAAAATATTTTTTCACTCAACGTGTAATCAAACTCTGGAATTTGTTACCGGAGGATGTAGTAAAGGCTGTTAGTGTAGCTGGGTTTAAAAAAGGTTTGGACAAGTTCCTGGAGGAAAGGTCCATAAACCATTATTAAAAAGGGACACAGGATATCATTGCTTGACCCAATACAAGTATTGTGGAACCTGTGTCTTTTGGGGAAACTGCTAGGTACGTATGACCTAGATTGGCCACTGTTGGAAACAGGATACTGGGCTTGATGGACCTTGGTCTGGCCCTGTATGGCATATCTTATGTTCTTATGTACATTGAACTATGAGGCACAAACACTTCTTCAAATAGATATGTCTTGAAAGAAGCACAAAACTGTCGTGTGAAAGATCTAGGTGGAAGTGAGGTGAAAGGCAGTTCCATAAGGAAGGGGCCTTCATAAAGAAGGCTGTTTGTCAAGGAGATTCATACTGGATGTGAGCGGGAGAAGGAAAATGAAGATGATTACCATGGATTGAATGCAGAGGTCTTGCAGGAGCATGCAATGTGATGAGAGAAGATAAATATTCTGGAATACCGGTGTGTAGGGGTTTATGGGTTAGTATTAATATTTTATATGTAAAAGGTGATTGACACCATGTGCAGAGAATTATTGTGGGTCCTCATTTGCATACATATTTACATATCCATTGGGCCTCATTTGCATAAATATAATTTATTTATTTTAAAACTGAAAATAAAATACTTTTTCTACTTTTGTTATCTGGCCATTTGATTTTTCCCATTGCACTGGTTCCACTCTCTGATTTCTGCTTTCCTCTTAACTCTTTTTATGGTCTCTAGTCCATCTGCTATTTCTCTCCTCTGCATCCATCTCTTGCATGTGTGCCATTGAGTAAATGCTGACCCTTGGTGACCCAGCCCCTGGGTTTTCTTGGGAAGATGTGACCAGAAGTAGATTGACAGGTCTTTCTTCCATACAGAGAGTTTACAGTCTCTACTATTCCATGTCAAGCATCTCCTCTCCACTCTCTACTCCCCATTCCCATCTCCCCACTCTCCACTCTCCACTCTCCACTCCCCATTCCCATCTCCCCACTCTCCACTCTCCACTCCCCATTCCCATCTCCATCAGTCTCTTCTCCATCTTCTAGACCCGCTCTCATGTCCATCTCCCTAAACCCCCCCCCCATGTCCAGCATCTCTTCTCTTTCTCCTAATTGCCCCTTCTCCTGTGTCAAGCATCTCCCACCCTCTCACTCTCCCTATCCCTATGACCTCCCCCCATGTCTAATATCTCCCTTCCTTCTCCATATTCCTCTCTCAACTCTGTCCAGTAGCTGCATTATCTTTTCTGTTCCCCAGCTATATGGTCCCGTGTGTAGCATCCCCTTTAATGCAACTTCCTCTCTCATGCATCATTTCCTTCAACCATCTTTGAGGTTGCTTAGTCACTAATCCATCTCTTCAAGCAGGCAGCATTTAAATTTGATAGTGTCCTGCTGGGCTCATCTGCCACTCGATTGCAGCATGGGCTCCTCCCACCTGGCAAGCTCAGCCTTTTGACCTCAGCCACTAGCTCTTCCTTCCCCTCTTCCAGAGCTACCAGCCTGGACCGTGGGTACTAAGCCACCAGAGTGCTGTCCCTCAGAGCTGGACCATCCACTAGGCGAGCTAGGTGGCCGCTTAGGGCGGCCGGCCGGCCTGGGTGTGCGGCGGCAGTGGCACACATGGGTGGCAACAGTGGCAACAGCACACATCGACGGCCACGCTGCCCCCCCTCCCCCCCAGCTATGACCGACTCCATTTGGGGGGTGGGGAGGCAGGCAGTGGCAGTATTTCCAAAAGTAACCGCAAAACGTTGCCGCTTTTGGAAATACTGCCACTGCCGCTGTCCGCCTCTCCTCCTGAGACAGAATCAGTGGCAGCAGCAGCTTGGGAGGGGGGGGTGGTGAGGCTGGGTTTTCTGCCTAGGGTGGCAGAAACCCTTGGACTGGCCCTGCTGCCCCTCTCCTTCCTCCACAGCCACTTCTCCCCAGCTGCAGCTATTGACTGGCAGGAGGAACTGCTGCTTTGGAGGTCCTGCTCTGCGCTGAACTTATTGCTGCCACAGCTCCACTGCTGAGGCTGAGTCGATCATGCAGCAGCAGCAGCAGCATCTGGAACCTGGAGAAATGATTTTTAGCAGTGCAGTTGGCATGGTGCAGGGTCCGTAGCTACATGGGGCTATGTGTGCAATATGCCCAAAGATGAAAAGCAGGAGGATAAGGAGTGGCCCTGAAAAAGAGTCACACAGCAAGAAGTTTGGCAAAAACTACCCAAATCAGCAGGGAGAGGATGATGGGCAGTGAGGCAAACCATGACAGCACTGGCAACAAAGTGCCACAGACAGGAGAGACAAGGAGGTATTTTTTTTGTTTCTTTCCTTTTTGTTTTTTGTTTTCTCATGCGAGCCTAAATGTACTCAATGGAAATGTGTTAGCAGGCCACAGAGCTGCTGTGCAGACAGGAGGGGGTTTTGCAACTGCTGCAACATGGCTGTGGTTTGGATCTTAAGAGCAGGACTGGAAACAAAGGAGCAAGCAGTGGAAGAAATGGCAGAACAGTGAGACTGGCAACAGCAGCAGAAGACAATTTTTTTTTCAGTTCTTTTTGTATATTTCCTTTCTGTAACATAGCATATGATGGCAGATAAGGACCAGCATGGTCCATCTAGTCTGCCCAGTGATATGACTAGAGTTTTACCCACCACTCCGTGCAGGTTACCCCCCCTCTATTTTTTAAAGTGTAAAAGTTACTTAAGTTTGCTTTGAGTCCATTTTCTTGCAATAAAGGGACCCTCTGTGTCTGTTCCATGCCTTTTTGAATTCCATCACTTTTCTTGCCCCCCCCCCCCCCACCTCCATCGGGAGGACATTTCAGGTATCCACTGCCCTTTCAGTGACAAGGAATTTCCTGAAGTTGCTTTTATGTTTAGCCCTGTATTTCATGTCCTCTAGTTCTAAAACCTCTCTGTCTTTGAAAAGATTTTGTCGCTCTTTCCTCCAGGTCTTCCAGTCTCTTCTCATACGTCTTATGGCACAGGCCACATATCATTTTAGTTGCCTTCCTCTGAACTGTTTCAAATCTTTTTGTATCCTTTGCAAGGTATGGACTACAAAACTGAGCACAATACTCCATATGAGGACTCACCAACGACTTGTGAAGGAGCATTAATACTTCCTTTCTTCTGCTGGTCATTCCTCTCTGTATGTAACCTAGCATCCTTCTGACTTTGGCCACTGCCTTGTCACATTATTTTTCCACCTTCAGATCCTCAGACACTATCACCTGAGGTACCTCTCCTGGTCCATGCACACCAGTCTCTTGTCCTCTATTGCTTACAACTCCTTTGGATTTCTGCATCCCAAGCGTATCACTCTGCACTTCTTCGCATTAAATCTTGACTGCCAAGAATTAGACCAGTCATCTGATTTATGTAGATCTTCTCATGTTCTCTACTCCCTCCAAAGGTGTCCACTCTTGTAAATAATTGTGTCATCTTTAAAAAGGCAAACCTTTCCTTTTAACCCTTTAACATATCACTCATGAAGACATTGAACAATATTGGTCCCAGAACCAACCCCTGAGGCACTCCACTACTCACGTCCCTTTCTTTTGAGTGAATTTCATTTACCACTACCCTCTGTCATCAGTAAGTCAATCAAATTCTGATGTAGTCCACCACCTTGCGACCCATCTCCAGGTTACTCAGTTTATTCACAAGCATTCTATGAGGAAGAGTATTGAAGGCTTTGCTGAAATCTAAGTAGATTGCAGCCATCCCATGCCCTTGATCCAGTTCTGTGGTCACCCAGCAATCAATCAAATTCATTTGGCATGATCTTCCTTTGATAAAACCATGTTGGCTCGGATCTTGCAACCCACTGGATTCTAGGAAGTTCTTTATCCTTTCTTTCAGTTTGCCTTCATTACTTTTCTCACCTGCAAAGTAAGGCTTATCGGCTTGATGTTGGCCACTTACTTATCCTCTTTTATCTCTTTTGTGACGAAGGACCATATCAATCCCTCATTACCTCCTACATCTTCAAGGATCTATTAAACACACCCTTTAAAGGTTCCGCTAGAACCTCTCTAAGCTCCTTCAGTATTCTAGGATGTATTTCATCTGGTGCCATGGATTTGTTCACTTTCAGTTTGGCATGTTTTCATAAACACCTTCCATGAATGGTATGGTATCATATGTGGTACTTCTCCAGGATTTTCCTTCATGAATGGAACAGAAGGATTTGTTTAGCACTTCTGCTTTTACCTTGTCGTTTTCCATACATCAATCCTCAGTACCTCTGAGTCTTACAATTCCACTTCTGGCCTTCCTCCTCTTCCCAATATATCTGAAAAAGTCAGCACCTTGTTTGTTTTTATCAGGTTTTTTTATTTCTTGGATTCTTCTTTTAAGTTTTGGGCAGGAGGGCTGAAAGTTAGCCACAGGATATGGGCACCATCCGGGAGAGACTGCAGTGCCAACTATCAAAAACACAGGTACAGCAGACACTGAAGACAGAGACTGTGGGCAAATGGCCCTCAGTACAGCTCTATACTCATTCCTCCCCCAATCACTGACTTATCTGCCTGGTGTGAATGCTGACATCCCAGTTCTGGGTACATGCATCTTCTCCAGGAACATGCACTATGGACTAGCTAGCAGACTGTCTGCAGTTAGTATGTGTATGGCTGGAACACCTTGCAGGGTGCAGTGGCTGAAGGCTTGCTGCTGGAGAATGTCAGATAGTGGTGGGGGGCAGCTGAGCATTTCCACTGTCTGTCTGCTATTGCTTTATGGATGTGTACAGCTCTGCATTGCCTGCCCTGTAGGGTGTCTGTTCCCCAGCAGGACTGGGGTTGATGGTCCCCTCTACTGCCACCATTGCAGGGAGGTAGAATGTGGATCTGTTGGTGGGCGATCCTGTTTCCCACCCTGAGCCCCAGAGGGTCGGTTGTGTGGTGGTACATAATCCACCTATGGGTCCAAACACCCTCTCCTCCTCTCCTATCATGTAACCATGGCACCAACACAGGATATGCACTATTCTGGGTGCTTCATAGCTTATAAAGGCTAGACATGACTGAGAAATACAGAAGAACACAGATGTATCCTAGGTGTGTCTGCAGGGACTACCTATAACACACAGTAGCACTGATGGGGACTTGCAGCATGGCATATTTCAGTTGTGAAAGGTGCTGTGGACCTGGTGCTGGGCGCCCCACCTCACCCTCAGGGTGAGCACAGTACCCGCACAATGTGACAGTCTGTAGCTACTCTGTGCCAGTACCACACACGGTCAGTTCCCCCTACTAGGCCGAGGTGCTTTGGGGGTGCATACCCCATCTTGTGCCCATCTGTAGACTGCTGATTTGCATGTGCAGTGCATCATGGGTACGGGTGGGTTAACCCTATCCTGGTAACCACAGCAGACAACTTGTGTGGTGACGTGCGGTCCTTCTGCAGCCAGCCAGAGGTTTGTTAGCAGTTATAGAGCTGTAGCGCACTGTTTACTTCACTGCCTGTGGAGCCAGAGGTCATGGATTCAAACCCATGGTGGTGTTATTTGATAAGGCTGTCTGAGGCATTGTCTATTTTTAATGTACATTAGTGCTGCCAGCAAAAACACCCTCAGTGTACTGTAACCATAAGGCACCTTATAAAGTGCCTTATAGGGCACCCTATAAAGCGCCTTATAAGGTGCCTTATCAGGTGTCCTCTAAAGCGCCTTATAGGGTGCCCTATAGGGGACATTATAGGGTGTCTTGGTGGACAGTGCACTTTATAATGTGCCCTATGGAGTGCCTTATAGGGTGCCTTATGCAGCACCTTAGGTTATGGCCCGTGAAGGTGTGTTTGCTGGCAGCACTAATTAAACTACAAATAAAATGCCTCAAAAATCAATACTTACACGTAAAAGCTAATGCCTCAGCCAGCCTTATGGATTAGGCACATTGGGGGATCAAACTCATGACCCCTGTATTATCAGTCAGTGTATTAACCATTGTGCTACACCTCTGTTTCTGTGTTAGCATGTCTGCGCGCCTACTTAAGATTACCGCGCGTTAACGTGCTTAGCGGCATCTCGCCTGATAATGTGCACAGCGCACGTTCTCGCGCGATAATCCCGTTTTGCTACTTTAAGATCGAAACGCCCACTCCTTTTATGGCATCCTGCACACTAACGCCGGGCGCACGTTAAGACAGTTTAGTAAACATGCCCCTAGGTTTTCTACCAACTCCTGTGCTAGCATTGAATGATGAGAAGCCATGATAACCCCTGCCATGGAGAATAGACATTCACTGGGCACACTGACTGGCAGCTAGAACAGGAAGTGCTGTGCAACCTTTGCCAGGTCTGGTGAGACTGCTGACATGTCCCCACTATGCCAAGGGATCTGTCAGAATGGCCTCAATGGACTGTGCAAGGAAATATGTCACTGAAATCTGTGCAGGAATCCGACTTGTGGCTGACTGATCTGCTTGTGCTTAGGGCTTCGGTCATTAAAGATTTTCCCATGCTTGGGCGCATGGGCCACTGGCATAGAAAGCTGGGGGTGCAGGCAGTGCTGGGTAACAGGGTGGTGTTCGCAGTACCAGTACTGCTTGCCAGAGTGCCTACTATCTGCCCTGCTGCATCACCACCACCACCTGCCTCTGGTGTTCCCCTTTCCTCCACCTCAATTACCAGATTTCCTTCAAGTATACTGTATCAGTGTGTTCTATTGCAGAACTATAGTTCCTTTCACCTGTGAGTACAGAAACCAGATAGCATATAAACATTCCCCTTCATAAAGAGTTGCAACCTTTTTTCCACTTGACCATGCAAGAAGTCATGGTATGGAAGATATCATGGAGAAGGTAATGATCAACAGTGTCAAAAGCAGCAGATAGGTAAAAAAAGATGAGGATCAAGTAAAGACCCTTGGATTTGGCCAGGAACAGTCACTGGAGACTTTGGTAAGCGCTGTTTCTGTACAATGTAATGGACAAAATCCAGATTGCAATGGATCCAGGATGACTTGAGAGGAAAGAAAAGCAAGGCAGTGATATGAACTATGCATTCAAATGGTCTGAATGCAAATGGGAGGGTGAGATGGGCTGATAATTGGAAGGGCAGGTAGGGTCTAGTGAAGATTTTCTGAGAAGCAGTGTACCCACAGTTTGTTTGAAGATATTAGGAACAGCTCCAGTGGAAAGAGAAAGATGGAGGGTATGACAGATGGATGGGATAACAACAGGGGAGATAAAGCTTAGTAGATCGGTGGGGATGGAATCAGAAGATCAGGAGTGAATATGAAGGAGGAGAGAGGTTGTGTAGTTTCCTCCTCAGTGATATGAGAAAAGGAAGAAAGGGTGCGGGGGTTGAAGAAAGGACTTAAGAATGAAGCAGGGGAAGGGGAGATGGAGTTCAAGCAGTGTATCAGGACTTTCAGAAAGCCTTGGACAAGGTCCCTCAGGATAGACTCTTGACGGAATTAAAAAGTCATGGGATAGGAGGCAGTATAATATTGTGGATCAGGAACTGGTTAAAAGAAAGCAGATAGTAGGGCTAAATGGCCAGTTTTATCAATGGTGAATAGTAGAGTACCCCAAGGATCTGTGCTGGGACTGCTGCTTTTTAAATTCTTCATAAATGACCTGGGAATGGGAATAACAAGTGAGGTGATCAAATTTACAGATGACATAACATTATTCAAAGTTCTTAAAACACAAGAGGATTGTGAAAAATTGCAAGAGGAGCTTGATAAAATGGAAAACTGGACGTCTAAATGGCAGAAGATTTTTAATGTGGACAAGTGCAAAGTAATGCACTTAGGAAAGAACAACCCAAACTATAGATACACAATGCAAGGTTCCATATTAGGAAAAGGATTTAGGCATCTTTGTGGATAATACATTGAAACTCTCTGTCCAGTGTGCAGTGGCAAACAAGAAAGCACATAGAATGCTTCTGAATCATAAGGAAAGGAATGGAGAATAAAAATAAGGATATTATTTATTTATTTAACTTATTTTATATACTGCTCTATTTTGCAGTTACATAGAACATATAACAATAAGAATGTTACATAGAACAGGAATTGACAACTCTGATAACTCAACAGGGAAAAGTAATTGCTAGCAATCATTCTGTACAGAGAATAAAAAAAGGGGGTGGGGGGAATCCAACAGAAGAGTTCTAGAGCAGTGCGATTGTGTTAGATTCTCTTTATAATGCCTATATCATTCTATGGTGCAACTGCACCTTGAATATTTTATGCAATTTTGATCACCATATCTTAAAAAGGATATAGCAGAATTATAAAAGGTACAGAGGAGAGCCATCAAAATGGTAAAGGGAATGGAAGGATACCCCTATGAGGAAAAGCTTAAAAGATTAGGGTTCTTCAACCTGGAAAAGAAAGGGTTGAGGGGAGATATGATAGAGGTCTATAAATTAATGAATGGGGTAGAACTGGTAAATATAGATAGATTGTTTACTGCATCAAAAAGTAGAAAGACTAGGGGACACACAATGAAGCCGACATGTAATCAAACTTTGGAATTCGTTACCGAAGGATATAGTAAAAGCTGTTAGTGTAGCTGGTTTTAAAAAAGGTTTGGACAAGTTCCTGGAAGTAAAGTCTATAAACCATTATTAAAGAACATTAGGGAAATTCAATGCTTACCCTAGGATAAGCATTGTGGAATCTGTGTACCTTTATGGGAACCTGCCAGGTATTTGTGACCTGGATTGGCCACTGTTGGAAACAGGATACTAGGCTTGATGAACCTTGATCTGACCCAATATGGCATTCCTTATGTTCTTATGAGAACTCAAGAGCATAAGAACATAAGATTTGCCATACTGGGTCAGACCAAAGGTCCTTGAAGCCCAGTATACTGTTTCCAACAATTTGCTAATCTAGGTCACAAGTATTTGGCAGGATACCAAAAGGTAGACAGATTTCGCCCAGTTTACTTTGTATTTTTGAAGGAGTAAACAGCTGATTAACATTTACTCAGTCTACTCCACTCATTTTTTTATAGATCTCTATCATATCTCTGCTCAGCAGTCTCTTCTCCAAGCCTTTACTCATTGGGGTATCCTTTGATCTCCTTTACCATTTTGGCCAACCTTTACTGTACCTTTTCTAGTTCCACTATATCTTCTTTAGATTTGGGGACCAGAATTGCACAGAATACTCGAGGTGTGGTCGCACCAAGGAGCAATATGGAGACATTATAATATCCTTGGTTTTATTCTCCATGCCCTTCTTAAAATACCTAGCCCTCTATTGGCTTCTTGGTCGCCACTTGACACTGAGCAGAGGATTTCAATGTATTATCTATGATGATGTCTAGATCCTTTTCCTGGGTGGTGAATCCTAATATGGAACCTAGTTATAGTTTGGGTTGATCTTCTGTAAATGCATAACTTTACCTTCTTAATGTGGACATGCCCAATTTTATAAAAACATGTGCAATCAGTGCTTATTACCATGCACATATTTGGAGCCTATTTTATAAAGTGAAACATGCTCATATTTTACTTTAAAAAATAGGGATGTACTGAAGCGCTTTAGCCTAGTTGTGGCAGTTATGCCTGCTCTAGAGTAGGGGTACATGCCCACACCTAGATTTACAGAAAGCACATGTAAGTTATTTGTTGTGGTTAAGTGCCATCGAGTCAGGTCGACTCATGGCAACCCTCTGGATAGTTGTCCTAAACTGTGTTCAGTCTTCAGTCAGGCAGCTCATTGTTGACAGAGTGGCAACTATAGCTGCTGTTATCATATCGATCCATCTCATTGCTGGCCTTTCTCTTTTGCGTTGGCCTTCTACCTTGCCAAGCATGATGTCTTTCTCTAATGATTTCTCCCTTCGCATGATGTGTCAAAAGTATGAAAGTCGGAGTCTTGTCACCTGATCTTCAAAAGGAAGCTTAGCTTTGATCTCCTCTAGTACTGATTGGTTTGTTCTTCATGCAGTCCCTGGTATACACAGTATTCGTCTCCAGCACCATAATTCAAAGACATCAATTTTCTTTCTGTCTATCTTTTTCACTGTCCAAATTTCACATCCATATGATGTTACTGAAAATACCAAGGCTTGAATGAGTCAAATCTTTGTATGGAGAGAGACATATCTACTCTTGAGAATCTTGTCTAGGTCCTTTTTGCTATTCTGCCAAGAGCAATGCGTCGTCTGATTTCTTGACTGCTTGTCCTTTCTAGTTGATCCAAGTTGGTTAAAGTTGTCCACAATTTCAATTTCTTCTCCATGCAATTCATTAAACCATGTTTCTGTAATGGCCACAATGTCTAAGTCCATTTCCACCATTAAGGCTTCCAGGTTTGGAACTTTGTTTGCTAAGCTTCGAGCATTTGTGCTCATTGTTTTCCAGCATTTAACTAGCTTGCATGTGTTTTGCATCAATTTTGTTCTGCCCACTTCTTCCCACTTGTCGTTGATGTGTGGAAACATTTTTTGGCATGCCAGGAAATGCCATTGAACGCTACAGAATTCAGTATTCAGTTTGTTGAAAATGTATTAGAAACATACTTAGGTATTTTAAATGATTATTATTATTATTATGGTTTCCCTCGTTTTTAGGATAGATCCCATGATATATTGTTTTCGCGGCTTGCCTTATTTTTAATGGATAGATCTCAGGACGTGGTCATAGAAATAATTTTATAAGGCACCATGGAAAATTACGTACCATTCATGCATATAAGTCATGTATTTTCAATGACTTATGCACATCAACGGGCACTAAGCACATGCTCTGGGAGGTTGTGATTCGATATCGCACATACTTTCATTGTGGGTGTGCACATGGACACAGAGTGGGGGTGGAGTGCAAATTTAGACACATACATTTTAAAATACTATAATTTTCACACATTCCTGAAAATCTAGGCATTTACAGCAGTTATAGGGCTGGCAGAAGTGGTCACACGTTGATTTTATTTGCGTTTTTGACCGCTTGCATCTCTATTTTATAAAGTAAGCATGCACTTGACTTTATAAAATAGGTGCTAGTAATGCACAGAAAAATGTGTATTAACCACATGGGACTTTATAAAATTACCCTCCACAAGGTACATTTTAGATAGGATTACAGAAAAGGAAATTCGCAAGTCCAGGGCATGACAGGGAGAATTCCCATAGTATTTTACAAGAGAGTTTGCCACATGTACTGTAGAGCTTCATGTAAAATAGGTGCAGAACTGGATGGATATGTCTCTCCATATCCAACGGGAGCAGCTATTTTAAGAAATATACATGAGTAATAAAATTCCCCCACATATGCGTTGGGAGCGATTTCTTAAAAACACTGTTCCCGCTTTGCACATGTATATGTTTCAGAACCACCATTCCCCTCCCTGATCACCCTCTGAGATTGATCTGCAACTCCTTACCATCCTTGGCCTCGATCTCAACCCACCAGGTCCCACCATATTTGATCCTCCCTACATCACTACTAAATCAGCCAATGCTCTTTAAAAATGAACCCCCCAACAACCACCACCCTTCCCCAAGGCCCCCACCAGCACAGCCCCCTACCCCAATCTCACTCATTGGACTTAAGGGGCTTTGATGACTATTGGGAGCAGAAGTGAGGCCCACTTGCTTCTGCTTTTTTTGTGCTTGGAACCAAAATGGCACTGTTGACCCTTGGAAGTAATTTTATGGTACTGCCATAGTGCCACATCCAGATGCAGTAAGAGCAGGAATGAGTAGTCATCACTCCTGCTCCCACTAGACACCAGGGACTCCATTAATGCCGGAGGATGGGAACGGGGAGGGGAGGGGCTGAGAGGCAGTAATGGTGGAGATCTTCGGGAGGGGGTTGTTGTTCCTAAGTGGAGTATGCTGGGGGAAGGAAGGGTCTTTTAAAAAGCATTAACTACTTTTCTAGGAGTGCAGGGAGGATCGGGTGCTTTGAGGAGAGTGTAGTGTAGTATTGGATGTGGAGGGGAGGAATGGAGGTGCAATTTCCAGCAGGCACTTATACATGCCTGGGGGCTGCTGTAAATAGCACTGTCTAGGATTTCTCCTAGAGAAGTGGATTTTCTATGTGAAATGGGGAATCCACAACTATGGGGGAGGAGTGGCCTAGTGGTTGAGCCAAGTTGCCTCAGTCAGCAAGCCAGGGGTTCAAACCCCACTGGAAGACAGCAACCTCAGGCTGGAGGGCAGGGGCCCTAGTCCCACAAGGAGTGACTCTAGTCCCACAAGGAGTGGCTCTAGTCCCAGAGCCACTCCTTGTGACCTTGGGCAAGCTACTTAACCCTCCATTGCCTCAGGTGCAAAAACATAGACTGTGAGCCCTTCAGGTCAAGGGAAGTATATACCATACCTGAATGTACACCACCTTGACCCAGTGAAAAGCAGTATATAAGCATTGCTAAATAAATATTGCAGGTCTGCTCAAACCATGCCTCCAGGATTTTTAAACATGGAGAGCATCCTCGTGTTTAAAAATCCCCTGTTTACACATGCATACTGATCTGCACATGTAATTGCTGCTTTTTAGACATGGGAATGCTTCTAAAATAAGCCCCATAATAACTGGGGTGCCATAAGGCTCTGACTTGTCAGCCATGTTGCTCACTCTATTTATCTCCCTCTGTAGAGCCGCAGTTCTCAACCCTCTCCCGGTGTGCCCCAGCCAGTTAGGTTTTCAGGATATGCACCATGGACATGCATTGAGAGAGGTCTGCATGCAGTGGAGGCAGCAAATGCAAGTCTGTCTCATACATATTGACTGTAGATCTCTTGGAAACCTGACCGGCTGGAGGGCTGAGAACCAGTGATGTCGAGCACTAGGTGTGTAGCACCACATCTACGGGGTTTTTTTTCTAGTGACTGCTTCTGTTTTGGAGACTTTCATCCTAGTGGATAAATGTCTGAAAGTTGCTCGTGGATGGATGATGGTAAATAGAATTGTTATTAATATTGAAAAAAAAACGGAGGCGATGGTGCTTAGTAGAGCCAATATGGTAGGACGCTGTGAAGCAACAGATTTAGAAAATGTATCAGATCAAGGCTTCAGGACATTAAGCTTGATGTATACATTTACAACCTTTGTTAATGTTATAGCTGTGTATATAGTTAACAGATCGTTAAATTCCATGTAAAGTCATTACTTTGAGTTATATGTACACAGTTTTGGCAACAAGATAAGGCGGTATATAAAAGCTGCTAAATAAATAAAATCAAATAGGTGGACTGTAGGTATGATTAATCGAGGAAGGGGCAACTTTTATTGTGTAAAATAGTAAGGAATGAGATATCTTAAGAGTTAATTTAAGAAAATAGTTATTGGGGGGGGGGGGGGGGCGGGTAGCGGAGAATTCTTTTCTATTAGGATAAATCCGGCCCTGCAGCTAGGTAGAGACTGAAATTTGATTTTCAGGCGTGGATCTAGGATTTTGGTGTTCATAGACAAGACCGAACAATAGAGCCCAGAGAGCTGGATGTAGAGGGAGCATATCAGAGATCCCAAAGATTGAAAGCCAGAAGAGGCGCAGAAGGCAATTGCGCTACAGCAGTGCCTTTTTGAAGCCTCTCGTGCACATGGCACTGAAGTAAGTGGGATTGTGTTCCCATTTGGTCTAGGTAATTGGCACCTTCAAAATTTGATACCCAAGGCAGTTGCCTATGTTGCCTATTCCTAAATCCAGGCCTGCCTAGCTGTCATTCAACAATTACTTAAACATTTTCCCTGCCACCCTGCTAACTGGAATGAAAATATTTTTGGATCATTTTGGGGACATTTTTGGACTTTCTTTCTGATTTTCAGATCATTTTTGGCTTAGTTCACATATTCATTTTAACACAAATATTTTAGCGTGCATTAGAATGCTTACATGTACATCAATCAACAACGCATATTAATTTGTAGGTTCACTCACTTTAAATCAACTTAGCATGCCCAGAGTTTTCAGTGCATGCTAAGGGACTAAATGCTAATTAACGACTTCATATGTGCATAAAAAACATAGATACAGAGAGCATGTACCTATGTTTACACAATATGTGCACAGGCATTCCCAGAGATTATGAGTCTGAAAGAACAAGGGTCAATTAATATTTGTATACAAGATAGGTTAATGTGACCGGTCAACTGAAAACAGGGACAACTTTAATTTGATGAATAACAAAATTGAGGTTTTGGCCAAAATCAATCCATACAAGGAAAGCAAGAGTGGGTGGTTCAGAGGTAGGGTATGAGGGCACCACAGAAAGATTAGGTTTTCAAAGTCTACCTCCAATGCTCTTTCAGTTAAGGAAAGTTACATATAAAAAGACCTGAAAGCATAATTTTGTGCCAATGGATCAAGAGCAGCACAGTTTTAAAAGACAGAAATCTTATTCTTTCTTATCTGAAAAAAGGCAGCCAGCTCCAAGTTGAGCCTCTATTGACTATAAGTTAGTTAAAACCTAATGCCTATGGTAACAGCATCTACCACAAAATTACAAAAGAATGCATGAAGGCAAAACCAGCAGAACTGATCTCATGTTGCTTTCATTGAGGAAAAGCTTGCACATCTGTACTTAGAAGGATCAATTAAGGATAGTTAAATATTTCATGAGTTGCAAAGGGTAGATGTAGCTGACAAGGAATCAGAATCTGAAGTCACTGTAGACAAGCCAGTTTTATATCAATGAAAGAAAATAGTGGGGATCATAATAAAGATGGAAAAACTGTACCCGTGGAAAGGGAAAGAACGTATTGGCAAAGTTAAAACTGGGTTTAGAAGCAACAGATTCTTTTATTCCTGGGTGCCGCAGCATTCTGGAGGTGGAGCGGAGGCAGTACCTGGCGATAACCGGGCAGTGGCAATATTCAGATGCTGCCAGTTATTGCCAAAGAGTGAAAGTTAGGCACCTTAAAGAATAGCCTAACTTCCTTATCGTCCCTCCACTCCAGTCCCATGAGTCTGCTTTGTCAGTGCACTTACTGGGGCTGGTGGGTAGTACCAGCTGCCGATGTACACTGATGTCATCAAAGATGATGTGCTCATTCTCCAAGCTGCTGGTGAGGGATGACAACCCAGAAGTCAGGACTGGACTGGAAGTACTCAAGGAAAGACAATTAGCAGGTAAGGCCTAATTTCACCTTTCACCGCAGAAGCTAAGTGGCCAGCAGCTGAATTTTGCAGCTCCAGCTGACCTGGATATTCAATGCTGGTGGCAGGATATGACCCCAACTTTAAATATCTGGATCTTCATTTCAGTGGTGATGGCTAGCTGCTTTAAAATGGCTAGCCACCGCTGCTGAATATCGGGCCCCAAAATAACAAATTAACCAAGAAGAATGTTAGTAGCAAAGACAATATGTCAGTATACGGTTACCTAGATTTCATTAATGCTTTTGATATGGCAATTCTGTGAAAGACTGTTTTAGAAAGAGTTTCTGTGAATAGATAAATAATCGGCTGATGGATCATAATTAATGTCAGAAATTCTCCAATTAAAATAAAGCAACAAGTGAAATACCACTGTGCTCATTATAGAAAGTAAGAAGCGGAAATACCACAGCTGTTACTTTTAATTGATGATTTGGAAGAAGGAGGAAGCAGCAATACTGCTAAATTTACCCATGACCCCAAACTGTCATGCTGCAAGCATCCACCACAGGAATGATTTCTACAAAACAATGAAGTTATCGTGGACAAGTAGACAAGCAACTGACTGTGGGTGTTAGTGTGGGAGTACAGTGTAATGCACCAGGGCACAGAAAGAGATGGACACAATATATTTTGAAGAAGGCAACACTTGCTAATGCTAACCACGAAAACAGACCAAGATATTTCAGTTAATCAGTTGAGAGTAAGTGTACCAAACTAAGCAACGACAGCAAAACGAGACATCTGTAGGTATGCATTAAACAAGGAGTGAACAGAAATGTCATCCTGTTTGAGGCTTTTGTTAAGTTTCTTTTAAAGTTTGGGGTTCCGTGTAAGTCATTCATCTTCATAGAGAGTCCAAAGCAGAGTCTCTAGGTTGCTGTAGGAGACAGAAGAATGACTATATCATGAAGATTTCCAAATTGGGACCAAATTACCTTGGAAAAAAGATGTTCCATCACGAAACAGGCTACCTCTCCGTCCTTGGCCAATTGGTTGGCCTGAATGTGGGCAGCTGAGAACCTGGAAAAGCTCACAGCATAATAGGACACTTTTTAAGGAAATTTGGGCTCCATTCTATAGCATATACTGTATGTTTCCACAGTCCTCAACATGAGAGAAGGATTAGTGAAAATCTCCATGTATGAATATTGATGAGGCATTACTTGTAATCTATGTTTTAGAGGTTATCGGACTGATACTGCTATACAAAATTTTTAAAAAGCCTTAAAATGGGATGTCATATTTATGGGATTGTTGGTCTTCTTATTGGCTTATTTGATTGCTTGGGGGTAATCTCTACGGGCCCGATATTCAAAAGGCATTTACACGGTTTACAGCCCTGTAAACCATATAAATGCCTCTAACCAGGATCCCCAATCTTCTCTCCTACATGCCCTGTTGCTAACCGCTTAGCATTGGGGCATGTCATGGGCGTTCCAGGGAGAAGCAGAAGCAGAGGCAGTGACAGTCAATAACCAGGCAGTGGCGATATTGCATGCTGCCTGGTTAGCTACTGTGGCTGGGAGGCTGTGCAGCAAACCCAAATATCCAATGCCGGGGCTGCATATGACCCCAGCATTGAATATCTGCAGTTAAGGGTGGGTAGCTTGCTAAAAAATCCCTGATTTACACACATGGGTGCTGAGTAACCTTCCATGTCTCCTTATAAAATTAACCCCCAAGTGTTGCATATTAGAGCAAACAAATAAGATATACGAGAAGACGTCGTTTTTGATTGCTAGAGATTTTACAACTCTCACTCCAAGATCCTCTTTATGACAGGATTTACAACAATTATTCAAAGATGGATTTAGAACCAAGAACTCACTAAGCCCAGATGTGCTAAAGTGTTTTTCTCATTTGTGTCTATGGATAAAAGCGCTTAATTCATCTGGAGTCGTCATCTGTGCAGGAAGTTTTCCGTCAAATGAAAACTCAAGGGAAATGCATCTTTTTCACTAGCAAATTCTCTGGGCCTTGATCATTTTTATTTGGGGAGAGGGGGAAGGGGGAAGGGCAGGCTGATTTTATTTCAGTTTTCATCACTTCCCTTCATGCTTGAGCAGCCTCTTAAATATATGCACACAGCTCATTGCTCTCATCTGCATTCAGACCTCATACATGAAATAACAAACACAAGTATTAAGCTCAATGCTATTATTAAAGAATTCAAACTATGGAAAACATTAAAGACGTGAACTGGGCCACTGGGCAGTTGCTGAAGGGAAGGGCCATATGGCAGCTGTCAGTGTGCAATAAAATCAATTTAGGGACAAAGAACATGAGTTTTAATTGCTCTATTTTCTTTGTATTGTTTTACTTTATGTGCCACTATAAATAGTGTGTATAATTTTATGAACCTAAAGCTCTTTAGTACTCTGTGTGATTACATCTACAACCTGCTACACTTCTGTGTAGTAATGTGAGTAACCTTTTTGCTCGGATAAAGCAGAGTGGCTTCCATTTTAATCTTCTTGAATACACAGAAATAAAGCTTAATAAATTAAAATAAACAGAAAAAAAGTCATGTGATGCCTTTTATTGTACGAACATAATTACATTTTTTTACTGTCTTTCTGGAGTTAGCACCCCCTTCCTTGTGCTGAATGCTAAATCAGACATTGTCAGACGTTTCTGCACAAATCTGTAATTAGATATTGCAGCTTGCAAAGTAATACCACAGACACCACAGGCAGTGCTGCAGCATGTATGAGCTTAACCAGGAAAATCAAGACTTGCTTGTTAGGATGAAATGAAGTTTAGTGCAATTCTTGCAACCTGTAATTCTGTTAAGTTAGCACAAATATCATTAGCGACACTTTGGTGAGCAATCTGGTTCATTAGAACTCCTAGTTCTTTCCCAACATTCTGCAGTGCACAAGGTTAATCATGGAATATTGCTCTTTATCTCCTATTTTGTGTGCTTAAAATGCGACTTCATTGTTATGTGTTTGCCTGCAAGCAGGCATTGATAAAATTAGGAAAAATAAATTAAAATAAATGAGGAGGTGATGAGGTCTGCTCCTGTTGTTCTGGGTAACAGGGTGCTGAGAGGGCTTTTGCAGCCCATGGGTCTTTTGGATTTGGGATGGAGGGGCTGGAGTGGGTAAGGAGAAGGGATTATGGGTTTGCAGTGGGTGAGTTTTGGTTTGAAATTAAATGTTGCCAATTGGGATTTTCTGTGATTGGGTAGATAATGGGTAAGGAGTTTCGGTAGGATGGTTGGCATTGCCAACAATTCTGGGCAGCAGTTTTTGGTTCCCATCCAGTGAAGGTATGTTTCTACTGCTTGTGGAGCTAGGCATCAGCGGTCAAGTCTTAAGAAAGGGTGGGGAAGTGGAGCTGGTGCAGGGAGTAAGTGAGCTAGAATTATGGCAGAGGGTCCCTAGGCCAATCAAGGTTGAGGCTTTGCAGCTTTGACAGTTTATAAGAAGAAAGAGAAGGCTTTAATTTTGGGCCCTGGTTTTACCCCGGGCTCTGTTTTTCCATTCATAGGGTCAATAAGCATTAACGTTGTTTGAGATGCTCCCTCATTGTGACATCTGTAGAGGGTGATGGCTGATAAGATGGGGGAGGAAGTAGCCCTGGGTAGGGTCACTTGGCCAGTTCCATCCAGATCTTTGCCCTTTTTAGCAGTAATTCTCAAGAAGGACCTGGATAAGTTTCAGCTGGCTCATAATCTCTCTTTTCCTATCAGAGGATCCATTGATACTGGTTTCTTCAGGGATTGCTGTGCTGTTAAAAATGTTTCTTTTGACATTGCATTAGCTCTTTGCGACAGAGTAGGGTGTCACATTTTTTGGCTAAAGTAGATATTGAATCAGCGTGGTTTTGAGTCTGCATGGCAGTTTTAATATGACAAATGTATGCCTATGGGTTTCTCAGTATCCTGTGCTTATTTTGGAATGTTTAATTCCTTCCTGCTCTGGTGGTTGGTCTGGATCAGGGCCGGATTTACCTTGATGGAGGCCCTACGCCAACAAAAATTATGGGCCCCCAGAAAAGATAAAAACGAGCACGCCGGATCAGCTGCGCGCTGTTGGCCCTGATGTCATAATTAAACTGGGAATCCCAAAAGCCAAACTTGGAATGTACAACACTGTAGAAATAAAAACTATACATTAATTTGCTCTTGTACTAAACAAAGTGCAGACGTTAATGATGCACATTTACCAGAGCTGACATATTCCAATTAATAAATTCAAAATAAAGAGATATTTTTCTACCTTTTGTGCATTTTTTTTAGCTGCAATTGCTCCAGCCACTTTCTTCTGGTTTCTTCGTGTCTTCTGCTAACTCTCCATCGTCTGCTGTCCATTTGTCCTTTCTTCTCTCTTCTAGTTTTTTTCCATTCTCTCTCTACATCTGCTTTAACATACTAATCTTTCTCCTTTTTCTCTTTCCTCATTCCTATTTCATCCACTCAAATTTTACCCCTCCATCCTCACTTACTCTCCCAATACCCGGCCAATTGTAGATTTTTTATCCCTCCCACACAAAATATTTTTCCCTTCTCCATTTCACTCTTCCAGCCCCATCCCATTCTAATCCTCCCCCAACATCAGCTCCCTTCTAGTTCCAGCCTCACCCAGCATCCATTCCCTTCTAGTCCTTGCATCAGCCCATTTCCAGTCCTAGCCACCCATCAGCCCATTTCCAGTACTAGCAAACCCCCAACCCAATAACAGTCCTAGACCCCCATCAACCCACTTCCAGTCCTAACCCCCCATCACCCCATTTTCAGTTTAAGCCCCCTCTATAACCCATTACGTCCTAACCCCCCATCAGCCCACGTCCAGTCCTAACCCCATCAACCCCTTTCCAGTCAGCCCCCACTAGCCCATTGCCAGTCCTCACCCCCCCCTCAGCCCACAGCCCATTTCCAGTCCTAACCCCATCAGCCCACCTCATGTCCTAAACCCTCCCCTTCCGCCACTTTCGTGTACTTGCCCACCCCCCATAGCCCATTATTAGTCCTAAACCCCCCCATAGCCCATTACCAGTCCTAACCCCATCAGCCCACCTCCAGTGGTAGCCCCCCCCGTCAGCCCATTTCCAGTCCTAGCCCCCCCCCCCATAGCCCATTACCAGCCAATTTGTAAGATCATCCGATCCTTCAATGTTGACTGCATGTTATACGCCGACGATGTCCTGCTGTACATACCCTTCTCTACGGAACATCTGGACCTCTCTCCACTGACGAGCTGTTTCAATGCAATATCTGACTGGCTTCTCTCCCAAACCTCCGAATTCAACATAAGAAGACCGAAGTACTCTTCATTACGAGGAACCCTAACTTCACCCCACCACAATTCCTTAAAGTAAAAGAAGCAGAGTTACAATCTAAACCAACAATACGCTACCTGGGAGTCACCTTGGATCAACGCCTGGACATGAACGCCCACATCGGAAACACAGTCAGAGCAGTATACTACAAGATCCGCTCTCTCAGGCATTTACGATCCATGCTGGAACCAAATGACTTCAGGACTATATATCAGGCGTTGATCATACTCATTTTGACTACGCCAATGCCATCCTACAAGGCTTGCCCCTATCCACCTTGAACCCGCTGCAGCTCGCCATGAACGCGGCAGCAAGGGTCATCCATGGATCCTCCAGAAGTGACCACGTGACACCTTTACTGATACAGTTACATTGGCTACCCATACAGGCTAGAATCATTTTCAAGACTTTGTTACTCACTTTTAAAGCTATTAACAAGCTCTCCTCTGAAGCAATAACTGCCCTCATCCATACCACATCCCCAAATAGAGCAAGAAGATCCACGGCTCTATAAACTCCCTAAAAGTTCCAAAAGCAATAAACAGATTGCACTGCATCTACAGCCAATAGGGCATTTAGTATCAGTGCGCCAAGATGCTGGAACGCATTACCTCCAGATATCCGGGCCATTAAGAGCCTTACACAGTTTAGAAAAGCCCTCAAATCACATCTTTTCAATAAGTACCTCATACAATCCAACACCACCCCTTAGTGGTGCATATGTTTCTATAGAATTCATGTTTATATGACTCTATGTTGCACGATATGTAAATAGTTACCCCTGTTATCCCAGTTATTTGCCCTGTTATCTGTGAACTCATACGTGTTAATTGTACTGAGCATTTTTGTTCCATGTAAACCGCGCTGATGCTGAATAGTGCGGTATAGAAGAGACTTTAAATAAATAAATAAAATACCCCCTCCCAACAGCCCACAGCCCATTACCAGTCCTAACCCCATCAGCCCACCTCCAGTCTTAACCCCCCCAGCCCATTTCCAGTCCTAGCCCCCCATAGCCTATTACCAGACAGCCCCCACCAGCCCACAGCCCATTACCAGTCTTAACCCCCCCCCATAGCCCATTACCAGTTCTAACCCCCCCAGCCCACAGCCCACAGCCCATTACCAGTCCTAACCCCATCAGCCCAGCTCCCGTCTTAACCCTCCCCCCCGATTACCAGTCCTACCCCCCATCGACTCAAGTAAAATTGAATAGTTAAAAAAAAAACGCTGGCTGCTGCCGTCCCGCGGGGCCCCCTCTGCCCGGCTGAGCCCCTCCGTGCCGGCTTTGAGAGGCGCGAAGGGAGAGCGTCTCCCTTGTGTCTCTGTTAAGCCCGCAGGGGCTGATGGGAAATTTCCCATCAGCCCCTGCGGGCTCAACAGAGACACAAGGGAGACATTCTCCCTTCGCGCCTCTCAAAGCCGGCATGGAGGGATTCAGCCAGGCAGAGGGGGCCCCGCGGGACGGCAGCAGCCAGCGTTTTTTTTTTTTTAACTATTCAAAAGCTGACACGGAGGGATTCAGCTGGACAGAGGAGGCCCCGCGGGACAGTTCATGCTGCCGCGGTAGCAGCCAGCGTTTTTTTTTAAACTATTCAATTTTTGTGGGCCCTTGCCAGCTGTGGGCCCTACGCCACGGCGTAACTGGTGTATAGGTAAATCTGGCCCTGGTCTGGATAGTATACTCCATTGCTTAGATCATTTTCTTTTGTGGACCCAGCTGGAGCGCATACGTATTGGCAGTTGCTGCAGGTTTTTGTAAGAGTTGCTACAAATTTTGGCATTCTGCTTGCTCATGGCAAGACTGAAGGTCCTGTTACAGATTTGATGCTCTTTGGTACAGAGATAGATATTGTAGCCATGACAACATGCTCCAGTGGAGAAAGTGGCTAAACTAGGGGTACTAATCTCTGAGGTAAAAGCTGCAAGGAAGTCGTTGTTTGTATATTCTGAATCTTTTGTAGGTTGTCTGAATTTTTCTTGTAGGGTTATGGCTCCCCACTGCCGAAACCTATCAGGAACTGTCCTCCGGACTCAAAAGCAAGGGCGCGAAACAACCAGCAGCCTGCACACAGTCCCCGATCGCCAGCAGCAGAAGAGAGCGGGCAGGTAAGCTCCTCCCCACTCCCCACCACCAAAATCTATCAGGAACTGCCCTCCGGACTCAAAAGCAAGGGCGCGAAGGTGACCATCCTGCTACAATCAATTGAAAAGCCCGGCAAAACAAGCTACTCACCTACAAATATAAATTAATTGCTCTTCTCCGCTGAAATCTCTGGTAACCCATAGACTGCCGTTTTGCATTGTCACCACCTACCCAATATACCTTGCGATAATCTAGCCCCCTATCAGCTGTTTGTATTGTAATCATCTCTGCTAGATACCCTGTGATAATCTAACCTCCTATCCTCTGTTCTCTCTTGATACCATCTCCAAATATAACCGTGTATGTAAGCAGCCAGCCAACCTCTAGCTGTAACAATGTATTACTACATTTATCCTTTACTATCGGTTTTACTGTTCTACTGCATTGATCCACCTTTCCATTACCTAACTGAAGTTGGCCTTTCACCAACCATACCACAATAATTCCTGTACAACAGATCATAGGAATTACATCTACAATTCTCCTTTAACTAGCCGTTCCCCAGTGCCTCACCCACCCCATTCCACCCTCTGCATGGATACCTCTAAGCCATGGCCCCCAACCACATGGACACATCTCTTAATATTAATCATCATATCTGCCCTACTAACCAACACACTAGAAGCAAAGCAAAACATAAAAATTCCAATAATCCATTCCTACAGATCCCCACCCATCTTCAATCAACTTCCCTATCTATATATCTACCAAATCCCCCGGAAATGCAACCTAACTAGGATTATCACTGACTCCTTTACTACACCTACACCCTCATTGAGGTCTAACTGCCCCCCTTTCAATGTGCCCCGATCAATGTTCGATCTGTAAGAAACAAGATCCCCTTCCTAGCCGATTTAATAGCTGACTATAAACTAGACATACTTTGCCTCACCAAGACATGGTTCCATGAAACTGACACCATACTCATGAACCAGCTCTGCCCCTCCACTCACTCAATCTACAATTGCAACCAGACATCCAGTAGAGGTGGAGGAGTCTGTATTATAGCACAAAAGACCTGAACCTTACCACCACTGAATCAACCCCCTCCTTGGGAAAGGACACCCTTAAGGTCTCTAGTGGTGCACTCTCTCTGTGCCTATTATACAGAGCTCTGCAAGCTGAGGCTCAAGACCTTTCTTCAATACTTGAGGCTGTTCTCCCCAAACCTCCTACCACCCTCTCGTCATTCTAGGAGATTTTAACCTCTCCTCAACCACACATAAAATTCATCCTTCCTAGAGGCCATGGAAGCCCTACACTTCTCACAGATCCGGAAATCTCCAACTCACAATAAAGGAAATACCCTTGACCTGATCTTTATGCCTCAAACCATTATAGCTAACGGCCAAGCCTCACACTCCCTTCACCCAGTGCCATGGTCAGACATGCAACCCTGCTGTTCGCCTCATAGAATCGGGCCCATAGTGAAACTGGGGACTAAGTAGTGAGAAAGAGAATGAGGAGCATCAGGATCCAAAAGCAGCCTCAAAGAGGTAGATCTTCAGCCTGGACTTGAATAGGGCCAGAGAAGGAGCCTGATGCACTGACTCAGGTAGTTTGTCCCTGGCGCCATTAGCATGGGTACTCTTAATGCCACCTCAGTTGGTGGCATTAAGTGCTCCTGCATGCTGACTTGTGCGGTGCCATGTCTAAGACCCACTCAATTGCAGGGGTACAGAAGCACACAGCCTGATGTTAGTGCTGACCCCCCATGCTAGTAATGTAGCTCACAGGCAGTTTACTGGTATGGGACTTAGTAAATATGGCTCATTAAGTGCAAAGGCTGTACACTGTAGAGGGCATGGTCAGTAAAAACCCTGTAGTTAGCACAATGTGCATACACTTACTGCATGGGCTCATGCAGGACCATACCGAGCCCTGTGCGAGTGGTACAGCTGCACAGGGCGCAAAGACTTCAGGGGCACATTTCGGCTCTCTACCGTTGCCTGCCACCAGCGGTGGCAGGCAACAGCACAGAGCCGAAATGCGCCCCTGAAGTCTTCCCGCTGGCACACTAAGCAAGTCTGGTCTCTCTGGGAGGGACCAGGCCTGCTTAGCGTGCCGGTGGCAGGCGGCTTGCACATCAGGTGCGCGCCTCTTCTCTCCCACCCCCATAAAGTGACTAGATGGGGGTACGGGGGGGCCCCCAATGTGCAAGTCGCACAGGGCGTATTTCGCCATCGGTACAGCCCTGGGCTCATGTTACCTGCATCAGCAAATAGTGTGGGTGCATCTGATCTATCTGCCAATGCATGTAACACTTCCCTTCATGGCCCCAATCAAACCCCCAGTTAATGAAACCCCCCTGCCCCAAGAAAACCCCCAGCCAATGACAATCCCTTCAGAAACCATAATATTATCCACCCCCCAGCACTTACTGAGGTAGCCCTGGTAGTCTATGGCCATAGAGGAGCAATCCCCCTCCACTCACACCTGTAACCTCCTGGGACTGAGCCTGATCATTGGCTGGAACATTGAAGAGCCACATGTGTCTGAGTGTCTGCAATCCAGCACAGTCATCCAGCTGCCAAGCTTCTTGTAAGCTCTGCCCATTACTGTGACATCCCCTACCAGGACACACAGAACCCGATCATCAGCTGGAACATTGAAGATCCGCCACTGACTGCTTGAGTGTCTACAATCCAGCTAGCTCTTCCCACTGCTGTGACATCACCTGCCAGGACACCTTCAGTAGCAGGTGGCAGACATTGGAGTCACCTTGCGCCAGAAGTGAGGCTCACTGACAAAAGAGCATGAGTAAGGCTCTCCTTTGTGCAGCATTCATGCAATTAGGAGTTTATGAGTTATACTTGATTAATTACTTGAAATAGAGTAAGTGGAATGTCTTTTCAGTTGGTGTGGCCCTTTGGTGTGGACCAGGACTGAAATGCCTGGTACTAACCCTACATTCTAATTCTCCGCCAAGGACAGCCCCAAGGATGGCTGCAAAAGGAGGAGGGTGGTCACCCTGCCGCGATGGCCAGAATTGGGAAACTAGGGAAATTAGGCAAGAAACCGCATGGAAATTCAAATAAACTCATTCACTTATGCAACTGCACCCAGGGCAACTGATGTGCCAGCATTGGGAACACAGGATGCTGGTAAGAAGAAAGCTACTGGTCAAAGAATCAAATTTATGACACCAAAACAGGAAATTTGCATCACCGCGTGGAATGTGCAAACAGGACACCACGTCCCACAAAAGGAAATCATTGCCATAAAATTGTTGAAGTGCAAAATCTTGATCACCACAGTATCTGAACTATGTCTCATTGGATCTGGAACACTGACTGACAATGATCAATGAAACAATGACGCTATTCTACACTGGTGATGGAAAACGAGAAGCTGGCATCAGCTTTATGGTGGACAGATGGACTGCCAGAAGTGTATTTGCCTTCCAACCAATATCGAACCATCTGGCATTTCTTACCATCTACAGCAAAGTTAAAACCCATATTCTGTCCATCTATGCTCCAACTGAGACCAGCCCAGATGCAGCTAAGAATGATTTCTACAACCAGCTTCAGCACACACTGGATTCAATCCCACAGACAGTTGATCATTCTGGCGGGAGATTTCAATGTTCATACTGGTGTGGACAGGACCGGATGGGAAGATACTCTGGGTAGTTTTAGCCATGGTGTGATCAATGACAATGGACTGTGCTTGCTGTCCTTTGCTGGGTCAAACAATCTGGTAGTGGTAGTCACTGTCAGCACCCTCACAAACACCCTCACAGCTTATATGGCGCATCTGGCGAAGACTCGGCCATCCCAGACTACACCCTGATCAGCTCTCAATTACGATCATTACTCAAAGATGTACGTGCAATGAGGGGGGCCGACTGTGGATCCGACCACTACCTTGTCCATTCCAAGGTAGAGCTGTGATTACAATGGGCAAAGCGCAAGGCACCTCCACCAGCCAAACTGAACTGGGCTTGTCTGAGGGATCTGGCACTCCAGCAAGAATTCCAAATTTCCCTATCCAACACATTTGTAGCATTTGAACCATTGGATGATGTTGATGCAGAAGAAAAGCAGATATCAGAGTCCATCTTGGAATGTGCCACCTCTCTGTGTCCACCCATCCGTCGATGGACACAGCAATGGATTTCAGATGAGTGCCTGGATCTGGTGGATAAATGGAAACAAATCAAACCTGTTGACTTTAAGCAGTATCGGCGACTGAACAAAGAGGTCAAACAGAAGATGAAAGCAGAACGAGAAGACTACTGGAATGGTGTCACAGCCAAACTGGAAGAAACATCATCCAGGCACGAGTACCTGACTCTGTATCAGTCCCTTAGGAGACTAAGTGGCAAAACCAAGTTGACCAATGACAACATCAAGAAAGCGGACAGCACCTTCATGAGCTCCTCTTGTGAATGTCTGCAATGGTGGAAAGAATTCTTCCAACACCTATACAACCATGATCCGCCCCAGGGACCACCACCAGAGCCATCACCCATCGACCTGTGGGAGAATTCATTCCTCGATGGTAAGCCAACAGTCGATGAAGTGAAGTGTACAATAACATCACTGCAGAATGGAAAGATGCCCAGAGTGGACCAAGTCACTGCCGAAATGATCAAAGCTGGGGGAGACATCCTACTGCAATAGCTTCACATCCTTCTAACACTCATCTGCTGCATGGAACAAGTTCCATCAGCATGGAATAAAAACCATCATTATGCCAATCCTAAGTAAAGGCGATAGCTGGGAATGTAAAAACGATTGTGGCATCAGCCTCCTTTCAATCGTTTGCAAGGTGTTCATGAAAATCATACAATCAAGGCTGCAGGAACAACGTGAACAGATCAGTCGAGAAGAGCAAGCAGGATTTAGGCCATATCGGGGCTGCACCGATCAAATAGTCACCATTCGTCAACTGGCAGAGGAAAGAATCAGGTGTGGAAAGCGAACCATTATCATCTTCATTGACTTCAAATCCACATTTGACTGTGTTCACTGGCCTGTCCTCTGGAGGGCACTAGAGAATGAACATATGCCACTGAAGATCATCCAACTTATGACCTAAGAATCAATGCAGACAAGACCAAAGTTATGACCACGGATAGATCACAGACCATTGTTCACCTCGATGGAATTCACTTTGAACAGGTCCAGGAATTCAAATACCAGGGATTGCTGTTGCAGGAGATGAAGGTGGCATCCACCACTGAAGTCTTCAGCAGGATTAGCCAGGCAAAACTAGCATTCACCTCACTCAAATGGTGTCTCTGGAAGAAGGCCACTATCTCCACCAAGGCCAAAATTCACCTCTTCTGAACGTTGATCCTGCCAATTCTCCTTTATGGATCGGAAACATGGACTTTGCTCAAATCTGACTTGAACAAACTCTAAGTCTTTCAAATGTGATGCCTGAGACTGATTTTGTGTGTCTCTCTTCATGATTGCCATTGAAACGAGACAATTTGGACAAGGTGCGAACATCAGCCCTCAGTCAAAGAACAACTGCAAAAACACAGACTGTGCTGGATTGGCCACGATTGCAGAATGAACACCAGTCGGCTGCCAAACAACTCCTCTGGCGAGATTGACCTATCCACTGGAGGGTTCAATGAACAGCACCAAAGAAAACGTGACTCAAACACATCAAGAAAGACCTAAGTAACCAACGACTAACCATCAATGAGGCCAGAAATGTTGCCACTGATTGCCAAGGTTGGAAGCGTATTGTGAGCAACACAAGGAATCCAGCAGCACCTATAGCAGTGTATTGGCTGAGAGGACAGCTTTCTCTTCAAATGCCAGCTAAGGATTAAAGAAGAAGAAGAAGAAACAAACCAATCTTCAGCCCCACCCTCAAGCTCTCTAGTTACTGTTGTGTTGGGCAAAAGTTTTGGTGGGGCCATGGCACCTGTGACCCCCATTCCGCTTCCTATGAGTTGAAATTGTAATTAGTGCTAGTGGCCTACACTGCTTCTAAAATAAGGACAATGAGTGAACTTCCTAAAACAAGGACAGCATAGATTAATTTTCAGGTCAGAGGTCAAACTGCAGGTTAGTATTTGTGCCATGTGTTATATTTCTAACTTTTTTCCAGTGATAACTGGCAACAGCCGATATGGCGGGCTAGCATATAAATTTCACAGCTTGCCGCCCTTTCGCTTATTGTCCTGCCTGTGTTTTCTTACATGAATCAATTTGTTATATCATTTTTTTTATTTATTGTTTTAACAAATAAATCAAGCATATTACAAAATTTGAAATAATAAGGAGACAAACGAGAAAAAATTAAGAGACAATAAACTATCCAGGAAATACCAACAAGTTTACAATTTGACCCCTACCTAAGCCCACAATAAAGAGGCAGAACAAAACTAGGCAATATAAACAAACCCAATAATGCAAGAAATAAGGCAGGTGTTAGCCAAGATATTTAATACTATCATGCAGTGGGGGGATCACTACCCATACTAGCTCTGCACACATCCAAAAGCGCCAACAGCTGAGATGGCTCAAAAAAACATAGGAAATAGACTGAAGTTTAACCAAGCATTTGCAAGGAAACTTTAAAAAATATTGCCCACCCAGCTGCTGGACACCTGGACGGAGAAGAAGGAACTCTTTCCTTCGCCATTGAGTTGCCTGAGAGAAATCCGGGAAAGTCCGGACATTAAACCCCTTAACAGCAGTACCTCCCTGATAAACCAATCCCAGTCTGATGGGAGTGAAAACGATACTAACAAAGTAGCAGGACTAAAAGTCTCCACATCTGATGATTCCAACAATGCAGAGACATCTAATGAATCCACTGGATGATTACCAGGGGTCTCTGCATCACCAGGAGTTCTCCTCCCAGTTGGAAGATATACATCTTTGCCACTGGCGGATGAGATTCAACCACTATACCAGGTACCTCCAGTAAATATTGCTTAAACAGCTCTCTTGCACTTATAACAGCTGACCATGGAAAATTAATAATGTGCAAATTACAATATCTGGCATAATTCTCTAATGTCGCAATCCTAGCCTGAAGAGCAAGAGCATCTTTGCGGAAGGCACCAGCAGATTCCTCCAGAGCAGCCATCTTGGTTTGAATCTCTGCTGTTAAAGACTGTAGAGAAGAAATTGCTTCCATATGTTGCTGTAATTACTGCTTGTTCTCCTGTACTTGCAAGGACAGAGCCTGAACCTTGGTAACAACTTTTCCCCAAGGCTGGCTATGGCTGTCCAAATTGCCTCCAATGTAAAGACCTCTGGGCAAACAAGAGACAAAGTACTTGGAGCTCCAACCTTACCAAGCCCATCCTTTGGAGAATGCAAAGCCATAGGGAGAGCACCTGAAGTGGCCAGAGCACCAGCCACGTCTCCCGCAGTTGACTGCAAGCACCCAGCACTGGCAAGCTGACCCGGAAGAGCTACCTCCCTCTCACACTTCTCTCCACCATGCAGCCGACCCTTCAGCATCCAATGACACACCACTTCGGGCCCCTGCTGACACTGCCAGGCTCACAGATGCACTTCCAATCTCTGCTGTCTTAGGTGGACGCCACTGCTCCCCTGACGTGATCTCTGGCCCCGAGTTACTGGACAAGTGCTTCCGCTCCGTTCTGTAGCCAATAGGGCTCTCTGTCACTGGAACTCCTCCTGGCCGTCGCTCACTGTGAAGTAAAAACAAACACAATGTCCCAGCAGGTAAGGGGGAAGACGCCACCGGCGCCTTAGAAGGCTTAGGAGCCAATTTAGCCTTCTTTTTCCCGATCAATGAAAACGCAGCTCACAGCACACATCAGCCTGTGGCCATCTTGTTCCTCTCAGGTTCCATTATGTCATGTCTGATATACTTACTGACAAAAACACAAATGTTTTTGTGTTATGGACTCATGGTTAATGGAGACAGGCAAGAACATAAGATATGCCATACTGGGTCAGACCAAGGTCCATCAAGCCCAGTATCCTGTTTCCAGCAGTGGCCAATCTAGGTCATACGTACCTAGCAGTTTTCCCAAAAGACACAGGTTCCACAATGCATGTACTGGGTGAAGCATTGATATCCTGGGTCCCTATTTAATAATGGTTTATGGACCTTTCCTCCAGGAACTTGTCTAAACCTTTTTTAAACCCAGCTACACTAACAGCCTTTACTACATCCACCGGTAACAAATTCCAGAGTTTGATTACACGTTGAGTGAAAAAATATTTTCTCTTATTAGTCTTAAATAGTTTACCCTGTAGCTTTATTGCATGTCCCCTAGTCTTTCTATATTCTGATAACATAAACAATCAATCTACGTTTACCCGTTCCACTCCGTTCATTAATTTATAGACTTCTATCATATCTCCCTTCAGCTGTCTCTTTTCCAGATTAAAGAGCCGTAACCTTTTTAGCCTTTTTTCATAGATGTATCCTTCCATCTCTTTTACCATTTTGGTGGCTCTTCTCTGAACCTTTTCTAATAATGCTATATCCTTTTTAAGATACCGCGACCAGAATTGCACACAATATTCAAGGTGCGGTCGCACCATGGAACGATACAGAGGCATTATAATATCCTTTGTTTTATTTTCCATTCCTTTCCTTATGATACCTAGCACTCTATTTGCTCTCTTGGCCGCCGGTGCACACTGGGTGGAGGGTTTTAACATGTTATCCACAATGACGCCTAAATCTTTTTCCTGGGTGGTGGTTCCTAATGTGGAACCTTGCATCGTGTAACCATAGTTTGGGTTGTTCTTCCCTAGGTGCATAACTTTCCACTTGTCCACATGTTCCTGTCTTGAAGGACTAGAAAGGGGGACTGTCCTGTCTTGAAGGACTAGAAAGGGGGACTGTTACTTCTGGAGAGAAATCTGCAACTGTGAGTATATACTTCTGGTAATTTTCTAAAAAGAATTCTTTGTATTAAAGCTACTTAATCTATGAACCCACTGTTTTTTGTTGGATCAGTTAGGGCCTAGTAGCAGCAATTAAAGTTTAAATTTAAAACACAGAGGAGAACTTTCTGGTTACATTTCATACCCAGCAGAGAGCTTGTAGTTTAAATTTAATAGTCACTCAGGGCCAAGTAACAGCAAAGTACTTTTAGTGTAAATTTAACACACAAAAGAGAGCTTTCTGGTTACATTTGGAATCCAGCAGAGAGCTTGTAGTGTACATTTAATAGTCACTCAGGGCCTAGCATCAGAAAAGTACTTTTAGTTTTAAAACACAGAAGAGAGCTTTCTGGTTAAATTTAGAACCCAGAAGAGAGCTTGTAGTTTAAATTTCATAAGACGTTAGAGCCTAGCAGCAGCTAAGAGCTATAATTTAAATCAAATCAGAATTTAGCTTACCTCAGCAGCACAAGACAGGGTACTGTGTAGCAGCCCTCTTTTAATAAGTGTTATTTCCCTCCCTCCCTCCCCACACCCACCCATCCCTGGGATAATCATAGCTTTATAGGTACTTACACATCTTAAAAGACAGGAGGTGCTTTCAGGTGAAGCTCATTGCCCAAATCAGTCATACACTAAGGACCTGAGATTAATTAAGCTTCAGGTGAACAAGGTATATTAAACGTATTAGGTACAGTTTTATTGGTATAAATACCCATAGCAACCCCTAGTAAGTAAGAACTTAAAGATCTAGATACAAACTTAAAACTAAGATGCAGACAGCAGTCCAGCAGCGGGATGGGGGCTTTCCAGTCTTTTGCATTGAGTGTCACATGTATGATTTTCTCCCAGTTGGTGAGAGGTCTTACGTGTGCACTAGGTGCAAGGAGCTCTTTGCTCTCAGGGAACAAGTCCGTTTTCTAGAGGCTAAAGTAGCAGACATGGAAAACATAAGACAGACAGAGAGGTACATAGACGAGACCTACAGGGATATAGTCCTGAAGTCCCACCTCCAGTCTGGCAGCACCCCTGTTGCCATGGAGGAGAGAGGTCACGTGACAGGAGAGCATCACCCTGGTGTGGCAGTAAGTGATCCTGTAACTAGGATCTGTCCTCCAGGTGATGTAAAACCCTCTCGCACCGAGGATGTTTCTCCAGGGCCATGTGCCCATGAGGGAAGGGTTAGGACATCCGTTATAGTTGGTGATTCGATCATTAGGCATGTAGATAGCTGGGTGGCTGGTGGACGTGAGGATCGCCTGGTAACATGCCTGCCTGGTGCGAAGGTAGCGGACCTCACGCGCCACCTAGATAAGGTCTTAGATAGTGCTGGGGAGGAGTCTGCTGTCTTGGTACATGTCGGTACCAATGACATAGGAAAATGTGGTAGGGAGGTTCTGGAGGCAAAATTTAGGCTTTTAGGTAGGAAGTTGAAATCCAGAACTTCCATGGTAGCATTCTCCGAAATGCTTCCTGTTCCACGCGCAGGACCCAAAAGGCAGGGAGAGCTCCGGAGTCTCAATGCATGGATGAGACAATGGTGCAGAGATGAGGGTTTTGGATTTGTTAGGAAATGGGGAATATTCTGGGGAAAGGAGGGGCTCTTCCAAAGGGATGGGCTCAACCTTAACCGGGATGGAACCAGGCTGCTGGCATTAACCTTTAAAAAGGAGATAGAGCAGCTTTTAAACTAGATATTAGGGGAAAACCGACAGTCACCCAAGAGCGGATGGTTCGGAAGAATGTATCCTTGAAGGATACTACCAAAAGCAGAGAGGTTCCACAAAAGAGTATGGAGCAGACAGAGCTTAAATATCCCAATTTACCCATGTCTAACAATAGCCAAATTAACATGAATAAAATACATTCTCTAAAATGCTTGTATGCAAATGCTAGAAGTCTAAAGAATAAGATGGGAGAGTTAGAATATATAGCACTAAATGAAAGGTTAGATATTTATTTATTTATTTATTTATTTATTTATTTAACAGTTCTTCTATACCGCTCTATTTTAGATCAGAGCGGTTTACATTTAACATCAACTATACAACACAAGGAACTTTGAGTTGTATTTACAATAAACAGGGAGATCAACTTGGAAGTAACTGGGGGAAACTATGTACATTCTTAACTCTATACATTGTATCACACTGGTACCTGATTTCAGGCAGAACATATCTACATTTTATTTACACTGGGGTACATTCTGAGCGATCAGTTGATTATCCTTTTTCATGCTGAGTCTAATTGTTTACTTGTAATGAGTACACTGCTTCTTGTCCCATGACTTTTTAATTTTCCCAAGAAACTTTGTCTGTCAAAGGTTTTCTAAAAATTCAGATATACTACTGTATATCAGCCGACACACCTTTATTTGCCTGTTTTATTCACGCCTTCAAAAAATATATAACAGATTAGTGAGACAAGACTTTCTTTTGGTAAATCCATATTGGCTTTCTCCCATCAAACCATGATTTCTACCATTTTGTCTGGTACTGATGTCAGGCTCACCTGTCTGTAGTTTCTTGGATCACCTCTGGAATCCTTTTTAAAAACTGGCATTATGTTGGCCACTTTCCAATCCTTTTACTATTTCTTATTCAGTTTTAAAATGCTATGTACCAAGCAAGAATTTCAGATGCTAAATCCAGCAAATAATGGTAATACCAATAAAGGATAATCACACTACATATAATTACAGTATATAATATTTCTACCCCTTTAAAGTCTTTAATGAAGAGAAAATGAAAAATGAAGGAGAGCTGATAAAAAGAAAAAATAATTTCAACCGCAAAAAATTCTATACATTCGAAACATGCCTTTTATTTTAATAAGCTACTCTCCAATCTTAAGGTACTATAGATGATTTTAATGCAATCTCATATTTTAGTTCTTTCAGCCCCCTGGTATGTATACTTTCCAGTCCAGGTGATTTGCCACTCTTTAGTTTATTATGTTGCTTTATTACATCTTCACTGTTAATCAAGATTTTTTTCAATTCCTCTGATACATCACCTTTTAAATATAATTTCTGGTATGGGTTACTTCCCTATGTTGCCTTCAGTAAAGACTGAAGAAAAGAATTCATTCAGTCTCTTTCTATTGCTTTGTCATCTACTGATCCAATTGACTCTCCCACAGGCTTTTTGCTATGAATGTACTTGAAAACGTTTTTATTACGAGTTTTAACTTCCACAGCAAGCTTCTTTTCAAATTCTCTCTTTGTCTGCCTTATCAATGCCTTGTATTTAATTTGCCAGTACTTATGTTTCCTGTTTTTGTCCTTTGGTTTCTTTTCCCATTTTCTAAAGGATGCTTTTTTGGCTGTAACAACCTCACTAACCTTGCCTTTAAACAATGCTGGCAGTCATTTGGCTTTCCTTCGACCTTTCTTAAAGCATGGAATACATCTGATTTTGTTTCCAAGATTGTTTGAAAATACTATGTCCATGCTTGATTTAAACCTTTAACGTTTGCAGCTGCTCCTTTTAGTTTTTTTTCTTAACCATTTTCTTCGTCTCACCAGAGTCTCCCTCTGGAAGTTAATTGCTAGTGCTGTGGATTTCTTTGATGTCTTCCCTCCATTTATTTAATGTGCTCATGTTATGATCACTATTGCTGAGTGGCTCTATAACCTTATCTCTTGCATCAGATTGTGCGTTCCACTAAGGAGTAAGTCTAAAATAGCTTCCCCCGTTGTCAGTTCATGAACCAGCTTCTCCATGAAGCAGTCATTTATTTCATCTAGAAACTTTATTTTCATAGCATGTCCTGATGTGACATTGACCAAGTTAATTGAAATCACCCATTATTACTATGTTGCAAATCTTCTTAGTGTCTCTAATTTCTTTTAGTGTTTCATCATCTATCTATTCATTCTGGCCAGGTGGATTGTAGTAACCCCCTCTCCTCACTGCCATTACTGCCTCCTTTTTTTACATAGAAATTCCATCTATAGAGATTGTACAGTGTATTTTTTCTCCTGCAAAAATTTTATCATTTGATTCAATGCCCTCTTTTTAACATATAGTGCAATCCCGTCACCAATTTGACCTACTCTATCATTGTGATATAACTTGTACCTGGGTATCAGTGTGTCCCATTAGTTGTCCTCCCACCTGGTCTCTGAGATGCCAGTTTTATCTAACCTTTCATTTGGTGCTGTATATTCTAGCTCTCCCATCTTATCTTTTGGACTAAAGGCATTTCAAAATGTGTAATATCTTCATATTAGCAATCTAGGTATTAGATGAGAGGGGTAATTTGGAATCTTTCATCTGTCTAATCTTTAGCATCTGGGTTACTTTTTACCTTTTTTTTTTTTTTTTGAATCTCTATCGGTATGTCCTAACTTCCCTGTTTGCTAGTGTCCTTCAAAGATACATCATTCCAAACCATGATTGGAATATCAGAGACATGGTGGAAGGAGGACAACCAGTGGGACACTGTGATACCTGGGTACAAACTATATCGTAATGATAGAGCTGATCAAATTGGTGGAGGGGTTGCGCTCTATGTTAGAGAGGGCATTGACTCAGAAAGGATTAAAGTTTTGCAGGAAACAAAATCTGCTGTAGAATCTATATGGATTGAAATTCCATATAAAAGGGGGAAGGCAATGGCAGTGGGGGTGTACTATCGAGCACCTGGCCAGAATGACCAAATGGATGATGAAATGCTCAAAGAAATCAAGGAAGCTAACAAAAGTTACAGCGCAGTAATAATAATGGGTGATTTCAATTGCCCCGGTATCGACTGGGTCAGTGTCACGTCAGGACATGCTAGGGAGGTAAAGTTCCTAGATGAAATAAATGACTGCTTCTTGGAGCAGCTGGTTCATGAACCGACCAGAGGGGAAGCCATATTAGACCTAGTCCTTAGTGGAACACCAGATCTAGTGCAAGAGATAAGGGTGTTGGGGCCACTTGACAATAGTGATCATAGCATGATCGCCTTTGATTTAATTAGTGGAGGAAGGATAGTAAGGAAATCCACAGTACTACCTTTTAACTTTCGAAAGGGAGACTATGATAAAATGAGGAAAACAGTTAAGAAAAAACTAAAAGGAGCAGTTGCAAAGGTTAAAGACGTACATCAAGCTTGGGTTTTGTTGAAAAATACTATCTTGGAAGCCCAGACCAGCTGTATTCCACGCTTTAAGAAAAGTGGAAGGAAGTCCAAAAAACTGCCAGCATGGTTTAAAGGTGAGGTCAGAGAGGCTGTTGTTGCCAAAAAAGCATCTTTCAGGAAATGGAAAAAAGAGCCAAACGACGAAACCTGGAAACAGCACAAGCACTGGCAAGTCAAATGCAAGGCATTGATAAGGCAGGCAAAGAGAAGAAGCTTGCTGCGGAAGCAAAAACGCAAAATAAAGACCTTTTCAAGTACATTCGTAGCAAAAAACCTGTGAGAGAGTCAGTTGGTCCATTAGATGATAAAGGGGTTAAAGGAGCACTAAGAGGCAACAAGGCGATAGCGGAGAGACTGAATGAATTCTTTGCTTCGGTCTTTACTGAGGAAGATGTAGGGATGTTACCCATGACTGAAGTGGTATTTAAAGGTGCGGAAGAATTGAAGGAAATATCGATACATCGGGAAGATGTCTTACAACTATTAGATAAACTGAAGAGTAGCAAATCACCTGGGCCAGATGGTATACATCCAAGGGTGTTGAAAGAACTGAAATATGAGATTGCAGACCTGCTATCAGTAATCTGTGAACTATCATTAAAATCATCTCTAATACCTGAAGATTGGAGGATCACCAATGTAACACCAATTTTTAAAAAGGGTTCCAGGGTGATCCGGGAAACTACAGACCGGTGAGCCTGACGTTAGTACCGGGAAAAATGGTAGAAACCATCATAAAGAATAAAATTACTCAGCATGTAGATAGTCACAACCTAATGGGAGACAGCCAACATGGCTTTAGACAAGGAAGATCTTGTCTTAATAATCTGTTTTTTTGAAGGAGTGAATAAACAGGTGGACAAAGGTGAGTCGGTTGATATTGTGTATCTGGACGTTCAGAAAGCCTTTGACAAGGTCCCTCATCAGAGACTTTTGGCAAAACTAAAGAGTCATGGGATAGGAAGCAGTGTACTATTGTGGATCAGGAACTGGTTAAAAGATAGAAAGCAGAGGGTAGGGCTAAATGGCCAATTTTCCCAATGGAGAAAGGTGAATAGTGGTGTACCCCAGGGATCTGTGCTGGGTCTGCTGCTTTTTGACATATTCATAAATGACCTGGAAAGTGGAATAACGAGTGAGGTTATCAAATTTGCAGATGACACAAAACTATTTAAAGTTGTTAAAACCCAAGAGGATTGTGAAAAATTGCAAGAGGATCTTGATAAATTGGAAGACTGGGCATCAAAATGGCAGATGAAATTTAATGTGGACAAGTGCAAGGTTATGCACCTAGGGAAGAACAACCCAAACTATGGTTACACGATGCAAGGTTCCACATTAGGAACCACCACCCAGGAAAAAGATTTAGGCGTCATTGTGGATACCATGTTAAAACCCTCGGCCCAATGTGCAGCGGCGGCCAAGAGAGCAAATAGAATGCTAGGTATGATAAGGAAAGGAATGGAAAATAAAACAAAAGATATTATAATGCCTCTATATCGTTCCATGGTGAGACCGCACCTTGAATATTGTGTGCAATTCTGGTCGCCGTATCTTAAAAAGGATATAGCAATTTTAGAAAAGGTTCAGAGAAGAGCCACCAAAATGGTAAAGGGGATGGAAGGATACTCCTTTGAAGAAAGGCTAAAAAGGTTAGGGCTCTTTAACCTGGAAAAGAGTCGGCTGAGGGGAGATATGATAGAAGTCTATAAATTAATGAACGGAGTGGAACGGGTAAACGTAGATCGATTGTTTACGTTATCAGAATATAGAAAGACTAGGGGACATGCAATGAAGCTACAGGGTAAACTATTTAAGACTAATAAAAGAAAATATTTTTTCACTCAACGTGTAATCAAACTCTGGAATTTGTTACCGGAGGATGTAGTAAAGGCTGTTAGTGTAGCTGGGTTTAAAAAAGGTTTGGACAAGTTCCTGGAGGAAAGGTCCATAAACCATTATTAAGAAGTGACCGAAGATATCAATGCTTGACCCAGTACAAGCATTGTGGAACTTGTGTCTCTTGGGGAAACTGCTAGGTACATATGACCTAGATTGGCCACTGTTGGAAACAGAATACTGGGCTTGATGGACGTTGGTCTGACCCAGTATGGCATATCTTATGTTCTTATGTTCGTGTTAATCAGTTATTTTCACCTAACCATGGATGTTAAAGCAATAAGGTGGGATTGTTGTTATATATAAGAAGGAGATGGCTTTAACAGTTTGCAATGATACTATGGATGCTGTACAATAAATATAATTGTAATAACTCAAATACATTAAAACCATAAAAACATAAGAACATGAATATGAGTGTACATAAAAAGCCCAAATAAAACATTAAAGGAGCCTGACATGTTTCAGCTCAAAGACTGCATCAGGGGCACATTATTTTCAGAATATGCAGAGGTATGAGATACATTCTAAGAACAAAAGATAAATAAAATATTAAAACGGGATAAGCCACATGAAAATAAAAACGTCAGGTCCGATATTGAATTGAACAGGCTATGCGTCACTCTGGAGTATAGCCCTTCCTGCTGACCCTTAACCCCGGATATTCAATGCCGCCATCATGGCATTGAATATCCGGGGTCACCGCACATGCTCCAGAGGTGCCGAAGCTAACTGGGTAGCGGCGATATTGTACTGCTCCACCTCAGAACGCTAACCACATAGCATTGGGGAATATAGTGCGGTTAAGTATCCCGATTTAAGGCATTTACACAATTTATTGGGCTGTAAACACTACTTCAGGAGAAAGGAAAGTGCATTCAGATCTGCCTAAACACAATATCTCAGTCAAATTAGGTGAGGATACAGTCAAGGAAGAGCTAGTAAGGATGTAAATGTAGTCATTAAAATAGATCTTATATTCACAAACACTTATCCCTAATTTTTGGCCAATCCCTTACTATGGAAGCATAGGGTACCATGACCAATGTACCAGGGACAGAAAGGTAGAGCCTGTATTAAAAGGCACTGGAGGAGTGAAACTAAGTAAATCATAAGAGAGTAAGTCTGCTTCCATTCCAATCAGAGGGACCCCCTATTCCGGTGAGATGGAACATGGGCACACACATAACACTTTCCTGTAGTAGCTTTCGCTGCTCCCTTTAACAATCTCACATGTAAATTTTCCTCCCAGTGTCCAAAATGTTCTTCCTCACTCAGGACATCTACTCTTGGTGAGGGCATAGGTTTAGTTAAATGAGAGTCATATGGATTAGAGGGAGAGGAGATTATTCTATTGTGCCCTTCCATGGGGGTATAGAGTTTTCCCTGACATTCTCCACTCCTATTAAACAAAAGATTTGTTGTTTACAGGGGGAAAGGCTATTTATGCATTCAGGAAGATATTCATTTCTTCGTGTCTGTAAAGCTACTGGTATTTCAGTGTATTTGCAGGAGCCAGAAGGAGGAAGAAACTTCACTTTTGCCAAATTGGAAGGGCACTCAGTGTAATTCGTTTCTTCCAGACAGCTACTGTTTTTCTTGTTATACTGAGAAGGGCTAGAGTAGCTTCATTAGAGACAGGTTTGTTAATGTATACCAGAAAGAGAAGAAGCAGCATCTTAAGTTAATAGTAATAATAAGATCACAATGTTAAAAGATCACTCATATAACTATAAATCCAGTCCACTCTTGTGTTCCCAGTTCACCAGATAGTGAAGGGGATTCTGTGTCAGCAGGTCTGCCAAACGGATAACAATGCACAACTTTATTTACAGGCCTAGACCCGGTACGGTTTTGAAAAGTCACTTGTCTTCAGGAGTCTTCTCCTCTCCCTCACCAGTTGCTAGAGCCTTGGCTGCCCCAATGTCAGCTACTTCTTGTCCTTGTCCTGAAATCTGGTTTGGAGGTGGAGAATGCTTACATCGAGTGTAGTGGATCCAGGATGCTTTAGCAGCTACCTTCACGGTAGTCGGTGTTGTCAGAAGAACTTGAAATGGTCCCTCCCATGGTGGCTGAAGTGTGTGTTGATGGTATACCTTTATCAGGATCCAGTCTCTGGGTTGAAAGGAATGAGCTGAGATGTCTAGAGGAAGGGACTGGAGCTACTGAGCATATCTGTGGAGGGAAGAGAGTTGCTTCTGCTGCTGAGAGATATAAGAAGTCAAATGTGACTCTTGCATCACAAAAGAAGGCAATTCTGCCAGTTCAGGTGCATAGAAAGTAGGGGGTCTGCCATACAATACAATGGGGAGTGGAGAAATCATCCCCACTCCCCACTATATTGCCTCTGGTTCACTTTATTCCAGCTTGAAAGACTGGCTTTGACAGATACACAATACTATTGACTTTCTCCTGACACTATTCAAGGCTTGTGCACACCATGGTACACTGTTTAATGTGTCATACTAATAGGTTATCATGATGCCAACCTTGATATAAGATTAGACAGTGGATGAAGTTTAATAATTAAATTAGCTTTAAAATAGCATGACGCTTTACTAAATGCATTACCGTTTATCTTTTCAGATTAAAGATGAACATTACAAAACTGGGGACTAGAGTATGGTTAGATATACACATAAGTAAAGGGGGGGATATGTTTCAGAGCCTCAAGCCAGAGGTGTTTTATTTCCAGCTGCACTTCTGCAAGAAGCACATGTGCCCTTAACATCAAGGGCACTCACGCTATTGGCAACCCTGGCAGCAGTATGCAGTAGTGTAACACATGCTGACAGTGCTGTCCATGTTCTATGTCCACTTATAAACCATCCAATTTCCACCCCAACACATGCTAAGCAGTTAACCCTGAATTTTTACTGCTAGGCAGTTTTTAGCACAGGCCCACATTAATGGTTAACACATGTTAAAATGATGCCAACTGCATACTGTGCTTTAGTAAACATCCCCTGTAGAGGTCTATTCTATTGAGGGCACGTCCGTGCCATCCGGGCATCCAAAATCTAGACGTTCTCGTGGGCACATAATCGGGGCACGTGGATGGGTCAGATGGGCCCCAGTTCTGCGGGCCCAGCCGTGCAACGCCGTCATCGCCTATCCCTCCCCATGCTCCAGCCGGAGCCCCGGTGCCCTGTCGCCATGGCACCGGGATGCCATGCAGGAGTCCTCTGCCCTGCGAAACTTTAAATTTGCTTTTCCTTGCTACCCGACCCCAAGAAGGGCCTGCCAAGACCGAGCAGGCAGCAGGGAACCCTCAGATGCTGCTCACCTGGTTGGGGGTCACCTCCGAGGTGGAATAAGTTCTCCATCCAACCTTGCCTCCCAAGACATACAGGGCCATGACCTGAATCAGCCTTGTGCGTGCAGGGTCGTGGGCCCGCCTCCACTCCGCCCACTCTCCTCCTCCGGTCCTCCCCCTCCTGCTGCTCTATGTGTGGGGAGCTTTGGGGCAGATTAGCAGGATATATGTCTAAACTGGATATACATCCCGCTAATCTGGATGACCCCCATAGTATATAGCAATCTTTTTAGTTGAAACACAATCAGCTGTCATTCAAGAAACTCTTTAAAATCATACAATAAGCATGGCAATGAGAAAGCTGTCAATCAAAATGCTGGCAGAAAAATAGTCTTTTAAAACAATCAGACATGCATGGCGATCCCAATTTTTGATAGGTCTTCATGACGGAATTTTGCATGATTCTTTGATGGTGACTTCAAAAAGTAAGCTAATTAATCTATTTCAAAGCAATTTTTTTTATCCTTTTCTCTACTTTTATTTTTTTAGTCTGGTTTCTCTAGGCAATGCAGCAGTATATTTTATTCTTGAAATTTGTAAAATAAAATACAGTATTTATTGTAGTATGTATGCAACTTCTAAAACTCTAAGATATCTCTTTTTATATATTTAGGGGTATGTTTACTAAAGGGCGCTAACGTCGCAGCGGCAGAATTAGTGCGCGATAAGGTACGTTATCAGGCGATGAAGGCGCGTTATCACGCGATAACGTACCTTATCGCACGATAACGCGCCTGTGGCGTTAAGGCACCCTAACGCCGTGAAATCCGGCGCTGAAGGGAAGAGGAAGGCTTCCCAGAGGACGGAGAAAAGGGGACAATGGGTGGAGAGTGGGAGGGGAGAGGTTCCAGGCACACTAATGCTGTGGAATCTGGGTCTGATCACTAACGCCAGTGAAACCCTCGCGTTAAGGCACATTTGCAGGAAAGAGAAACCATTTACGTCAGCAATGTACAGCAAAGCCAGGGAAACTTAAAAAAAGTGATAGTTGTGATACATGTGCACAGAACAAAAGGGGAAATAAACATGGAAAATGGCCTGAAAAAAATTTAAAATCACCATAACCAAGCAGGCCAATAGTGATATTAATGGGAAAAATAAAAAACACTACTGAGAAAGCTCCAAAAAAAAGATATTAATTTTGGAGGGGTCTATGCTCTGTCCCCCTACAAGGTGAATGATCCCACATTGAAATAGCGCTGATCAGGGTTTTTCCTTTTTATTGGACAGGTTTCTTATGGCATGCACATGTGCAGCAACAGCAGGGTGGGCATATCAGAAAGGGCAACTGTACAGATGCTGGAAAATGGGATACAGAGGGCTGCAGGCGGCACATGCTGTGTTGCAGCTGGGGCACAGTGCGGACTAGGGAGATGCCTAGGTGGCACATAGGAATGCTGAAATTGTACTGCAGCCGGACAGCAACTGATGAGGGCCCAACATGGGCACGAGTGTGTTTCTCACAGTGTCACAGGGGATAGTACCCAGCAGGTACCCCCAAGGGCACAGAACATTAAGAACATAAGAACATAAGATATGCCATACTGGGTCAGACCAAGGTCCATCAAGCCCAGTATTCTGTTTCCAACAGTGGCCAATCTAGGTCATATGTACCTAGCAGTTTCCCCAAGAGACACAAGTTCCACAATGCTTGTACTGGGTCAAGCATTGATATCTTCGGTCACTTCTTAATAATGGTTTATGGACCTTTCCTCCAGGAACTTGTCCAAACTTTTTTAAACCCAGCTACACTAACAGCCTTTACTACATCCTCCGGTAACAAATTCCAGAGTTTGATTACACGTTGAGTGAAAAAATATTTTCTTTTATTAGTCTTAAATAGTTTACCCTGTAGCTTCATTGCATGTCCCCTAGTCTTTCTATATTCTGATAACGTAAACAATCAATCTACGTTTACCCGTTCCACTCCGTTCATTAATTTATAGACTTCTATCATATCTCCCCTCAGCCGTCTCTTTTCCAGGTTAAAGAGCCCTAACCTTTTAGCCTTTCTTCATAGGAGTATCCTTCCATCCCCTTTACCATTTTGGTGGCTCTTCTCTGAACCTTTTCTAAAATCGCTATATCCTTTTTAAGATACGGCGACCAGAATTGCACACAATATTCAAGGTGCGGTCTCACGATGGAACGATATAGGGGCATTATAATATCTTTTGTTTTATTTTCCATTTCTTTCCTTATCAAAACTAGCATTCTATTTGCTCTCTTGGCCGCTGCTGCACACTGGGCTGAGGGTTTTAACATGGTATCCACAATGACGCCTAAATCTTTTTCCTGGGTGGTGGTTCCTAATGTGGAACCTTGCATCGTGTAACCATAGTTTGGGTTGTTCTTCCCTAGGTGCATAATCTTGCACTTGTCCACATTAAATTTCATCTGCCATTTTGATGCCCAGTCTTCCAATTTATCAAGATCCTCTTGCAATTTTTCACAATCCTCTTGGGTTTTAACAACTTTAAATAGTTTTGTGTCATCTGCAAATTTGATAACCTCACTCGTTATTCCACTTTCCAGGTCATTTATGAATATTTCAAAAAGCAGCGGACCCAGCACAGATCCCTGGGGTACACCACTATTCACCTTTCTCCATTGGGAAAATTGGCCATTTAGCCCTACCCTCTGCTTTCTATCTTTTAACCAGTTCCTGATCCACAATAGTACACTTGGCAGACGGTGGTGGGGGGAAGGGTGGATGTCTATGCAGGCACCCCTACCCCAGATCCTGCACCATAGGCAGCCACCTACCGGCGCACTGGATGGCCTGAGACTGCGCACCACCAGTACCACCAGCATAAGGGCATGTCAGCATGGTAGCGGAGGGGTACTGGTGGTGGAGGGGGCAGTGGCATCTGCCCACAGCAGACCATGGCCGAGCCCTGTTCAGGTGGGTGCCGTGCACTGCAACAGACAGGCTCTGTCTGACGAACAGTCATGGTATCCCCAGGGAATGAACTGTCCCTGTGGCAACAGTGTGGTGCAGTACACACAGCCAGTGTGTTCAGGAGCAAAAGGTCACAGGTTCAAGCCCCAGCTGTGGCTCCTGCTAACCCAGTCCCCATTTTTTACCCAGTACTAAACTGTGGTAATGAAGACGGAACCTTTATTGCAGATAACATAAACATGCCTGAAACGCCTATATTTTACCCTACAGAGCACAGCCACCATAAACAGGTGCAATACCTAGAGCAGAGTTTCCCAAATGCAGTCCTGGAGGGACAAAAACCAGTCAGGTTTCATGCTGTCTCTAATAAAGATGCCTGTTCTGCATTTCTATGCGCCGCCCCCATGGTATGCAAATGTATCTCATGCATATTCATTAGGGACAGCATGAAAACCCGAACAGTGTTTGGCCCACCAGGACCGGAGTTGGGAACCTCTGCCCTAGAGCAGCAGCCAACAGGGGCATAAACACCAACCCCCAGACAGGCTCCACTATCCAAAGCCTCATGGAGAGGCAGGATGTTGGGCCCTGCACTCAGCAGCATCTCCCAATACTAGCACTTGCATACTTTAGCAATGCCGCCCTAAACCTGGGAATACGTTACACAAATATCAAAAGGTTGCTATGATTAATGGCAGATAGCGATTCCCAAGTTAAGCACAATTGCTGATTGAGCTGAATCATAGCAACCTTTCTGATGTCTGTGGAGTGTGTTTCAGGTCTGGTTTCTGACAGTGTTTACCACCCTGGGGAGTGACTCCAACAGTATTGCGTACCATAGCCATGCCTGCACTGTGCCCAGGACTGGTGTGGTGGCCAGGGCTGCCAAAAGCCTCTATATTTGGTGTGTGTCTGTCTATCCAGTGTGTTGTAGCTGCCTACACCTTACTCAGCCCACACTGCTTGCACTGTTTCCAGTGTTAGCCTGCCAATGTGCATAATGAGGAGCAAGGTACTGTGGGTATGGCCCGGACAGGGTAGCCTGGGCAGGATGCATTGTAGTGCCCGGCCACCACCTGCATGGACAGGGTAGCCACAGCATGTCCTGCTGGGAGGTCACTCTCACCCTGACTGATCAGTGACCACGGCATGGCTAGGTTCCCCCATAGTGCTATACAGCATTTCTCTCAAGTGATATGTATGGGTTTCCTTTTCTGGGGCCTAATCACTGACTTATTTGTTTGGTGGGTATGCTTACATCCCTGTTTTGGGTGCACACATCTTTTCCAGGAGCATGTGCTATGGATTAGCTAGCAGACTGTCTGCAGTTATATGTGTATGGCTGGAGACTGTCAGATGGTATGGGGGGGGGCGTGGCAGCTGAGCATTTCCAGGCCTACTGTCTGTCTGCCAGTTTGCCTTAGGGATGCATACAGATCTGCATTGACTGCCCTGTAGGGTGTCTGTTGTCCAGCAGGACTGGGGTTGATGGTGTCTTCTATGGCCATGATTGCAGGGAGGTAGAATGTGGATCTGTTGGTGGGAGATCCTATTTCCCACCCTGAGCCCTGTGGGGTGGTACATAACCTGCTTATGGGTTCAAACACCCCCCCTTCACTTACATCATGTGACCATGGCATCAACACAGGATATGCACTATTCTGAGTCCATCATAGCCCATAATGGCTATATGTGAACTGAGAAATGCAGATGGACACAGATGTATCCCAGGTGTGTCTGCAGGAACTACCTATCATATACACTTGTACTGATGGAGACCTGCAGCATAGTCTATCTCAGCCATGAAAGGTGCTGTGGACCTGGTGCTGGGTGCTCCACCTTACCCTCAGGGTGAGCACAGTACCCGCACAATGTGACGGTCTGTAGCTTATCTGTGCCAGTAGCACACACGGTCATTATCCCCTACCAGGCTGAGGTGCCATGGGGGTGCACACGGTTACTTTCCCCTACCAGGTCTAGGTGCTGTGGGGGTGCATACCCCATCTTGTGATCATCTGTAGACTGCTGATTTGCATGTGCAGTGCATCATGGGTACGGGTGGGTTAACCCTATCCTGGTAACCACAGCAGACAGTTTGTGTGGTGACCTGCAGTCCTTCTGTAGCCAGCCAGGGGTTTCTTAGTAGCTATAGAGATGTAGCCCACTGGTTACTTCACTGCTTGTGGAGCTATAGGTCATGGGTTTGATCCCACAGTGGGGTTATTTGATAGGGTTGTCTGAGGCATTCTCTTTTTATTATTTAAATTAGTGCTGCCAGCAAAAACACACTCACAGTGCTGTAACCTTAAGGTGCCTCATAAGGCGCACCATAAAGCACCCATAAGGCGCCCTATAGGGAACATTATAGGGTGCCGTGGTGGACAGTGCACTTTATAATGTGCCCTCTGGAGTGCCCTATAGGGCGCCTTTTGTGGCACCTTAGGTTACAGCACTGTGAGGGTGTGTTTGCTGGCAGCACTAATTTAAAGTAAGAAAGAAAATGCTGCACACAGCACTGGTTTAAAGTAGAGTAATGTCTCAGACAGCCTTATTCATTAAGCCCACTGGGGGGGATTGAACTCATGACCCCATACCATCAGTCAGTGTATTAACCATTGTGCTACACCTCTGCTGCTATAATTGCAGTTCAGCGCGCCTACTTAATACTAACATGCGTTAACGTGGCACGGCTCCCTCAATCGCGCCATAATGTGCACGGCGCACTTTATCACGTGATAACGCGTGATTGCTACATTTGGACCGGAACACCCACTCTTTTTATTGCATCCTGCACATTATCGCTGGGCACACATTAACATGGTTTACTAAACATACCGCCTTGTGTAACTGTTTAGTCAGCCATTGCTATGTGAAAAGGCATAGCACACCAATTAATACAATGCCCTCACAGTCAGTGGTGATGTGTTTGAGACCCCAGTGTGCCAACACCAAGATAAATGCATACTAAAGGAAATGTGTTCAGACACATCACTGCAATGTGTGTCTGCAGCATAAATCTTTATATATATTGATTGTGCCACCATTTCCTGTGTACCAGCCATGGCACAGGCGCGTTGCTAGTGCACCTTAATGATCCGTGCTGCGTGCATTGAGGCGCGGAGGCGTTGCAGCGTGTGCGTGTGTGCTTGCGTGAGCAAGGCAGTGCCGAAAATGGCTACTCGGTCGAGAAAGCCTGCTTTTACCAGCAGGGAGCTCAGGCACCTTGCAGGGCTGATCTGCACCAGGCAGATGAAACTTTTCCCCAGCTCTTCAAAGCGGCAGGACTTGGGGCGTGTGCGGAGGGCCTGGGACCGCGTCACAAGGCGCTTTAATCGTCTTGCAGACTACCCACGTGAGGTAAGTGTATGGGAACAGGTCAGTATATCCATATACATATCCAGTGTGGATTGTAGCTGTGTATGCTGCTGTGTGTACGCATTCTATCTCATTTATGTTTATTAGTTAAACCCACGTGATATACCGCCTATGTATCATATCAAAGTGGTTTGCCCTATCCCCAGGAGGCTAAGGACCTGATCACAGAGTACCAGATGTCATCCTGGTGTTATGGCAGCTACTGCTGTTGATGTGTTAAAATACACAGTGACACAAGGAGCCCATAGATCTGCCTAAAGAAGTTTTGTAAACATCATGCTGATATGGTAGGTTCTGCAGTTGCAGGGTCACACATCTGCCCTACCCCTAGGGGTCCTGAGACGTGCTCCAAATGGTCTGTCAGTCACCCTGGTGGCATGGTTTATGCTGCTGTTGCTGTGTTATAATCCACCCTACCCCCAGGAGTCCTGACACCCCATCAAAGTGGTCTGTCAGTCACCCTGGTGGCATGGTTTATGCTGCTGTTGCTGTGTTATAATCCACCCTACCCCCAGAAGTCCTGACAGCCCATCAAAGTGGGCTGTCAGTCACCCTGGTGGCATGGTTTATGCTGCTGTTGCTGTGTTATAATCCACCCTACCCCCAGGAGTCCTGACACCCCATCAAAGTGGGCTGTCTGTCACCCTGGTGGCATGGTTTATGCTGCTGTTGCTGTGTTATAATCCACCCTACCCACAGGAGGCCTGAGAGCCCATCAAAGTGGGTTGTCAGTCACCCTAGTGGTATGGTTTATGCTGCTGTTGATGTGTTATATTCCACTCTACCCCCAGGAGTCCTGACATCCCATCAAAGTGGGCTGTCAGTCACCCTGGTGGCATGGTTTATGCTGCTGTTGCTGTGTTATAATCCACCCTACCCCCAGGAGGCCTGAGAGCCCATCAAAGTGGGCTGTCAGACACCCTAGTGGTATGGTTTATGCTGCTGTTGCTGTGTTATATTCCACCCTACCCCCAGGAGTCCTGACACCCCATCAAAGTGGGCTGTCTGTCACCCTGGTGGCATGGTTTATGCTGCTGTTGCTGTGTTATAATCCACCCTACCCCCAAGAGGCCTGAGAGCCCATCAAAGTGGGCTGTCAGTCACCCTGGTGGTATGGTTTATGCTGCTGCTGATGTGTTATATTCCACCCTACGCCCAGGAGTCCTGAGACCTGCTGAAAGTGTTCTGTCAGTCACCCTGATGATATGGTGTATGTTGCTGATGATGTGTGCTAAGACACCCTACCCCCAGGAGGCCTGAGACCTGAGTGCAAAGGTGGGTATGGCATCTAGATATTGTGGTAGGTGATGCCGGGTTTGGACACACATTTGCCCTATTCCCCGGAGTCCCAGACCTCATTACACATGTCTGTTATGGATCCTGATTGTATGTTAGGTGCAGCTGTGGATGTGCTGTAAACCATCCCACCCCCAGGAGCCATGAGACCTGATTACGAAGGTCTGAAACAAATCCATATATCATTGATGTGTACGCAGTTTCTGGTCACACATCTGCCCACTCCCCAGGAGCCCCATAACTGATTGCAGTGGAACATTATAGCTGCTGGTGTAAGGGTACAAAACCTCACAATGCCCACTCCACAAAAACACAAAGTACTGGTCCAAATCATTCCATATTCATTATCTTTCAACATTCAAGTATATATATATATATATATATATATATATATATATATATATATATCAATGTTCATTATATGTTGTTAAACACGCAATACTGCACAGAAGGTCTCAGTAACCACGGGCTTACAACACGCATACAACAGACTAAACTGTCATAATGCGCAAGCCCTTATAACATCAATGACCTTCCGTGCAGATCCCGACAAGCCACCCAAACACAATCAATGAGACAGCACTTAACTTTAAAAACCATGCTTTGTGCCTCAAAGGGTGGCCGTCCTGCTTCCCATTCCCTGACACCTCAACCCAGAGCTCAAAAGCGTTTCGCAAGTATCCTTGCTTCATCAGGGGAAAAGCAACTGTCCAACAAAACATATAACCAACATGAAATACACAAGCAATGAAAAACAACAGCACAAGCCAGCACACCCAACTCAGGCCCTGTACTCACCCCTATCCAAAGTTAGCAAGGCAAACAGCCAGTGGATTGTGGATTTCATGTTGGTTATATGACCCACAGCCACACATGCAAGTGCCACTGGCAACCGTTAGTAGAGGACACACTGAGCAGAGGAGCAGGAGCAGCACGATGCTGCGCACAGAGATGTGTGATATGTGTTCGCCACCCACCAGAGATATATGGTCAATAATGCACCCTGCCATTGCTTTCCCCCCTAGGTAGAGGACCTATGGAAAAAGGGTCGGGAGTTGCGGCTGCACTGCCCGGAGGTCCTTGACCGCCTACAGAGACGGGCAATGTCTCAACGTCGAGGTGAGTGTTGCGGCATCTGCATCTCTGTTGAAAATGTCACAGTGGCCCACCAGCCTGTGCGCAGCCAAACTATGTACATGTGGTATGTGACTCACATAATAGTGTGCTAATGACTGTCATCCCCCACAGAGGAAGATCCTGCTGGTGAGAGCCCCTCCACATCGGGGCACACCATATCATGCCCCACTGCCGAACGCCTAACGGAAGAGGAGGAGGAGGGGGCAGTGGAGGTGGTGGAGGCTGAAGAGGAGGAGGAGAATGCAGCATAGGAGGAGGCGGCAGTGGCGGCTGAGGCAAAGGAGGACAATGGGGAAATAGAGGGGGTGGTGGGTGGGGTGGAAGGGGAGAGTGAGTGTGTCTGTGTTATTTCGGGGGGTGAGGAGGAGGAGGGGAGCATGGAGGGTGGTGAGGGTGGGTGGGATGTGCCAGGGGGAGGGGGTGAGGGGAGGGGGAGATGGGGGTGGGGAGTGGGAGGGGAGGGAGTGGGGGAGGGGGAGGTGGGGGGTGTTGAGGGGGGAAGGGTGGGAAGGGTGGGATGGAACACAGGACAGCACAGGGAACTGTGGGTCCCTGCCAGCCACCGCACGTCTGTGGCAATGGTGCCCATCTGGGTTTAGCTACGCCACCCATTGCCACACACAGGTCCAATGCACATGCCACCACACAGACACCTGGCACCATGTGTGTATGTGGTGGCAGGTGTGTAAGGGACCTGTATGTGGCAATGGACTGCGTGGTGCAATACATGCAGGCCCAGGACCGCACCATCCGGTGGCTGGCAGGTTCCATTCAGTGGATGGCTGCCGAGCTGCAGCGTGTGGGGGGTAGGGGCACTGCATCTCGACAGCCATCCACTGATGGGCGTCCCAGAAGCATGTGATGGCCCCTGTGGTGCCCACACACGTGCCCTGTGCTGTCCTGTGTTCCGGGACCCAACATGTGGGCGGTGTTACCCCTCCATCCCCTTTACCCAACAGCTGTGTACAGCTGACCTAGACTGTCCACTGTTGGAAACAGGACACTGGGCTTGATGGTCCTTGGTTTGATCCAGTATGGCATATCTTATGTTCTTATGTTCGTATGGTGCTATGTTCCTGTACCCTTTAATATTAACTTGTGAATACAGTTTGGTTACTACATCACAATGGTCATGTGTCTCCCTTACAGACAGACTGTGAACGTAAGCATGGGACATGTGTGTAGATCACTATGTATATGCATGACAGACATGGGTATCATACATGGACCGTCTCCACATGCAGCTGTGGGGGCTGCCCATGTGCGTAGGCATCTGTGTCCCATGGTGCCCCTGAGATGTGCCAAAGTGTAGTGTGTCACAAAACCTATGGTCACATGCATGCTGCCTGTGATGTGTGGGCACCATATCTGATGCACCATGCTCGTAGGAGAATAGTGGGGATGGCCAGCAGCAGGAATGTGGCAGGAAGGATGAGATGGACCCAGGAGCTGCCCAAGGGGATAGCTGGTGAGGCCAAGACAGGTGAATGTTGGTCTGGAGGGGGAGCAGAGGCTCATTACAGGCACAGGGGGAGAGTAAACAACAGACTGTAGCTAGTTACCTATGTCTGCCTGTGTCCCACATGAACATCTACAGCTAAACAGCCATGTAGGCTCTGGTGTGGGTCAGAGGGAATGTCACACATGTGGGTGGGGCCCTGGAGAGGATATGGGGTGTGAGGGACTGACTGATTTGTAAAACATACATGTACCACCATATAAATATTACTGACTAACTGGAGAGGTAGGATATACCCCCACGCCTAGGTAGAAGGGTGCACACATGGCATGGTCCCTGGCACACAGGGCATGGTATAAGGTCTGTGTGTTGATTGGTGGTTGTGCATACACCATACCCCTAAGGGAGCTGGGGAGGCACATGTGACCATGTTGACAATATGGGGGACAGGGTACTCAGGGGAGTACAATGTAAAACACCAGAAATGGACACATAGGTGTTGTCAGGTTTTTTTCTGGTTTATTATCACACAGTGACCCAATCCCCCCAATCACGACCTGCGTGGGCGCCCACGGCCACGGCGCCCATGGCCCATGCTACCCCGTTCCTGTGGTTCTTCTGCTGCTGCCTCTGGGGCTGTGGCTGGCTGCTGCGACCGCCCAGCCATGGCCTCCTGGGCATCTGCAATATGCAGTAGCGCCGCTGTCATCACCTGAGCTGTGGCATTCATCCGGTCCATCCTCTCCTGAATGCCCAGCAGAACCTGACGAGTGGCTGTAGGTGAGACACAAGGTAATGTGTGAGACATGTGTTGCCCCCCCCCCCAACGTGACTCCTGCAAATGTACGGTGTATCCCAACAGATCAGTCCGCAGACCACTCATGTATGCGATGTCTAGCAACGTGGTACCATGTTTACATCTGTGTGTCCCATGATCCATCCACAGGCCAGGAAATGAGTCTGCTGAGGGCCGTGGCGATCACAGATATGACACATGCTACCGTGTTTAACTTCAGTGTGTCACTGCTGTATCTGTGCACTGGTCGTATGGGATAGGTTGGATAATGCGGGACTTGACAGCACACAGATAGATATCTGGGGGGCGCTGATCACTCTAAACCTGGTGCACAGTACTGAGTACCCTGACTATCTTTGCTACGTACCACTACCCAGGGAGAGGGGTCCAAATTGGTAAGCTGTATAGGTAATCTGGGGTAGGTGTGTACCAATGTACGTCTCCATGGGGTATTTTGTGGTGAGTAGTAGGCGCATGTATGGGCTCATTAGCATTATGACACCAGATGGCACATGGCACCCACCCCCACTACACATACTGACCTATGTGCTGTGGTGTCATAATATTAGGGGGCCCATGGAATCTCATTGTGGATGTGCCGTCAACCACCAGGGGGCTTGTTGTGCATTCTGTTACCCACTTTCCGCATCTTGCTTTGCAGAGGCAGTATGAGCCCGCAGCTCTGCTAGGATGATATCCATGCTTGTGTGATGGGTGCCTGATGGTCCTGGTGCATGGGGACTCTTCTCCGATACTGCATCCTCCACAGCCCGTGTGCTGGTGTCACTGGCCCCCACTTGTGCATTGTCATCCTCCGCCCAGTCCTCTGCCTCAGGAAGCACCAGGTTTCCTGGGGTCTCGGCGCCAGTGCTGTCTGCGTCCCCAGACTTGGCGGCCTCTAGCCCCTCTGCATCCCCTGGCACCGACACATCCCCTTCCTCATATGCCCCCATGGCCTGGATGTCACCTGGGGGTAGAAGAAGGTACACAGCAAGGATGATTTAGCGCAGGTAACATAACTACACCTGTGCAGTGCTGTAAAATGTCCAGGACTGTGGCTGTCATGCAAGCAGCCCCAGGTACCTGTCACACCCACCCTGTACTTACACAGCCATGTTCTTCTCAATATGTGGACCACAGTTGCCTGTGTTAGGACACATGTGTTCCCAGAACATAGGCCCCCCTTCCCATCCATGGCAGGCATATGCTGGGCCGTGTGGTTTACATGTGAAGCATATCTCTGACCTACCTGCCTGTGGATGGGCAGTGTCCAGCACTTCCGTCAGCCCTAGCAAGTAGATGGGGCCCAGACAGTCTGTCAGTTCCTGCTCCAGGGGTGTCAGCGTTGGTGCAAAGGGACCACCCCCTCCATTGCCCATGGCATGCTGCCTCTCTGCCACCATGTGGGCATGGACACCCCGCTTTATGTCATTAAACCTTTTCCCAAGGTTATCAAGGTCCCTGGATGGCCCCCCTGCCTGTGCTATGGCCTCCTGGATCTCCCCCAACACTTGTATCCATGTGCCCACAGTGGTGCTTGTGCTCAGGCGGCCGTACAGCACATCGTATCTCTCCAGAACACTGGCCAGCAGGATGTGGTTCTCCTGTTGGCTGAACCTAACAGCCCTCCTCCTTTCTGCAGATGGCACAGGTATGCGCCTTCGTTTGGTGTTTGGTGGCCCCTGTGTGGCCACCGCCACAGACCCAACACTCCCTGCCGGCTCTGAGTCCTGCTGAACAGGTGCCCCCCCTCCACGCCAGCCATGTCTTGTCTCTCACTCTCCCTTCCCTCTGTGCCCTCTCCCTCCCTGTCACACATACCTGCTCCTTTGCCCCTTAGCTCCACCTCACACCTGCTTCTGTCCCCACCCCTCCTCTCCCTGCTGTCTGCTCCTCAGCTCAGCTCATGTCTCTCTCACCTGCTCCTCGCCTCACCTCCTCACTCTCTCCCCTGCTTAGCCACACACCTCTCCACGCCAAAACTCCCTCTGACACTCTCCACCACCACTCACAGACCAATACACTTTCCACAACACACCTGCTCCTGACTCTCTCCTCGCTTCTCTGACAACACATGCCTTTTCTCCCTTGCCTACACAAACCCCTCAACGTGATCCAGGTGTGCAGCTGTATTTATAGGGTTTTTTTACATTACGTGCGTTGCACATGCACAGTTGTGCGAGTGCGGTGGCTGCGCGTGTTGCACATGTGCCTCACAGACGTGGGAGGTGCACGTGCGTGACAGCACATGTGTAACATGGTGTCCCACGCACGCACCTTCCATGTCTCTGCGGCACATTGCAACGTGCAAAGAGCATGCGCAATGCACGCAGCCGCCGCGCTCACGCAACTGCGCATGTGCAACACACGCAACGTAAAAAAAACCCTATAAATGCACCTGCACACCTGGTTCACTGTGAGGGGTTTGTGTAGGCAATGGAGAGAAGGAGTGCAGTGTCAGTGAAGGAAGGAGAGAGTCAGAAGCAGGTGTATTGTGGAGTGTGGCTGGGTTTGTGAGTGGTGGTTGTATTGTGTGGCTGTGTTTGTGTGTAGTGTGAAAGGTGTGGCTTGGTTAGTAAAGTAAGTGTCTGTGTTTGAGTGAGTTAGAGGAGTTGGACGGGTGGAGTTTATGGCGGCCTTTGTGGTTGCTGCATCTGCAGTGGGAGGTGAGCAGGCGCTGCAGTTGCCTGATGGGGGAGATGGTGTCTATGGGGCTGAGGCACAGGGCATGGGTGTAGTCCTGCTGCAAAACAGACCTGCAGCTGTGGGGGCAGGCCAGGCAGGGGCTGTGCCGGCACAGTGCAGGCCCAGCTCCAGGGCATGCGTGAGGACCAGGTCATCTCCCTCTACCGCCTGAGCATGGGGACTATTAGGGAGCTCTATGAGGATCTAAGACCTGACCTCTAGCCCCTGACTGATTGATCACATGCTATACCGGGTTTGGTCAAGCTCCTTGGTGCCGTACATTTCTTTGCCGCTGGATGTTTCCAGTCATCTGTGGCCGCAGTGGGTGGCATGAGCTGCCCCACTTTCTCATGCTGTCTCCACCAAGTTCTGCGTGCCATGGTCAGCCGGGTGGGGAATTACATTGCCATTCCCCACACTAGGCAACAGTGGGGGACCCTGAACCAGGCCTTTGAGGCGTTAGCCGGGATACCACACGTCATGGGAGCTATTGATTGCATACATGTTGCCCTGGTCCCGCCTAGAGACAGGGAGGTAGTGTTCCGCAACCGGAAACACTATCATTCCCTGAATGTTCAGGTTGTATGTGATGCAAATATGCATATTCTGAATGTGGTCCCTAGGTTTGCAGGGTCCACCCATGACTCCTATATCCTGCATTACTCGGCACTATTCAGACAATTTGAGGACTGTATATTGCTGGGTGTGTATTTCTCATTTCTGACATGCACATAGTGTTCATGTGACTAACTGTATGTGCAAATGTCTGACTTGGAGGTGTATCCCTCGTTGTGTGTGTGTGTCATCTTTCTGTGTGTGATATAACGTGGGGGGAGGGGGGTTGGTGCCCTCCAACCCTACCTTGCTATGGTGCTGTGTGATGATGGTTGAATGGCTGCTAGCATTTGTGTCGTGGTTACAGATTATGTTTTTTTCAATCTGTATACCTACCCCTTTTCTTGTGTGTCTTAACTTCACACGCTGATGCATAGTTGTGATGTCATATGTTTATGTCAGGATGTGTTATGCATTTGTTTTGCACGTATATACCTGTGTCCATTTGGGTGGACATGAGCTCCTGTTTTAACATTCCACATTTATTTCTGCAGGTGATGCAGGATATGGGTGTCGCCCCTGGTTGTTGACCCCTGTGCATCAACCACGGACACGTGCAGAGAGTAGGTACAATGAGGCCCATGCCTCCAGCTGCTCCATCATAGAGCGCACCTTTGGCGTTTTAAAGAGTCACTTCAGGTGTCTGGATAGGATAGGCATGGCCTTACAATACAATCCACAGACTCTGGCAGAGATCATTATAGCCTGTTGCATCCTGCACAACATTGCTCTCAGGTACCAAATCCCTGTCGAAATTAATGAGGATCTTGAGGATGATCCTACGTGCCCTCCTGCACGTGCCTGTGGTGACACACGTGAGGGCACAGCAGTCAGGCGGCAGGTGATTGCAGAGCTCTTCTCATGTAAGTACTGCATATGTTCCCACCTACATTTGTTTGAATATGTGTGTACTGCTAATACTAGTTGACATTCGTATACCAATATCAGTAAGATGCAACAGTGCACTGACATGTAACAGACACTGCCTAGCCATCCCAACTTCAAATCTACTCATGACTGAAACACAGAAGATGTGGGCAGGGCACAACAGCGGGTAGAGGTGGATTATGTGTGTGGGGAGTTTTAGGCTTGTGGGAGGTGTTGGGGTAACATACCTGGTTTGTGGCTGATTGTGATAGAGGCTGCTGTGCAGCCACAGGTAGTTAGTTTGATGCTTTGGGTGCAGCAAGGTGAAAGGCATGTGGTGTGGAGTTAACAGTGGGAGAGCAGACCATGGTTGGGGCCAGTTGTCCAGCTGTGCGTGTTTTTCATTTAGTATTTTGAGCTGATTGTGTGGTTGGTATGCTCTGATGAGCAGGATCTGTGTGTTTGTTGTTTTTTGTATGGCGCTACATGTGATACATAGCAATATATACATGCTCAGTAGTATTTTTAATACTGGTATTTAATATCCTTAAGGGAAGTTACTGCAACAACACAGTGTGCTTGAATGTATAGGTCATCACGAGGCCCTGACATGGATGCAGGGAAAGATAGGGAACCTGTGCGGTATCCAGCCAGGGGGAGTATCATTGCCCTTTTTTTTTGGCTGTAGAATAGCCATGCAGTGCAGTGTTGCATATTTACACGCAGACAGAGATGATTCAGGCCAGATCAGCAAGGTGTAGGTTACAGTAGGCAAGCCGAGAGCTGAATATGGGGATGGAATTGGGTTTTAATGGTGTTTTCTGGGAGGACAGAGCAAATCTAGCTGATGACATCTAGACATAAACCACATGACTCAACTACAAGCTGTGTAAAGTGTAGAGGAGGAGAGTGCAGTCCAAGACAACAACTACATTGTGGACCCTAGAGAAGGAAAGTTATGTCCACACACACAAAGAGGCTATCCATGCTTTGCCATTATCACTTTCACACAGTGGGATGACAGGCAGCCATCAAGGTCAGGTCACAAACAGACATCGGGGTGTGGTTTAGCAGACATAACTCGGTCATTGAGATATATATTTGCAACTCATCAGCACACAGTTGTTAATGTTAGTCAAGGTATGTGATATACACACCAAGGAAATGTATATGGACAGAGGATATGGGAGGTGCCCCTGCATATTTCCGTGTGTTACAGGAATTGACAGCGGGGTAGCAGACAACTTTGAGACACCAGTACACACAGTGAAGGGGCATTGGGAGAAATATGGGGGACACAGGATAATACTGCGGCCTTGGAGTGAAGCAGGGACATGGTAGGGAGCAAACACTTCTGTTCACCAGTTTGTATGGAAACAGAGAGGTGAGGGAAGGGACAGAGTATGGACGCTTGCAGTTTTCAAAACAAACGTCAGTGATAACTCTCACATGAAAGAGATCTGTACAGTGTGATGGTGAACAATCAGTCTGTAAAGGATCTTGGAGGGTCTGCGAGCTGAGGACAGGAAGGTGCAGTGTGTGTTGCACAGCTAGAACATGACATATGTATGTTTCCCTTGTGTTTCTCAATCCACAGGACATACTTGGTGACGCTCCTTGTGCTGTGGTGCATTAGCAGGTGACTGTACGTCATCCAACATGCAGTGGTCTGGGGTAGGTGGACCTACAGCTACATCGTCTGTGACGACAGTCAGGGGGAACACATGTCCTCAGTGATCTGTCATATTGTACATATGTTGTTGTTCACCTCTTTTCCCTGCACCTCCATACCCCATATCTTGCTGTCTCCATATCCCCATGTGTTCCTGTCCAGTTTGTCTTCTGCAACACTATCTCTGGGACACGTCCAACAGAGCTGCATGTGTGTGGAGGTCCTAGGTGTTTGGGTGGTGGGCTACATGTACACCCTTCCCCGGCATTGTACCATCAGCCAACACCAGTGTATCATTGCATTTCAGAAGGCCTTTATGTCCAGTAATCTCCAATTGTGCACATAAAAGCCGTATGCTACTGCTGGCATGCTCACCTTAGCATACTGTGTGGGTGTGTGTTTTTGGGTTAGCTGTGTGATGATACAGTCTGCAGGCATTTTACATTATCATGTGGTGTGAGGGGTCTGTACACCTGGGGGGCGGTGGTGACTGTGCTATCTCTACCTCACTGCTTTTTACCGTGTCAACATTGTGGACATGTGTTGTGTGTTGTGAGCAGAACTGTTTCTTGTGTTCTGACAGACCACTGTTGAACAGCATTTTTATATCACAGATATCGCCATAATGTGGACATGCATCAACAGTGGCTTGACATGGTGACTCTACATATTTTGATGACATCATCCCCCTTCACTGTGACCTGTTGTGGCCTTTGAGTGCCTCAGGGGATCCAAGACATACACTTGATGCAAACACACGGTAGATTGCACCTTTGTTCTTTTGTGAATGACATCAGCCTTTACATGCTAATGATTTACTGTTTGTTTCATATACATTTCCTGTTGGCTCTCTGTTCACAAACGCTGATGCACATGGGGTGGAGCTGTGAGATGCCTGTGTAACATGGGCATGGATATGACCATATCCATGTGACACCCACATCTGCGGTTCCAATTCAAAATGCCCCAACATGCAGTGTGTTCTGTGTTGTGATCATGTTATGTTTGCCTGTGTCCTTTTATTATGTGCATATTAATGTTTGACTCTCTGCAATTTGTGCTGATGTTACAAGCAGCATACCAATACATTATTTATCCTCTTCTGACACAGGGCACAGAACAAATCAGCCACATCTACTACAGTGCATCCGGCGTCGCCATCATCCACCTGTTGGGGGACACAACACCATGGAACTATCGCTGGGAAATGGTGCGATGTTTGACCTCTGCGAGTGGGACACATGCCTAGGATGGACAGTATCATTGTTGGATTGCTACTTTGGTCATGACAGACCTGTGCAACACACTGTTGCTGCTGTGCTCTGGCTGGGTGTCGTGTTCATCGCAGGAGACACACATGACCTTTCCAGTACTGTGGCATATTGGGATGTGACACTTGACTATGCATACCCAGGGTTTCAAGGACAGTCTTAACCTGACTTGTTGGATTGCAGACACACTTTGCACTTTGGACACTGTATACTGGTCCCCATGTGTGCAGCAGGGACTGACATTGTCACTGTATGTTGTACATTCCTCCAACGTTGTGTTGTTGTGTTTTGGCCATGTGTGTGACATGGAACACAGGATACGCTCATCTGTTTGGTTCAACACAAACATATAGCCATGCGTGTGGCATAGGGGGAGCAATGGAGAGGTCCTGTTGTCTATGTCCACCTACTCTCCACTTGGACATGATATGGTTTTTGCCACAATATCGCTTTACTGCTCACCAACAGCTTGGATTGATGTTTTCACTCACCAAGGGTGTTTCCGTGCATGTGTGGCATCACTGTATCATGTTGAAACATACACGGTGCATGTGCATATGACTGACTATGTTGGGGAAACACAGCATGTGGCAATATGGCTTCTGTGTGGTTTACTGTAAAATGTTTGCCCTTACTTTCCATCTCTATATACTGGTTAGTGTGTTTGTTTACTGTACAGACATGACGCTCAACATTGATTTACAAACCTTGCATTGCATGTCTGCACAGTCCTATTTATCCCCGGAGGTAACGACTCTCACATTGCCCCGTTATATTTGGAGTGTGGCAGTGTGAGTGTCCATTGTCTTCCTTCAATTGTGCATTCCATGTACCGTGATATATGTGTACAGACACTGTATCCACACCAACCAGTGCAGGGGGACCTTCTGCATAGTGTTATCTCTGCATGTTTCTGCAGGTAGTTTCTTTTGAATTCTCTCTGTGTTCATGTGCCTCTGCTACCTGTTAGCATATCCTCATTGTGCATTTGTCGATTGTTTAGGGTTACATTGTTGCAGCTTTGATTCCTATATTAGGCATCATGTGATAGCTGTAACATAACTTTCGATATGTGTTTTTACACTTTCAACATTTTAACAACATATGCTGTTTTCATTTGTGTGCCTCCTGTGTTGCCAGATAGATATGTTTTAAGAAACAGATCATGATTGATGTGTGTTGGGCCCTCATCATGCACCGCCTACTGTCTACATGCACTCATATGTAAGTAACACATTTGAGGCGTGCAGCAGCATGTGGGGGGTGGGGGCCTAATGCATACTGCACACCATGCACCTGATGCACATTTTGTCTCCTGCTCTTCATTTGTAGACGGGCCAGTGACCTTTCTGTAGGATGTGGGTTGCTGCCCTGCTAAGTGTGTTTTCCGTCTTTCACCTGGGATCCACTCACCTTGATATTATGATGGCGGTATCTACACTATCTGTGATGATTAACCCAAATAAAAATATGTGTTTGACATACATTTGTCTCTGCTGCTGCTTGATCATGCTGACAAAAAAGCAATGCAATGTGTGCCTTTCAGTCAGTCTTGACTCCTGGTGACCCAGAAGCTCCAGGGTTTTCTTGGCAGTGCCATGGGAAGTAGATTGCCAGGCCTTTCTTCCCAGGCAATGGAGGGTTAATTGACTTGCCCAAGGCCACAAGGGGTGCTAGTAGGAATTGAACCCTGGTTGCTTGGTTATCAAGCCAGTGTTCTAGCCACTAGGCTACTCCTCCACTCCTTGGTGCACTAACACTTGTATTTACTGATTTCCTGGTCATCTACATGGCCCACCTGTGCTCACATCCTTGTATGATGGCAGCTGTCTATTGTCGCGAGCACTACCCTGGCGAGTAGGCAGCGCTCGGACATAAAAATTTGGGGAGGAGATTGGCCAGTAATCCTAACACCAGTTGGCTTTTAGCCTTATTTGTTTCCTGGGCCTAATCTCCAAAGAATCAAATGCACAAGTGGTGGGAAATTAAAGGCTTTTATTTCCCTTTACGCAAGGGTTCAAAGGATTGGCTAACCACAACAAACGCAAATGTCCTTCATTCAGGAAAGAAAAAGTAAAACAAAAAGCTTAAAGAAAAACTGTTATTTTCACAGGAGCGCTGGGGTTTATTCAAACAGTAATCTTCTAGGCAATAACTCCTACACCTTACAAGTCTGGCAAAGACTCCAGGCTTCCACTGGTACAGTATGTACAATCCATTTCGCTATCTGAAGTCTCACTTGCCAGGTCCACTTGCATTGGCTCATAGGTGGACACCTCGGACTCTGAGTCCATGGGTTCAGGTATATTATACTCAGGCTCTTTGTATAGCTTTTCCAGCACAGCCCAATGTTCTGGGTAACACTTAGGGCGTCGGCTCTGTGCTATTTTATAAGGAGGAAAATCCTCTCTCCTTGGAGCTTTTGTGGCAGTCTTATACAAACACTTATTATTCAAGCTTTTCTTATCATATAAGCTTTTTCTATAGCTTGCTTCAATAAAAGCTTTACCTTGGGCACTTGGCTTCTTGGTTCCAGCGAAGGTTGAGGCCTACACCAGTCTCTCCTTTGGCTGGCCTGTTTAGCACGGATTAGGGCTTCCTGCTGTGACCCTGTGGATTCTGGACAACAACTGCAGTAATGCCTTGGCCACTCTGGACAAACAGCTTTCACTTTAGGTGAACTTTTGGCAAGGGAATATTCAGGTTTGCATTCCAACCTTTTTCCTTCTGTCTTGCCTTGCTTCCTGCTGCACTCTGTCCTGCTGCATTTACTCTTGCTGTTTCCTCTCCAGACGTCTCTCCAACTGTCTTCACAGCTGCCTTTCCATCTGCTGCCACTTCCTCCACTCTTGCTGCTCCAACCGCTCTTGCCCTTGCTGTCTTTGCTCTCGCTGTTCTGCTTCCTGTCTTCCACAGCCTCCTTAAGAAGTCCTTCTGTGCTCCTGGATTGGAAGCTGGCTGGCATTACATCATGCTCAGTGGGGCGTGGTTCTATAGTCACTCTGGAGTCCCTCTGGCTCCCTCTACCTGGTTCCTCCAGATATTGCGGCTTATATGTACTTTTTTCTTCATTTAAAACACTTTCCTTTCTCTCAACCAGGTCTGCTGGGTGACACTATCTGCCAGCCATTTGTCACATCACTGGGTGTTACAGGTTCGCATACACACCCTCCCTTTGGGGTACTATTTTTGCATTGTGCTCAGTGTGCTTATTGTGGTTGTTTGGGATAGTGGGTACAGACATGTGTTATAACACCATAGGTTGCAGGTTTGATCCCACATGGGGTTTATTTTTTTTTTCTGTTGGGCTAACATGACCATTAGGTACCTGCAGGTTCATCACCTCTGCACACACCCTTCCATCTCTTCACTGTACACCAAAGTGTGCCCTCTGTGCTGCCTATCCATCACATATTAGCTGTTACATATGTCTCTTTCTTGATGGCATTTACATGGCAGTCCACTTGGGGGATTGGCATTACTGTGGTTCAGCTGGTCTGTGGCACACCTGTTTGTAGGTTCAATTCTCTCCTGTCCTGTTCCAGATTTTGCACCTGCTCCACAGAGCATCCCCTGCCGCCCTTTGGGTTTAGGTTCTTTCCTCTTTTGCATGCTGTATCCACTGCATAACATTTCATTGTGTGTGTGTGCCTGTAGTTATATGTGTCTCTGGTCCCAATTATAGACTGTGATCTGATCTGTACACACCAGATCTGCATGTGCATTTCATCATGGTTACTGTTGGGGGTTTGCCTATCCTGGCAGCCAGCAGGCTTCTTGTGTGATGCCCTGTGGTATTCTTGTATGCAGCCTTTGCTAATGAGCTCACGTTGGTGGTGTGGCCTACCAGTTTGTGCATTGCCATTTGTACTAATGCTCATAGGTTTGATTCCTCTCTGTTCTCTTTCATTTGTATGCCTGTCCTGCACAACTACTTTTCATTCCTGTGACAGTCACATCTGTGCAGATCTGTGCTGTTAGCACATTGTACCCTTATCACAGTTGTGAACCATCCTTCTGTCCATCTACGTATGTCTGCCAGCTGTGTGCCGTCCTACCCTGATGTGCATGCTGCTACCCCACGTCCTGCACTGCTACACATTTCTGCATTGCAGGTCTCCCTGGTTACCTCTCCTGTGTGTGCTCTGCATAGCACTGCTACTCGGCTGTCATCCTGTCATTGCACCTACCCTGCCACTTCTACCTCCTCTGCTAGACACGTCTTCCCATCCTCTCCCACACACTGTCATTGTTGCATGGTACATTACCATCACTCTGTGCATCGCTACAGCTGCCCCCGATATGTTTGTCCATTTTTCCTGCTGCCACATGGGCTGGACGCAGATTTGTCTGGTCCATCAGCTCAGATCTACTTCCTTCCATTACTTGTGCATTGTCTTTCCTGGTTGCTCTGTGCAGTATTAGGGTTACATCTGTGTTTGGCCCATACCTCTCTTGCTTTTCAAATTGGGGGCCCTTACTGCCCTTGGCCAACATTTTTGGGTTCACCTATACATCCTTGGGGTATCTTAAGCCACACCTTAGATTCAACCAACTTATGGGGTGCCTACTACGGTGCCTATGGAGTTGGCAACCTTTCAACATGGCTTCTGGGGCACATTATAACCTGCCTTGGCTGACGTGATGGTTTAGGATGTGCCTTCTGGTGCGCCCTAAAAGGTGCAGTTGTTTATAGCACTGAGGTGTGGGTATTTTTCGCTGGCAGCACAGATTGTTGGACTGTTTCTAGCAGGAAAAGGAATTGCCTTGGCCACCCTTATTCATTAGGCCCACTGGGGGATTGAACTCATGACCTCTGACTCATCAGTCAATGCATTGACCATTACGCTACAGCTCTGTTGCTGCATGTGTAGGTCAGCGCGCCTACTTAAGATTAACGTGCGTTAACATGCACTGCTCCCTCTATCAGACGATGATGTGCGCAGCGCACTTTATCGCGCGATTGCTACGCTTAGACCGGAATGCCCACTCCTTTTATGGCATCCTGCACATTATTGCCAGGCGCACTTTAAGACGCTTTTGTAAACATACCCCTTAGTTGTTAAATATTTAATGTTTTATATTTTTGCAGTTGTCAATCTTTTATTTATTTATCTCTGTATTAAATATGTTTTTGTAGATTTGGACATCAGACACAGGTGGTTTGTGAAACACAGCTCTGTCAGATTTATTTATTTAGCTGTATTTATATCCCATTTTTCACTGGGTCAAAGCAGTCAATTGGGGGATACATTTAACATGAGGGGATATGAGACACATACACTAATACTTACAGGGAACATGGGCAATGGAGGGTTAAGTGGCTTGCCCAAGACCACAAGGAGTGCCCATAGGCAGGGCCGGCCCGTCCATTGAGCAAGAATGTTTTTTGCACAGGGCCCCGCGTTTCAGGGGGCCCCTCGCAAAAAACATTCTTCATCATCCCAAATTTAAAAAAAAAAAAAAAACAGCTGCTTCTGCCGCGGCAGCATCAAGAGTGCCGCCGCGGGGCCCCCCCCTGCCCGGCAGAGCCTCCCTGCATCGTAGGCTAGCGTTGAATCCCCAAACGTGGGCTTCTTTCAGAGCCGCGAGAGTTTCCTTTCTCGCAGCTCTGTTAATCCCGCCGGGGATTTCCCATCAGCCCCGGCGGGATTAACAGAGCCGCGAGAAAGGAAACTCTCATGGCTCTGAAAGAAGCCCGCGTTCGGGGATTCAACGCTAGCCTATGATGCAGGGAGGCTCTGCCGGGCAGGGGGGGGCCCCGCGGCGGCACTCTTGATGCTGCCGCGGCAGAAGCAGCTAGTTTTTTTTATTTTTTAATTTGGGATGATCGGGGGGAAGGGGGTTTAGGACTGGTAATGGGCTATGGGGGGGAGGCTAAGACTGGAAGTGGGCTGATAGGGGAGGGTTAGGGCTAGTAATGGGCCATGGGGGGGGGTGCTAAGACTGGAAGTGGGCTGATGGGGGGGTTAGGACTGGTAATGGGCTATGGGGGGGGGCTGACTGGAAATGTGCTGATGGGGGGGTTAGGACTGGTAATTGGCTATGGGGGGGCTAAGACTGGAAATGGGCTGATGGGGAGGTTTAGGACTGGTAATGGGTTATGGAGGGGGAGCTAAGACTGGAAGTGGGCTGTTGGAGGAGGGTTAGGACTAGTAATGGGCCATGGGGGGTGCTAAGCCTGGAAGTGGGCTGATGGGGGAGGTTTAGGACTGGTAATGGGTTATGGGGGGGGGCTAAGACTGGAAGTGGGCTGATGGGGGAGGTTAGGACTAGTAATGGGCCATGGGGGGGGGGCTCAGACTGGAAGTGGGCTGATGGGGGAGGGTTAGGACTGGTAATGGGCTATAGGGGGGGTGTTAAGACTGGTAATGGGCTGATGGGGAGGTTTAGGACTGGTAATGGGTTATGGGGGGGCTAAGACTGGAAATGGGCTGATGGGGGAGGGTTAGGACTAGTAATGGGCCATGGGGGGGGGCTAAGACTGGAAGTGGGCTGATGGGGAGGTTTAGGACTGGTAATGGGTTATGGGGGGGCTAAGACTGGAAATGGGCTGATGGGGGTGAGGACTGGTAATGGGCTATGGGAGGGGTTAGGACTGGTAATGGGCTATGGGGGGCTAAGACTGGAAATAGGCTGATGGGGGGGCTAGGACTGGAAATAGGTTGATGGGGGGTTAGGACGTAATGGGCTGATGGGGAGGTTTAGGACTGGTAATGGGTTATGGGGGGGGGTTAAGACTGGAAGTGGGCTGATGGGGGAGGGTTAGGACTAGTAATGGGCCATGGGGGGATGCTATGACTGGAAGTGGGCTGATGGGGAGGTTTAGGACTGGTAATGGGTTATGGGGGGAGCTAAGACTGGAAATGGGCTGATAGGGGTTAGGATTGGTAATGGGCTATTTATTTATTTATTTATTTAACATGTTTTGTATCCCGCCTTTTCCTTCAATCAAAGCGGTTAATACAGCACAGAGTTAAACAAAGGTGAGGGAAACATACATTGCATTATCATTACATCACACCAAAACACTAGGAGTACAAACAGGGAACACAGTACATAACTTACATTACATTACCTTACATTAACTACAAACAGCATACCGCTGAACAGAATGAGCATATAGAATAAGCATATAGCAGCAGATAGTGGGTCCCGCACAAGGGCCACGCCAAAGGGCCCTCTTGCGAGGCCCTTAGGCGCGGGCCCGCAAGGTGCGGGCGCGCCATTGCTGAAGGGATTCTAAATGATTTGAAAAGTGCTCAGATTGGCTGCAGTTTTCTCTCACACACAGTTCCCAAATAAGTAGGCACAGCTGATTCTCACTCACTGCTCACAGGATCGTTGAAGCCTTTGCTGAAGGGATTCTAAATGATCTGAAAAGTGCTCAGATTGGCTGCAGTTTTCTCTCACACACAGCTCCCAACTAAGTAGGCACAGCTGATTCTCACTCACTGCTCACAGGATCGTTGAAGCCTTTGCTGAAGGGATTCTAAATGATTTGAAAAGTGCTCAGATTGGCTGCAGTTTTCTCTCACACACAGTTCCCAACTAAGTAGGCACAGCTGATTCTCACTCACTGCTCACAGGATCGTTGAAGCCTTTGCTGAAGGGATTCTAAATTATTTGAAAAGTGCTCAGATTGGCTGCAGTTTTCTCTCACACACAGTTCCCAACTAAGTAGGCACAGCTGATTCTCACTCACTGCTCACAGGATCGTTGAAGCCTTTGCTGAAGGGATTCTAAATGATTTGAAAAGTGCTCAGATTGGCTGCAGTTTTCTCTCACACACAGTTCCCAACTAAGTAGGCACAGCTGATTCTCACTCACTGCTCACAGGATCGTTGAAGCCTTTGCTGAAGGGATTCTAAATGATTTGAAAAGTGCTCAGATTGGCTGCAGTTTTCCTCTCACCCACAGTTCCCAACTAAGTAGGCACAGCTGATTCTCACTCACTGCTCACAGGATCGTTGAAGCCTTTGCTGAAGGGATTCTAAATGATTTGAAAAGTGCTCAGATTGGCTGCAGTTTTCTCTCACACACAGTTCCCAACTAAGTAGGCACAGCTGATTCTCACTATGGGAGGGGTTAGGACTGGTAATGGGCTGATGGGGGGGCTAGGCCTGGAAATAGGGTGATGGGGGTGTTAGGACGTAATGGGATGATGGGGGGGTTAGGACTAGTAATGGGCTATGGGGGGCTAGGACTGGAAATGGGCTGATGGGGGGTTAGGACTGGTAATGGGCTGGGGGGGGCTAAGACTGTTAATGGGCTGGGGGGGTTGCGAGGACTGGAAATGGGCTGAGTGGAAGGAGGGCTTGAACTGCAAATAGCTGATGGGGACGGGGGCTTGGCTTGGAAATGGGTTGTGAGGGGGAGGGAGCTAGGACTGGAAATGGGTGAGTGGGGGAGGCTAGGACAGGAAATGGGCTGATGGAGGGGCTAGAATAGGACTGGAAATTGGCTGTTGGGGGGGTGCTAAGATTGGAAATGGGCTGTGGTGGGGGTTTGAATTGAAATGGACTCATGTGTAGTAGCCGATAGGCATGCAATAAATAATACCCGGAGTCAGGCAAAGATCCAAGCCAATTTATTTGTGCACAGGCTCAGATTGCAGTTGCATTCAAAAAGGTCTGAGCAATGGCTCCTAGTAAAACAACAGCTTTTATACCTTTCTTTTCCAGTCTAATACAGGCAAAACTTCTCATTGGTCCTGGTCTGGGTAGACATAACACTAAACATAATACTTCTGCTAAAGTATACAGTATATTTCGCTACTCTTGCAAGGTCAGTTAGCTTGCAAAGATAGTGGAAGGCATATCAGAAGCATTCTCATCAAAATCAAAACAAAGCAAGGCCAAACAAAGCAAGGCTAAGATGTGTTTCTAATAGCTACTGGTGATTTCTGTAATATTCCAGGCACATATCTCTAGCCCTGGCTCAAAACACTAAACAATCATAACGATAGACCAAATATTCTTACACTGTTCAGCTTTCCTGCTATATTTTCATCCTAATTACAAGGTCAGTGCACAATCAGCAAAGATACAGTGGCGTGGCATTCTACTGAAACAGACATCTGGCTTACCTAAACAATAAACAGTAAGAAAGTTTTAATTCTCTTATCTCCAGGAGAGCAGAACATGTTATCAAACTAAAATAGAACGGTATTTCTTTCTAACAGCTAGCTAACAGCATTCTGTAATTTTCCAAAGTCAGCAATAACATTCTAAAGCACGGGAAAAGGGCTTCAGGCCTAGCTTCAGGCCTAGCTCTGCTACATACTAGGCCATCGCCTATCACATTCCCTCCTTTTGATTATTCTCACCTGCAAGTGAGAAAGGGTGAGAATCAAATCACACAAATAGCAAAATGCTTCAGACTATAGTAGAGGGATCACTGTGTGGTATAGGGTAGTAGCCCTACGTTGCTAGGATTCGTGTAGCTGCCTTACATTAAGTTTAATATACCTAAGCATAAGGGGAGGAAACATGGGATACATAATCAAACAGCCACAATCAATAATACATTTGATACAAGTGTCTTTGTCAAATCATATAGCATGCCTAGTGTATAAGCGGAGGGGCAGGAAACATAGGAGGAACAAATGACATATATACTGTTCATCATAGCAATAGACCCGTTCTCATGACCCACAAAAATAAGAACCATTCCTATTAATAGCAGCACCTGTATTCAATATTCCCTCTAATTTTCTGTAGGCTGTGTGCGCATAAAATATCAGCTGTGCAACTTTTGAAGGAAGGTTAAATTTTTGTGCGCCACATAACGACACTCGGAGTTATATACTTTAAAATTTGACTACACATCAGAATACAGTATGTACACCACATTGATTGCACTAGAAAAACATTGTAGAACTTGTGAAAACCATAAATACATAACGCAACTTTTAAATTTATTAAGACATCTGTGTTGTTTTCTATCAGAATCAGAACCGTAATTTTTGTGCGCTCTGTTGTAAAGTATGTGCGCTCGCTCGGCAAGGTGTGTGCGCGCGCACACGCGCACAGCTTAGAGGGAACAGTGCCTGTATTAGAGGTTGGTAGCAGTACATGTCAAAAAGGTAGGCAGCACATGTATGAAAATTAGCAACACATGTACTAAAGTCCAAAAAATCTGGGTTCTGAGAGCTGGCGAGTAGCAATCAAAAGGGCTCCATTCTCATTGTTCCATCGCAGTTCCCATAACAGGAGAGGAAAGATTCTGGCGGGGGTTGAGACAAGTCCGGGTATTCCCTGTTGTGCAAATACTAGGTTTGCAGGCTGCACAGGGAGGTAGGGCAAGAGTCAATGCAAAGCACCCCAAGGCTGCCGCCAGAACGAAGCAATAATAAGAATCCATAAAGAGCATAGTCTCTGGAAAAATGGTGGAACTGTCGGCTTCCACAACAGGTAGCAGACGTAGGGTTGATTGTAGGTCCTCACGCTTCTACTGGACGTCGACCGACTACCAGCTTTGTGGCAGGAGTAGGGCTGTAGATGTCAAAGTATCACAGTCTTGTAGGATGTCTCAGTCTCCAACATAGTCCCTCAGTAGAACACAATTTCTCAGGATGGTGGTAGCCGTCGTAGAGTGAGCCGCAATGGAGTTTCAGGATCATTTATGGAAGTCCATGACCAAGTTCAGAAGCGGCTGCTGGAATGCAAAACTGGAGGACGTCTGTTCCCTTGACGTCCAGGAGCAGGTTGGTAAAGTTCTTACGATGACGGATCTTTTCCTCGCAGCGTGAGCCGCAACGGTGATGCAGGATTAGCGATCCAGGTCCAGGGGCAACTCTCAGGAACTGCTGCTGGTTTTACACGACTGTGGTGATTCCAGGAGCTGCTTTCTACCACTTTAACTGCTGTTGGGGTTGATAACAAGACGACATATGGCCCTTTCCAATACGGCGCCAGCGGTGTCTGCTTCCACTCTGTCACCCACACTGTGGCTCCAGGCTTGAAAGGATGCAGGGGTTTGGATGGGCTGATCTTGTACCCACACATGAAGATCCTGCAAAACAGAACTTAAAACCAATAGTGCTTATCTAGTAATTTCAGATCCTATCTGTCACACATCTCCTTTTACTCTCTATACAATAGGCTACAGAATCTCAGAATCTCAAAAGGGGAAACTCCTAAAGACTTAGCAGGGGCTAAGTATATCCTATGAAGGGCTATAGGAAGAACTTGGGGCCACTTCAGGTAAACCTCTGGGCAGTTTGGACAACTTGAGATTTCAGGGTTCTATTCATACATTCTCCGTTCCCGAAAGTTTGAAAGCTGTAGGTAGCATGCATATCTCGGGACCATACTTAACGGACGTGCTTCCTGAGGTTAACCACCCTCATTATTTGTACAGGGCCCCAGATGCATGCAAGGTTGTAAGGGCATACTTGGAATCTGGGTACACATTTAGACAGAGCCCTTTTCCTATAGTTAGTGCTCTAGTAAGAGCTATCAGTTCAGCTTTCTGTGCTGAAATACCTGGGGCCAGGGCTGAGGACTTAACTACCAGATCAAGGGTCACCACTGCATATTTAACACAACTATGTCCATTAATGATGACAAGACTGCTTTCATCCACAAAGAAAGTTTTATCTGGGCGGTCCAAGGGGATATCAGTTGAGTCCAGGCAACTTGAGTACACAATGTCCATTACTTCCAAGCAATCATGGTCAGGAGGGCCTGGACCGACGGGCAATAGGGTGGCTGGGTTTAGAGTTTGGCTGAGACTTAATTGTAATCGAGGATTTTCACATAGCATACTTTGATATTTCAACATTCGGGCATTAGTGAGCCAACGATTTCCTTTGTGTTCCATCAGGGTTAGAACAGAGTGTGGTACAGTGACTTGAAGATTTTGTCCTAAGGTGAGCTTGTCAGCTTCGCTCACTAAGAGGGCTGTGGCTGCTACAGCTCTCAGGCAAGGTGGCCATCCTTTGGCAACAGGATCCAATTGTTTTGACAGGTAGGCCACAGGTCGCTGCCAGGACCCAAGAGGCTGGGTCAAGACTCCCAAAGCATTTCCACTTGACTTATGGACATATTAAAATAAATATAGATGAAAGGGTTTTTGCACATCCGGTAGGCCCAAGGCTGGGGATGACATCAATGCTGTTTTCAGTGATTTGAATGCTTTATCTTGTTCTGAGCCCCATTCCAGGGGAGATCGTTCCATTCCCTGTGTGACTTGGTACAAGGGTTTTGCCATGAGCGCAAAATTTGGTATCCATATTCGGCAGTAGCCTGCAGCTCCCAAGAAAGCTCGCACCTGTTTTCTAGTAGTGGGGGTTGGGATGCGGCATACTGCTTCTTTTCGCTCAAGTCCTAATTTCCGGGTTCCTTTGGACAGATGGAACCCTAAGTATTTCACTTCTGTCTGACACAGCTGTGCCTTGGCTCTGGAAACCTTGTAGCCAGCTTCATTCAAAAGGTGCAAGAGGTCACTTGTAGCTTGCATACAATCAGATTTGTTGTTGGTGGCTATGAGCAAATCATCTACATGTTGGAGCAAAATTCTTTTTCCCGGAGTACAGAGTAGCTTGACAGATCTTGACTGAGGGCTGCACTGAAGATAGTGGGTGAGTTCTTGAATCCTTGTGGTAATCGAGTCCAAGTGAGTTGCCCTCGTCGTCCTGTGGTAGGGTTTTCCCATTCAAATGCAAACAAAAGCTGACTGGCTTCTGCCAGGCATATACAGGAAAAGGCATCTTTTAAGTCCAAAACAGTAAAGTGAGTGGCTTCTGCTGGAATCAGTCCCAGGAGGGTGTAAGGATTTGGTACTACTGGATGTATGGTTTCAACTGCACTGTTTATTTGCCGTAGATCCTGCACTGGGGGGTAGTCACCTGTCCCAGGCTTCTTGATTGGGAGAAGGGAGGTGTTCCATGGTGACTGGCATTCCTTGAGAAGTCCATACTTCAGTAGTTTCATTAAGGCTGGTCGAAGAAGGGGATGCTGTTGCACATGCACTGGTTCCACTCCCGACTTGAGGGTGACAATAACAGGGGCTATGTTCTTCGCTAGGCCAGGTGGATTATCTTCTGCCCATACTCCAGGTGGGGCTGGTGGGTATACAGGAACTGGCTGGCCTGATTGGAGATGCACCATAGAACCGCTACTCTTCTTCTCGGGGAACAGCCAGCACTATCAATCCAGCTCCTTCGATTAGGAAAACTTCCTCCACATCATTCAACTAAAGTATCAGCAAGAAGAACCGCTCTCTTCTCCATCTTACATTCACTTTCTCTGTCACATTATCTCCACAATTCACAGACATTCTGAACAACTTAATCGTGCTATATTCATGCCCGCAAATCCATCCCGTTTCTGCAAGTTCTGTTTTATATCTCCCTGGGACTGACTTGACAAAAACTGCATTTACCATGCGCAAATTCTCCTGGGCTGCTGGATTGCATGGGGCATATAGTGAGGGCTGCCTGCACTATTTGGATTCCACTTGGGGTTAGCAAAACTGATGGGTCTGAATTAGGTCAATCAAATCCTAGGGCTTCTCAGTGTAGGAGGCATAATGCAGTTGGCTGTGGGTGACTCTGAACTGGTAAAATGAATCCCTGCCTGCAGCATCATCGGCGGACTGTAGCCCCCACATGTGCTTGTCAACAGACAGAGGAACAATCTAGATAGAGTCCTTACAATAGAAAACTATACTTTAAGGAATTACTTTAAATCTGACAGTTTTTAGGGAGCAGATATTCAAAAAGACATTCATTCTGGATACTTTTTCCATAAAGCGGGTGGACATCTAGAATACATATACACATTTTCCTTCCTAGTTTATTTTATTAACAATAAGCATGTCTTCTATGAGGCGCTTGCCGCAGTGTATCAGGAACTAGAATTTATACACGATTAACCCCTCATTCACTCAGGATTCAAAGCACTTTCAAGTTGCGATCTGGTACCGCTGGCTCGAATGCTGCAGAGTCCTGTCAGTGTTCGTAACCTCGGCTTCGTAGGGCAAAGGGAAAATAAAAGCATCCTTTCCTATTGAAACCTGAGCCCTACAGGATTTCTGCTCACTTGATCTGCACAAGTACAGGAATTTGAGTAGGAACGTAACCCTTTCCAGGCTAAGTCCAATACTATCGAGATCCACAATCCTGACTAAACATTCTTATTAAATGATATATAATACATGACCATAGCAGAAGGCACATCACTATTACAAAATATTGAATAAAAACAGGTATATTTCCCTAAAATAAGCACCCATTAGCCCAGCAGCAGAACGATGAAAATATGTCTTCATAGGGTTAAAACATTCCTCTGCACAGACACGCCTCTTGTCAGTTTCACGCTGTGCTGCAAGACCAGCTGAATGAGGGAGACAGCTTCTTGATTTTTCCAGTGACTCTAGGTATTTCACATTTCACATGCGGTAAAGTGTCACAAATTACCCAACGAAATATAATCCTACCCTTATACTAGAAGGGAAACTCGTGGTTTCAACAGATAACAAATCAAAGACACACACCCAACGCTTCCTCCTTTTCACAAGCACTCTTCACACAGACAAACATGCTAGCATTTCCCAAATTCCAAAATTCCCGGGCTAACTGACTAAACCAGAATTACCAAAACCAAAAGGGCTGATGGGTTCGCCCCGCGCACTACTTGCAGGGGTACTAGGATCGCCCGTGGAAGTTGATCAGACTTCCTTTACCTGTTACTGTACCAGAAGTGTCTCAAGACTTTCCCAAAGCTATCTGACTAAGAACCAGAAAAATCAATACTCACCGGATCCGGTAGCTAATGCGCTGCGCAACCAATCCCTCCTTGGGTTGAATCCTGGACTCTCCTCGGGTTCGAGGTGTTGGCCGGCCAGAAACAACAGCCTGCGGAGGCAAGGAGGAGTCTCCTCCGATACAAAAGGACCAGGGGTGCCAGAGACCCTCCTGAGGTCAGTCAGGCTCGGCTCTAGCCGGACCAAACCTGTGAGGCGAGATGTCGGGACATATTCACTTGCATACCATCCCCCACTCGCACATTCCCGGCCAATGCACCAGGAATATGTAGTAGCCGATAGGCATGCAATAAATAATACCCGGAGTCAGGCAAAGATCCAAGCCAATTTATTTGTGCACAGGCTCAGATTGTAGTTGCATTCAAAAAGGTCTGAGCAATGGCTCCTAGTAAAACAACAGCTTTTATACCTTTCTTTTCCAGTCTAATACAGGCAAAACTTCTCATTGGTCCTGGTCTGGGTAGACATAACACTAAACATAATACTTCTGCTAAAGTATACAGTATATTTCGCTACTCTTGCAAGGTCAGTTAGCTTGCAAAGATAGTGGAAGGCATATCAGAAGCATTCTCATCAAAAGCAAAACAAAGCAAGGCCAAACAAAGCAAGGCTAAGACGTGTTTCTAATAGCTACTGGTGATTTCTGTAATATTCCAGGCACATATCTCTAGCCCTGGCTCAAAACACTAAACAATCATAACGCTAGACCAAATATTCTTACACTGTTCAGCTTTTCTGCTATATTTTCATCCTAATTACAAGGTCAGTGCACAATCAGCAAAGATACAGTGGCATGGCATTCTACTGAAACAGACATCTGGCTTACCTAAACAATAAACAGTAAGAAAGTTTTAATTCTCTTATCTCCAGGAGAGCAGAACATGTTATCAAACTAAAATAGAACGGTATTTCTTTCTAACAGCTAGCTAACAGCATTCTGTAATTTTCCAAAGTCAGCAATAACATTCTAAAGCAGGGGAAAAGGGCTTCAGGCCTAGCTTCAGGCCTAGCTCTGCTACATACTAGGCCATCGCCTATCACACATGAAGGGGCTAGAACTGGAAGTAGGCTCATGGGGGGCTTGGATTGGAAATGGGCTGAGTGGAGGGGAGCTAGGATTTGACATGGGCTGATGGGCTCATGGGGGGCTGGGATTGGAAATGAGCTGATGGAGGGACTCGGATGGGACTGGAAATAGATGGGGGAGCTAGGACGGGAAATAGGCTGATGGTGGGTCTAGGATAGGACTGGAAATGGGCTTATGGGGGGCTAGGACTGGAAATGGGCTGATGCGGGGACTAGAAGGGAGCGGATGCTGGGTGGGACTGGAACTAGAATGGAGCTGATGTTGGGGGAAGATTAGAATGGAATGGAGCTGGGAGAGTGAAATGGAGAGGGAAAAAATATTTTATGTGGGAGGGAAGACAAATCTACAATTGGCCGGATATTGGGAGAGTAAGTGGGGATTGAGAATGGAGGGGTAAAATTTGAGTAGATGAAATAGGAATGAGGAAAGAGCAAAAGGAGAAAGATTAGTATGTTAAAGCAGATGTAGAGAGAGAATGGAAAAAATCTAAAAGAGAGAAGAAAAGACTAATGGACAGCAGACGATGGAGAGTTAGCAAAAGACACAAAGAAACCAGAAGAAAGTGACTGAAGCAATTGCAGCTGAAAAAAAATGCACAAGAGGTAGAAAAATATCTCTTTATTTTGAATTTGTTAATTGGAATATGTCAGCTCTGGGAAATGAGTGGAGGAGTGGCCTAGTGGTTGGGGCAAGGTACTTCAGGCCGGAAGGTCGGGGGTTCAAATCCTACTAGAGGACAGCAACCTTGGGCCGGAAGGACTGGGGTTTCTAGTCCCACAGGTGCTCCTTGTGGTCTTGGGCAAGCCACTTAACCCTCCATAGCCCATGTTCCCTGTAAAATAGTTATGTCCAAGTTATAAAGCCCTGTTCAATGTAATTTCAGTTTGTTCAATGTAAACCGCACTGATACAGAATAGCGCGGTATATAAGAGAATATAAATAAATAAATAAAATAAATAAAAAATGTGCATCATTAACGTCTGCGCTTTGTTTAGTTCAAGAGCAAATTAATGTATAGTTTTATTTCTAGTGTTGTACATTCCAAGTTTGGCTTTTGGGATTCCCAGTTTAATTATTGTCTTCCTGTTTCTAAATTGTGATTCCTTGTTTTGTGATGGTCTATGTTCTGCATGTGTAACTGAGCTGAGGTATTCTGTTTATGTAATTCCTATTTAACATTGCCACTTGTTCTCTTTCCCCAGTAGGTCATGTATTGTTGTTCTCTGAAATGTATTGGTTTAATATTTGCAGCGTTTCCTTTTGATAGTTAGGGCATGGTGCTTTATGAGTCCTGGTAGTGCTGTTAGGATACGGCGGGTTTGCTATGGGTTCTAAATGGGCAGTGTTTGTAGTAGTTCCTAATGTGTCTGGCGGTTGGCACTGGATTATAGTAATGTAGAAGTCTTTTAGTCTTTCTTTATTCATACACTCATTAAGGGGCATGTTTACTAAAAGTTAGTGTATGATAACATTATGCAAATATTTATGCAAATGAGGCCCCTTATACAAATGAGGCCCTGCACCGAGTCTCCGCACATGGCCCCGCACCCCCCTTGGGCCGCCCCTGCCTATAGGACTAGAAATCCCAGTCCCTCTGGCCTGAGATTGCTGTCCCCAGGTGGGACTTGAGCCCCCAGCCCTCCGACCTGAAGTACCTTGTCCTAACCACTAGACCACTCCTCCCACCATTGTTTTCAATAAATTGTTTCTTCCATCCATCACTGAGGACTGTCTTTTCTGGCTTTATTTGCTCTGTTTCTTCTCTGTTGGTTCTTCAGAGGTTTTCCTTCCCCTTTCAACTGTTTTAAAAATATTAAGTTAAGAAATCTTGGAGGAGACATTAGACATCAAAGAGATGGCCTTCTCTAAAGTAGAAAGAGCTCATCTGGCATTAGGATCTATTCAAAATCAACAGCAGAGCTGAGAGCATGTCAAATAATTATACGATTTTTGAACTCTGCTGCAAGAGAGGTCATTGTGAAATCAGTCCACAACTGTGAGCAATTTGTGTGGCATGGAATTAAATCTTTTTTCGTAATCTACCAAGTGGCATTCTACAATGACGGGGAACGATTTGGAGATGCAAATATGCTATTAATTCAGAAAGGATTAAATATGCCTGGAATTTTAATCCGAACTAAATGGACTGAAATATTTATGCAAAAATTCAGAAGAAGTTGGCAAAGCATTAGGGGCAGAGTGAAGGTACTAACACCCCAGAGGAAGAAAACACTGAATTAGGCATCACTGAATTATTATTGTTTACTATTGTTATTGTTGCTTTCAACTTCATATGCTGTGAAAAGTGCGCAGAGAAGGTGTGGTTAGTGGGAAATCTGCCCTTGGGAAGTTCCTCCAGAACTCTCTGCCATAATGCAAGTCTTAACATAGGATCCCATGAACTAGTACAAATAGTCCACTTGTTTCACCAGAACTAGCTTTAATCTGACAGGCCTCACAAACACTGCAGAAAAGAAGAAATGCTCTTTAAATAATCAAGGCTTCTTTTAATCCTATAGCACAAACAGTGTAGAAAGGAAGAAATATCTCTTTAACTTTCTCACTGTTCGCCTTTTTATTTCACATTTGTAGTTCTTTAGGTGAGAGAGAGCCACGTTTCAGTATCTTGCTCAATGAATTACACTTCTTCAACAGGAGAGTCAGCCTCGTTATCCATTCCTGGATCCACCCACATCTATAATTCCTCCACTCCTCTAGAGCTTTTCTGAGGGTAGGGTAAGGATTCCTATCTCCCCTCTCCCCCCCCCCCCCCCCCCATGACTCAAACAGGAACTGTCAATCCTAGTCCTGCCCCACCTCTTCCAAGTGAACTGCTGAGTCACTCCATGACCCCACCTATGTCTGCACTTCTCCCAACTTCAGTCTCTTTCCCTACCTTTGGGTAAGTGGGGTGCTTGCCTGGAAGGTTCCTCTCTAAAATCTCCATCTGCTTAGTAAAGTGGCCGGATTCAAAAACTGGAAAGTTTCTTAATCTAGGTCTATCTCCCTGCTCCTTGCCGCATGGGTTACATCATAAACAGGGCTAATTTCAGACCATAGAGTTTGCAGATCCAAGAGAGGATATGGAAGGATAGACTAGATAGGCCATGTAGTCTTTTTCTGTCATCATTTTTCTATGTTTCTATATTCCTATGTTATCCCCATGTTAAAACTATTTCCTTAAAATGAATGTGTGAAACAAACTTAAAAAAGTCTGAAAAATTGGTGGTGGGGGAAAATTCCAAAAGAATCAGAAACAAGCTAAAACAAGCCCCATTCATATCGCTACTGATAGTGTGGTTGGTGTATGTCCGTATGTGTGTTTCTATCAATGAGTCAGGGGATTTAGGGATTCAAGAGTAGTGGGAAGGCAGAGTGAGTAAATGAATGGACAGAAGGATTATGGGTGGGCAGCAGGGCTGAGAGAGTGAATTGGCAGAGCGGGTGGGACCAGTGGCAGGAATCCTAGTGAGTGGAAAAGAGGTGAAAAGGAGCAGGAGTCCTGAGTGGATGAGTGAGTGAATGAGCGCAGCAGTGAAGTATAAATAAATGGGGAGAGGGGATGATTTGACAAGACTGGAGAGTTTGTTGCTGGGAGGGTTTGAGTTATCCCATTTCCCTATTACCTTTTCATTACCTTACCCTTTACTTTTCTTCACTCCCTGTGTCCCTGCCCCATCTAACTCTTTTCCATTCCTAGCCCCTTTCATCTCAACAGCAGGCTCCATTCCACTTTTCCACTCAGGGTCTTTTGCGTCTTCTCATGCTTTGCAGACCTGCCATCTTCTCATGCTTTGCGGGTCCTGCCAACACTTCCCTTTCCCTGCCACAGAGTCAGCAGTCTGCTCTCATTCTAGCAGGCCTGGGAACATCACTAGCACATTATTTTCTACACTGAGGTATTCGGGAGCCTTGTCTCATGCCAGAGGCCATGGGAATCTTGCTGGCACTTCCCTTCCTGCGCCGATGTGGTCACAAGCTGCTTCTACTTTACTTGGTAAGTATTCGTGTGCGGGTGTTAGGGTTGCCATCCGATCGGTTTTATGACGGCCTGGTCAAGTTTATGAGCTGCAGGCCAGTGGCTGGCAGGACGGTAAAACTAGCCAATGAAGGGCCAGTTTTCTGCCAATCGCAGCTTCCCTCCCCCACTCCCCACTGCCTGCCCGACCTGCCCTTGCCCTCCACCGCTTTTCCTGTTCCGGTGGTGGTGGCAGCAGTGGTAGCAGACCTCCAATTTAAAGAAAAAGCAGGTTTTGCGACTGCACGCTTGCAAGGTTGGTCTGGTCCCTCCCTCCTCTGAGGTATACTTGCATCGGAGGGGTTAGGATTAGAGTATCTTTCCAAGCAGGAGCACAAAGACCCGCTTTTTTTAAATTTAATTGCAGGCCTGCTGCTGCCACCGGAACAGGAAAAGCGGCGGCGGGGCAAGGGCAGGCAGCATGAGGGGAAGCCGGCTGCACCTGGACATGAGATGGGGAGATGCTGGACATGGGGGGATAGCGACAGAAGGGGTAAGAACATAAGATATGCCATACTGGGTCAGACCAAGGTCCATCGAGCCCAGTATCCTGTTTCCAAAAGTGGCCAATCTAGGTCATATGTACCTAGCAGTTAGCCCAAAAGACACAGGTTCCGCAATGCTTGTATTGGGTCAAGCAGTGATATCCTGGGTCCCTTCTTAATAATAGTTTATGGACCTTTCCTCCAGGAACTTGTCCAAACCTTTTTTAAACCCAGCTACACTAACAGCCTTTACTACATCCTCCGTTAACAAATTCCAGAGTTTGATTACATGTTGAGTGAAAAAATATTTTCTCTTATTAGTCTTAAATAGTTTACCCTGTAGCTTCATTGCATGTCCCCTAGTCTTTCTATATTCTGATAACGTAAACAATTGATCTACGCTTACCCGTTCCACTCTGTTCATTAATTTATAGACTTCTATCATATCTCCCCTCAGCCATCTCTTTTCCAGGTTAAAGAGCCCTAACCTTTTTAGCCTCTTTTCATAGGGGTATCCTTCCATCCCCTTTACCATTTTGGTGGCTCTTCTCTGAACCTTTTCTAATATCGCTATATCCTTTTTAAGATACGGCGATCAGAATTGCACACAATATTCAAGGTGCGGGTCTCACCATGGAACGATACCGAGACATTATAATATCCTTTGTTTTATTTTCCATTCCTTTCCTTATCATACCTAGCATTCTGAAATTTGCTCTCTTGGCCGCCACTGCACACTGAGCAGAGAGCTTTAACATGTTATCCATGATGACACCTAAATCTTTTTCCTGGGTGGTGGTTCCTAATGTGGAACCTTGCATCGTGTAACCATAGTTTGGGTTGTTCTTCCCTAGGTGCATAACCTTGCACTTGTCCACATTAAATTTCATCTGCCATTTGGATGCCCAGTATTCCAATTTATCAAGATCCTCTTGCAATTTTCCACAATCCTCATGGGTTTTAACAACTTTAAAAAGTTTTGTGTCATCTGCAAATTTGATAACCTCACTCATTATTCCCTTTTCCAGGTCATTTATGAATATGTCAAAAAGCAGCGGACCCAGCACAGATCCCTGGGGTACTCCACTATTCACCTTTCTCCATTGGGAAAATTGGCCATTTAGCTCTACCTTCTGCTTTCTATCTTTTAACCAGTTCCTGGGCATGGGAGGAGATGCTGGACATGGGGGGATAGGGACAGAGGGAGGATGCTCAACATGGGGGGAGGAAGAAGGGACCAGGATGGGAGATGTTGGACATGGGGATAGAAAAACAGAGAAAACATTGCACATGGAGGAAGGGATAAAAAAATATATTGGATGGAGGAAGGGAAGCAGGACAGGGAGTGCCAATACTGGACATGGGGAAGAGAGGGAGAGAGTTAGTGAAAGACTAGGAAATAAGAGGCTGGGGAAGCAGAGAGAGCTTGGAAATCGGAGGGATGGGGTGAGGGAAAGATAGTTACAGAAAAAAAAGTGAAACTGAGGAATGGTTGGCAAGAAGGAGTGGAATCTGGATAGAGTAGCAGAAAAATAAATGTAAGAAAGCTGAAAAGAAAAGATCAATGTTAAAAACTGATCTAAGGGAGGAAGTGAAGACAGAAGAAGAGAGGAGAATTGGCAACTGGAGAGGAGACCATGCAGAGAGCTAAGAGAAGACAGAAAAATAAAAACCAGAGACTAGGACCAACACCATTAGAAAAATAAAATGACCCGACAACAAAGGTAGAAAAAAAGATTTTTTTTTTTGTTTTGGTAGTTAAATAAAAAGGAAAATAAGGTGATACCTTTTTATTGGACTAACAATATATTTGTAGACTAGCTTTTGAAGGTAAAACCTTCTTCCAGTCAGGACAGTATCCTGATCTCAAAAAGAAGGTTTTACAAGCTAGTCTATAAATGTATTAAGTTAGCCCAATAAAATGGTAACACCTTATTTTTCCTTTTTATTTAACTACCATTATAGTGGACTAACATAGCTTCCACACTTCTTTACTTTCTATTTTATAATTGGAAAATGTTGGTATTTGGAAAGTGCATCTGCCAAGAGCCAGGATTGATGTCGAATATGACTGGGGCCTAGCCCAAGGCAAAAATCCGAGAAGGGACCCTAAAGCCCCCTAGCAAGTTGTGCCTTTTTCAGTCTCAGACAGATCTAAGGCCAAATCTGGCTTCGGGTCCAGGGCAATTACCCTGGTTGCTTCCCGGTTGTTTCCCTCTTAATGTCAATCCTGACATCTGCTGTCTTTGGTTTTGTACAATACAGGGGGAAATGCATTTCTTTCTGTTTCTCTGGTGTTGCACTGCATGCAGCTTCTGGCTTTCTGAAGTTTTAGTTTAAGTTTTGTCTACATATTTCTATTTTCACTTTGTGGTCACTTATTGGCGAAGGCTTATCTGTAATGTCTTTGCGTGTGGTATGACAAAGACTGGGTATTCTGTTAGCATGGAATTACTGTTTAAGAATGTGTTGTAATCTGGCTTCTTTAGCTTTCCTAATAGGTTTATTGATATTTTAGGGCCCACTGCAGTATTTACCATGCTGCTTTTATCTAGATAGGGTCCTTATGTGAGTTTTGGAAGTTAGCACTGGCATGGTAGATTTGCCCTTGGGTCCTGAATGACTTTTTGTATTAATTCCAGGGCTGGCCAAACCATCAGGCAACCTAGGTGATTGTTTCTGGAGGATGGCAGAGAGTAGGGTGATCAGAGTTAAACAATAAACTCAGACAGCCAGGCGGGACATACGGGTTAAGATTTGGTTATAGTGCCAACACTTTGAATCAATATATTATACTGTATTTTTTTGAAGGTATGAATAAACAGGTAGATAAAGGTGAGACAATAGTTACAATGTATCTGGATTTTCAGAAAGCCTTTGGTAAGGTCCATCATGAGAGACTCTTTTCGAAATTAAAAAATCATGGGATAGGAGGCAGTGTAATATTGTAGATCAGAAACTGGTTAAAAGCTAGAAAGCAGAGAGTAGAGCTAAATGGCTAATTTTTTCAGTGGAGAACAGTGAATAGTGAAGTACCCAGGGATCTGTGCTGGACCCACTGCTTTTTAACATAAATGACCTGGAAATGGGAAGAACGAGTGAGGTAATCAGATTTGCAGATTACATAAAATTATTCAAAGTTGTTAAAACACATGAGGATTGTGGAAAATTGCAAGAGGACCTTGATAAATTGGAAGACTCGACTTCCAAATGGCAGATAAAATTGAATGTAGACAACTGCAGTTATGCACCTAGGATGGGGAGGCGGGAGCTTGGACTGCAAATGGGCTGTGATGTGGGGGAAGCTTGGACTGGAAATGGGCTGTGATTGGGGGGAGGGGCTAGGACTGGAAATGGACTGTGATGGGAGGGTAAGCTGGGACTGGAAATGGGCTGTGATGGGGCTGCTAGGATTGGAAATAGGCCGATGGGGAGCTGAAATAGGACTGGAAATGGGCTGATGAGGGGGAGCTTGGACTGGAAATGGGCTGATGGGGGCTGAAATAGGACTGGAAATGGGCTGTGATGGGAGGGTAAGCTGGGACTGGAAATGGGCTGATGGGGGGAGCTTAGACTGGAAATGGGCTGTGATGGGGCTGCTTGGACAGCAAATGGGTTGATGGGGAGCTGGAATAGGACTGGAAATGGCTGATGGGGAGCTTGGACTGGAAATGGGCTGATGGGGGGTAGAATAGGACTGGAAATGTGCTGTTGGGTGGGCTAGGATTGGAAATTGGATGATGGGGGAACTTGGACTGGAAATGGACTGATGGGAAGGGCTAAGACTGGAAATGGGCTGATGGGGGGAGCTTGGACTGCAAATGGGCTGATGGGCTGGAATAGACTGGAAATGGCGGATGGGGGAATAGGACTGGAAATGTGTTGATGGGGGCTGGAATAGGACTGGAAAAGGGCAGATGGGGGGCTAGAACTGGAAATTGGCTGATGGGGGAGCTTGGAGTGGAAATGGGCTGATGGAGGGCTGGAATGGGACTGGAAAGGAGCATATGTGGGGCTAGGACTGGAAATGGGCCGATGTGAGGGCATGGGAGAATGGGACTAGAAAGGAGCGGATGCTGGATAGATCCAGAGCTAGAAGGGAGTTGATTTTGGGGGAGGACTAGAAGGGGATGGGGAATGAGGATGGAGAGGGGAAAAGAGATTTTTTTGTGGGAGGGAAGAAAAATCTGCGATTGGCCGGGCATTGGGAGAGTAAGTGGGGATTGTGAATGGAAGGGTGAAATTTGAGTAGATGATAAAGGAATAAAGAAAGAAATGGGGGAAAGAGCAAAAGGGGAAAGATCAGTATGTTAAAGCAGATATAGAGAGAGAATGGAAAAAATCTAGAAGAGAGAAGAAAAGGACAAATGGACAGCTCACAGAAGACACAAACAAACCAGAAGAAAGTGACTGGAGCAATTGCAACTGAAATATAAAATGCCCAAACAAAAGGTAGAAAAATACTTTTTATTTTGAATTTATTAACTGGAATATGTCATGTCTGGGAAATGTGTATCACTAACATATTTGCATTTTTGTTTGATGCAAGAGAAAATTAATTTATAGTTTTATTTCTTCAGTGTTGTTCATTTCATGTTTGGCTTTTGGGGTTCCCAGTTTAATTATTATCTTCCTATTTCTAAATTGTGATCCCTTGTTCTTTGTGTGGTGACGGTCTATGTTCTGCATGTGTAACCAAGCTGAGGTATTCTGTTGATGTAGTTTCAATTTGACAGTCCCACTTGTTCTCTTTCACCCAGTGAGATGTATTGGTTTAATATTTGTAGTATTGCCTTTTGATAGGTAGGGTCTAGTGCTTTGTGAGTCCTGGTAGTGCTGTTATGATATGGTGGGTTTGCTATGGGTTCTAAATGGTCAGTGTTTATAATACTTCCTAATGGGCTTAGCGGTTGGCACTGGAATATAGTAATTAGAAATCTGATAGTCTTTCTTTATCCAGACACTCATTAAGAGGCATGTTTGCTAAACTATGCAAATAGTATGCAAATATTTATGCAAATGAAGCCCCTTATGCAAATGGGACCCCACAATGAATCTCCGTACATGGCCTTGCACCCCCCTTGGACCACCCCTGAATGGCAAGTGGAGGGTTGTCCATGATTTAAGAGAAGAAAATGTAGCAGTAGAAGCAGAATTTCCACTCATAGCTAATCCAGCCATATTGTTACAACAGAACCCTATAAAGAAGTTCAGTACAGTATTAGATTTATCAAATGCATACTTTGGAATTCCAGTTCATCCTGATAGCCATCCATTGTTAGCTTTTCAGTACAATGATCAGCATTATCATTGGGCAGCATGCTTTGCCCACCAGAAATGGGGACGACGGATATGGAGGAGCCGGTGGGCGACGGGAGTGGTTCACAGGGCGAGTGAGCAGAAAGAAGAAACATTCGAGTCGGCGGTGGCGAAGTTTGGAATCCTCCTCATTGACGTCATCGGGTTCTTCCTCTGAGTCCTCGGGGACTGAGCATAGGGAGCGAGGGGCGCGTGGAGGAGTGGCAGTGGGGGGCAGGTCGGAGGGTGCGACTCCTTCGTTAGCATCTTTGTCAGAATTGTGGAAAGGGGTGCCGAAGAAGTTGCGGCGTAAAATTAGAAAGCGGCGGTTGGAAGCGTTCGGGTGAGAGTAGGAAGAAGCAGAAAGAGGATAAGAAGGCCGGACGCATTAGGAAGGTCTCTCGTAATGTCCTGAATTGGGTGAGGGCTTTCTTGCATTTGGCAAGTGTTTGGGGACAACATTATCCAGAGCATTATGGGATGTTGTTGGCATATGCTGACTTGATTCTGGAAGCGTCACAGGCCCACGAGGGGTGGATGTGGCTAAATTACAATGAAAGGTTTAGGGACAAGATGGAAGAGAATAAGTTATTAACTTGGGGCACGCAGGACATTAACCTGTGGCTAACTCAGATATCGGTTAGAGCAAATTTGGGGGGCATGAGTGAGGAAAGAGCAGGACAGTGGCCATTGCGGGGGTGAGCCGTTCCTTTTGTGTCGCAGGGACCATGTCACAGACAAGGCAGGTGGCAAGCAGTGCGGGGGACGTGTGCTGGAGGTTTAATAAGGCCTCCTGCCTGTTCCCAGACTGCAAGTTCAAACATGTGTGCTCCATATGTGGTGGGTCACACGCGGCAGCAAAATGCATCAAAAAAGGGACCTTTGGCACCGTTGCCAGCCCCCAAGTAGAGGGGTAAAGGTTGGCTTGGCCCCCACCCCAATAAGAGTGGAAGTTTTAAGAGCATTGCTTTGCCACTACCCAAAGAGGGAGGACAAGGAAGTTTTAGGGTTTAAGTTGGGTTTTGTTATTTCAGTTCAAGATGTGGTGGCAGGATTGACAGCAAAAAATTCCCCTTCGGTGTGGCACTTTGCGACCATAGCGTGAGAGAAACTGGCTGCGGAATTGCATTTAGGCAGAATTGTGGGTCCGTTTACGAAGTCGCCTTTTGATAATTTTGTGGTATCACTGTTAGGGATCATACCTATTTAATGTATATATAATTTGTATAATTATGTAGATAGTTACCCCCAGTTCGCACCCAGTTTATCTTCCCTGTTATCTGTAAACCTAGATCAGTCATGTATTGACAGGTATATTGTTGTTAATTGTAAACCGCACTGATGATGAATAGTGCGGTATATAAAAAATGTTAAATAAATAAATAAAATAAAATACCTAAGAAAGAAAACAGGAAGTTTTGGTTGATCCATAATTTATTATTTCCGTTGGGAACTTCGGTTAACGATCATATCCTGCGCGAATATTGTATGGTGCAATACGCTTCGTTTGATAGGGCAGTCGAGTTGGTCAGGACATCTGGGCAAGGGGCATTGATGACGAAAGTGGATATCGAATCCGCTTTCCGCTTGTTGCCGGTGCATCCTTCCATGTTTCACTTGTTAGGTTTCCAATTTGAGGATGGTTTCTATTTTGATAAATGCATGCCGATGGGCTGTGCAGTTTCTTGCACATACTTTGAGAAATTTAGTACCTTCCTGCATTGGGCAGTTGTGCGGAGGGTGGGCTGGACGAACGTGGTTCATTACCTGGACGATTTCTTGTTTGTCGGAGCTGCTCAGTGGCCGGTATGTGGAGCGCTGCTGGAGGGTTTTGTAAGTTTGGTGGGGGAGTTGGGGGTGCCTTTGGCAGCAAGCAAAACTGAGGGCCTGGCGATGAGGATCACCTTTTTGGGTGTGGAGTTGGACTCAGACCTCATGGTGGCGCGCCTCCCGGCAGAGAATATTGCGCTGTGTTAGTTGCGAATGTGTTGGCCTCCGCCAAATTAACGTGGAAGGAAATGCAGTCGTTGATAGGCTCTCTGAATTTTGCCTGCCATGATCCCGATGGGGCAGGTATTTATTAGGCAGTTAGCAGTGGCGACTGTGGGGGTAGTTAAGCCACACCACCGCATTAGAATTTTGAGAGTCATGCGTGAGGATTTGCGGGTTTGGGACCTATTTCTGAAAGACTTTAATGGGACGTCGGTGATGATGGAAGCTGAGATGTCTAGTGATGTGTTGAAGCTCTACACAGATGCCGCAGGAGGTGTTGGGGTGGGAATTTATTTTCAGGGGGCGTGGTGTGCGGATTGTTGGCCTCCGGCGTGGCACGAAGCGGGTCTGCTTAGTAATATCACCTTCTTGGAACTGTTTCCCATTTTGGTGGTGCTGAATTTGTGGCTGGATAAGCTGCATAACCGTAGAGTCCTCTGGTGGTGGGATAATGAAGCGGTGGTGAATGTGATTAATCATTACACTCCACGATGTGTGCAGGTTGCATCTTTAATGCAGGCGGTCGTTCTAGCTTGTTTGCGCCTGAATGTCTCGTTAAAGGCGCGACATACCCCAGGACATACTAATGGCATTGCTGATGCTCTCTCCCATTTGCAGTGGGACCGGTTTCGGAGGATGGCACCGGCAGCAGACAAGGAAGGGCTTGCAGTCCCTTGGAACTTATGGAGCTTGGCCAACGGAGATGAGGAACCTGCTGCAGAGTTCGGTCTCAGATCGGACATGGGAAGCGTATCGGCGAGGTTGTCAGAAAGTCGTGGACTTCTTGGAAACCCGAGGGCGGCAAGGTGGGGTGGTGCCAGACCAGTTATTCGGGCAGTATATAATTACAGCCAAAGCACAAGGTGTTGTAAGATCAATGGTGCATAGCCATTTGGCGGGTTTCGCATTTTTTGTGAGGGCTGTGGGATGGGGCACCGCAGGTGGAGGGTTCCTTGCTCGCAGGGTTGGGAGCATGCGAGGTCGACGCCGCGGGACTATCAGTGGCCAATTACTCACGACTTACTTTCAAGACTCTGTGAGGCCTTGCCAAATGTCGCGGAGTCCCGCTATGAAGCTACTCTATTCTGGGCGGTGTTTAGCCTGGCCTTTTTTGGGGCCCTCCATGTGGGGGAATTGGTGGCGAAATCTGCTAAGGCGGGGATGGGGGTGAGCTTGCAGCAACAGAACGTCCAAATTGACAATGGACGACTGCGGGTCCTGCTGGCGAAATCCAAAACAGACCAGCACGGAAAGGGTTTGTGGGTGGGCCTACAGGAGATCGGCGGGTTAACGTGCCCTGTAGCTGCAGTGAGGGACTACTTCCGGCGGAGGGAGGGCTATTTATCCATAGTGACTCCCAGCTTGTGACGTGATTTCAAGTGGCCACAGTGCTGAGGATGGTTTTGTGGCGCATTGGCGAAGACCCTATCCAGTATGCTGCCCATTCCTTCCGCATTGGGGCAGCTACGAGTGCGGCGGCGGCTGGGTTGTCGGGGGGGGGCAGATACAGAGTATTGGTAGATGGCGGTCTAGGGCTTTTATCGGCTATGTTCGTTTCTAAAAAAAAAAAAAGAAATGAGGCTATCGGCATTATTAACTATTTCTTTTGCAGATGGGGGACAGAGCGTTTGGGGCTGTTGGATGCTGGGGCATTTTTTCATGTATTGGGCTGGTCAGCGAGCAGCAGTGCGGCCGGTCGGGCTGAACCTGGGACTGTATCCTGCTTTGGTGTCGGTTTCATGGCTGGGTGACCGCAGTCTATGATGGACTCAGCTGATGCCTTTGCTTCGACACCCTGAGCGCATAAGAAAGCAACCTGCGATTATACTGTTGCATATGGGGGGGCAATGATTTGGTGTCCTGGACCTGTAAGCAGTTGATCAGAGCAGCAAAGAAGGATTTTGCTGTTGTCTACCAAATGTTTCGGGGGGTGATTTTAATATGGTCTGATATCATCCCTTGGCTGGCCTGCAGTGGGCAACGGTGTTGGTCCCGGGGGCTGACGAAAATTAATAGGCAGATAGGGCATTGGGTGTGTGAGCTGGGTGGGTACCAGGTCCAGCATGCATGGGTTGAGGTTGGGTGTGCGGGATTGTAAAGGAAAGATGGGGTACATCTCTCCCTGGTGGGAGTTGATGTACTCTTGAATGATTGGCAAGAGGCATTGGAGCGTGTGGTTCAGTGTGACGCTTGCTGGTTGCAGCTTGAGGTAAGGGGGGTCGGAACAGGCACATTAATGAGCCGGTGCCGGTGGCGGGATCTCGGAGCCTTAGGCTATACTTGGGCAGGGGCGGGGTGTCCATGACCCGGATAACCCCTGGCAGACTTTTGCTAGTGATATGGCGAAGTTGGGACGGGGTGATAGGAACTTTGCCGGTGGCTTGACCGCGGCAGGAGCGGAGGCGAGGTTACCTTACTAATTGCATGGCTGGTGAGACATCGCTCCACTCTGGTTTGTTAGATGAATATTCTAGTTTATAATGTTCAACATGTTGGAATGTTAATAAAGCCGTGACCAGTTCTTTCCAAGAAAGGTTTGTGTGTGAAGTTTGTAGGGGACAGAAGGGGAGGAGTGCTGATGGGGGTGGGAATACTTGCAGGTGCGAGGGGTGGAGCACCGGGTCCGACTACCCGGTTACTTTACTGCAGACGTTAGTAACGGGAGGTTATCGTGTTAACAGGGAAAAAGTACAGTGGTGTGCAACTACAGTGGAATTTCTGGGGATGACCTGAAGTGAAAACCTTGAGACCAATTTTTAAAGATGCAATCTTGCAAATATCAGAACTGAAAGTAGTCAAAGAGCTTAGAGCAATATTAGGATTGTTGAACTACAGTAGATTGTGGGTCCCAACATACAGTGCTCATATACAAACGTTTAGGAAGTATTTAAGGGGAAATCCAAAAGGCAACACTTTGGCGAGCCTTATGACAGCTGCTGTTGTAGAGTTAACATACTTAATCAAGGATTTAAATGAGCTACCTAATTTATATTTACCAGACCATGTGAAACCTATTCAGCTGTATAGTTTTCACAACTCTACTCTCTGGACAGCAGTAGCATCACAAGAGGATGGGAAAATAGTGTGATATTTGTCAGGTACGTTTACCACAATAGAAAGGGGACTTGCAGAATATGAAAAAGCTGTAGTAGCAGCCAGTTATGTAGTCCAGAAGTTAAAAATAAATAAATAAATAAAAAACACAATGCAAAATTTATATTCACAGAAAAAACTATAATGAATACATATCAAAATGTGAATACTCATAACATATATCATATAAATAATCAAAATTAACAGTGTGTTAAAAACAAACGTTAATATTATCCAAAAATCCTTTGTATACAAATTTCATACTACCAAAATTATGCATTCATATATGTCAAAATATCTCACTTGATGACACAAGTAAAAACACAAAAGTCCCCACATATAAAAAATCACTACCAATGTCAACAATAATATTTTTCTGTTACCTTACTAAACCCTTGCAACATGCCCCTCAATATAATAGCAAACAATATATAACAAACAATACAAATATAAATGTATATAATTGTTAATCAAGGTGTATAAATTGAAGACACTCTATTGTGAGTTGTTAGGAATTTATATGATTGTTAGTCAAGGTGTATAAATTGAAGATACTCTATTGTGAGTTGTTATTTATTTGCATTGTGTTTTTTATTTGTTTTGTTTATTTGCAACCTAGTGGTGATTTTCTTTATAGTCCAGAAGTTATATGCATACTCAGCTCCATTGAAAGTTATCCTATACTGTGATCACACCCTTCAAGCAATCCTAAAATCTGGTACTATATATTTTTTGCCTCCTAGAGTTGGAAACAGTATGGCACAGTTATTAAGGAGCCATGAAGAGCACAGAAAAATACCAGCAGATAATCCCTTTAGGGCTTTACAAAACATCTTACAGAGTGCATAGAGACTATACAGTGACAGTAGATCAGCACTAGGCTGGGTGCCACAGACTGACATTTCATTAGAAGCTGCATGTTGGTTTATTGACAGATCACAAAGACAAGGTGTCTCTGGATTTGCAATCTGTCAAATAAGCCCCAAAGGAGAAGTAAAGTGACAACATCAGTATATGATATCATTTGGGTATAGTGCAGAGGCAGCAGAAATAGCAGCACTACTTGAAGTTCTTAGAATGAAAATGAAAATCTGATTATCTATGCAGACTCACAGTATGTTGTTTCATCTGTGCATGCTTACAGTGCTGTATGAAAGAGCAGAGGGGTTTTGTCAGCTAAGGACCAACCATTGCAGCAAGTGATTCTCCCAGCAAGAGCTCATAAAGGCATCTTACACCCTGTGAATTGATAGGGTCACACCAGAAAGTAGATGTATGGGAGAAATTTGGGAATTGTAGAGTGGGCAGATTAGCACAGGAAACTACTTTAGTGACAGAGGAAAAGTTATGCACTGTGGTAGCAACACGTTCCCAACCACAGCAATACAATATTACAGAATTACAAGATAATGTCTTACAGATGATTTAGCACGATGGAGATTAGCAGGATGCACTAAGGAGAAAGGGGGTTGGGTGCATCCCTCAGGTAAGGTTTGTGCATCTTCTATTTCATTACTGCATCTAGTGACATTAATGCATAATGTGAAACACAGTGGAGTGTCAAATTATAAGACCAGCTTTGGTGCGTGGATATGAAGAAAGTGGTAGGGAGTTGCCATATGTGCTTTTCTAACACCCCACATAGGAAAAGTAACACACCTGTGAGCTCAATACCCAAGCCGCATGGTCCATTTATGCACTGGCATATAGATTTCACAGATATGCAGAAACCATGTCAAGGGAAAAGATATCTGCTGGTATTGGTGTGCTCATACTCACAATAGATAGAAATGGCACCATCTAAAAGGGAGACAGCAGCGGAAGTAGTAAAAGTATTTATGGAATAAATTATATCCAGATTTAGAGAGCCCATACAAATATTATCACATAATGGATCTCACTTCAGAAATCAACTGACAAAAGTGTTTGCAGATTCTCCTGGAACTCCATGAGAATCTCAAATGGCTTAGTGGAAAAATGCAATGGTTTAATTAAGACTCAATTAAGAAAACTTATGGATGTGAATGGACAAACATGGCTAAAGCCTTACCATTGTGTTTATATTGCTTAGGAATACTCCTATAAAAAGAACAGGATTAACCGCACATGAAATCATAACTAGGGATTTTCAGATCAGCCAGCAAGGCATGCTATTCCCAGACGTGTTCTCAGCTATCTTTCAGAAACTCGCAACGAGAAAACCACCCACAGAACTCTTACCATACACTTTTGAACTGTGTGATCTTGTTTACAGAAAGGTATCTGTGAGAGAAAGGTGAGGATCAACCTCTATATACAGGACCACACACAGTAACTGCAGTAACTCCAACTGCGGTACAGCTCAACAGAGGTTCGGCAAGGATACACTGTAGGGATATAGTGCCTGCCCCCTCTCATTGTACAGAAGATATTGAGCAGACACAATCCACTGATACGTACTTATTTACTGTGAAAGTTACACTGTTACTCAGTCTTTTAATTGTGTTTTTTATACTATGTTTTTTATATAAGCCCCTGGTGATACACAATTGTACCTCTTCTGTTAAGCCTGCTGTGATCACTGGAAATTGTGGAAAGAAATGGTTCTGGAAGGAGTCAAAATGTTCAATTTATCTGATTGTATGATATGTACCCCTTGGCCCAAAACTCTTAGCCAGACCCCTGTAGTGGTTGTGCCTCTTACATTATATGAATTGGTAGGGAATCTTTCTTGTTTTGTCCCAGGCTCTCACAAATGTCAGGAGCGTACTAACTGTAGTATGACATGGACCAATATGACCATGAATGATTCCAATGGAATACCTGTTAGTGTGCCTCCTAATATGCAGTTTATTTATTGCTTAGGTTTGCTTCATCAGGGTTTGTTGTCCTCTACTTACTTATATGATCCTATTGATGGTCAATGGAATATCTCAAAAGGTGCCATGATACCCACAAAAACAGGCACTGTATACACACTTAACTCAACAATCAAAACTAATGCCGATTGGACTATGTCCATCAGATTTATATTTCGCAATGGTAATGTTTGGCACACCACTAGTAAGAGTACTCCATTTATTTCTTGTTATACCCCCTAATAATAAATCTTCATTTGAAACATCTGGTCATCATTTCCTCCCCAAGTGGAATAATAATACCAAGTGTGAGGCTGTAGTAGGACACAATTGGCTGTACAGGGGGAGTAAGAGAAGTGAGGAGAGAGACTGCATGTGAAGAGGAGGGAAAGGAAGCAGGAGAGATGTATGGAGGGAAGGTAAGTGGAAGAGATGCTTTATGGGGGAAGGGAGGTGAGGATTGATGCTGCACATGAGGAGTAAGGGAGGTGAAAGGAGATGCTGCAGCCAGCACTTAAGGCAGGGGGATGGGAAGCAAGGAGAAAAACTGCACATGGGGGTTGGGAAGGGAAACATAGAAACACAGAAATATGACGACAGAAAAAGACCACATGGCCTATCTAGTCTGTCCTTCCATATCAACAACTACAACAGTCCCCTTTTTACCTTTAGAGATCCTCTGTGTTTGTCCCATGCTTTTTTGAATTCAGTTACTGTCCTCATCTCTAACACCTCCACTGGGAGACTATTCCACGGATCCACCACTCCGTAAAAAAATATTTCCGCATATTACTCCTGAATCTATCCCCCTTCACCCTTATCCCATGTCCCCTCGTAGCAGAACTTGCTTTCAATTGAAAGAGGCTCTCCTCCTGTGCATTTATGCCACGGAGGTATTTAAACATCTCAATCATATTACCTCTATCCCGCCTTTCCTCTAAGGTGTACATATTAAGATCCCTAAGTCTGTCCTCATATGCTTTATAATGAAGACCACTAACCATTTTAGTAGTCACCCTCTGCACCGACTCCATCCTGTTCACATCCTTTTGAAGGTGCGGTCTCCAGAATTGCACACTATACTCCAAATGAGGTTGCACCAAAGACTTATACAGGGGCACTATCACCTCCTTTTTTCTGCTAGCCATTCCTCTCTGTATGTACCCAAGCATTCCTCTAGCTTTTGCCGTCGCCTTTTCTACCTGTTTACCTACTTTAAAATCATCAGACACAACCACGCCTAGGCCCTGCTCTTCTTTAGTGGACAAAAGCACTTCACCCCTTATACTATATTGCTCCCTTGGATTTCTGCAGCCCAAATGCATGACCTTACATTTTTTAACATTAAATCCCAGCTGCCAAATTCTAGACCATTCTTCAAGCTTAGCTAGATCCCTCCTCATGTTATCTACACCTTCCTGGGTGTCTACTCTATTGCAGATTTTGGTATTATCCTCAAAAAGGCAAACATTTACCCGACAGCCCTTCCACTATATCACTAACAAAGATGTTAAAAAGAATCAGACTAAGGACAGATCTCTGGAGCACACCACTGGTAACATCCTTTTCCTCAGAGTGAGCCCCATTTACCTGTACTCTTTGTCGCCTCCCACCCAACCAATTTCTAACCCAAGCAGTAACTTTAGGGTCCATCCCTAGGGTGCTCAGTTTGTTTATAAGTCACCTGTGTGGAACAGTGTCAAAGGCTTTACTGAAATTTAAATGCACCACATCTAGGGCTCTCCCTCGGTCCAACTACCTGGTCACCCAGTCAAAGAAATCAATCAGATTTGTCTGGCAAGACCTGCCTCTGGTGAATCCATGCTGCCTCAGATCCTGTAATCCGCTGGACTCCAGAAGCCTCACTATTTTCTCTTTCAGCAGTGTTTCCAATAATTTACTCACCACCGAAGTTAAACTAACCGGCCTGTAGTTTTCAACCATATCCTTACTTCCACTTTTGTGTAAAGGCACCATATGAGCCTCTCTCCAGTCCTTTGGCACCACTCCCGACTCCAACGAGGCATTGAAAAGGTCAGTCAGTGGAGCTGCTAGAACCTCCCCAAGTTCCCTCAGTATTCTAGGGTGTATCCCATCCGGTCCCATCGCTTTCTCTACTTTAGGTTGAGCTAGTTTCTCATGAACACAGTGTTCTGAAAATTGTTGAAGATGTCCCTCACTTCTGTTCCTGTTTGTGGGTGTTTTCTGAGGTCCTGCTCCTGGTTCTTCATCTGTGAACACATAACAGAAATATTTGTTAAGCAATTCCGCTTTATCCTCATCAGCTTCTACATATTCCTCCCCTTCATCCTTGAGTCTGATAATACCACTTTTGCCGTTCCTCTTCTCACTAACATATCTGAAAAATGTCTTATCCCCCCATTTTATTGCATTGGCTATTTCGTCCTCTTTTTTAAACTTTGCCTTCCTGACTAATTTGATAGCTTCTCTAAGTTTTTCCAAATATAGATGCCTGTCTTCCTCTCTTTGTGATCTCTTGTATTTCATGAAGGCCTCAATCTTTTTCTTCACCTTTTCAGCTACTTCTTTCAAAAGCCATAGCGGTCTCCTTTTCCTCTTACCTTTATTTACCATTTTAACAAAAAGGTTGGTTGCCCTTAAAACATCCCATTTCAGTTTTGCCCACTGTTTTTCTACATCCCCCAGCTGTTCCCATCCCGCTAACGACTCCCTGAGGTATTGGCCCATCTTGGCAAAGTTAGTCTTCTTAAAGTCTAAGATCCTCACTTTTGAATGGATTCTAACAGCCCTAGTCCTAATACTGAACCACACCATCTGGTGATCACTGGATGCAAAATGATCTCCCACTATAACAACAGAAACACTTTCACCACCGGTAAGCACGAAGTCTAGTATGGCCCCATCACGTGTGGGGTCTGTTACCAATTGCTTGAATAGTTCTCCCTGTAGAGAATCCAGGATCTCTTTACTTCTAGATGATACTGCAGCAGGAAATGTGCCAATCAACATCTGGCACATTGAAATCCCCTATCAGTAGCACTTCCCCTTTCCTAGCAATGCTGCGTATGTCTTCAATTAACTCTGTCCACCTCTTCCTCTTGTGAAGGAGGTCTGTATATCACGCCAATGCAGAGAGATTTCTTTTTCCCTCTTTCTAGTTTAACCCACAATGCCTCCTCTCTCCCTTTTAAGCTCTGTAATTCCAAAGCTTTAATAGTATTTTTTACATATAGTGCCACTCCTCCTCCCCTTCTTCCTACCCTGTCCTTTCTGAATAAAGTATAGCCAGGTATAGTTACATCCCAGTCATGGTTTTCTGTGAACCATGTTTCTGTAACTGCCACTAAATCTAAGTCGCCCAGTCCCACCAAAGCTTCAACATCAGGGATCTTATTTCCCATGCTACGGGCATTTATACACACTGCTTTCCATATGTTACCCCTGTTACCCATTTTCATAAATGTATTTAATGTATCACTTACCTAGGGGCTTTCTTCACCCATCCCCAATGAGTCTAGTTTAAAGCCCTCTTCAGTAGATTAGCCAGTCTACTACTGAAGACGTGTTGACCTTTCTTGGACAGATGGATGCCATCTCTGCTCTGCAACCCTTGGAACAGCATCCCATGGTCTAGAAAACCAAAACGCTCTTGATGACACCATCCACGCAGCCATTCATTCGTCTCCAGGATGCGAGCCTCTCTGCCTTGGCCTTTACCCTCAACAGGGAGGATTGAAGAGAACACCACCTGTGCACCTAACTGCTTCACCCTCTGTCCCAGAGCCATGAAGTCACTTTTGATACGCTCAGAGGGATACCTGGCAGTATCATTTGTTCCAACATGGATTAGCAACATTAAGCAATAGTCAGTGGACTTGATGAGTCTCGGCAAACTCTCCTTAACATCTTGGATTTTGGCACCAGGCAGACAGCATACCTCTCTGGACATCAAGTCTGGTCAGCAGATGGACGCCTCAGTACCCCTCAGAAGAGAGTCACCAACCACCCCTACCCTTCGCTTCATTATGGTCACTGATTCTGCAACCTTGGGGTACTTGAGCTCTGATTCTTCCCTTTCTAGGGATGCTTTCACCTCCTCCACTTCCAGGGCTGCATAATGGTTCTCCAACTCAAGGGCTGGAGATGTTGGATTGGTGATTCTGCAGGCCCTGGTGACTTGTGTCCAACCTTCGTCATTCTGTTGGCACCCATCTTCTCCTCTGCTAGAGAGCTTGGATGTTTCAAGAAGCATCTCATCAATGTACTTCTCACTGTCGTGAATGCTCCCCCCTCCTTTCTGAGTTCCTCCACTTGTTTCCTCAGAGCTTCAGCATGCAGGCACCTTGCACATGGAACCGGTCCTTCCACTGGCATTGGGACCTCTGTCTGGACAGAGGCAGTAGCTGTAACAGGGGCAACAGCTTTAGATATATGATTTTTCCCAGCCATTGTTCTGTTCGTGGAGCTTAGGTATCTGTTAAAGCAAAAGAGAGAGAGATCTACCAAAGTACCAGCCGTTTTCCCAGCTGTCCTTTCAGAGAAAAAGCAGTTAAATCTCTTTAATTATATTCAAAATGTGCTGTTCCAAGTCCCTGTGCTTTGTTAAATGGGGAGGTGCCCTATAAAGCAAGACTGCTCACTAGAGGTGGGTGGGAGTTGGGGTGGGTAGGGAGGGAATTAACACCTGATTAGGTGTCAGCAGTTCCCAAAAGGTGAGAATGTTACCAGAGTTTAAAAGCTACTCCACTATAGAAAATATTGCTACTAAAGCACCAAAAAAATGTAACTTTGCTTTAAAAATATACCAAAACCCTTTTAAGAGCTCCCAGTCGGAGAGCTAGAAATTTAATAAAAATAAACCCTCAAATCCTTACCGTTGTTTGACCTGTAGAGCCCCTGTTAGGAGTGAAATGCTAGACCCAGGGAATGGAAAGGGAAGCAAAGGAGAAATACTGGATCTTTGGGACTGGCGGGGGAGGGGGGAAGGAAACAAGAAGAAGATGGTGGACTTGAGGGGTGCGAAGAGAAGCAAGGGGAGGGGTGCAAGAAGCAGTTGGTGGATCCGGGGGGGAATGGTAGAAAGAAGGAGATGCTGGACATGGGAGGGGAGGGGGAGCAAGGAGGAGATGTTGGATCTAGAGAGTGGATGGGAAAAGAAAGAAGGAGAAGATCCTGGACCTAAGACGGGGTGGGAATGAAGGCAAGATAGAGATGCTGGACACCAGTATTTCCTCTCAGGTGAGTTGCAGCCCTCCATCAGCATGCCTGACTGTAAGAGTGATGCAGTAATACTGAGTTTAATCACAAAGGGTAGGGAAGTTATTCAGGAACCCCAGTGGACCTGTCCCTTTCCAATTGAAACCATGCTATTCATGTACCACTCCCACTGGTAGGGATATGAATGGAAAGCATGAGGGGGGGGGAGAGAGAGAGAGGGAGGAAATGGTGGGCATAGAGGGAGAGGAAGAGAAGATGGGGGGAGGGGGTGCCGGGCATGAGGCAGAAGAAAAGAGAACGAGGAGATTCAAGGCATGGAGTGAAGGGAAGAGATAGATGCTGTGCATGTGGGGAGGGGAGAAGGGAGATGCTGAGTAAGAGCAAGGGGGAAAGTGCAAGAGAAGAGATACAGACATTAGGGATCTTATTTCCCATGCTACGGGCATTTATAAACACCGCTTTCCATATGTTGCCCCTTTTAGCCATTTCCATAAAGGTATTTAATGTTTCACTTACCTGGGGGCTTTCTTCACCCATCCCCAACAAATCTAGTTTAAAGCCCTCTTCAGTAGATTAGCCAGTTCTGGTCACTGTATCTTAAAAAGGATATAGCGTTATTAGAAAATGTTCAGAGAAGAGCCACTAAAGTGGTAAAGGGGATGGAAGGATTCTCCTATGAAGAAAGGCTAAAAGGTTTAGGGCTCTTCAACCTGGAAAAGAGACGGCTGAGGGGAGATATAATAGAGGTCTATAAATTAATGAACGGAGTGGAACGGGTAAACATTGATTGTTTATGTCATCAGTATATAGAAAGACTAGGGGGCATGCAATGAAGCTACAGGGTAAACTATTTAAGACTAATAAGAGAAAAATATTTTTTTCACTCATCGTGTAATCAAACTCTGGAATTTGTTACTGGAGGATGTAGTAGAAGCTATTAGTGTTTGAACCATTTCTTGGAGGAAAGATTGGAGGATATCCACTGCTTGATCCAACAGAAGCACTGAGGAAGCTGCGTCTTTTGGGGAAACTGCCAGGTACGTGTGACTTAGATTGGCCACTGTTGGAAACAGGATACTGTACAACACATTTCCTAACTTCCCTCCCCCACACCTACAGAATCTCTCCTACTTCCCTTCCCCTTTCCCTGGTTCAGCATTTCTCTTTGCTTCCCTTCCCCTGACCACCAAACTGCATGAAAGTCTGTACAGGGTCTTTGAGTCCCTGCATGCATTTAACATCAGTTAGTCTCACTCCTTCCCATGCGGATGGGACAGGCCTGACAGACTTTGAGCAGGCTCAGGTACCCAAAGGCCCCATGCTACCTTTTGCTTGTATTGCCAACGTACTGCCTAGTCTCGTCCGCGCAGTGTCTGGAGCTCTTCTCCCTCCACTTCTCCTTCCCATTGCATCAGAGCATTCGGGGGTTTTTCCCCTCATCTCCACTCCTCCCTTCCCACAAAAGCATTGGTACCCTGACCCACGAGGTTTGAAGGACGAAGAAAAGTAGCCTCCTCCCACTTGGAAGCAGAGTGAGGTGACTGCTGCAGATGCATTTTGGGGGCACTTGTAGCCATCCCCAAAACCTTTCTGCCTGAGGTAACCACCTCACACTGCCTAATGATACAGCCACTTCTGTCAATAATGTTTCACATGTCACTTCCTGTTGTGTTTAATCCAAAATGACAAGAAGAACTCTGAATGTTTGGGGAGTTTCCATATTGACATTAATGTGCACTATTGCATAGTAGTGAACAATATTCTGAAATAGTGTACTTTATTGTGTGATAGTGCACCTTATTGCTCAATGAAGAATAGCACACATTACTGAGCAATAGGGCACACAATTGGGCAATAGCAAACACTGCAATGCACGCCTTTGAATCAGTGCTGATTTCTGGTGACCCAGCAGCTCCAGAGTTTTCTTGGCAGTGTGACTGGAAGTAGATTGCCAGGCCTTTCTTCCGAGGCAGTGGAGAGTTAAATAACTTACCCAAGGTCATAAGGAATGCTAGTGGGAAGTGAACGCTGATCTCTTGGTTACCAAGCCAGTGCTCTAACCACTAGGCTGCTCCTCCTCTCTTTAGGCAACACTACGTGAACACTTATTCATGCTTTAGATATCTGAAAAAAGGCATAGAGAAGTCCACAGAGCTATTTTAGAAGCTGGCTGTGGGGACATCTGAATCTGAAAGGAGGCATGGCTAGGGCATCCCCAGGGACCAGGACGTCTCCATCTGATCACAGAAACATCATGGATGTCTGGCGTCATGTCTAACTTTAGACTCACTCCTAGGCATGTATAGTGATGAGCAAGCATCTGAGAAGTGTTTGTTTTAGCTGAAAAACATGCAGAGAAGAAAGCACTCTATCACCCTTAGTACTCAGCACAATTTGAGCAAGAGGGCACAGTATTGAGCGATAGTGGGCACTACTGACAAACAAAACTAAAAACCCAAACAAAATGAAAAATCCCACAAATGACATGGGTAAGTAAACAAAATCAAACATTTTGATCTGCACACCCCTATCTAAAAGCATGAATAACTAATACAATGACAGCATATATTTTGGGAACTGAAGACCTTTATTTTAGTGCAAACATTGAGACTGGTAGATAGAGAAAATGAACTTGTATATCTGAGCTATAAGACTATAACATTGAAAGGTATGGTATGTGTGAAATAAGAATGAGTGGGAGAATGGTAAAATCAGTGTGGATGTGCTGGGCCTAATATAAGATTTGAGGATCTATATAATTGAAAATTGGGTGCTGAAAGGAACATTTATTATGAGAAGAAAGTTAGGTTTTATGTACTTACCTAAGTCAGTGCAACTAAGGAGTGTGTTTATTATTTATTCACAAACGTTTTATGTCACCCTCTGCTGGTCATCGAGGTGATTTACAATAATAAATCTAAATAACGTGGAAAGAGAGATTGCAGAAGGGAAGAAAAAGTCAGAAATTGGAAAGGAGAAAGGGAAGAAGAAGCAACTAATACATATTTTTTTCTAACCCGGCTAAAGAGCAGATAAAAGAACTACAGAGGAGATGAGTAGCACAGATGGCTCACTGCCTGCCTCCTCTCCACCCCAAAGGATCGGAGAAAAGCTTAGTTATATGGAAAAGCTTGAGAAAAGAAACATGCTTTCAATGAAGACTTAAAGGATGGGATATTCAAAGGCATTTATGTGGTTTGTAAACCTGCAAACTGCATAAATGCAGCTCACCTATTTGGGCTGCTAAATGTCCCGATGCTAAGCCCTTACAGGCTCATTCCGATCAGGACGTAGATCCCTCTGTACATCCAGTCTGAGCCGGGCATATCCGCAGGGCATGTCTAGCCCCGCGGGATCAGAATCGCGATCAGGCATGTACGTGCAGGCTGGAACTGCGATTCAGTCCGGCCTGCACGTACATGCACAGCCCGGCTAACTCAGTCAGGGCTTTTAAACAGAGCCACGGTGTGCCATGGTGTCCTGTTGCCATGGCACTGCAATTCCATTTAAAAGCCGCGATGCCGGCCACCTGCAAAAAGTATTTATTCCCCGCAGCCCGACCCCATATGTGGCCTCCTAAGGCCAGGGTCGGGCTGCGAGTAATTTCCCCTGGCCCCCCCCCCCCTGCCCCATCCGCACCCCGACATGTTAAAAAAAACATGTCCAGGGAAATTATTCCACCTCGGAGGTCGCCAGCCCTGGACATACAGGGCTGACATTAGAATCGGCCCTGTATGTCCAGGATTGTTGTCTGCCCACTGCCCGCCGAGACTCTGCCCCCGGGCCGCCCATTCCCTGTCTCCATCTAACTTCCCCGCACAACTGGTGGGGAAGTTATTCGCGGGCAGGGGAAGGCACAAACAGCAGGGATGGACGACCCACTGGCACCACAGGTTAACCGAGCAGCGGTGATATTCAGCCGCTGCCTGTTTAACCCTAACTGGCTAAAGTTAGGACAGCTGCATGGACAACTGATTTTGCAATCCAGTCAGATGCTGAATATCACCACTGACTGGATTGCAAAATTGCAATCCGGGTACCTGGATATTCAATGGCAGGGCCCAGATATAGCCCCGGCACTGAATATCCAGGGCAATTATTATTTTTTTTATAAGCATTAACCACTTGATCAAGAAATGTGTGAAGCCCATGAAATAGATACATAAAGGAAAAATCCACAATGAGCAGAATTAAAGCAAACAAGTACAGCTTCCCATCCCCTAGCCCATAATGGGAGATCCAAGAATAAGGAAAAATAAAGTATCTAACAGTCAAGGAAAAACTGAATAAAATGAGCAGCCCTACTTTATGGCACAGTTAGAATTGCCATTCGCCCATCAACGAGGGATTCATGAGTATGCAAAAAGGAAAGCAACTGTGAGGGAAATACAAAAAATGTGTAATTGCCCCTGTAATTTCACGTGGCACTTACATGGATATTTCAAAAAGAACACCCCTCCTAGCAGCAGGACATACAGTTGTAAGATCAAAAATTCTCTCCTACGACGTGGTGTTCCCTTAGAAAGATCAGGAAAAATACGACTCACGCAATCAAGAAAGGAAATATTCCTTTTACTGTAAAACACTCTAAGGAGCCAATCATGATCTGAGGCCAGAGCTAGTGTAATCAAACAAGTAGCAGGAACAAGTCACTTCAGTAGCAGAAATATTCAAAAAGTCTGAAATATTGAAAAAATCAGGGGGGGGGGGCCATTCTGAACCACAAATAGTGGGGATGGACATCCTATATGTCCATCCCCGCTGTTCGTGCCGGCTTCAGTCCCCAACTAACTTCTCCGTCGGTTGTGCAGGGAAGTTAGTCGGGGTGGGGAATGGGCAGCTCAGGGGCAGTGGGTGGTCGCTGGCCCTGGACATACGGGACTGATTCTAGTGCTGGCCCTGTACGTCCAGGGCCAGCGAAATGGTTGGGGAAGTTATTGCACCTCTGAAGTGGAATAACTCCCCTGGACATATATTTTTTTTTAAATTTGGGGCATGGAAGGGGCTGGGGGGGCTAGGGGACATTCCCCGCAGCCTGAGCTTGGCCTTCGGAAGCCAGATCAAGGGTTGGGCTGCGGGGAATTTGCAGTTTTGGTCAGTGGACGGCATCACGGCTTTTAAAGGGAGCTCTGGTGCCATGGCAAGATGGCACCATGGCACCACGGCTCCATTTAAATGCCCTGACTGAGTTAGCCAGGTGCAGTTCTGCATGTGCAGACTGGACAGAATCGCTGTCCCGGCCCCGCTGTAACCGTGCCCCGCGGGATCAGAATCGCGATCCCTTCTGTGCGTCCAGTTCAGACCAGACGCACAGAGGGGATGGACATGTAGGACAGAATCAAGCCCCAGCTATCTGAGGACCAGGAATTTCTGACCCCGCTGGGGTCTTATAACTAAATGGCAAATAGTAAACTTTTGCCAGCGGGGGATAGGATTCAGCCAGAACCCCTATAATCTCAATCACATATCTTTTAAATAGAGCTTTAGCCATAACATTAGCAAACTTTGGGAAATTAATTAACCTGAGATTAGCATAACGAATACAATTATTCAATGGATCAATTCTAAATTTCAAACTGTTAGAATCCTTAATAAAGGGGCTTGTTTACAAAGCCGCGGTAGCGGTTCCCGATTGTTATCAGAGCCGCGGCCCCATTGAAACTGAAGAAGAGGTCAGCAGGCCAGTCTGGGGACGGTGAGCCTGCTTAACCTTCCTCTTCTTCCCCATATTTGCCAGAGCACAAGAGCCGATCTCTCAGGGTGCGGCCATCTTGGATCCCCAAGAGCAAATGAAGGGGAGGGGCAAATTTAAAGTGGCAATGGCCAGTCGCTTCAAATATTTATTTTATTTTATTTTATTTATTTATTTTATACTTTTCTTCTATACCGCTTTTTCCCAAGATCAAAGGCGGTTTACAAATAACATAATGAACAGTTTACAATTAACATAATGAACATTGTTTTACATAGAACATAGTATTTTCTTTAAACTATGTACAATTAACTTTTCATGAACAATAACATGGAGCATATAATTATACATATGCTGAACTATTTACATCAGTCAAATATTTACATTAGTCAGTTATTAATCATGGTTTCGAAGGGTTGTTTTTCTTATGTGTGTTGAGGTTTGAGGCTTTTTGATCTGTGTTTAGGGAGGATTTTTATGTAGGTGTGGTGAGGAGGATGGAGGGGGTTCATTAAGGTTTATAAAGTGTTCTTTAAACAGATATGTTTTTAGTTCTTTCCGGAATGTCTGGAGATCCTTTATTTTGCGGAGGTTTAGTGGGAGTTTATTCCATATGGTGGGGGCTGCATATGAGAATGCTCTTGAGCTTGTGGTTTTTTTTGTTTTTCGAATTGATTTTTTTATGTCTAGTGAGTGGGTTGCATTTTGTCTGCGGGTTCTATGTTCTTTTGGAGCATGTAGTAGAGTGGTTAGATGTGAAGGTGATATGCCGTTGATAAGTTTAAATGTGGTTAAGAGTATTTTGTATGATATTCTACTATTTATGGGAAGCCAGTGTAGTTCAGCGAGGGTGGGAGTTATGTGGTCAGTGAGGCGGGCTTTTGCTGTTACTCGGGCACAGATGTTTTGAGCTCGTTGGAGTAAGTTAATATTTGTGAGAGGGAGGCCGATAAGTAGACTATTACAATAGTCAAAGTGAGGAGTGATGAGTGTGCTGATAACAGATCTGAAGTCATGTGTGTCTAGTATTGGTCGTAGGTGTTGAATGGTTTTGAGTTTATAGAATATGGTTTTCACGGTTTGTTTTATGTGAGGGATCATACTAAGTGTGTGGTCTATTATGATGCCTAGGTATTTTACTTCCTTTTTGATTGGGATTATTGTATCGTTAATTGTTATTGTTTCTGGGAGAGTAGTATCTGGTTTTCTTGTTACGAACATTGCTTCAGTTTTTTTTAGGTTGATGCTAAGGTTATTATTTTGTAGCCAGGTATTTGCTTCACTGATACAGTTTAGTAAGTTCTGGTAGTTGGGATTATTTGTGTTTATTGGTTGAGTGAGCATGATGTCATCTGCGTATATATAGTGGTTGACTTTATGTTTTTTGAATATATTTGTGATGGGTTGGAGATATAGGTTGAAAAGGAGGGCCGATAGGGCCGAGCCCTGTGGAATACCTTGTCCTTGTATGAATGGCTCAGAGGTGTCTTGACCCAATTTAACGCGTATTGATCGGTTTGTGATGTATGATATAAACCATTGTAGAATTGTTCCTCCTATTCCTAGGCTTAGGAGTCTGTTAATAAGTGTGTTGTGGTGGATATTGTCAAAGGCACCGGCTATATCAATGAATATGAGGATGTAACCTTGGTTGCATGTGCCAGTGCCCTTTATGAGGCACTGAAAATGCCCCCCAGAATTTTTTGTGAAGTTTCGAGACAGATGTGTTGGGGTAATATAGTCCACAGTTAGTGCCTGAAAATCCAGACATACTATATCAACTGGCTCACCTTTATCTACCTGGTTATTCACACCTTTGAAAAAAATATAACAGATTAGTGAGACAAGACGTTTCTTGGCTAAATCTTGGCTGCTCTTGCATGTCCACCCTGCTACCCTGGATCTTTCTCCCATTGACTCCTGTCTCAGCTTAGTTGCCTCTTGCTTAAAATCTAACAACTTAAAACTCAACCGCTCTAAGACCTCAGAGCTGTGGTTCTCTTTCTCCCCCATCTGTATCCTAGGCTCTTGAAGGTTTTTCCATACCCACCATGCAAACTCTCAAATATTTAGGAGTCACCCTAGATTCTGCTCTCTTATTTCATGCCCATATTAATACTGTTGTCTGTTGCTGTTTCCATTCACTTTGTCAAATCCGTTCTATTTGTTCTTTTCTCTCTATATTTTGTCACCACTGTTTTGCTGTCTTTAGTCATCTCTAAATTTGATTATTGCAATGTCATTTACCTCAGTTTACCACAATATCAATTGAAACATTTGCAATCGGTCCAAAACACTGCCATCCATCTTTTACACCCTGCCTCTAAATTTGATCATATGACTCCCTTGCTTATCAAATCCCATTGGCTCCTCATAACAAATCGTATACAATATAAACTTCTTACACTTATCCACAAGAGCCTCATTTCCAGAGGTCCCACCTATTTTTCATCACTCATCATCCCATATGCACCTGCTCAAACTCTGAGGTCATTACACACAAACCATTTATACCTTGAAAATTTGAGCGACTGGGTGTCCAAATAGCAGATACAATTTAATGTGGACAAGTGCAAAGTTATCACTTAGGAAAGAACAACTCAAACTATAGTTACATGATGCAAGGTTCCACATTAGGAATCACCACTTAAAGGATCTGGGCATCATCGTGGATAGTACTTGGAAACCCTCTGACCAGTGTGCAGTGGTGGTCAAGAAAGCAAATAGAATGCTAGGAATCAAAACGAAAGTAATAGAAAATAGAAGGATATTATAATGCCTCTGTATCACTCCATGGTGCGACCACACCTTGAATATTGTGTGCAATTCTGGTCAACATATCTTAAAAGGTTATAACAGAAATGAGAAAAGGTACAGAAAAGAGCAACCAAAATGGTAAAGGGAATGGAAGGATATCCCTATGAGGAAAGGCTTAAAAGGTTAGGGCTCTTAAACTTGGAAAAGAGATGGCAGATGGGAGATATAATAGAGGTCTATAAAATAATGAATGGAGCGGAACAGGTAAACGTAGATTACTACTACTACTGAGCATTTGTATAGCACTACAAGTCATACGCAGCACTGCACAGACATGTAAGAGACAGTCCCTGCTCATCAGAGCTTACAATCTAGTCAAAACAGACAACACAGAAGATGTAGATAGGGATAAAATTAGGGGGAATAGTAAAGAAACAAGGAGATCAGGTGAGTCAAGATCCAAAAGCAGCAGTTCCTCCTTTGTTGTGAGTTGGGTCTGAAACTATTGTTTGAATTGGAGAACTTCCATGGCATTGAGAAAGGAGGTGGATTGCTTGTTGGATGTGGTGGGTAGGTTGAGGTCATCTTGCAGAATGAACCATTTACTGCAATGATTGCTGATGCATGCTTCTTTGATCAGTGGTGAAAGGTCAGAACACCTTGCTCTAGGTGATCTATATGATAGGCAGAGTGTTTTCATGTTGGAAATGGCGAGGGAGTCCAGATCATCTGTAGAGCTGGATTCAATGGTTTTAAATATGAGATCATCCTTAGCGATTAGTACTCCTCCTCCTCTCAGCTCTTCTGGGAGGTCTGAAGAAGTTGTATGATGGGATGGTGAGCTGATTAACCAGAACCATGATTCAGTTATGCACATAATATCAATGTGGTTGTCTCTAATGTAGTCAACTAATATTAGGATTTTGTTGCAGAATGATTGTGCATTGAGAAGAGCACATTTAAATCATAGGTTCCAGGAAGAATTGAAGGGGATCGGTCATCTTTGAAGAAGGGCTGCACCTTGATTAGGTTGCGTGGATCCCTATGCTGTGGTTTATAGAAGTGGAGCTATAGCAATACAGGACATAAAAGGGAAAGAGGAAGCACCATGGGTTAAACTAGAAAGAGGAAAAGAGAAATCCATTTGAACTGGCGTGATATGCAGACCTCCCTCACAGGGAGAAGAAGTGGATGGAGACTTAATAGAAGACATACACAGCATTGTCAGGAAAGAGGAAGTACTACTGATATGGATTTCAATATGCTGGATGTTGATTGGTGCCTCCCTGCTGAAGTGTCATTTAGAAGCAAAGAAATCCTGGATTCTTTACAGGAAGAAGTATTCAGAAAACTAGTAACAGAACCCACACATGAAAGGGCCATACTGGACTTGGTGCTTACCAATGATGAAAGTGTTTCTGATGTCATAGTGGGAGATCATCTCGCATCCAGTGATCACCAGATGGTGTGGTTCAATATTAGGACTAGGGATGATAAAATCCATTCAAAAGTGAGGGTCTTAGACTTTAGGAAAACTAACTTTGCCAAGATGGGCCAATACCTCAGGGAGTCGTTAGCAGGATGGGAACAGCTGAGGGATGTAGAAAAACAGTAGGCAAAACTGAAAGGGGATATGTTAAGGGCAACCAACCTTTTTGGTAGAATGGTAAATAAAGGTAAAAGGAAAAGGAGGCCACTATGGGTCTCAAAAGAGGTAGCTGAAAAGGTGAAGAAAAAGAGGGAGGCCTTCATGAAATAGAAGAGATCACAAAGAGAGGAAGAAAGGCATCTATATTTGGAAAAAATTTGAGAGGCTGAAAAAGTAGTCAAGAAAGCAGAGATACAAAAAGAAGAGGAAATAGCCAATGCAATAAAATGGGAGGATAAGACATTTTTCAGATATGTTAGTGAGAGGAGGAAAGGCAAAAGTGGTATTGTCAGACTCAAGGATGAAGGGGAGGAATATGTACTGGAAGAAGCTGATGAGGATAAAGTGAAATTGCTTAACAAATATTTCTGTTCTGTGTTCACAGATGAAGGGTTGGGAGTAGGACCTCAGAAAACACCCATAAATAGGAATAAAAGTGAGGGGCATCTCAAACGATTTTCAGAAGACTGTGTTCGTGAGGAACTAGCTAAATTAAAAGTGGACAAAGCGAAGGAACCAAATGGGATACATCCGAGAATACCGAAGGAACTTGAGGACATTCTAGCAGCTCCACTGACTGACCTTTTCAATGCCTCTGGTGGTGCCAGAGGACTAGAGAGAGGCACATGTGGTCCCTTTACACAAAAGCGGAAGTAAGGATGTGGTTGAAAACTACAGGCCAGTTAGTTTAACCTTGGGGTTGAGTAAATTATTGGAAACGCTGCTGAACGAGAAAACAGTGAGGTCTCTGGAGTCCAATGGATTACTGGATCCAAGGCAGCATGGATTCACCAGGGGCGGGTCTTGACAGGCAAATCTGATTGATTCCTTTGACTGGGTGACTAGGGAGTTGGACTGAGGGAGAGCCCTAGATGTGGTATATTTAGACTTCTGTAAAGCCTTTGACACCATTCCATACAGGCGACTTATCAACAAACTGAGCACCCGAAGGATGGACCTTAAAGTTACTGATTTGGTTAGAAATTGGTTGAGTGGGAGGTGACAAAGGGTTCAGGTAAATGAAGTTCACTCTGTGGAGAAGGAGGCTACCAGTGGAGTGCCACAGGAATCTGTCATTGGTCTGTTTCTTTTTAACATCCTAATTTAATGCTAAAAAATGTAGGGTCCTGCATTTGGGCTGCAACAATCCAAGGGAGCAGTATAGTATAGTGGGTGACATACTTCTGTCCATGAAAGAGGAACGTGGGAAACTAGCTAAATTAAAAGTGGACAAAGCAATCGGACTAAATGAGATACATCCGAGAATACTGAAGGAACTTTGGGACGTTCTAGCAGCTCCACTGACTGACCTTCTCAATGCCTCTAGTGGTGCCAGAAGACTAGAGAGAGGCACATGTGGTCCCTTTACACAAAAGCGGAAGTAGGTGTGATTGTGTCTGATAATCTCAAAGTAGCTAAACAGGTAGAAAAGGTGATGGTGAAAGCTAGAAGGATGCTTGAGTGCATAGGGAGAGGAATGGCCAGCAGAAGAAAGGAAGTAATAGTGCCTCTATATATCTTTGGTGCGACCTCATTTGGAGTATTGTGTGCAATTCTGTAGACCGCACCTTCAAAAGGATATAAACAGGTTGGAGTCGGTGCAGAGGGTGGCAACTAAAATGGTTAGTGGTCTTCATTATAAAGCATATGAGGACAGACTTAAGGACCTTAATATGCATACCTTAGAGGAAAGGCGGGATAAAGGAGATATGATTGAGATTTTTAAATACCTCCGTGGCATAAATGCACAGGAGGAAAGCCTCTTTCGCTTGAAGGCAGACTATGCTACGAGGGGACATGGGATGAGGGTAAAAGGGGATAGACTCAGGAGTAATATGTGGAAATACTTCTTTACGGAAAGAGTGGTAGATGCTTGGAGTAGTCTCTCAATGGAGGTGGGAGAGATGAGAACAGTATCTAAATTAAAGAACGCATGGGACAAATACAGAAGATCTCTAAAGGAAAAAAAGGGACTCTTGTAGTGGTTGATATGGAAGGGCAGACTAGATATGCCATGTGGTCTTTTTCTGCCATCATGGTTCTATGTTTCTATGTTGTATCATGGGGATCACGGTAGATGTGGTGAATGCAGTTGCATGAGATATTAATAAAACAGCGAGAAGTATGTGGACGAATAGAGAGGTCAGTCTAGGCAGTGTCCCAGCCCCTCCTTCACCCTACATCAGCCCCTTAGTCCTAGCCTCCCCCCCCCCCCATCGTTTCTCCTTCTCTCCACCTGATCTTCTACCCCCACATCACTCCCAGTCAACTACCTCCTCTGTTTTTCTTCCTGCAGCTACTACAGGAGCATTTTTGTTTGCTCCCGAGACTGTGCTGCAATGAAGCAGCCCAGCCAGCAGCATTTTTATTAAAGCGCTTATTTTTGCTTTAATTAAAATGCCACAGACCAGTCTGCTTCAGTGCAGCACAGCCATGGAAGCAAACAAAAATGCTCCCACAGCTATTTTAAACATTAACTTGGCCGCGGCATTCTGGCACTTCATGAGCTGAGAAGTGATTTGTGCCACCGCAGCTATATTAATACTTAACAGCCATAGGAGCATTTTCATTTCACTCCTGCAGCTGTGCTGTAATGAAGTAGCCCAGTCCGTGGCATTTTTATTAAAGCTTTACTAAAAATGCTTCGGGCCGGGCTGCTTTAATACAATACAGCCACAGGAGCAAATGAAAATGCTCCTGTGGCTGCATGATTTACTTCCTGGGCTCAAGAAGTGCCGGAATGCCTCATTCCAGCACAAATTAAGCCCTGCTATAATGACTACGGGCCAATATTCTAAGGCATTTACATGATTTATCGCCGCTGTACATCCCGATCTACATGGTTAGCATTGGGGCATTCCTGGGATGGTACCCGGGAATAACTAGTCAGCGGCGATATTCAGCCACTGTTCAGTTATCCCTTGATGGTGAAAATTAGGAGCAGCAAAAGATGTCCTAACCTTTGCCACCAAAGCTAACCAAGCAGCGACTGAATATCGCAACAATCTGGTTAACTTTCAGTTTCCACGGCTGAACTGGATATTCAATGCCAGTGGACAGATATGGCCCCAGCATTAAATATATGGGTTTAGTGGTGACAGCTAGGTGCTGTAATCGTGCTAGCCACCGCTGCTGAATATCGAGCCCTATGTTTCCCCAATGAGATTTTCTCTAACTTCACTGATCTGGTCCAACAGCAGAGTCTAAGTGCTTGATGATATCTGAAAGCTGATTGTCATGGATGCAACATATTAATTTTCTCATGGAAATTCCTGAGTTGCCAGAAAACAGCTGATTCCACTAGTCTTGTGACCAAGGGAAGATTCAAAATGAATCTGTAGCTTGAGGGAGTAGCAGGATCAAGTACATTGTTTTTAAAAATAGGATGAACTATGGTTGTTTTCCAGAACATAGGCAGAAACCCCGGCCTTGCTGCCACCCCCAAGCTGCCCCCCCCCAGCTGCTGCTGATTCATAAGAACATAAAAACATAAGATATACCATACTGGGTCAGACCAAGGTCCATCAGGCCCAGTATCCTGTTTCCAACAGTGGCCAGTCTAGGTCATAGATACCTAGCAGTTTCCCCAAAAGACAGGTTCCACAATGCTTGTACTGATTCAAGCACTGATATCCTGGGTCCCTTCTTAATAACAGTTTATGGACCCTTCCTCCAGGAACTTATCCAAACCTTTTTTAAATCCAGCTACACTAACAGCCTTTACTACATGCTCCGGTAACAAATTCCAGAATTGATTACATGTTGAGTGAAAAAATATTTTCTTTTAATTAGTCTTAAATAGTTTACCCTGTAGCTTCATTGCATGTCCCCTAGTCTTTCTATATTCTGATAACGTAAACAATCGATCTACGTTTACCCGTTCCACTCCGTTCATTAATTTATAGACGTCTATCATATCTCCCCTCAGTCGTCTCTTTTCCAGGTTAAAGAGCCCTAACCCTTTTAGCCTTTCTTCATAGGAGTAACCTTCCATCCCCTTTACCATTTTGGTGGCTCTTCTCTGAACCTTTTTTAATAACGCTATATCCTTTTTAAGATACGGCGACCAGAATTGCAGATTCCATCTCGGGAGGGGAAGATGGGCAGCAGCAGTGGCAAGATTTCCAAAAGCGGTGGCTTTGCTGCAGCTTTTGGAAATGCCGCCGCTGCCTGCCTGCCTTCCAGATGGAATGGGCAGCAGCTGGAGGGGGGGCGGCACGGCTCCCCATGTGTACCGCTGCCGCGTAGCTCATGGGCTGGCCCTAGCAGGCACATACACGTTTATTCTGTTTATTCCTGCTCTAGGCACAAATAGGCATCAGGAAAGTGTTTGCATTCACCTTAAAACATCCAGAGAGTGTAGAGCAGATGGAGAATTAAGTGACTAGCTTTAGATTTAAAAAAGTCCCACACTGGGATTTGAACCCTGGCTACCTTCTCTTAAACAACCTCTCCAACCATTATATATCTTGGTTCTGAAATGCTCTCCTGGGGACATCTATATAGACATTTGATACATGTGTATATCGGGCACGTCCACATTTCTGGAATTGTGCCTGAACTTGCATGCGCCTGTCTTTCTTTTCAGACGTTCTGGCTTTGACGTCTCAGATTATATTTGGACATCTCTTTTGAAATCTGCCTCATAATGTTTAGGCCCATCCTCACTTCTCCTGGCCATTTGGCAACTGATATGGCCAGATACAATCTGTATATTTTTTAAACTATGTGGATAGACTAATTATGTGTTTGCTGGCAAACATTCAGTCACATAGAGCAATCCCTTACCAATCAAACCCCTGAAGGAAAGGTGCAGAACAGATATAGGATATTTCACTTTACAAATTCTGGTGCATATCAGTGGCAGCAACAGAAAATCCCTCCCCTGCCAAATGCTATGAAATAACACAAAAAAGGCCAATTTTAGATATGTCCTGGAGAAGGTAATTAAAATGTCTGGGTCAGGATATGCAAAATCCAACTGTATTTTACAAAGGTTATGCTGAACATGGAGCTTTTTGCAAAGTACATATAAGGACCTGCAGGAATGCGCATGGATTTGCCTCCATGCATAGTGAGTGGAGCCATTTTACAAATCTATATGTAGGAAAGCCTACTTCTGATTTTGCAACTTCTACGTGTATGTGCCAACACTTCCATGTGTATCTGGGCCATTTTAGCAAACTATACGTCCCAACAATTAAGTAGAGAACCCACAATTTTATAGTTTTCACATTGTGGAGAAGGAAATAAACACAAGAGGCCCGATTTTCAACAAGGTGCCGAGGCCTGCCATACCTGTAGAAAGTTACCTGTTCAGGAAAAGTGCTGAATCGTAAGTCATGTGCCTCCAAAATGGGCAAGCAACAAAAATGCAGCACAAACCGAGCACAGTGGCAGATGCCCATCGCAGCATAGACAGGTAGGCACAGGGCTCAGAACCCGGGTTCTGCGTCTAAGGTTGACCGGCGATATTCATGTATATGTCCAAGCCAGCAGCCAGGGAAGTGGGACGGCATGTATGCATGAACCCGTGTATCGGGAACCAGTCAGAAACCGTGGCAGGAGGTTCAAATTGACCTTTATTGATCCACGGATAAGATGCGCCAAACCCAACACAGGCCATGTTTCGTACACCACTTCCTCAGGGGTTATAGGCTCACTACAAATATACATACACATGAAAACAACAGCAAAAAGAAATTGTTGTGTAAACATGGATACCAAAAGACATATCATATTATACCACATTAAAAAATATATATATATACAACTAAGATAATCCATTAAAAAATTTTTGAAAATAAACTGAGTGTAAAAATGTACAACTAAAACACTTTAATAATGAACCAATAGTAAATAACTTAAAAAATTAAAAATTAAAAAAACCCATAAAAAACACTCATAATGCGATAACTCACTTGCTAAAACTAAAAAACAACATCAAGAGTATCTATAATGATGTTAATAATAACGATAATAACATTGAAATATAATAAAGAAAGGTGGGTCAACTATATATATATGTTCATAAATCCACTTGACTATAACCACAAAAATAAAAATAAAAGGAGAAAAAGGAGAAACAGGAGGAGGAGGAGGACTCAAAAAACATAAATTGTTAGTGCCAATGTCCAAAATAAATTAAAACATAATGAATAAAATTAAAATGTAAAAATATTGATTTAATAAAATTAAATAATTTGAGAAAATTTTTTATAATAAATATATTAAAAATAAAAATAAAATATATGATGTACTTACATTTATATATAAAAAATATATATAAAATATAAATAAAAATTACACACATACAATGTATAATAAAATTATACTATAAAAAACTTTAAAAGCAAATTACACAAATAGAAAATTTAAAAACATAATAAATAAATAAATAATGATACGACCTACCACTGCACCAAGCTAAATTCAGAGAAACCTTTTGTAGAGCAGAGGCACGGATAGCACCGGCCTCTGGTGCACGACGCAATTATGATCGTGTGTGAAAAAACTAAACAAATAAACAAATAAGTAAAATCAATAAATAATTTAAACATTGGCAAAGACAATATAAATGGAATTAAATTAAATTTATCTTTCAAAGGAATCATAAACTAAAGAGCATCATAGAACGGGGAGAGCCCAGTATCCAACTAACTAGATTGTGTTCAACCAATTTGGTGCTATAATACAAGACTACGTGCTCTGCTGTCGTTAGAGAGACTGATGGTTGTGATGCAAAAAATATAAAATGTGTCCTAATGAAATGATATTATTAATGCCTTAAATAAAAAACAAAATGTTTGGTGGTTTTACCAAAACTGATTATTTAAAACGTGCAAACTGCCGTAGGTAAGTAGCCAACACTTTAAAATTCAAAAAAGGGGGGGGGGAGATATATAGGTGGGGGATGAGAAAAAAAATTTCTCTCGTATTCTATGTATTAAAGACTAACCTATTGTAATATTATTGGCACTAAGAATGCTACTAATGGAATACATGTTGGAGAATAACTTTTGCCGTGAAGAGTGCAGGATCGTGACAACAACGGCGGAGTACAGTGAAAACAAAAACTTTCATGCAATGCTGAAATGTTTTAGCGTAGAAAAATGTTAAACCCGCTCTATCTAATCAAGGTCATTGTTCTTGTGACAGGATTATATATAAAAGTGAGAACCCTGTGTACCGAAAAACATTAAAGAGATGGGTCGCCATCCACTGAAGGCACAATGATGGATGTGAATGAAAGCGTGTGCTTGCCCCGTATCCCCGTTGTTTTGAGGGAAGCCGTGCCAGTCAAAAAACTAATAACTTGCCCCTGTCACCTATAAAAATATTGCATATGATAAGTTGTCCCACCTAAGGAAACGCCATAAGACAGACGCCGAGTACTGATATCGTTGTTAAAACTACACGTATATACTTCTTTTAAAACGCCATTTCTGGCGGGAAAACCGGAGGCATTCAATCCTGAACAGTCACCATGTTGGGAGTACTGTTAAAAAAGTTTACTGCAACAAATAGCGTACTAGTCTCGTATACCCGTTATTTTTAGGGGACAAATTAAAAACAATAATACATTAACAATTGTAAAACACCCCTATAGCCCTTGAAGACATACCGCATATAATCGGTTATCCAAACCTGAAGTACACTCGTAACCGTCATGAAACCAGGCACCTCGCACTGATTATAGCCTTACAGTCAGACTGCACATGCGTGCTTCTTTTAAAGCGCTATTTTTGGCGGGAAAAAAAGGCTTTTAAAACTCAACTTGTCAGCTCTTTGTTATATAAAAGATTTGCACTGCCCAAAGGAAATTTTGAAAAAATGGGGGATGACATATAAATAAAATTATAAACGATAATATTAAGAACCCCTAAAAAGACAAAAATTGAACCTAAATAATTAATTGATTAAAATATGAAACCTATTAACACATAAAGTAGACATATCCAAAAATAAATAAATAATCAATAATTCCAATTCTGAGTGTAATAATAATAAATAATACTTAAAAAACATTTTGTTAAAAAATATATAACAAAAATTTGTTAAATTAAACAAAAATTTGTTCTAAGTTACGGATTCATTGGACGTTGGAGGTATATCAAGAACAGCATATTAAAAAATGAAAAATTATAAAAAATATATTATAAAAAATTGTAAAAAAAGGGGGGGATAAAAACACACCTAACCCGACTACAAAAACACTGATAAATCTTGATCCATGTTTAATCCATGTGGTACCATGGAATTTAACAAGAAAATGTATTTTTGTTCTAACCTTGCTGTAGTTTTGACTAAATCTCCCCCTCTCCAGTTCAATTGTATTTTTTTCAAAACAAAGAATTTTATGTCAGCCAAAGTATGTCCCATATCTAGCCAATGCTGTACAATGGGTTTGTCGATTAATTTTCTTCGTACGCAACTTTTGTGTTCCACTATACGTGTCCGTATGCAACGGTTGGTCCTGCCTACGTAAAGTTTACCACAAGGGCACTGTATCACATATATTACATTTGCTGTTGCGCAATTCGAAAAATCATTAATGTGAAACTTTTTATGAGTATCTGGATGCATAAAAAAACCCCTTACGGGCAAAACATTAAGACATACCGAACAGTGACCACACTGAAATTGGCCCTTAAATTTGGATAATCTCTTACGTTCGGTAAAAGCTGACGGGACCAACAAATTCCTAAGGTTAACATTCCTTTTGTGGGCAACAATGAGAGAGGTGTCATGAAAACCAGGGAGCGACTGGATAAGGTGCCATTCTTTTTTGAGAATGTGTACTATCCTCCGCGATTGTAGAGAATATAACAGGGGGCAAACCACTGTGGATTGTTGGTTGACCTTTCGTGTTTGAAGTAAATTGTCACGCGGCTCTCTTCGTGCTCTCGTGTAGGCAGCTTCAATGCAACGGGATGGATATTGTCGTGTTTTAAACCGCTGGGACAGATCTTGTGCATGCCGTTCAAAATCTTGTGCAGTGGAGCATACTCTTTTGACTCGGAGAAATTGCCCTACAGGTAAATTGGTCTTAAGAGAGGGATTGTGAAAACTTGTATAATGGAGGAATTGGTTTTTGTCTGTGGGTTTTCTATACAATGATGTGGTGAGCAGGCCTTCATCTTTTTGAACAAGGAGGTCTAGGAATGAAATCCGTGAGGGATCATATGTAAGCTGGAACCTAAGATAGTGAGCCTATAACCCCTGAGGAAGTGGTGTACGAAACATGGCCTGTGTTGGGTTTGGCGCATCTTATCCGTGGATCAATAAAGGTCAATTTGAATCTCCTGCCACGGTTTCTGACTGGTTCCTGTTGCCTACGTGGCAGTTTGCTGTTTCTTGGTGGACCCTGAACCCGTGTATCGGCCATCCAGCATACCCGTGCATAGATGACACTGCCACTGAGGCCCCATGGGCTACCTGTACAAGAGCCCCCTGTCACTGGGCGGATAGACACCAGCAAGGAAGACCATGAATTTCAGCCCCAACAAGAGTGAGACCCTTTTCCGATCTGTGCTGTGGCTCGAGGGGGTGCTATACCACAGGGGAGTTGGCGGCAGAACCTGTGGCTGTCTATAGCCATATGGAGAGGCATGCACTCCAGCTGTGCAAGTAAATAGGCCTCAATGGGTGGGGGGAAGGGCTGAGCACCATGCTAGGCCACACGCACCCTGAAAGGCACAGCTGTGTGTTTGCACAGGGAGACAGGGCTGTGGTGTCAAGCCACATGCTGGTGGCAGCCCCACTGTATGCCAAACAGGCATCAGTGGGGGGGATAAGTGATGCATTGTTTCAGGTGCCAGCCCTGGTTGCCCACAGCAGGAGGCATGCCCACCACAGGGCATGCATAACAATGGCAATGCCTGGTGCGGAGGGATCTGTGGTCGGACTGCCCACTCCAGGGGACTCCACCAGCCAGTGCGGACACCATGGACACCTCCCCCACCCCCCAGCCCCTGTAACCCTGGCACAGGACTCTGAGGGAGCTCGTGGTAGAATCCACATATGTATCGCCCATCTGTCCCTGCAAGTGGATCTGTCACCACTGTCTGCCACCCCCTGTCCAGCTATGGCAGCATGTCAATGATGTGATGCCACAGAACAGGACAGATGTGTAACAGCGAGCATGCACAAATCGCGACACCCTGTCCTGCACAGTGCATAATAAACCATGTAGTGATGTGGCTTCTGAGGCAATGGATGCCCCTTATCATGACACGTGCCCACAGCCAAAGCCATGCATGTTCCAAAACCAAGTACCATTGTGCCAAGGAAAGTCTGTGGCCAACAGATAGGATCAAGGGAAGGGGGCTCACACAAGTGAAGCAGTGACCCAGATGGCGCCATTGCTGGTGGCACAGAGCACATGTCAAAGGACCAGGGGAATGGTGGGCAGGAATATGGTGGCAGACACCAGATGTGTACCATCACATGTACCCCACACCTGCCACCCATGGTTATGCCCCTGCCCCCAGGATGGGGAAGTCACCAGACTGAGGCAGGATACAGCTAAGCACAACAGGTGATATGAAAGCACCCAACTGAGCCCATGTGTGTCTCCCCCCCATCCCATAGTAAATATAATGTACGACACATCCTCAAGGCCCTGAAGTGCCACGTTCACACACTACACCAGAAGAGACCGAACCAGATGTAGCAAATCAGGGAGCGGCTAGCAGCCAAGGAAGGTCAGTGGTGTATACAATGGAGCCCAGCAGATGCAAGGGGTGGCAGCCATTGCTGCTGGACTGGTGCAGGCAGACCATCTGGTGGTGGACTCTCTGTACACAATGATGGGAATGTACTCTGGGCAGCTGTGCCATCCCCCAGTGTCACTATCCCTTGTGTGCACCAACCAGCCTACACTACATGTAGGTGTGTACACACATAGCTAGGGCATGGCACAAATGGGTGATACAGGGTCACATACCCCCAGTGGTGGCCCCAGGTGCACATTGCACACCCCACACTTCCCCCTGTGTGTGCCCATTGCCCGGGGGAGCCAGCAAGCCACAACAGGGCATGTGCAGGGGAGAACAGAGCTGGCTGGAGGTGGGCAAAGGGAGGGTATGCAGTGTGCACTGTGGGAGTGGCACACCCCTGTGGACTGAAGGTGGGTTGTGTGCTGCATGTGTGGGCCCCCTGGAGGTATGCCAGTCCCACTCGAGGTCCATGTCCATGCAGACCAATAACTCTCCCTTCTCTTCCCCCATAGCCAGGTGCATGGAGGCCCCAGACACCACTGGCCCACCACACCCACCATTCAGGAGCAGCGGTGCAGCACCAGAAGATCCGACCAGGGGTGCAGAGACCAGAAGTACCTCCAGCAGTGCTGGGGAGGAGGAGACAAGTGACACTGTGTCAGAGGACAGTACATCAGAGGGGGAGGGCAGTGAGGGGGCCACAGCACAGCAGCAGGATGTGGAGTCAGGAGGAGGAGGGATCAGAGGGCCAGGGGGAGGATGGGAAGTCAGAGGAGAAGGGGGAGGGATTGTGGACCAGGGGGAGGGAAGGGAGTCAGAGGAGGAAGGAGAGGGATCAGAGGGGGTAGCAGGGGGGATACAGGAACCACCCTCCAAGCTCCCCAGGTATGGCAGTGTGGTGTCACACACAGCCAGCAGGTACCTGGTGGGGGTTCCAGAGAAGGAGCTGCATCCCCCTGCTGTGTCCCACAGCCCACAGCTATGCCCATCCACATCCCTATGAGGGGTCCATGTGCCCACCACATGGCTCGGCATGAGCCAGACACAACAGGCAGCAGAACGGTGGTCCACCCTGTGCAGCTGGGTACCCCCACAGCTATCCCAGCATCCATGGGCACACCATGGCCATGCCACACCAGGCCCCTCTGCATCACCACCCCATCGTCCATCCTGTGACTGGGCTCAGGCCACCCTGATCGTGGAGGTGTGGCTTTTCAGGGAATATGTACACTGCATGGTATGGACCATCGCGGAACACATGGATGCCCTCATTGATGCAGTACAAGGACACAAGCAGGGCCCTCCTGCACCATATTCACATGCCAGCGTATGTCCTGCAAACCGCCATAATGGGGTGGTCTGCGGCATGTACCACTGATGATTGTATGCCGCTGTTGCCACCAATGTAACATGTTTAACAGGTTTGTTAATAAAGAGTTCCCATTTTGCAAACATGCTGTGTTGTCCATTTTATGGGGGCAGGATGGTGGGTCTGCGTGGGTAGTATGGGGGACCGGGGGAGTCCAGGGTTTATGGGCATGGGGGTGTGTGCCCTGTAGGCATGTCTAAGTGTGTGTGGGTATGGCACTGAGACACCACAAGTACAGAAGGGCACTGGCACAGTTCTGCATGGATGGTTCCCCTGTGCCATAGCCACTCAGAAGGGCACTAGCACACCCCTGTGCCATACCCATGCAGAACAGGTTGTGGGCAGCAGGGTGTGGTATAGCAGTGATACACATGCAGGACACATTTTCAGAGTGATGCCATGCGCCTGTCTACATGCCACAGTGGCCATTCCCACATACTGTGCTATCTGACCTACCCGGGTAGTCCACACTGGGTGTCCATGCACACATGTGTTGCCATTGCACAGTGCTGTGCGGCTATGGCATTCTACAGTGGCTAGCTGTCACACAGATTTTCAAAGCGTCAACGCTCAGGAGCCTACGCTGGTACCGGATATGCCTTTGGACAGGGCAATGTGCCAAAGCACATATGTAAAAGGAGCCAAATGGGTAGCCCAACACCACAATAGCAGACATGGCACCGAGAGCAGCAAAGCGAACATAGAAGGGGAACTTCACGTCCTCTGAGACTGCTATGGCCCTAGGGCTCATCCTGAAGCATCATGCAGCCCTCTTCACAGCACAGAATGCCAGCACCCAGCTGACAGCATGATGTGGCATCATCAGGAGGGTCAATGCTATCCACCACCACAACAGGGACATGGAGGATATAAAGAAGAAGTGGCAGATGGTATGGCAGGCAGTGAAGGAGAAGAGAGTCAGCAACAGCAGGCTGCTGCCTGCGCAGCAGCGCAGACTTACCTCTCTGGAGTAACAGGTGCTGCAGTTCGTGGAGGAGGTCACCATCTCAGGGGTTGCAGACTTTGACAGCTCCACCACAGGCACACAGGAGGGTAAGTAGGGGTCCTCCATGGCCTGGGTGGCATCATGATGGCCATGAATGTGTTCCCACCATGGTTCCATCCACCCAGGGCCTGCCTGTCTGTCTGTTGGACCTTGGGTGCTATGTGGGTTGAGGATGGTGCAGACCGTACCCACCACTTGCCAGTTCTGTAGTGTGCCTGATGCCACCCCATAGGCTGACTTGGCAACTCATGTCACTAACCTCTGCCACCTTTGATCTCCCACAGAACTGCCAGGGAGCCTACCATCCTATCCTGGGACAGATGCATCAGAGGGAGCCTCACCAACCGCTGCAGATGATGCCATTGTGCCATAGGGATCAGCACAGCCATAGGAGCTGGTGTACCTGCCAGAGCAGAGGAGCAATTCAGTGCACCAGCCAGAGTAGAGAAGCAGTATAATGCACCAGCCAAGGCAGAGGGGCAATCCAATGCACCAACCAGGGTAGAGGAGCAGTCCAGTGCACTAGTCAGGGCAGAGAAGGGGCCAGGTTTGCCACCCAGGGTAGACGAGCAGGCCGGTGTGTCTGCCAGTGCTGGGGAGTTGGAGACGGATGACGCCCCACTCACTGTACTACAATTCACCATCCTGGTTGACCCTGTGGATGCAGGAGGCACAGATCTGGATCAGGAGCTAGTGCTGGAGGGTACGTGCGTGGTGGCCTGCACAGAGGACATACTGTCTGAGCTGCGCAGCATCCAGCAGGACCTGCAGGCTGCAGAATAGGCAAGGGAGGTGGAGTGTGAGGAGTGGTGGGACCACAGATTGCACTTGGAGCTCCACATGGAGGGGCACCTGCGACTGATGAGGGAGATGGCAGCATACCAAGAGAGCTCTCTTTTCTTTCGTTCCTCCGGGATCTCTCTTTAATTCAGCACGTCTCCATCCCCACTCATCAAGCTGGCCACATCCTAGATTTGTTCTTGTCCCCTGCCTCTTCTTCTTTTACTTTATCAGTTCCGACCGCCACGTCCCTCCCTTGTACAGATCATTTCTATCTTACCTTGTCCTGCTCTCTCCCAGGAGTCTCTTCCTCTATCACCCCAGCCTCCCCTATGTCATCATCCCCAGTGCCTCTATCCCGGGCTCTTACCCCTCTCACTTTACAAAGATTCCCACCTGCCTCTGAGCTTTTGCCCAGTGACTTCTCACTCCTTTCACCAAACTCTCAAGCCGCTTGCTGGTTCTCCTCCCTTTCTGCTACGCTTGATCTACTAGCCCCTCTCCGTCCTCATCCCCCCCGTCGGCGTCCTTCTCATCCCTGGTTTCATGGTGGCCTTCGACTCCTGCGCACTCACCTTCGAAGGGCCGAGCGCCTTTGGTGCAAGGACCCCTCCCCCGCCAATTTATCTGTTTTCAAATCCCACCACTCCTTCTACCGCACTCAACTTCACTTCGCTAAACGCGACTTCTTCTCTAATGCCATTTCACAGGCACCCAACCAAACCCGGCACCTGTATTCCACCCTCCGCTCTCTCACTTCCCTACACACCCCTTCATCAACCACTACTATCCAGTCTTCCCCCTCCCCATCGCAATTGGCTTCCTTCTTCACCTCGAAGGTTGTTTCCCTGAGGGATTCCCTGCCTTCATGTCCTGCTCCTATTTCCTCCCCCCCTCCTCTTCCCTCGCCTCCGCCTGTCTCTCAGCTTTCTCATTTCTGGGCTACCTTCTCACCCATCACTGCACCCGAACTCCATCATCTCATCTCCTCATCCCGAAAGACCTCTTGCTCGTCTGATCCTATTCCCTCCTCTTGGCTTCTCACTCCTTCCCTGGGTGTCCTCCCCTATATCCTCACTATTTTCAATTCTAGTCTTTCCACCGGGATTTTTCCTTCTCCCTGGAAGCATGCACTGGTCCGTCCCATCTTGAAGAATCCCTCTCTTGATCCCTCTCTTCCGTCCAACTATCGACCTGTTTCTAACCTTCCCTTTTTGTCTAAGCTCTTGGAGAAATTTGTCTTTGCACAACTTTCCCATCACCTTGATTCTATTAATTTCCTTCACCCCCGTCAATCAGGTTTCCGTTCTGGGCATAGTGTTGACACTGTTCTTCTGGCTTTCACTAATGCGCTTCTTGTAGCTCACGACCGAGGTGATATATCGGTGGCGGTTGCCCTGGATCTCTCAGCAGCGTTTGATTTGGTTGATCATTCCCTTCTTCTTCACCGACTTCGCGAAGCTGGACTTTGTAGCACTGTTTATCACTGGTTTCACTCTTTCCTCTCCTCTCGCTCCTGCACGGTCCTTCCTTCTTCATCTGCTCTTCCCCCTTCTGATCCACAGCACATCCTTTGTAGGGTTCCGCAGGGTTCCGTTCTTGCCCCCCTTCTTTTTAACCTTTTTCTCGCTCCCCTTGCACTCCTTATCCAGCAGTCAGGTATCTCAGCTTTTTTCTACGCGGATGATATTCTCTTACTCCACCACACTTCTTCCTCCTGCCCTGATCTCACTTCTCTGAATTCCTGCCTTTCCTCTGTTGCTGACTGGCTCACTACCAACTGTCTCCATCTTAACCTCACAAAGACTCTTGCTATCTGGTTTACTTATGGTGCTCCCCCTCCCCCCACTCTAGCCCCTTCTTTCTCCAATTCCTCAGTCCCACTGGTTTCTACATTCCGGTATTTAGGCGTCCACTTTGACTCGGATCTTTCCTTTCACTCTCATATCTCCCATATCACTAAAACCTCCTTCTTTTTTCTCCGACAAATCCGCTCAATCCGCCCTTTCCTCTCCCCTTCTGCTCTGACCACACTAGTACTGTCCTTAGTCATGTCACGGGTGGACTTCTCTAACGCACTGTTCCTTGGTCTCCCCAAAAACCAGGTGATCCGGCTCCAAAGAATACAAAATACTGCTGCACGTCTTATCACTTCTTCCGCCCTTCGAGATCATGTCACTCCCTTACTTTTCCATCTTAATTGGTTGCCGGTCCCATTCCGTTCCCAGTTTAAACTGCTAACTTTACTTCACAAAGTTTATCACACTGGTACCCCATCCTATCTGTCTGACCTTCTATCTTTCCACTCCCCACGTTACACTCCCCGCTCTTTCCATCTCAACCGTCTTGCCCTCCCCCCCCCCCTTCCCGTGCCCACCTCCAATTCACACGTCTATCTGCATTCTACTTTGCTGGTCCCGCACACTGGAATTCTCTCCCCCCTTCCCTCCGCCTGGAACCACAATTCGCAACTTTCAAACAAAACCTTAAAACCCATCTCTTTTCACTGGCATTCAATATCCCCTCCCCTTTTGTATGAATCTGTCCCTGCTGTACCTACCCACCCGTTGTATCCTGTCCCGTACTTGCTGCATATTAGTCTCTATCCTTTACAAAATTGTACATTTCCTTTCCTTTCTGGCCATGGCCAAAGTTTTTATGTATTATGCTTTTATGTTTTGTATAATTTATCTATTTTATGTATTTTATGAATTTTTATGTATTTTACTACCTGTACACCGCTTTGATTGCCCCAGAAAGGCGGTTATATCAAATGAATAAACCTAAACCTAAACCCTACCAGGCATTGTTCGCTAGTTCCCTGCACAGTTTGTGGGCCTTATATGGGCACAGGGAGTGGGTGATGGGGCTGCCAGTGCACTAGCACAGCCACCTGGTAGCCCTGACCCATGTCCATCAGCCTGCCCTGCTGGGGAGGATGACAACACTGCCAGCACGTCATTGGACATTGTTCTACTGCATTGCAGTGCACATATCACCAAGCGCCCATAGCCAGCGGCAGGGGACACACATGGGTGGGGGAAATAAAGTATCACTCTACACACAGAGTGTAGTATTGGGCATTTTATTGATGATTGTGTGTGTCCTATCCTGGTGCTGGTGCAGGTCAGTGACCTCAGAAACTGTCATGTATCATCCGCAAATGGTGGACCAGTGCCCTGCACTGCTGCTGGCTCCCAGACTCTGCACCATCACCATCTGCTGCTTCTGCAGCCTCCCACTCCTCTACAACTGCTGGCTCTGGGTCCTGCATTCCATGCATTTGTGCCAGGAAGTGGAGTACGCAGCATGAAGCAAATATCTTTCATAGCCACTTTGGGCTATAGAGGAGTTCCCCACCACTCCTGTTGAGGCACCAGAAGTGGCTCTTCAGCACCCCTATTGCTCACTCCACAACTACCCTGGTGTGCTGATGGGTGCCATTGTACCACTCCTCCTGCCGATTCATGTGGTGTGCACTGGGGTCAGCAGCCAGGTCCTCAGGGGATATCCACAGTCACCTGTGGGGGCAATGTGAGATGTGACCATGAGCATGGGACATTCATTGGTTACAGTCTATGGGCTGCTATGGACAGCATACAACACACCATCTACTAGCAGGGCAGAGTGCAATATCTAACAGTCAGCAACACTGTGGCAGTGAGTAGACACCAGCATATGGCTTGTGTGGCAGTCAGGCATTTGGAGCAGGGCAATGGGGGACGATGACATGGGCTGGCCTATTGGGATGTGGGATGGTGGGGCAGGGGCATGGCATGGGGATGTGGTTGGGGAGTCTGCGAGCTGGGATGGGGGCAGACATAGATGTGCCCTACATGGACCATGTGGCTGCACTACTTAGCACTAGCCCTTGCTCTTCCGCATTCCACATGTTGGTGCTGCCTGCTTTTGGCTACAGGACTTCCCATGATTGTCACTTCGATGTGCATTCTGGCCCACAGTGCGCATGGCTCTGCAGAACAGCAGAGCATGTGCACACAGTGGTCCTCATGTTTTGTGATATGTACATAACACATATATCACCACCTGTTTGCATTATACATAACATCATACTTCAGCAAGCGTATGTTCTGGGACTGTTTTGGGGCTCACACATGTGCACACTCACCTAGCAGCCACCAGTCTAAGAGCTGACCCCCGGCTGCTGCCTGCCCGCAGTGCAATGTGGGTGCAGTCTATACTTCCAAACACCGATGGGAACCCAACGACAAGAGATGCCGACCTACCACTCAAAACCACAATACGTTACCTAGGTGTTATACTTGACCAGTGACTAGAGTTCAAAGAACATATAAAAATACAGTAAAAGCCATCTACCACAAGATCAGGACACTCCGACATCTCAGACCTATGCTCGAACCACACGACTTCCGCACAACCTTCCAAGCATTAGTCACTCCACACTTCGACTACGCAAATATTGTACTACACGGCCTACCCAAGAGCACGCTGAATCCACTACAATTGGCCATGAATACAGCGGCCAGGGTTCTACATGGAGCCTCAAGGAGTCAACATATTACTCCCATCCTATTCGAACTTCACTGGCTCCCGATATCATGTAGGATTTTATACAAAGCCCTCCTTTTGATCTTCAAAGCATTCCACCAAATCTCACCATCCTCGTTATCTGACCTCCTTCATCACTCACAGAACACCAGATGTAGACGATCTGTAACAGAGAACACGCTAATGGTCCCAAAAGGCCTAGCAAAACTCACCCAGAAAACTACCATAAGAGCATTCTCATCCTTCGCCCCAGATGCTGGAACATGCTGCCACCTAACATCAGATCACAAAAAGACCTGTCCCAGTTCAGAAAATCTCTAAAAACACACCTCTTCCTACAACACTTCTCACAAGGCACTGGCTCCCCACCCCCTCCCCCTCCCCCTCCAACACAAACCAATGATCATGGTTAGTCAAGTAAATTCCCTAAACTTCATTTCCCGCCCCAGATCAAAACCTCATTGATCCCCATTCTTTAGAGTTCAAAACATATCTGTTATTTATTTCAACCCCAGTTATCCATGTTTTATTCCCTGTTATCTGTAAACTTGACATATGTTTTATGCTTAAGTACAAAGTTGTTAAAATGTAAACCGCGCTGATGATGAATAGTGCGGTATATAAAAGCTGTTAAATAAATAAATAAAAATGAGGTAGCGCATACTCCTCAGCAGGGCCCTGTTGAAGGTATTTATGCAGTGGCTGGCTGTAGACTGCATGATTCCAATAGTCGCCCCTATCACATGCTGGAAGCTGCCAGTTGCAAGATATCCCAGGATGGTGGTCACCATCATGGCCATTGAGAGGGCCTGGCTTCTGGAAGTGGAGGGCTCCAGGTCCATACTGAGTACACTGCACTACTCAGTTATCGTTGCTGCATCTAGTCTGTATCTCTGGTAGACCTCCTCCTCCATCAATTGCAGGTAGCTCAGCCTGGGCCTGTGCACACATGGGGCACAGTACCTGCATCTCAGGTGTTGGGCTACAGTCTTCTGATGGGTATGCACTACATGCTGCATCCTCCGCTGTGCCCAGGCATGGCAGGCTTGTCTCAACCTCTGGAACATCATGTGCATGGCCCACATAGCTTTTCTGCCAGTCCTGCTTCACTTTACGTCTGCACTGTTTGGGTACAGGCCTGCACATGCTCCCCTTACTCTTCTGTACACTGTAACACCACTGCACAGGTTCGCCGATCACCATCAGTGGTCGTATGCACCGGGAAATGTCACTTAGGTTTACGTGATTTGTGACATCCAATGTCGGCACACACGGGTTTTGGAAATCCACTTTAGGTGGGTTTCATGGTGGCACCACCCCCTCCCCCCCCCCCTGTTCTGCCCCCTGGCCTCAGTGCCTGGCGCTGTGCAGCTAGCTGGGCCTCAACAATTCAAGCCGCCTTGTTGAATCTCTGGTTTACATGGTTATGGCGGTTTTGCATGGGTAAGGCTGGCTTTTATATGTGTAGCATGCGCCTAGGACTTCGAAAATGAGGCCCAAGGGGATGAAGTTTAATTATGCTCTTAATCTCTTATGTAAAGCCCTGGCTGAAATGAGTACTTTTTAAAAAACTATGCATGCCCCTGAGCAAGTGTAAAACCCACCTGGAAATTTTCTGCCATAAACTGGATTCCCTTTGCAAAATAGGAAATGCACATGTAGATTTTTGGACTGCTCAAGCCATGCCCCATCCTACACCCTTGGAATTTCTAAGTGATATGGATTGCTACATATAGATAGGGGATTTCTAAAATTGCATTGACACATATATTCCACTCTATGCTTTCTAAATGCTGCTATTTACATGTGGAGATGCTTCTAAAATAACCCCCAAAATCTTGCAAAGAGACACTCAGAAGCTTACCATCCCATACTAGCACTAAGTCCAAAAACACAAATTGCATCAACCCTACCTATGAAAAGTCTGCATTACAAATATTCTAGAATGACATGGGGTATGTTTATTAAAATGTGCGGAAGCCTGTTTTTCAGCATGGGAATGGGGCTGGGTCTGTGCTAGCTGACAGGGGCATGCCTGCATGTCCCCATGCAATTAGTAAAGGTTCGGCTCTGCCCCTGTGCTAAGCCATTTGCCGTGAGTAAGGTGGCTGCACTTATCATCACCACTATCCACTGAGGTTGCAATAAATGCACCTATGTTAACTGCAGCATTACCAGTCAGTGCATGCCAAGAACACCCATGCAAACCGCAGTGGACACACCCTGCCCCTGAACCACCCACTCTCTGACCCAACCCATTCTAAGTGGTTAGCACAGGATTTTTACAGTGGTCGCATTTTTAGCACATGGTTATGATTACCACAGTGAATTTAGTATTCGCTAAACACCGTGCCAGCTGTTAGCATACTTTAGTAAACATGCCCCCAATCAATGTTCCTACTAAGCAGCTTGAAGCTGTGTAGGAGTCCTCTGTCAGCATTCCTGCTGGTGTGGGCGGGCGAGGGGGGCAATGCAATGCACAGGCAGTCTCAGTCCAGACCTGCCTATCTTTTGAGACCTGCCTGTGCTTCATGATCCTAAGCACCACTCCCCCTCAGGTAGGAATGCCAATGGAGGGCTCCCACGCAGCTTCAAGTTGCATAGTGGAAATATTGCCTCCAATACACCTCTAGTTGGTAAAGGAGAAAACGTTGGACTGCTACAGATTCCTACACAGAACCTAAATTTTAACAGACTCATTCAGCATTCTGATGGAAAAGAAACTGGATGCAAGGAAACCCAACATAGTGGTAAAGGAGACAACCACCAGAACAGCATTGATAATAGAGTGATTATTCTGTGAATCGCGTAGAGAGGCCAAAGATCCTGACGAAAAAGAAATGCAGTCAGAGACCAAGAAAATGTGGCAGAAAGATACAGAAATATTCCCCATTGTACTGGAAGCCACAGGCTTGATAAAGAAGAATTTCCAAGCACATCTTGACAAACTGCCCATACATGTTACGTCTTACAAACTCCAGCAGGAGGCTTCTTTGGCACGATGCAAGTATTAAGCCGAGCTTTAGCAGTAAATCTGAGAGACTGAGATCATAGTCCACATACCCTGGCTTAGAAGTGAGGTTCATGACTGTCATGTGTCACACCCTCTCTGGCCAAGCGGTTGCTTCCGGTATTGCAAGGCCCCTGGAGGGTAGTAGTTGTGCTTTTATAAATATAACTCAAACGCTTCTTCCTTCAATTCAAAATGGGTTTTATTCCCCGTCCCATTGAGGGTATATTATCTTCACGGAGCATCAAACATATGCTTGCTTGGACACTTCATGTACAAAACAAATATAAACAAAACTTGCTTTCCCCAGCTTTTAAAGGATAAAACAACAAAATGAACACAAAGTTAAATATGGCTATAAGGTTTCTCACCCAGATAGCTGCCAATAGGATATCTCTCTTCTGCCTTGAGAGAGTTACAGGCTGGCTGTATTTACTGGAGTTTTAAGCCACCAAAGATACTTCCCTATCTCAGGGAGAATTCAGGTTCACTTACTAATAAAGAGCAGTCCATTATCTCCTGTACATTAGTCTCCCCAGCATCCTGGTATTCCATTATCTCAGGTTGATTCAGGGATTCATTCTGCCCTGCATGTGTACTCTCTGAGACTTGCTGCCTAAGTACGTCCACAAGGAAGTTCTTTTCCTTCACCGGGCTAAAGCCTTTCTGGGTATTACCATATGTTCTTGTATAGTGGTTTCCCAGGCACTGCCCCTGCTGGTATTTCTTAGTAGAGGTTAGCTTCTCCCTTACTCTGCCTCTAGAATAATTAAGGGAACTTTTCAACCAATCACGTTTTCCCTTGTGTGATCCAGCTGAGCTGAATTGTAGTGTTCGTGGAGTTTCAGACGGAGCTTCTAACTGACAATCACAAAACTCTTCCTCTTGTTCTGGTAGGTAAAATCTTTTATCTTTGAGAGTTTTAAAACTAGAAAGAGGGATATTCTCAGCCTCTATATTATGTGAGCTTGTATGCTTATTCCCATAAGCCCAGGGTTGCCTTTTTCCACGAGGCAAATCTCCCTTGTAATCACGCTTCTCTCTATAACCTGCAACTGCAGTCTTCTGGCGTTTTTCCTGCTCACACACCCTGCTTGGCTGTGAATATCTTATTGACTCATTCAGGTCCTCGGATTCCCTCTGACCTTCATATGGGCATTCTAATTGCTCCAGAGTTTCCTCGTCGCTCTCTCTTGCATTCTCATACCTTTGCCGTGTTTCCCAGGGCTTTAGCTGCCCTCTCTGTAGCTTCTCCAAGTGTGTCCTTGGCTGCCACGGCTTCACTCTCTCTTCTCTCTCTCTCTCGGTTCTGGCACCAGCTCCTGGCTTTGCCCTGCTCCTTGTCTGAATCCAAATCCGGGTCTCAAACTCCAACCCAATCCGCATCTGCGTCTGCATCTGTATCTATCTCCTAATGCCTGAGGGCTTGTTTTAAACCCACGTTCACTTGCTCCACCCTTAGTTAGCTGAGCCCTGTCAGGTGAAGTGAATTCCTCTCCTGTGCTAACTGGGTGTGTCCTGACTGAGCTCTTGCACGTGTTCCTGCGTTGCTCAGGGTAACTATCTGACAGTTTCTTGTTTACCCTGTTATTTTGTTTGTTTTCACTTGTGCTGGCCTGCACTTCCTCAGCTCGTACAGGGTCTACCCTGTTACACATGGTATGTGCAAAACTCACCCATTTGGAGAAACTGCCCTGAGAGGAGTGAAACACAGACAGGGATGGCACAAGGAGATGAGGTGCCCTAGATGAATCTCATCCCTTGCGCCCCCGTCCTCCCTCCAATGCCCATTGACACCACTGCTGCCCCTCTTCAGGATATGCAGCAGTGGTAGTGGGCACAAGCAGCCCTGTGGTGCTTACTCTTAAACGTCAGCGCCGTAGGGCTGTTTGTTTCTGCCCCCTCTCTGATGCCCGATGCTGACGTCCTGTTTTCAGCAGGAAGTCGGCACTGGGCATCAGAAGGGCAGAAACAAACGGCCCCTTGGTGTTGAAATTTAAAGGTAGGTGCCGCAGGGCTGTTTGCTGCTATGGCTGCCGCTGCCTGTCCAGAGAAGGGCAACCTCTGAGGGCTGGACTCTAGGCGACTGCCTACTTCACCTAATGGTAGCACCGGCCTGAACACAGACCATCATGTAGTAACTTCAAAGCAGAAACAAATACATAGAAAATATGAAACGGAAAACCCAAGAAACCAGATTCTGAGCAGTGGAACACTGAAGAAAGAGAAACAGAAATGCATTTCTTCCTGTACTGAACAAAACACAAAAAATGCATAATCGCACATTTCCAAAGCTGACATATTTCATTCTCTAAAAACTTACTATAACATCTTTTTGTTACCTTTATGATTTGATCAGGTTTTTTTCCCAGTCATGTTGGCACCGGTATCTCTTTACCACTTCCTTTTGGTTTCCTCCTAAGTCTTTTCTAGGATCTCATTTCCATTTTGTTTCTTCACTCCCCCTGTCTTCCTCCCTACATCTCTGATGTAGATCATTCTGTTTCATTTTTTCTCTATTTCTCTCATCTGCTTTTTTATCTATCTGTAGCTCGATTTCACTCCTCCTTCTCCCTTCTCTAGCCTTTGATTTCCCTCTTTTCATCTTCTAGCTTCTTACAAGTTTTCCATTTTCCTGTTCTTATTTTTCCTAACCCTCCTATGCCATACCTCTGTCTCATGCCTTTTTCAGCCACTTATCCCTTCCCCATCTATCACCCACTTTCTTGTCCTTCATTTCCACCCTCTACACTCATCCTCTCTCTAGCCTCATCTACCTTCTTCTGCTTCTCAATCCCAGCTCCTTCCCCATTATTTATCCCCTCTGTACCCCCTGTCCCTTTCTTATGGCTTTGCCCTTATTCAGGCTCCAACTTCCCTTTTACCCTCTCCCTCCCATTTCTACCCACTCTCACGTCCTTTGAAAATCCATACCCTACATTTGTCTCTCATCCTCCCCATAGCTCTGTTCCTTTCAACTGCCTCACAAACCCTCCAATCCTTCAAACCCTCTCCCCTCCCCACATATCAATTTCACAGCCCTACTCATACTACTCCCCCATTGTCTTCCTAATACCAACTCAATTTCTACCCCATAATACAGCTACTGGCGAACGATATTAATAGGAATAATTTTACTCTATGACAGATTTCAAATTGCATCAAGCATTTATCTTGGAATTCTACCGAAACAACTCTTGCTAAAGTTTTCAGTGACCTGTTCTTGGCAAAATCCAAGGGCATTTATACAATCCTCATCCTTCTGGACCTTTCTGCTGCTTTTGATATTGTTGACCACAACCTTCTCCTTGATACCTTCTTCTTGCTTAGCTTTAAGGACTCTGTACTGTCCTGGTTCTCTTCTTATCTCTCCCATTCCTCTTTCAGTGTTTGTTCTGGTTGATCCTCCTCTACTGCTTTTCTGCTCTCAGTTGGTGTACCACAAGGATCTGTCTTGGGTCCACTCCTTTTCTCTCTCTATACCCAGTCCCTTAGTGCACTCATCTCTTCCAATGGCTGCTGATGACTTCCAGATCTACAGTATCTCTCTACACCTGAAATCTTTCTGGCAATCCAGGCCAGGATCTCTACCTGCCTTTCTGACATTGCTGCTTGGATGTTTCACCGCTTTAAATTGAACATAGTCAAAACTGAGCTTCTTATTTTTTCCCCTAAACCTTCATCTCCCCTTCCTCCTTTCTCAGTCTTTGTGGATAACTCTCTACTCCTCCCTTTCTCCTCAGCTCGCAACCTTGGGGTCATCTTTGACTCCTTTCTCTCCTTCTCCACACACATCCAACTGATAGCTAAACCTGCTGCTTCTTTCTCTACGACATCAACAAAATCCACCCATTCCTTTTTGAACACATTACTAAGACACTTATCCATGCCTTATTCCCCTCTCATCTAGACTATTGTAACCTACTCCTTGCTGATCTCCCTCTAAATCATCTCTCTTCCCTTCAATCTGTTCAACACTCTGCTACATGGCTAATCTTCCACCAGCCTCATCATGCTCATATTACCCTTCTTCTCAAATCACTTCATTGGCTCCCTATCTGTTTCTGCATGCAGTTCAAACTTCTCCTGCTGATCTATAAGTGCATTCATTCTATAGCTCCTCACTACCTTTCCTATCTTATCTCTCCCTACACCCCTCCTCGGGAACTTCCCTCTTCTGGCAAATCGCTTTTATCTGTGCCCTTCTCTTCTATTGCTAATTCCAGACTTCACTCCTTTCACCTTGCTGCTCCTTGTGCCTGAACACACTACCTGAGTCTGTACATCTGGCACCTTCTCTGACTCTTTTCAAATCCAGGCTGAAAACTCATCTCTTTGCTGCCGCTTTCAGATCTTGACTCACCTGACCTCCTTTGTGTTTCCTTCCATTCCCCCTAGATGTATGCCGTGTCTACAGCTACTGTGTTGACTAGATTGTAAGCTCAGTGAGCAGGGAGCATCTTTTACATGTGTCTGTGCATACGAACTTGTAGCGCTATACAAATGTTAAGTAGTAGTAGTAGGCTTTATATTAGAAAATATTGTAAATAAAGCCAAATCCTAGCTCTGAGCATTTGACTTTAAACTTAAACTCTTGTGTTTAGGTGGGGTAACCTTCTTAACCAGAAAACCAAAAAGATCTAAAAAAAAAATAAAAACAAACTGGGTTTTAGACTTTTCTTTGTTTTCCTGTCCATTTTTAAGAGCTGGTGGTCAGGGCATAAAGCAATTGCCTAGAGCCCCAGCCCTCCGGTGGCCCCTATTGCCGCTGCTGTGGCCTCTCTCTGGAACTGACAGCGGCAGCAATGGTCTCAAACAACTCCGTGGAGTTTGCACAGGAAGTCGGCATCGGGCATCGGAGAGTGACGAAAACAAACAGCCCCACGGCACCAAAACTTGAAGGTAAACTCCGTGGGGCTGTTTGCAGCTATTGCTGCTGCTATTAATCCCAGAGAAGAAGAGCAGCAGTGGCAGTGGATGCTGCGGGGGTGCTCAAAGAACGAGCTTCACCCAGGTTTGCCTCATCTCCTTGCGCCAGCCCTGCTGGTGGGCAGGGTATAGGGAATCCAGGCAAAACTATCAGTTATTCGGGCCTCCTGGCCAAGTAAGCCATTCCAGCCCAGAGTTCTGCAATCAGGTCTTTATTTAAACAGCAATTTACTAGCACATAGCAAGCGTCCTTGCTTACCCTGCAGTTTGTACACAGACTGCTGTACTCAGTCGCTTCAAATGATAAGCAGGATGACAGATCCAATCAAACTAGAACAGGCTTCATTATCACTCAGTTTTAAGACAAGGTCCCTTGGGTCTGTTTGTTAAGTTCTCATGGCTTGGCCCTCATCCCTGGAATAACCTGAAACAGTCAAGTGTTCTCCATTGAAGTCCTGAAAACCAATCATGCTGAATAACTAAATTCCTCCTTGGCACAGAGAGTAAATTCATTTGGAAAAATATTCAGGGTGCTGTATGTAAACCGGGGGCTACACAGGGTCATTACCCTACTCTACCTTGATGTTATGAATGTCATGGGTGGCAGAGTTACCTCAGGTAAGCCACCAATGCAAATTCCTAGCTTACTGAGAGAAAGTACTTTTTATACAATACACTTTAGTGTTTCAGGAACCTCAAATTTGAGATCAGGACTTACCAAGGGATGAGAACTCTCCCACAATGAGCCACTTGAACAAGTTTAATTTTTGCAAAATTTTCTACCTTTAATTTGAAAAAAATAGTGCAAATTCAATTTTTATAAATGAATAATGACAATCTTTATAACTGCAGTCAAGTATTTTCTGTGAATAAATCTTAAATGTTTCTATTCAACAGTATTGTTTCTTTCAAAAACAGTTAAGTATTAGTTAACCAGATTAAAGCTTGAGATTTCTTTACTTCTTAGTAGGAGAAAAGGTCAGTTCTAACACTGTCATTTATGTATGACTTTGCAGGTAAATGGGTATTATCATTCAGGTAAAAACGCCTTTGTTTCAAAAAATTCAACTACTAGACACCAATGTTTTGCCCCCAAAAAATAGTCACTGTGGTGTGTCGGTCACTTATATCTTCTTTCCAGGTCTTGCTGCTTTCTTGATGTTGGGTGCCTTAGGAACCTCTCTGCTCCGTTGGGCGCCTTAGAATCCCCTATGCTCCGTTGGACGCCTTAGGAATCTCTCTGCTCCGTTGGGCGCCTTAGGATCCCCTCTGCTCCAGCGATGTCCAGCTACAGTTAGGATATCTACTACCTGTCCTTAAAAAATCAACTAAAGAAACTACCTCCCTAGCTGTGTGCAGTAACTAGAAAGTGTTCCTATCTTTTTTCTTCTTTTTCTATTTCTGTTACTTGTCAGACCTGCTTTTCCCAAAAACAAAAGATAATCAGATTCCCTGTCTTTCCCTCCCACAGAACTCTTCATGCAAAAATCAGTTTTTCTTTAAGTATGCGCCAGAGTTAATCCTTGCAACTGCCAATCAGTTCAGGAAAACTGTACCAATTGCCAATAATTGTAATTCTTTAAGTAAGACAAGGTTTTTTTTCTTTCTTCAAACACACATTCAATCCTTCACTCTTTCAAGCACAGATGCACATTTTACAAAGGGACGTCCAAGTGCAATCTGGGACATCAAAGCCAGAATATCTGAAAAAAAGCAGGCAAGTGCAAGTTGATTTGTGACCTGTGGACGTGCCCGATATGGACGTCTATCAAATGTCTATATAGTCATCCCCAGGATAACATTTCAAAACCAAATCATCTAATAGCATAATGGTTAGAGTAGTGGCTTAAGAGCAAGATGGTCAGAGGAAGGCATAATACTCCACAAACAAACCAAGGTCCAACTAGAACGAGGCCAAAGGTGACACCTCTAAAATCCATAATAGTTTTATTGAAGACCCCTACACTTGCAGTGTTTCGGCAAGTATGCCTTCTTCAGGGGGTAAACTCTCCAGTTTTCATTCCGGCTTCTTACACACTCCTCCTGTAAAGAATTCTCAATTATTTACATATCTGATATCAATTAAATCCTTTTCCAGCTCTTCCATATGGAGATATTCTGGCATACCTTTCTCCATCAGAAATCTTTCCAAAAAACCTCCAGCTAAAATTCCTGCACAAGGACTCTGTCCTCTCTGTAAAAATGTTCTTACCTCCAGCTCTACCTTCATTTCAACTCATCAGCACACTTTTGAGCTCTAAAATCCCTAGCAGAGCTTTGCACATAAAAGTAATTTTACAGTTCATTTTCTTTAAAGTTTGCTCAGTATCTGTTTTATTTACTTGACTGGGTCATGCTTTTTATCACCTTAACTCCTGTGAGCTCTCCCCCTGCCTGCCTCAGATTCAGCTGATTCCTGCTTCAGAGCTGCTTTGTGCCTTAACTCCTTCAATACTGTATTGAAACTGCAGTCTGATTCCCCATACATTCATATGCACATATGCCCACACATATCCCTTCAGAATCAGTAAAGATTTATTTACTTGGCATGTTTCCTTATTTGATACTTCATTTGAACTAGCCAGCCTTTTACTTTAAATGTTTGTTTCCTTATTTGAGACCTTATTGACCCTTTTTATTTATTTTTAATGTGGCTGTCAGCAGATACTTTTAACTTTTTTCTAATGCCATTAGATCTATTAAACAAAATCAGAATTGTTGGTGAGCCAGGGATTTAGAGGATATCCTGGAAGTATAATACTGATAGATAAAATTGTACCTAAAAAATGTCTTGAGTATAGCATCCTAACATCAAGATTGGAGAACATGATAAAGGCTAAACAGATTAGAAAATGGGAAGATTTACTTCTGTCCTTATTAGGAAGGAAAAATATGAGAAATATGATTCCATAGGTACAAGTGAAAAATAAGGAGTATCTTTACTAAAGGGCATTAGCTGCTACAGTGGTGCTAACACTGATTTATCATCCGGCAGCAGCAGCTAACGTGCAAGAAAAGCAGATATTGGATGCACTTTTCTGCCTGTTGCACCTCTCATGATATGGGACATACTACTCAAATAGCATGATCAGCTGACCATCTTCCTTCCAACAACAATCCTGTTGAAATGCATACGTGCACCTCATACATTTCGTTCTAGCATTTTGCCTTGTATATATTTATTTATTATTTATTTATTTATGCTATTCTTCTATACCGCTTTTTCCAGAGATCAAAGGCGGTTTACATATAACAAATATTAAACAAGGTTTACATGGAACAGCGTTTTAACTATATACAGTTAACCTTTCATGAACAATATTAAATTGTAGAAACTTTTTACATCTTGAAATTAATTGAAGTCAACTCAAGCAACGATAACAATGCATTAACATGCGATAGCATGCCATTAACTATTTACAAACATTTCTCATTAATCGTAGTTCTGTAAGACCTTCATTTTTCTTTTTAGGTGTATTGGGGTTTTTTTAATCTGGGGTTATGGTGGATTGTTAGGGAGGTGTAATATGGAGGATGGGGGGGATTCATTTAAATTTGCAAAGTGTTCTGTGAACAGGTGTGTTTTTAGTTCTTTCCGGAATAGATGAAGGTCTTTTATCTTGCGGAGGTTTAGTGGAAGTTTATTCCATAGGGTGGGGGCTGCATATGAGAAGGCTCTGGAGCTTTGGTTTTCTTTGTTTTGCGGATGGATTTTTTTATGTCTAGAGAATAGGGTGCGTTTTGTCTGCGGGTTTTGAGTTCCTTTGGAGCATGTAGTAGGGTGGTTAGATGTGAGGGTGAAATGCCATTGAGAAGTTTAAATGTGGTTAAGAGTATTTTATATGATATTCTGCTATTTATGGGAAGCCAATGTAGTTCAGCGAGAATGGGAGTTATGTGGTCAGTGAGGTGAGCTTTTGTTGTTACTCTGGCACAGATGTTTTGAGCTCTTTGAAGTAGGTTGGTATTTGTGAGTGGGAGGCCAATTAGGAGACTATTACAATAGTCGAAATGGGGAGTGATAAGTGTACTGATGACAGATCTGAAATCATGTGTGTCTAGGAGCGGTCGTAAGTGTTGTATGGTCTTAGGTTTATAGAATATGGTCTTCACTGTTTGTTTTATGTGAGGGAGCATACTAAGTGTGTGATCTAGTATAATCCCTAAGTATTTTACCTCTTTTTTAACTGGAATCTTGGTGTTATTGATTATTATAGTTTCTGGGTGAATAATGTCTGGTTTTCTTGACACAAACATCGCTTCTGTTTTTTTTAGGTTAATGCTGAGGTTATTATTTTCTAGCCATGTATCTGCCTCTCTGATACAATTTGATAAGTTCTGGTAAGTGGGATTGTTTGTGTTTATTGGTAAGGTGAGCATGATATCGTCTGCGTATATGTAGTGGTTGACTTTATATTTTTTGAATATAATTGTGATGGGTTGAAGGTATAGGTTGAAAAGGAGAGCTGAGAGAGCCGAGCCTTGTGGAATACCTTGTCCTTGTGTGAATGATTCGGAAGTGTTTTGTCCTAGTTGGACGCGTATCGATTGATTTGTAATGTATGATATAAACCATTGTAGAATTGTCCCTCCAATTCCCAGATTTTGTAGTCTGTTAATGAGTGTGTTATGGTGGATATTGTCGAAGGCAGCAGCTATATCAATGAATATGAGGATGAAACCTTGGTTGCTGTTATCTGTGCCTTTAATGAGGTCGTCCATGAGTGTTATTAGTAAGGTTTCGACCCCGTGGGATGGGCGGAAGCCGAATTGGTGTGAGTCAAGTGGTGCATGTGTGTCGATAAAATCTTGTAATTGGAGTTGTATGATTTTTTTCAATTACTTTGGCGATAAAAGGTATGCTGGCTATGGGCCTATATGAGATCGGGTCTTTAGGATCGAGTTTGTTGTTTTTTAGGATAGGACGTAAGGAGGTATGTTTTAGGGCGTCTGGCATAATGCCTTGTGATAACGATTGATTTACTATATTTTGTATATGTATAGCGAGTTCCGCTTTGGTGTTTTTTATCCATGACACAGGGCATGGATCTAGGGGGGAGGTGGTGGTATTGATCATTGTTATGACATTGAGAAGGTGTTTTTGATCAATCTCTTGAAAGGTTGTCCATTTATTTGTGTGTTTTGAGTCTGTGTGTATTGTTGTTGTGTTGGATGATTTGTTTCTTAGTTTGTCAGCGAAATGTGTTGCAAGTGTTTGTACACTTATCGTTGGGTGCTCAGGTTCAGGAATTTGGGTTTTTGTTAGTGTTTTTACAATTGCAAATAATTCTCTCGAACGGTTGATGGCCATGTTTATTACTTTTGTGTGATAATCTCTTTTCGATCTGTTGATTGTATCTTTGTACTTGTTGAGAAGACTCAAGTATTGAGCTTTATTATCGTTTGTTTTAGTTTTTCTCCATCGGTTTTCTTGTTTTCTTAGTTGTTTTTTTAGATTAGCGAGATCTTTATTAAACCATTTTTCAGACTTTTTTATTATTTGTTTTTTTGTGGCCAGGGTGGGAGTTGCTGCTTTTTTTATTATTGAGTTCCATTGGTCTGTTATTATGTTGACGTCAGTCGAGTTATTTGTAAATTTGGGTATTACAGTGTCCAGAAAAGTATCTTTGTCAAAGTGAGTACAGCGGGATTTATGAGGTGTTGGAGTTGTTGCAATATTGGTAGGTGAATGTGAGAGTAAATTGAAGGTTATTAAGTGGTTATCTGACCATGGTACTTCTGTAGTAATAGGGGAGGTGTGTAGTTGGTGTTTATTGAGTGGGGAGGGGATGAATATGAGGTCTAGGGCGTTTCCTTTTGTGTGTGTGGGTGTCTGCATGATTTGGTTGTAACCCATTTCTTTCATGGAATACATAAAATTGGTTGTGTGTTGTGTGTTAAGTGATGGGAGGTTCAGATCACCTAATATGATGAGTGGTTTTCTCTGTGAGGCTATGCATGCAAGTTCTAGGATAGGGGTGAGATTTTTGTGGTCAGCTGAGGGGGGTCTGTAGATGAGGCACAGTGCAAGGGTTTTATTTTCTATATTTATTATGTCCATACCATCTACGTTATTTACATTTGTTAGTGTGTACTGGAGTTCTTTTTTAGCAATGATAAGGGCTCCTCCTCCTCTTTTTGCCTCTTGGTGGCAGTTGAATAGGTCATATTGTTGTATGTTAAGTTGGGCTAGGAGGACTGTGTCAGTAGGTGAGAGCCATGTCTCTGTGATGAGAAGAACGTCAGGTTTTTTATCAGTGATTAAGTCATTAATTATTGGTATTTTGTTTCGTATGGACCGTGCATTTATGAGGATGAATTTTCTGATGGTGTGTGTGTTAGAAGAGCTGTTCATATGTTTGACTTGCTGTAGATTTATTTGTATTAGTCTTGGATGTCTGTGGGTGTTGAGACGGTGAGTTTGGTTGTGTGCATAAGTATATGTTTGTGGTGTGTTTTTGTGTGTGTTGTGAATGATGGGAATGGTGTTATATGTTGTTGGTCTCAATTTGTATGCGTATATGTTGTGGACTAAGTGAATGGTTAGTATAATGATGAGAAAGTAAGATTGAGACTTTGTGTGACCCATGTTTTTTGGAAAGGGTTTTGTAGGTGATTATGGGTTTAAAAGTTTGGATGGTACCAGGTTCTAATATTTAGATAGCAAGTAACCTATCTAGTAGTGGGCCAGGTATGGCTGATTGGTGAGTTTTATTACTTAGAAGGTGATACAGGTTGTGTAGATCAAGAGTAGAGTAGTAGTTTAGATTATTCAAGTATTCTAGCTAAAGTTCTAATGTGACTGCTCACTTATAACAATATGGCTATGGCTAGTGTTAAATAAAGGATACATTGAGTGTTATACATTTAAATCATTATAGCTAATGAGATAAGAGTTCAGAAATACTTGTTTCAGTAGGGTTTTTTCTCCTTTTGGCTTTTTCTAGGTTTGCACTCACGATTCTGTGTAGTCATTTATATGGCATATGCGAAATATACTTGCTGGTGTTGTAGGTTCCCTGTCAGTGGTGGTCAGTCTGTTTTCGGCTTTTTCAGGATTTCAACATGTAAGAGTAGGGTCTCACACCTCAGGTCCACGTCGAAGGGCCACGCCAAATGGCCCTCTGGCAAGGCCCTCCGGCGCGGGCCCGCCAGGCGCGGGTGCGCCCACTGGCGCTTTGCTTTTTAAAGATGGTGCTCTGCCCCGATTGGACGTTGTGACTGTCCCCGATGGTGCTCCAGCTCGGCAGGCTCGATCCCCTCCGGGAGAGCTGAGCCGGAGTGCAGAAAAGGACGACGTGAACAATGCAAAAAAATTACATCACACCAACATCCTAAACAAGGCAATCAATCGCCCACGAGAGTTATTTGAACTAGTCAAATCACTAACCAAAACCGACCAAAATGCCAACCTCAACAAATCCATCAAGGTCCAAACACTGGAAAACCACTACGCTACAAAACTTACGGCCCATGGTCCTCCACCCCCCCCCCCCCACCAACACCACAAATCAGAAGTGAGAACAACACAACGCAAAACCAGTTATGGGAGCACTTCCACAAAATAAGAACCAAGCAAATCACAGCCATTGTCACAAGCCTGAAAAGCACCACCTCCCCACTAGATCCCTGTCCTGCATCCTGGATCAAGGCAGTGAAACAAGACATAGCACCTCACATAGCACACATAGTTAACCTATCCCTACAACAAGGAATCATGCCCTCAGAACTAAAGAAATCAGTCATTAGACCGATCCTAAAAAACACTACACTCAACGGAGAAGACCCAGCCTCCTACCGTCCCATATCAAGTATCTCATTCCTGGCAAAGATCATAGAAAAAAACGGTCCTTCTACAACTCCAAGACCATCTGACTGACAGTGCTCCTCTTGATGACCAGCAATATGGCTTCAGGCAACATCATGGAGTTGAAACCCTGTTACTAGTTCTACTTAACAACCTCCTAAAGGGCCTTGAAAACAAAAAGAAAATGTACATTCTTGTATTCATTGACATCTCAGCTGCCTTTGATACAGTTAATCATGGGACCCTCATAAATAGGATAAAATCAATAGGAATAACAGGAACCCCACTAAAATGGTTCTCATCCTACATCTCAAATCGAACACAACAGGTTCAATTCAACGGAGAAAAAGCAGAATCTTTCTCACAAACACAGGGAATCCCCCAAGGCTCTGCTCTCTCAGCACTTCTGTTTAACATATATATGCAGCCACTATGCAAAATTTTCTCACGGCACGAAATTAATTACCACATCTATGCCGATGATATCATGCTATACACACAACTAGACACTAAAAACCCAGACTACAACCCACTGGAGACATGTATCGGAGAGATGCAAGACTGGTTACAACAAAGTAGTATGTCAATTAATCACAAAAAACCGAAGTAATGTATATCTCCAAAGAACCGAATTTTGACCCTCCCACATCAATAACACTATGTAACAACACTTACCAAACAAAAAAAGAAATAAAGTATCTAGGAGTCACATTTGACTGTGACCTAAAGATGGAAAAACACCTCCGAAAGACCAACAGAGCAGTTTTCCACAAGCTTAGAGAGCTCCAACCCATTCGGAATATTATTGATCCCCAAGACTTCAGAACAGTGGCCCAAGCACTCATCATGCCACATTTTGACTACTGCAACGCCATCCTACAAGGTTTACCTAAAAAAACCCTAAACATATTACAAATGGCACAAAATGTAGCTGCCAGGGTCATAATGAAGAAAAATCTAAGTGACCACATCACACCAGTACTAATTCAATTACACTGGCTACCCATAACAGCTCGCACAAAATACAAAATACTAACAACCACCTTCAAACTCATCCACAACTTAGCACCTTCCTTCCTCAACAACCTAGTAAGATTGCAACCTCCTACCCGAAACAGAAGAACCCACAATTCCAACATCCTTCACACTCCAACAGATATAAGATCTGCCAAAGCTAACACCAGCCACAGGGCTTTCTCATATGCGGCGCCAACACTGTGGAACCAACTCCCACCAGAACTACGAGCTAACAATGACCTTCTAGACTTCAGAAAGAAACTCAAAACGCACATTTTCCAATCACATTTCAACCTGAACTAAACCCACAGATGGAGCAGCCCCTGACCACTGTGTCCAAGAAGATTATCCTGTATATATGTATTTATGTATATATGTAAATGAACTCCCCTATAGCTAAGAAGTGTTAACTCTGTATGATGTGCTTTTCTGACAATCTGTATGTAAACAAAATTTGTACCTGCCTTGATTCGGCAGTTTCACAATAGTAATCCTACCCGCTTCTGATCGCTGGAAGGAGCGGGCTACAAATGCTTGCTAAATAAAAAAATAAATAAAGGCTGGCTGCTGGCGCTTTGCTTTTTAAAGATGGTGCTCTGCCCCGATTGGACAGAGCACGTTGTGACTGTCCCCGATGGTGCTCCAGCTCGGCGGGCTCGATCCCCTCCGGGAGAGCTGAGCCGGAGTGCAGAAAAGGAAGGCTGGCTGCTGGTGCTTTGCTTTTTAAAGATGGTGCTCTGCCCCGATTGGACAGAACACGTTGTGACTGTCCTCGATGGTGCTCCGGCTCGGCGGGCTCGATCCCCTCCGGGAGAGCTGAGCCGGAGTGCAGAAAAGGAAGGCTGGCTGCTGGCGCTTTGCTTTTTAAAGATGGTGCTCTGCCCCGATTGGACAGAGCACGTTGTGACTGTCCCTGATGGTGCTCCGGCTCGGCGGGCTCGATCCCCCTCCGGGAGAGCTGAGCCAGAGTGCCGTCTTTTCTTTCAGAGAACAGAATGTGCTGCTGGCTCTTTGTGTTTATGTAGCCATCAGAATGTATGGATTGGCTTGGCTGCTGCTCTTGCTGCCTTACACGAGGCTGCTGCCCTAGCTAACTGCCTCATATAGCCAAATATTTGCTCTGGAAGAAGCCCCATACACACTCCCCAGTGAGTGTTACTTCTCACCTTCTTGCTGTTGAAAAGAATGAAAAACATACAGGCTGATTATCTATTACTATTACTACTACTGAGCATTTGTATAGTGCTACAAGTCGTAAGCAGCGCTGCACAGACACATGCAAGAGACAGTCCCTGCTCATCAGAGCTTACAATCTAGACAAGACATACAACATAGTCAAGACAGACAGCACAGTAGCTGTAGACACAGGATGCATCTAGGGGGAATGGTAAGGAAACACAAAGGAGATCAGATGAGTGAAGATCCAAAAGCAGCTGCAAAGAGGTGAGTTTTCAGCCTGGATTTGAAAAGGGCCAAAGAAGGTGCCTGATGTACAAACTTGGGTATTTGTTCCAGGCATAAGGAGCAGCAAGGTGAAAGGAGCCAAGTCTGGAGTTAGCAATAGTAGAAAGAAGAGATTTTCCAGAAGAGCAGAGTTCCAAGGAGGGGTGTAGGGAGAGATGAGAGGAAAGGTAGTGAGGAGCTCCAGAGTGAACACACTTATAGGTCAGCAGGAGAAATTTGATTGGATGCGGAAACGGATAGGGAGCCAATGAAGTGACTTGAAGTAATACAGTTTGAGTGGTAAATGTTTAGGACCTGATATTGAAAGTGGTTAACACGGTTAGCAGAACTGCTGTGTTAATCCCCTTGGCCGGGATATTCAGTGGCAGTAACCTGGATAGTGCCGCTGAATATGCACAGGTGCCACGGCTACATGTCTTGATACTTACTGGGTAGCGTCAGGGCATTACAGCGGTGGCAGCCAGTAATAACCAGGCAGCAGCGATATTGAGCCGCTGACCGGTTATTGTAACGTGGCAAATGTCAGGCACAGTAAAGATTGGCCTAACTTTCGCCACTGAAGCTAAGTGGGCAGTGACTGCATATCACCGCTGCCCGGGTAGCTTCATGGCAATCTGGGAAACCTGGGGCTTGTTGTTGGGTCTAATATCACTGGTCAACAAATTTTTACAAAAGTCATGTTACTGAAATAAAAATAGTCATTTCTTATCCATTTTTATATGCTGAACACGGATATGACAGTGAAATTGCAAAGTTGGCTCTAGTTTTTTTGTATGTCAATAGTAAATATAGGCCTTCGGTTAATACCTGTAAAAAAACAGTCATAGACTACTTCTTAGATTTTTTCGCCTGTCTCTTGTACAGCTGTTCGGGAGCTTCTCTGGGGAGTGTCCAGCAGTAGTCAGCCAGCATTGTAGTGAACCATTTTCCCTGGTATCTTTGCTCCATCGTTGCAATATCCTGGTGAAAACGTTCGCCCTGCTCATCACTAACCATACCACAGTTGTCTGGAAAGAAATTGCGATGGGAATCAAGGAAATGGATCTTTAGAGACATATTGCAGCCCAGTTTCTGATACTGCATCAGCATGTCTTCTACTAGTTCCTTGTAGTTTTCTGCCCTCACATTCCCGAGAAAGTTTGTTGACACTAGGCGAAAAGCATTCCATGCTTGTTTTGCATCACCCTGCAGCAAGTTGTTGAACCGATCATCTTTGAAGAGCTCTCGAATCTGAGGACCCACAAAAACTCCCTCTTTAATCTTTGCATCGCTGAGTCAAGGGAATATTTCATGCAGGTATCGGAAAGCTGGCAAAGTGCGGTCCATGGCTTTCACGAAGTTTTTCATCAAACCTAGTTTGATGTGAAGGGGTGGTAGCAGGATTTTATGAGCCTCAACCAGAGCTGGGTGCTGGATATTCTTCTCTCCAACTGTTACATTTTGTCTGCGATTCCATTCCTTCCTCAAGTAGTGCCAATCCCTTGCTTGGCTATCCCACTCACATAAGAAACACAAGTATTTTATATATCCCTGCTGCAGTCCCATTAAAAGGGCAACTACCTTCAAGTCACCACAGAGGTGCCAGCTGCACTTGTTATAGTTAATGGAAGTCAGTAGATGCTTTAAGTTATCGTATGTCTCTTTCATGTGGACGGCATGCGCTACTGGAATAGATGGAAGATGGTTTCCATTGTTCAAAAGCACAGCCTTCAGACTCGGTTTCGAAGAGTCTATAAATAGTCTCCAGTCTTGTGGATCATGAGTGATTTTTAAGGCATTCATGAGGCTTTCAATATCGGAACAGAATACCAAATTACTTTCCTTTCCAACTGCGTATAGGACAATGCTGACGTCAGATCACTTCAGTAGCCATCTGGCAGTAGCATTGCATTGCATCATAAAATGATGCAATCAACTCTGTATGATGTGTGCATGCTGGTATTATGCAATGTGATGCAATATTACATCATTCAAGGCTTATTTGGGATGTTGTTGATGTCCTACTGGATAAATTTACACGGTGAAACGTCAAAAATGAACTACATGCAATATCTTCAAAACGAGAGCCAATGAAATTTTTTTAATGTTATATTCGTGTTCAGCTCACCAAGATACTACAGATTAGGGCCTTTTAAAGTCAGTAACGATTTCAATGTTGACCGGTGTATTCAGCGGTGGTGGCTAGCCACTTTAGCAGTGATAGCTGCTGCCACTGAAATCAGGCCCTTACTGTACAAGGTTTTCTGCCCTAGGAATATACCAGTAAAGGACAGTAAGTGGCACTTTTGTATAGGTGAGAGTACAAATTACCTTACAGGAGGAATTATATATCCCAGAAAGCTTATTAGAGGAAACACTCTAAGGGGGAGTTTTCGGTTCCTGTTTCACAGCAGTTCTTCAGTTGTTGCTGTTAAACCGTTCATATACCTGCAGCCATCTTAGGACGCAAGTTTCTGTCAGTATATCTCATGTCAATTCTCAATATATGTATCCTTTGCATATAATGTGAGTGGAGGAGTGGCCTAGTGGTTGGAGCAAGGTACTTCAGGCTGGAAGGTCAGGGGTTCACATCCCACTAGAAGACAGCAACCTTGGGCTGGAAGGACTGGGGTTTCTAGCCCCACAGGTACTCCTTGTAATCTTGGGCAAGCCACTTAACCCTCCATTGCCCATGTTCCCTGTAAGTATTAGTGTATGTATCTCATATCTCTTCATGTTAAATGTATCCCCCCAATTCTGTTGTGACCACTTTGATAGAAGGATAAGGTGGTATACAAAACTGTCTAAATAAATAATTACATATTAAACAGTTTTCCCTTCTAAACCTCATTGGGTGAACTTCTGTTGTACAAACCAACAACCTCAGTATGGAGGCACTGCACCAGCTCGGGCTGCTGGTACATAAGGGTCTTGTACTTGGTCTTCAATTATTCCAATGATCGCTGAACACCAAAGTTGTGTGAGCAACAGAGCATGTCATGTGACACTAGGGCCACCTGTCTGAACACTGAAGACACCCTCCTGTTATACCTCCCATACTTGTCTCCCTCTGCACTATTGTTCCCAGCTGCTGCTGTCTACGGCTGACATCCCAGTTTGGACACCGACTGCCTTTTCTGCTGGTGCCCACACCCACCTTTCTACTGCTTCTGTGATAATCTCCATAATCATTCTTGTAAGGGTATGGACCCATCTGGAGCACATGGAATGATGATAAGGTAGCAGGGAGATACATTGGCCACTCACAAGTCATGCTCCCAGTCTTTTCCTACCTTGTCATATGCACAAACATTGCACACTGGGTTGGAGCTGCCAGACATGGCAACATTTGTGGCATGTGGCCCAACAGGCATTTCTACTGAACATGGCACAGCACTGGATGACCTGGTATGGGTCACATGGTAGCTACCATCTTTCGCATGCTCATGCAGACAGCACCCACCCCATGTGCTTAGGTTTAGTACATCAGAATCAGAGAATCTCCATTTATAAGCACCCAAAGGGAAACAAAGGAAAGCTTCTATAGAAAACTTTAAGGAGAAAAAGATCTCAGTAGTATTCAAGTTCACTGTCATAGACATCATATAGCTGGCCCTCACACTCGCAGCATCAATGATCTTAAAAAACAGTGACCGTGCTGGGGTTGTGCAGCCAACTGGATCACATTTTGGGTTTGCTTCTGTGCCATTTTCATTATATTTTGCAGTATAGCATTTGCATTCCATAGCTGTACATCTCATTTCAATAGCTGCTCCAGTCATGGGGGCCTGTGGCTGCTGACCCGTGCCTAAAAGTGAAAGATGATACCTGAAGGTTTATAGGCAGTATATCCATATATATGGCTTTAATTTCCACTGTTCGGTGTAGTTGTTATGGCCTGTCCTCAAACCAATGGGTTTGGGGAAGGGTGGGTGGTAATTGACATCCCAATGGGGCTATTATGTCTTACAGTATCCTAGATCAGCTAGCCAGCCCATAACTGTGTCATGTGAAACTGAAATAAAGACTTTTTCAAGTACATTCGTAGCAAAAGGCCTGTGAGAGAGTCAATTGGACCATTAGATGATAGAGGGGTAAAAGGGGCAGTAAGAGGAAACAAGGCTATAGCAGAGAGACTGAATGAATTCTTTGCTTCGGTCTTTACTGAGGAAGATGTAGGGATGTTACCCAAGACTGAAGTGGTATTTAAAGGTGATACTGCAGAAGAATTGAGAGAAATATCGCTACACCGGGAAGATATATTACAACTATTTGATAAACTGAATAGTAGCAAATCACCTGGACCGGATGGTATACATCCCAGAGTGTTGAAAGAACTGAAATATGAGATTGCAGAACTGCTATTGGTAATCTGTGAACTTTCATTAAAATCATCTGTAATACCTGAAGATTGGAGGGTCGCCAACGTAACACCATTTTTAAAAAGGGTTCCAGGGGTGACCTAGGAAATTGCAGACCGGTGAGCCTAACGTAAGTACCAGGGAAAATGGTAGAAACCATCATAAAGAACAAAATTACACAGCATGTAGATAGTCATGGCCTAATGGGAGACAGCCAACATGGCTTTAGACAAGGAAGATCTTGTCTTACTAATCTGATATGTTTTTTGAAGGTGTGCATAAACAGGTAGACAAAGGTGAGTCGGTTGATATAGTGTATCTGGACTTTCAGAAAGCTTTTGACAAAGTCCCCCATCAGAGACTTTTGGCGAACCTAAAAAGTCATGGGATAGGAGGCAGTGTACTATTGTGGATCGGGAACTGGTTAAAAGATAGAAAGCAGAGGGTAGGGCTAAATGGCCAATATTCGCAATGGAAAAAGGTGAATAGTGGAGTACCCCAGGGATCTGTACTGGGTCCGCTGCTTTTTGACATATTCATAAATGACCTGGAAAAGGGAATAACTAGTGAGGTTATCAAATTTGCAGATGACACAAAACTGTTTAAAGTTGTTAAAACCCAAGAGGATTGTGGAAAACTGCAGGAGGATCTGGATAAATTGGAAGACTGGGCATCCAAATGGCAGATGAAATTTAATGTGGACAAGTGCAAAGTTATGCACCTAGGAAAGAACAACCCACAACCCACACAATGCAAGGCTCCACATTAGAAACCACCAACCAGGAAAAAGATTTAGGAGTCATCGTGGATAACATGTTAAAACCCTCCGCCCAGTGTGCAGCGGCGGCCAAGAAAGCAAATAGAATGCTAGGTATCATAAGGAAAGGGATGGAAAATAAAACAAAGGATGTTATAATGCCTCTGTATCGCTCCATGGTACGACCACACCTTGAATATTGTGTGCAATTCTGGTCACCGTATCTTAAAAAGGACATAGCGTTATTAGAAAAAGTACAGAGAAGAGCCACCAAATTGGTGAAGGGGATGGAAGGCTACTCCTATGAAGAGAGGATAAGAAGGTTAGGGCTCTTTAGCCTGGAGAAGAGACGGCTGAGGGGAGAGGTCTATAAATTAATGAATGGAGTGGAACGGATAAACGTGGATCAATTGTTTACGCTATCAGAGTATAGAAAGACTAGGGGACATGTAATGAAGCTACAGGGTAAACTATTTAAGACAAATAAGAGAAAATATTTTTTCACTCAACGTGTAATCAAACTCTGGAATCTGTTACCGGAGGATGTAGTAAGGGCTGTTAGTATAGCTGGGTTTAAAAAAGGTTTGGACAAGTTCCTGGAGGAAAGGTCCATAAACCACTATTAAAAAGGGACCCAGGATATCAATGTTTGACCCAGTACAAGCATTGTGGAACCTGTGTCTTTTGGGGATATTGCTAGGTACGTATGACCTAGATTGGCCACTGTTGGAAACAGGATACTGGGCTTGATGGACCTCGGTCTGACCCAGTATGGCATGTCTTATGTTCTTATGTTCTTATGATGCTATCAGCCCATGTTTCCTGAGTGTTTCAAGGTGTGTCTGATCTTGAGCAGAGTGCCATGCTCTATGTGGGATTCTGTTGCCTTGGAATTTAATGACCCCCTGCCATGTTCCTGTGCTAGACCATCTGTGTTGCCACACCTAGAGATATTGTTTCAGGCTTATATCAAACCAGATCATGGTTGCCCAGTCATCCCAAGAAATTGAACAACCTGGACCTGGTTTTGGCTTGGTATGTGCCTCAGACAGTGCAACTTTATATGGCAATACAGATGTTCTGGCATGGGTACAAGGGCAGGAGAAGAGGCCATGGAGCCTCTGGAGTACATATCATTATCCCTTCAAGTCTGACAATGCCAATTTTGCACTTCCTCCTCTTATTAGCATATCTAGAAATGATTTATCCCCACGTAAACCTCACCCCCCTCATTTTACCGCATTGGCTATTTTTTCTTCCGTTTGTATCTTTGTTTTTCTGACTATTTTCCAGTCTTCTCTTAGTCCTTCCAAATAGTGATGCTTGTTTTCCTCATTCTGTGATCTCTTGTATTTTATGAAAGCCAACCTGGACCTGGACCAGCTCTAGCGACTCTCCTGCACTCCTCCTCCTCCCGAATCAGCCAATCACAATGGAAAAGAGGGCTACAAGTAAGAGCACATGGCAGCCAGGCTTCCTCTTCTGCCAGTCCCCTCTCTTCCTCCGAACCTCCAATCCCTGATCGGGGCAGCTCTAGCAACTCTCCTGCACTCCTCCTCCTACCGAATCAGCCAGTCTCAATGGAACAGAGGGCTACAAGTAAGAGCACGCGACAGCCAGGTTTCTTCTGCCGGTCCCCTCTCTTCCTCCGGACCCCCGATTGCTGATCGGGGCAGCTCTAGCGACTCACCTGCACTCCTCCTCCTCCCAAATCAGCCAATTGCAACGGACCAGAGGGCTACAAGTAAGAGCACACGGCAGGCGTGCCCGCGCCTGGCGGGCCTGCGCCTGAGGGCCTCGCCAGAGGGTCCTTTGGCGTGGCCCTTAGGCGTGACAATTAGGCGCCAAACCACAATACAGGAAACCATCAAAACCACCCAACCCACGATGCCATGAATTGTACCTGCTCAAGAACAAAGTACTGACCAGAAGCAAACCAACACAACGGAATCAGAGAGCTACAAATGCAACACCACCACGTTGCACACAAGTCTCCGGCAACCAAGATAAGGTTAGAAATATAAGGCTAGAAATAGACCCCAGTCTGTTATGAAAACCTCAATAGCAACTTATAGCAATATATAACATTATTGTATTTAACCTTAAGGCTTTTACCAGCTTATACGCGATGAACCATAATGAAGTATAATTGCTTACAATATACCTTTATTGTATCTAATTAGAATTGCTTACAATACAATTGTATCTAATTACAATTGCTTGCAATATACCTTTATTGTATTCCAATTACAGTATTACATCACTGTATCTAACCATAATACCATTACCAACTTAACTCACAAGTGTATACTAGTTGCTTAATCTATGCCTTCTGCTATACTAGTTGCCTAATCGGTGCTAATGATATACCTTTTACTATATATCAGACGCTAGAACTACCTGCTACCTACTAGAACTTCTGGCTTTTATTTGTACCTTCCCTAAAACAATCCTCTGTGCTCACACATTCATACAGGTTTTCTCACACACAGCACCCCCCCCAAACCCACAATGGCCCCCACAAAGCTCCAAGCCCTCCCTATCTTTCTCCTCCTAATAGCTCTCCTAATACGCAGCATCTCCACTTACAAATCAGACCAAACCCCCTATAATACTATCCCCATCATCCACAACCCATACAGAAACACAATACACTCTCTACCAAGTAACTACTCCCATTACCAAAATCCACACCACGATACCCACAGACCCCCATCTTAGACTAATCCAGTTAAACCATCAGCAACCTATCAGTAAGAATGACTCCTCTAATGCACATACTCTGCAAAAACTCATACTCATAAACATAAGATCCATAAGAAATAAAATACGAATCGTCAACGACATGATCAAAGATGAAAAATCCGACCTACTCTTTATCATGGAGACATGGCTCTCACCCACTGACACAATCCTACTAAATCAACTGCACACACAACAATATGACCTATTCAACTGCCACCAGGACACAAAAAGAGGAGGAGGAGCCATTATCTTTACCAAAAAAGATCCCCACTATACCCTAACAAATATCAAACAGCATGGACATCATTAAAATAGAGAATAAAACCCTTGCATTTTGCCTCATCTACGGGCCCCCATCATCTGACCACAACAACCTCACCTCTATTCTGGAACTCGCATGTACAGCCTCACTAAGAAAACCACTTATCATACTGGGAGACCTGAACCTCCCATCCCTCAGCTCCTCTCAAACAATAAACTTCATGGACACAATGTCAGAAATAGGATACAAACAGATGATACATGCCCCCACTCACATAAAGGGAAATACCCTGGGTCTTGTCTTCCTCCCTACACCCTTCAATAACCACCAACTGTGCACTCCCCCCTTCCATAACAGAGGTGCCCTGGCCGGACCATCACTTAATAACCTTCTATCTCCAAACGCAAACACCCAACACTAACACACCAAACGCTACAACACATAACAAACATTTTACCCACTTTGATAAAGATGCCTTTCTAGGCAATGTATTACCCAAACTCACAACAAACTCACCAAACATCAATTTAGCCATAAACCAATGGAACAAAACCATCCAAAACGCAGCTGCCCCCACTCAAATCACACCCAAAAAACACCAAAAAAGATCAGAAAAATGGTTTACCCAAGAACTTGCCAAGCTAAAAAAAAACTGAGAAAACAAGAAAAAAGATGGAGAACAACAAAACCGAACAAAAACAAATCCCAATGCTCAAGCCTACTCAACATTTATAGAGATGCGATCAACAAAGCAAAACGAGACTACCACACTAAAGTAATAAACATGGCCATTAACCGACCCAGGGAATTATTTGCAATTGTAAAGTTACTAACAAAAACCCAAAAACCAGAACCGGAACACCCCACAATAAGCGTACAAACCTTAGCCACAAATTTTGCTTACAAACTAAAAAATAAGTCCTCCAACACTATCACGGCAACACATATAGACCCAAAAAGCCCCAATAAATGGGAGAGCTTTCACATGATCAAGCAAAAGCACCTCCTTAAAGTCATAACAATGATTAACACCACAACCTCCCCTCTTGACCCATGCCTAGTATCATGGATCAAATCCACCAAAACCAAACTCACCACAAGCATTCAAAACATAATTAATCAATCACTCACACAAGGCATCATGCCGGATGCCCTCAAACTCACATCCATCCGTCCCATCCTAAAAAATAATACATTAGATACAAAAGACCCAAGCTCATACAGGTCTATAGCCAGTATACCGTTCATTGCTAAGATAGTAGAAAAAATCATCCAACTCCAACTCCAAGATTATATTGACCTCCATGCACCCCTAGACTCCCACCAATTCGAGTTCCACTCCTTCCACGGCGTTGAAACCTTGCTAACAACACTGATGGATAACCTCATTAGAGGAACAGACAACAACAAACAAGGTTTCATCCTACTGTTCATAGATATAGCCTCCGCATTTGACAACATCAACCATAACACACTAATTGAAAGGCTAGCAAGCCTAGGAATAGGAGGCACTGTCCTTAAATGGTTTATGTCATATATATCACACCGTTTAATACGTGTGCAACTAGGCCAAAACACCTCAGAAACATTCTCCCAAGGACAAGGAATTCCACAAGGCTCGGCCCTCTCGGCCCTCCTTTTTAATCTATACCTACAGCCTATCACGAACATATTTTAAAAATTCAAAATTAACCATTACATTTATGCCGATGATATCATGCTGTCTATCCCCATAAACAGTAGCAACCCCTCTTACCACAATCTATCTGAATGCATCAAAGAGGCCGAATCCTGGCTGAAAACAAACTCCCTCAGCATTAACCTAAAAAATACGGAAGCTATGTTTGTATCAAGAAAACATGATGCAATCCATCCAAAAACCATCATAATCAACAACAACACTATCCCTGTTAAACAAGAAGTAAAATATCTAGGGATAATACTAGATGATACACTCAGTATGCTCCCACACATAAAGCAAACAGTAAAAACTGTATTTTTTAAACTAAAAACCGTATAGCATCTAAGACCCCTCCTCGACACCCACGATTTTAGGTCAGTAGTCAACTCACTAATTACCCCCCACTTCAACTATTGTAATAGTCTACTGATTGGCCTACTGCTAAAAAACAGAAATATACTCCAAAGAGCCCAGAACATCTCTGCCAGGGTGATAGCAAAAGTGCGTCTAGCTGACCACATAACCCCCATTCTACATGAACTACACTGGCTCCCTATAAATAGCCAGATAAAATATAAAATACTCTTAACGACATTCAAACTCCTCAATGACATCTCCCCCTCACACCTAACCACCCTCCTACACTCCCCAACAGAATCTAGATCACGCAGACAAAATGCAACCCACACACTAGTTATACCCAAAACAATCTGTAGGACAAAGAAAACTACAAGCTCCAGAGCCTTTTCATTTGCTGCCCCTACCCTTTGGAATGAACTTCCACTGACACTCTGCACGACAAAAGACCTCCAACTTTTCAGAAAAGGACTCAAAATACACCTTTTCACTGAACATTTTGAAAACCCAACTGAAATCCCTCACCTCCTACGAACCACCTCTCAACAATCACAAAACCAATCTACTAACCTCCCTAAACCACAACCTATTAACCCCTCCCCCCACCCTCACCCCTTACCTAATCCCCCCTAAGCCTCGCTTCACCCTTTCTAAATAAAAAGCTAAGTTAAGGAGAGACTGACTCCTGTATATATGTAAATACAAAGTTAAGTTGACCCTCAAGTTGTTTGTACAAATGGTCCTTGTAAATAGTAAATACCACTGTTCCATGTAAAAGTTATTCAACTGTTAACTGTAAACGCCCTTGGTCTCTGGAAGGGGTGGTATAGAAGAAATGTATAAATAAATAAATAAACAAATAAATAAATAAATAACCTCTTTCTCCTCACCTTTTCAGCTACTTCTTTCAAAAATCATAGTGGCCTTCTTTTCCTTTTACATTTATTTACTTTTCTAACAAAAAGGGTTGTTACCGTTAAAATATCCACTTTCAGTTTTGCAAATGTCTTTAATTAAATCTCTTTCCACTTCTTCTGCCTGTGAAGCAGGTCTGTGTATCATGCCAATGCAAACGATGCTCCACTCTCTTTCTAGTAGTTTAATCCACAATGCTTCCTCCTTCCCTTGTAAACCCTGAAATTCTGTCCCTTTTACTATTATGTTTTACATATAGTGACGCTCCCCCTCCCTTTCTTCCTACGGTCCTACCCTATCATTCCTGAATAAATTACAGCCCAATATAATTACATCCCAGTCATGGTTCTCCATAAACCATGTCTCCGTGACCGCCACTAATTTCAAGTCAGCCTCTTCCATTAAAACCTCAAGATCTAGAATTGTATTTCCTCTACTACAGGCATTAATACATACTGCTTTCCAGATGTTGCTCCTTTTTCCTATTTCTACAGAGGAAGTAATGTTTTACTTACCTGAGGGCTTGTATTTTCCTGGGGCTTTCTTCACCCATCCCCATTGAATCGAGTTTAAAGCCCTCTTCAATAGGTTAGCCAGTCTGCTGCAGAAGGCACTTTAACCCTTCTCGGATAGGTGGACGCCATCTCTGCTCAGCAGCCCTTTGCATGTGTGCCTGCTCTCCTGCAGGTGCTGGGATGTGCTGAAGGCTTTTGGCTGTCTGGGTCCTTAGTTATGTCTTAACTCCACTGCTATCTGAGGCCCTCTTGCCCCCTCAGTCCTGCCGTTCTAGGCAACAGCCTGATCATGACTACTGTACAGCCTGCCCTGGGTAATCATGTGCCCATCCATCTGTTACTCATCTATGCAGCTTGACCTAGATCCCCCTCTAGAAATGGTAGGAAAGTTGCAGGTTGGTTCCACAATCTGGTTATTGGGCCCTTATCCGGTGATATTCAGTGCTGCGCTGCTGCATGGTGGTCTTCTGCGCATACTTCCTATTTGTCTAGCCATTCGCATGCTGCTTAGTGCCATCATGTGGCACAGTAACCAGACACCTGTCCAGGTATATTTGAAAACTATTCAGGTATATGTTTCATAAGTGAAGATTCAAGCTCATTTTTTGCAGATTTTTGGAATCTGTCTTTCTGCTTTCTGGTTATTGAATAACAGGCCCTGAATGAGCCTGATCTTGGCTGAGCTCAGAAGTGAAGCAGGGTTGAGTCTGGTTAGTACTTGGATGAGTGACCACCTTGGAATACTAAGTGCTGTAGACCTACTCCAAGGAAGAAAGGCCTGGCAATCTACTTCTGGTTGTACTCGCCAAGAAAACCCAGGGGCTGAGTCAGCATTGACATGAGAGCACTCACTTTCATTTTCCCACACAAAGTGATCCATGGTCAGGGGCTGCTCTATAATGAGGCGAAGTGAGGTGGCTGCCTCAAGTAGCAAAGTTTTGAGGGTGGCAAATGCCATCCAAACAGCTGCCTCACTTCGCCTTCAAGTTAAAAAACAAACAAACTAAAAAAACAAGCACACAAGTTGCTGCCGCTGCTGAGTCCGCTTCTCGGCAGCGGCAAACTCACCGCCTCCCTTCTTCTGCAGCTGCGGCTCCCTGCTTCTTAGGGAACCATGGCTGTGCCGGTGAAGACATTACGGAGCCTTCCCGTCTCTCGATGGGCTCCGTGCAGCATTGTCCCGCCTCCAAAGGAAGTGGTAAACAACTTCTTTTGGGGGCGGGACAATGCTGCATGGAGCCCGTCGAGAGACGGGAAGGATCTGCAATGGCTTCACCGGCACAGCCGCGGTTCCCTTAAAGAGGGGGAACTACGGCTGCAGAAGAAGGAGGCACAGGGCAGTAGCAGGCAGACATGGGGAGAGGGTAGGAGAGGGCAGGGAATCTGCAACGAGGCTGACATGGGGGAGGGGGGCTGACATGGATGGATGGATAGATGTAGGGAGGGGGAGCTGGCATGGATGGATGGAGGAAAGGAGGGAGGGGGAGCTAGCATGGATGGAGAGGGGGGGCTGACATGAATGGATGGAGAGAGGGAGGGGGCTGACATGTATGGATGGATGGAGGGAGGAGGGCTGACATGGATGGAGTGAGGGAGGGAGAGAGGGCTGACATGGATGGAGGGAGGGGGCTGACATGGATATATGGATGGATGGAGGGAGGGAGGGGGGCTGACATTGGGGAGGGAGGGGGCTGGAAGGGAACTGACAAGGGTTCCCTCTCATCCAGCAGGAACAACCGGCATCAAACAAATCAGTGATCAGGCTGATTTGTGCGATGGCGGTACTCCGGTTGTTTTAATTTTAGATTTTGCCACCTCTGCCCTGCCTCTGCCTTCCCGCCGCTTTTTTTTTTTTTTTTTTTGCTGCAAGCATTCTTGAGGAAAAAAAATGCAGTGGGAAGGCAGAGGTAGGGCAGAGGCGGCAAAATCTAAAATTAAAACAGCCAGAGTGCCCCCGCTGCTGCCGGATGAGAGGTGCAGGTGGAGGGAGTGGGGACAGGAGGAGGACAAGGAGAGACAAAGGTGAGAGATGGGGTACAAAAGGGGAGACAGGGGACAAATACTGGACAAAGGGGGAGACGGAGACATACTGGACAAAGGGGGAGACAAGGGGACATACTGGACAGACAAGGGATAAATGCTGGACAGAGGGGAGAGACAGTGTGGGTTGGGATTATAATGGGCTGATGGGGGGGCTAGCACTGGTAATGGGTTGATTAGGGAAGGCTAGGACTGGGAATGGACTGATCAAGGGGGGTTGGGACTGGTAATGGACTGATGGGGGGCTAGCATTGGAAATGAGCTGATCAGGGAGGTTAGGACTGGAAATGGGCTGATTAGAGGAGGCTAGCACTGGTAATGGGCTGATGGGGGGGTAGGACTGATAATGGGCTGATTAGGGGACGCTTGCACTTGTAATGGGGTTGAGGGGGGACTAGCACTGGAAGTGAGCTGATTGGGGGAGGCTTCAACTGGTAATGGGCTGATGTTGGGGAGGGGAGGATAGAGCTGCTGGCCTTAGAAGAAAACTGGGGGCTAGGGCAACAAATGGGCTGATGCAAGGGGATGGGAGAATGGGACTGGAAGGGAGTGGATGCTGAGAGGGGCTGCCATGGTATTTGGACTAGAAGGAGCTGGACAGTGGGGAAGGAGGGGGACTGGAAGGGAATGGACACTAGTGGCAGTCATGGGAATGCAAGTTGACACTGGAAGGTACCGGGAGGGAGGACTGGAAAGGGGCTGATACTGGGAAGGGTTATGGGGACTGGAAATAGGCTGATGGAAAGAAGTGAAGAAAACAAAAGAAGAGATAAGAAATGGCAGATTGACCATAAACCACCGAAAGAGAGCTAAGAGAAGACAAGAAAGCAGAAGCGTTAGATCGGGACCAGCATGATCAGAGAATAAAATGGTCAGACAACAAAGGTAGAAAAATTAATTTTATTTCAGTTTAGTGACTGGACTTTGTGCTGTCTTTATATTTTACACAGTAATGGGGAACAGCATCTCTTATTTATCTGATGTTGCACTGCATGTGGACTCTGGCTTCTTGGGGTTTCAGTTTAAATTTTGTCTACATATTTTTATTTTTACTTTAGATTATGGTTACTTATTTTGTACTTGGTGAGATTCGATGATGTGAGTGTGTGACTGAGGCCAGGTGTTCTGATAACATGGATTTTGTACATAAAGATCTATCCTGTACTGTAGTAATTTGATTTGTTCAGCTTTTCAGATAGGTGTATGGATGTTCCAGGGCCCACTGTAGTATTTACAGTGACGCTTTTTTTGGATGGGCTCCTTACGTGAGTTTTGGAAGTTTGTGCTGATTTGGTATGGTATGGTATGGTAGGTTTGCTCTTTGTTGTAGGGTTTTGTATTAGTTCACAATATGCCTGGTACTGGAGAATAGTGGTTGTTGTTGTTAGTGAGATGATCAGAATCCGATTTTTTTTTTTTTTTAAATATTGAGTTCTGTGGGTGAATGTCCTGGTTCTGCTCTGCACCTACTGTGGATGCAAAATATATGTTGAAAAAGAAAAAGCAAGAACCATAACGCAGTTTATAACAACAAAATAAAAATGAGTTATAATTTAGTTTTATAAACTGTGCTGTTGATTCTTGCTGTCTTTTAGTTCCTTGGTGTGCAAACAGGACCGTACTTAGCCCTGTGCAAGCGGTGCAGCTGCACAGGGCGCAAAGGCTTGAGGGGCGCATTTCGGCTGTCTGCTGTTGCCCTGCTGCCGCTGACAGGACAATAGCAGGCAGCCAAAATGTGCCCCCCAAGCTTTTTCGCAGCACTTTTAGCAGGTCTGGTCCTTCCCTCCTCCGATGCGATGTCAGAGTAGGGAGGGACAGATCTGCTTAAAGTGCTGGCGCCTTTCAGATTGGGCGCATGCCCCCCTCCTCCTCCCCATACCTCTGTCCAGCACTGCCTGCTCTTTCCCTGCTGCCGGCGCCGCCACTAAAAAACCAGAGGGCGGTAGCAGCAGGGAAAGAGCAGGCAGCACTGGACGGAGGTTTGGGGGGGAGGAGAGGGGCACGAACCTAAGCTGCAAGTTGCACAGGGCACGATTGCAGCTTGTGTGCAAACATCTTGCATTCCCTCCATGTAATCTAATTGGCTTTTTGGTTTGGTTCAGTCCCTGATTGGAGTTCTGAAAAAGCCCCACCCTCCTCTAAGGTGTGTGTGGGGGGGGGGGGCACCATGTCATTCTTCGCCTCAGACAGCAGATTGCCTTGAGCCGCCCCTGTCCATGGTCCTATCTTTTATAACTGGACATACAACTAGTATATTTTTCCTGGTTAAAAAAAAAAGGCTCTTTCATTAATAAATGAAGGCCATGGGTCAATTTTAGCAGGCAATGAAGAAGGTGCCTCCGAGTACCCCCTCAAAAAAAGGTCTGCATACAACCACAATTTTCAACGCACTTGGAACAAATCCTTCTTGTAAAGAAGAATTAACCAATTTCTGTAATGTTGGCGCTTACTCCTTCTTCATTTCTTTGTTCGGTCCTGCTGGCAATCTGTCCAAAAGAGAACCACAAACCTTCATTTTTGTAACCAAAATTAAACCTTCATCTAAAGGCAAAGACATAAATCTATCAAATTTTACAATGTCTACAGCATTTATAGCCAATCCCTCTACAGAACCACTCCCCTCCTGTTTCAACAAATTTTATCTATTTTTTCCTGCTCTCCCAAAGATGCACAGATGTCTCTGAATTTAGTTTCAAAGAATCTAGCTAATTCTATTTCCCTAAACAGATCTTTCTTTCTATCTAGCCCACTTTCAATTGCTATCTTTTCTTTAATCAGCAGACTATTCACCAAATTAAAAAATTCCTGGGACTTTTTCAGAGATGGTTTCATGTATCAGAAAAAGACTGACCTCCTTAACCTTGCTATTATATTCAGTAAGTTGGAGGAGTAGCCTAGTGGTTACAGCACCTGCCTAGTCCCCAAGTAGATCTTGGTTCCCACTGTGGTTCCTTGTAGCCTTGGGCAAAGTATTTAACCCTCCATTGCCTCAGGCACAAATTTAGACTGTAAACCCTCTGGTGTTGGGGAAATACCTCCAGTACTCTCCTCAACTCCCTAAATTCTTCTATTTACCACGGTGCTTTTTTATGCAGAATTAGCCACAATTCTTTTCACAGGGGCAACAGCCTTAGAAGCAGGAAAGAAAAAAAAAGGAAAAAATCTTGCAGGCGACAGAATGTCTCTTTGTTGCAGGCAGAGAAAGCGCTGCTGTCTGTCTTCTGAGGTTTCTGAGAGTTGCTGACTGGTCTTGGAGAGAAAGAATCTCTCTGAGGGGAGGAGGTAGAAGGGGATTAGGAAAGTGACAGGGAGGCTAGAGAAAGAAGTGTGCTTCCAATTTGCTAATGTTCACAAATGCGTAGGGTGTGGGCCTTGGCAGGTGTCTGCACTGCAGTCACAGTGTACCACAGACAGACCAAGCACAGGGGAATGGAGCTGTTCAAGAAGGAGGAAGGATTAAGAGTAGAATCCCAGTTTACTGTATCTATCTCACGATCAAAGATATCAAGAAAGAAGTATAATAGAAGAAAGTAATTAAGTTGCTTATAGGAGATTGGAATTTTGTTTAACTTTCAAGTTTCCACCTTGATCAATCTTCTCCCAAAGTGAGTGGAAGAACAGCAGCAGAGAGGGTAGGGCACCTAGCAATCAATGGGTGCTGGAGGAACAGTAGTCGGGCTTTAGAGTACTTCCAAGTTCCAAAGTGCTACTGGATGGAGGTAAAATAAAGACACATAAATGAGAAACTGTTCCTGTTCTGAAGAATTCTGACAATTTATTTTGATCTCTTAGGAAGAGAAGATGTGGAAAATTAAATGGTCATACAAGGAAAGAAGGGAGGGCAAGCGAGAGCTAGGGTTGGCGTAAGGCAATGAGGCGCCCTAGGCAAGCCTCATCCCTTGCACCCCCATGGTGCTCATTGCCGCCACTTCTGCTGCCCCTCTCTGAGATCTGCAGCAGTGGATGTGGCTACAAACAGCTCTGTGGTGCTTACCTTTAAACTTCAGCACCACAGGGTAGTTTTCTTACACTCCCTCCTACACCCGATGCTGACTTCCTGTTTGCAGTCTGAGGGAGAAAAAGCAAATAGCCTCAAGGTGCCAAAGTTTAAAGGTAAGCAACATAGAGCTGTTTGCGGCCATTGCTGCTGCTGCAGGTCCCGAGAGGGGTGACATCAGCAGCAATGGGTGCCCCTGAGGGGTTGCCGCTCTAGGCAACTGCCTAGTTCACCTAATGGTAGCACCGGCCCTGGCAGCAGTGATACACATGTGGAGAAAGAGACAGGTCATTCCTGGGTTATGTCTTGGCCCCCTCTAGTCCACCAACAAAACTAAGGAGAGATTTTGTATGAGAGGAGAATAGGAAGAGCTGCACCTTCTCGTGCAACAATGAAAAAGCAGGTCTCCAGCCCAGTCTCCATAAAGGGACAAAGGAAGGTTGAGACATTGCAGGGTGGGGGACAGGAGTGAAGCAGCAGGTAAAGGCAACTGATCAGAACAGCGGGCACAATCTGTTCCTTGATGAACAGAGAGCTGGTCTTGATAGATATATAATCTGAGAAATCGTCTTTACTCGGGATTTGCATCAGAATTATCACATATCGAAAGTATAAAGTCTGAAGAAGGTCTTGAAGATCTTGTAGTTAGCATGCTAAATGGTGACAAGGGAGGAAATGATACTGGCAGTGCCAGAACCAAAAGCACCCCATGGGCAGAGGAGATACATAGTGCCTCTGCTGGCGGCCTTTAATCCTCTCTTCCATCCTCAGCCCCGGTCCAGCAGCAGAAGCAGCAATAGCAGCTATCAGTAGAGGGGAAGTCCCACACAGCCTGAGAGGCCTGGAGAAATATAAAGTGCATGAGGATCCGCAATATATGCAGAATGCAACAGCAGAGGGAAGCAGATAGACTATTTACCAACAGTGACAAGCAGCATCATTTGCAGAAAGAGCACCCTTTATGGCTCTGTACAAAGGAGGGCACAGATCCTAGGCTGGGGACCTGATGTGGCAGTGAAACGGTAAATAGCAGTGGCTGGAAAGCTATAGCAAAAAGGAAATACATTTCCTAAGCTAGATCTCATTTTCGCACCTCTCTCCAACGCCATAACACCCCTAACCCTTGCACTATCTGTAATACCAGTACCCTGGTCGGACCACAGTCTTCTCAGTTTCAATATACCTATTAATACATCCCACAAAACCAGAAAGTCTTCTAACACATCTGGATCCCACACAACCCGCTTTAGACCACTCAACCAGAGCGTAGTCCTAGAGAATCTCAGACCTCTCATGGCCAACACTACCATGGACTTAGATGATCTCGTATCTAAATGGGATGAAAACCTGAGAGCTGCCTCCTGCCCATCACTCACCGAAAAGAGAATTCGAAAACGTGAACATACTCCATGGTTCTCCACAGACCTTCGCACATCCCTCCATCATCTACGCAAACTTGAGCGAAAGTGGCGACGAACTCATTCTCCTGAGGCGCTGGTATCATATAGCTCATACCTAACTACCCACCGAGCAAAGATAGCACAGAGCAGGAAAACTTACCACACAGACTTAATAAAACGCTCCTTCAACAAACCACATGCATTGTTCAGCATAGTAAAGTCCATAACAGGTGAACCGGTCTCAGCACAACCCCCTATGCCTCAGCCGCAGGACTACGCAAACTACCTGCAATCAAAGATGATTAAAACCAACACAGACACAAATGTCAATAACGCCACCACTTCACCCAAGGCATCCCAGGCAATGCCACTACACAACTTCTCCACTGTATCAAATAGTGAGGTTGTGAACATTATTGCCTCAATCAATCCCAGTACAGCTCCTAATGACCCGTGTCCAGCCAGCTGGATCAAGGACATGCGACACGACCTCAGTCAAATATTGAGCAAAATACTGAACCAGTCCTTCTCAACAGGTTCCTTCCCGCAGAATCTAAAACGCACTTCCATCAAGCCCCTACTGAAAAATAATAAACTGGACCCATCCAAAGTTGATTCCTTCAGGCCTATTTCGAGCATCCCACAGCTTGCAAAATCATTGAGAAGGCTGCCCAACAACAAATCCAACATCATATTGACACTGAAGCACCACTAGATCCATCTCAGCATGGCTTCAGGGAAGCGCATGGAGTCGACACAGTCCTTACAACCCTGTTCAATGTTCTGGTATCAGGAATAAATAACATACAACAGGGTTTCGTCCTCATTTTCCTGGACATCTCCGCCGCTTTCGACTCTGTGAGTCATGACATACTCCTACAACGCTTGAAAGATAAGGGGATTCAAAGCACAGCACTCGAGTGGTGTAAATCCTACTTATCTAACAGGTGGCAACAAGTAAAAACAGGCCACGAATCCTCAGAACCATTCCTGCAATCACAGGGAGTACCCCAAGGATCGTCCCTATCGGCACTAATGTTTAATATCTACATGCAGCCGATATGTGACTTGATCAGATCCTTTAATGTACAATGTCTCGCATACGCAGACGACATCCTCCTATATATGCCGTTCACAATCGAACACCCAGTATTCTCCCCAATAATCAACTGTTTTGAAGCTGCAGCCGAATGGTTACTATCTCAAAACCTTCGGATTAACCACAACAAAACTGACGTTCTTTTTGTCACAAGGAACCGTAAGTTCATACCTCCTCCATCTCTACTCGTCAACAACATAGAGTTGAAATCAAAAGCCACCATCCGTTACCTCGGCATCACATTGGATCAGCACTTGGATATGACAACGCATGTCAAGAACATCACAAAAACTATATATTACAAGATCAAATCGCTACGTCACCTCCGCTCCCTACTTGATCCCACAGACTTCCGAACAACCTTCCAGGCATTAATCCTCCCACACCTGGATTTTGCCAACATCATCCTTCATGGCCTCCCTCAATCAACTTTGAACCCGCTCCGCCTAGCCATGAATACAGCCGCCAGAGTCCTTTCTGGCTCATCAAGATCTGACCATATAACACCCATCATGAAAGAACTGCATTGGTTGCCATTACATGCCAGAATCCAGTATAAATCTTTAGTCCTTACTTTCAAGGCACTAAATAACTGCCCCCCTACGCCAATCAGCAAGCTCATCCATGTCACCCTGGAAAACAGAAAAAGGAGAACCACATCAATGAACACCTTAATAGTCCCAAAAATAATAACGAAGTGCACTAAGGCCACCTCCAACAGGGCCTTCTCCTTATTTGCACCTCTAAACTGGAATGCGCTACCTCATGAAATCCGTGCTATCAAAACCTAATCCTATTTAGAAAGGCATTGAAATACCACTTGTTTACAAAATGCTACCCAGAAGTCAACCTAGACATTATCAAAACTAGCTCCGCAATACAACCTGAAAAGGGCTAGCTGGTCAACCTTCTCTCTAGTCCTATTAGTGAACCACATTACAACATCCAAACGAGTTTCATATTCCTGTATATAACATTAAGTTAATCTGTACATAGTACATTAAGTTAATCTGTACATAGTTCCCCCGGTTGTCCTATTGTTGAAGTTCCCTGTTTAATGTAAAACTCAATGTTACTTGTATGCATTGTAGTATGTTCTTGTTCATTGTACACCGCACTGATTGTAATAGCGCGGTATAAAAGAATTATTAAATAAATAAATAAATAAATAAATAAATAAGCGGAGCCCCCATCCTTAGTGAGGTGCATGACAGCAGCCTTGGCATGCATCAAAGCAAAGCAACATTGGAGGTGGTAACTGAAAGAAAGCTTGATTGTACCGGGTTGGATACACAGTCAGGCCCTGTGTATAACATTATATTACTATAGTCCCTAAGAAAGAGTTAATATCATTTGTAGCTCCTTATTTAATACCATCCTTGAAAACTCTGTAGAAGAAATTGGGTGAAAGGTTTAGATAGCATAAACATTAGCCTATGTTATTAGAAAGATAAGTAAAAGGCAAGCTGTTTACCCAGCCTCTCAGTCTCACAGTCTCTGGTCAGAGATATCAAACTGTCAGTGTTAGAATTAATTAGAATTAAGGCCTACATAGTCATGACTGAGAATATATGTATGTCTTTTCATGATTGTCTATGACGTGCATGCCTATAGAAAAGTATGTTATGAATATACGTAACACTAGACATAGAATAGAATATGTATATTATGAATATACGTGATGTGAGACGTAGAATAATAAAGTAAAATTATGCTGTGTAATGGAATCTTTTCCTATAAATAAAGTGGCCTAAAGCTAGGATGTCAGAGTAAATATAGGCAGAGGCCTGACTTGCTCTCCCAAAGCGCTTTGGTCCTGTGTGTATAATACAAGTGTGTTGTGTATTATTTACAGATTTGTGTATTATTTAAAGATTATGATCAATTAACCTTCTCCTTGCTTTGTGTGTGGATTTCTGTGACCCAAGAGCCCTATCTGTTATTAGGTGAGGGGGGGTGCAGAGTATTCTTTCAGTTAGTGCCGTGACTCGGATCAGATCTCTGCATTCAAGGCAAGGGCAGAAGGTGCCTGAAGATTTGTGAGTATTATGAAAATTACCAGTGATGGGTAATCTGTTAAGGCAAGGGCAGAAGGTGCCTGAAAGATTTGTGAGTATTATGAAAATTACCAGTGATGGGTAATCTGTTAAGGCAAGGGCAGAAGGTGCCTGAAAGATTTGTGAGTATTATGAAAATTACCAGTGATGGGTAATCTGTTAAATAGACAGGCTCTGTCTCAGATGCGTGAATGGCATGACAGAGCTAGGGCTTTAGTGTTTAGAAAAGGTAGCCCTTATTGTATGCTTCTATTGTATGTGTGAGAAGCATGGTGATGTAGCCATCGATTCCGTAACACATAGGGATTCAGTGACAAAAGGTAATGTGAATTTGTAGTTTCCTTTGGAGGGAACTTTCTCTGTAGATAAGGTCCATTGCCTGAGATATGAATTAGCGGTTAAAGGTAAACCGTGCAATTGTGCTTACATAGTGGGAACGGATCGTACATGATGAAAACATTAGGAATGTTTATATTTTGAAACAAAAGTTGTTTGTGTTAGGAAATGTAACTATTGACCAGCTGAGCAAGTGTGGGTCACTCGTGTAGTAGAGCTAAGAGAAAAAGAAAATATTTAAAGAGCAACAGCAGTTAGGGGGAGTAGAATTGTGTATTTTGGATATTTGGAATGTCTCCCAGCTCAAAGAATTGAGAGCATGTTTGAATCAAGAAACGGAAAGTGTTGTACTTGTAATAAGAATCTTAGAAGTAGCAATAGGTCATAGAGTTTCTGTTGCAAAAGAATTAGCATTCTCGGGAGATAAATTAGCTATGCCTGGAGTTCAGGATAGCAGTAATGATTTGAAATTCAAAGCAGAATTTATAGGTCTTTAAGCAGATTTGTTATTGTGTACTTCTCATTTGTGTGACTTCTCAAAAGAATTAAGTGTTTCTGATGAAGTGTGATCAATTATATTATGATTTAAGCTCTATTCAGGATGTTCTATTCAGCCTAATTTATGTTCTGCCACTGTTAAACTGAAGCAGCTGTGGGAAATGATATTGTGACTACTTAAAAAAGTGTTTGATTTGACTAAACCTTTCCGAATTACAGGGATAACCCTGGTAGATTTGTGTCTTTATGGTCTCAGATAATTAATAATTATAATCCCATTTGGGCAGCTCTAGATAATTTGTGTTTTTTTAATCCAGCTGATTTTCATAGGGTCACTTGTTCAGTTCGTGACAGACCCTGTGATAGATTTCCAAAAGAAGACTTAAAGAGATAATTTTGTTTTTGTGTAAAGAAAAAAAATTGTTAGAATTCCTTACAGTAGTATGCAAACTTGTGAAGGATTGGTCGAGATTAACATCTCTAAGGCAGGATAGGGGTGAAAAAGTTACAGATTTTCACACTAGGTGTATGCTAGCTTTTAAAGACTATTCTGGTGAGGCAGAAGACACACCTTCAGGATTTACTAATATTTTTGTAAATGGATTGATTCCAAGAATAAAGAAAATGTTAGAAACTTCAATAATAGATTGGCCAGCTAGAACAGCCGATGCAATTTTGGAAGGGGCTCGATACAGTGAGTTGAAGTTCCTCAAGGAACAACAGGAACAACAAATCAGATTAGATGTAAAAAAAAAAAAGCGAAGTTGCTTAATTTGCAGATTGCTCAATCTATACAGCCACCCATGGGCAGGGGGGAGAGGTAAAAAAAAAAACAGAGGAGGTTATGGGAATCCTCAGTGAGGGTGTGGACAGTCCAGAGATACTTGTGGTGAGACTGTCCCCGGAATCGGAATCTTGATGGTCAGAGAGCTAATTTCCCTCCTCCCCCTCTGGTAACAGCTGAATTCACTCTATCCTGGCTGAGTGTGAAGTTATATTTCCAGCTGTACTCTCTCTCTCTGAAGTGCCGTCTCCTGCAGATGCCAGTACCATTCATCCTGCTCTAGGAGAACTTCCGTCTACCTTGTGGGCAGTGCCGGGATCTAATGTCAGATATTTTTCTATCCCGCCTGTGAAAATCACCATGAAACCTGGAGTTCAGCTTCCTAAACTCAAGCAATATCCACTGCCAGCAGCTGCCATTGACGGAATTCGTCCTGTGACTGAAGATCTTCAGAAACAAGGTGTCATTTATTCTACAACTTCATTATGTAAGACTCCAATTCTTCCTGTACTAAAGGCTCACGGTAAGACTTATTTATTTATTTATTTATTTATTTAACATCTCTTCTATACCGCGCTATTAAAATCAGCGCGGTGTACATCGAACAAATATACTGCAATGCAAACAGGTAACATTGAGTTTACAGAGAACACAGGAATATATAACATGGAGTAACAGGGATAACTATGTACAGTCAACATTATACTATATATATGCTTTTACTATATAAATATGTAAATTCGAGTGGAAATTGTATGTGTATTCATGTAGGAGGCACAGATCAACAGTGGGGAAGTGAACTATCGTGGAGTTTAACCTTTTTCTGGTTGTATTAAGGTATTAAGGTGTTTAGTGTAAGTTGGAGGTCTGTTGGTAGTGTGAGTGTCCGAGGTCACGTCTGGGTAGTATTTTGTGAATAAGTGATGCTTCACGGCTTTTCGGAATTGTAATAGGTTTTTGATGCAACGGATTTCATGGGGAAGTAAATTCCAATTCAGGGGTGCAAATATTGAGAAAGCTCTGTTCGATGTAGCTTTGGTACATGATGTCATCATCTTGGGAACTATTAAGGTATTCATAGCAGTGGTCCTTCTGTTTCTATTTTCGAGGGTGTTATGGATTAGTTTGCTAATTGGTGTCGGTGGGTAGTTATTCATGCCTTGAAGGTCAGGACTAGTGACTTATATGAGAGTCTGGCTTGTAGAGGTAGCCAGTGTAGGTCTTTCATGATAGGCGTTATGTGAGCAGATCTTGGTGACCCAGAGAGGACTCTTGCAGCTGCATTCATAGCCAGACGAAGTGGATTTAAGGTTGATTGAGAGAGCCCGTGGAGGATGATATTCGCAAAATCTAGATGTGGGAGGACTAGTGCCTGGAAGGTTGATCGGTAATCAGTATAGTCAAGTAGTGGGCGGAGGTGGCGTAGCGTTCTGATCTTATGATATATCCTCTTTGTCACATTCTTCACATGCATTGTCATATCCAGGTGTTGATCCAATGTGATGCCGAGGTATCGGATTGTGGGTTTGGACATCAGTTCTATGTTATTGACCAGCAGTGACGGAGGAGGTATGAACTTGCGATTCCTTGTGACAAATAGTACATCAGTTTTGCTATGATTTATTCTTAAGTTTTGTGTCAGCAGCCATTCAGCTATTGCACCGAAACAGTTGATTATTGGTGTAAACACTGGTTGGTCAGTTTTAAAACGGCATGTATATGAGGATGTCATCTGCGTATGCCAGGCATTGCACATTGAAGGATCGGATCAATTCACATATCGGCTGCATATATATATTGAACATTAATGCCGATAGTGAAGATCCTTGAGGTACACCTTGAGACTGTAGGAATGGCTCTGATGATTCCTGGCCCGTTTTAACTTGTTGCCAGTGCCTAATCCACATGATATCTGGACACAGATACCTTCAGGGACCACCTAGTTTTCTGTTGTAGATTTGAGTTCTGCTTATTTTTCAGTAAGAATTAGCAAAGAAAACCAATACACCGGTAGTCCTGCATATTTTCACAGGCCTTAAGAACTGCATTATTTGATGTAAGACTCGACCATTCCTTTTAGTTCAATATGTGGATGATTTGCTTTTATGTTCACCATGTTATGAGTTTGTCTCTATTAGCTCATATTACTAATTTAGGTTTGAAGGTTAATCTGTCTAAACTGCAATTTGTATCTCAAAATGTTACTTTCCTGGGTGTTGTTTTAACACTATCTAGTCATGCAATTACCTCTGCTAGATTGAAACCTATTCTGTCATTGCCTTTTTCCAGCGACACCAGTGCTATTGCGTAGCTTCCTAAGTTTATTAATTTTCTATAAATAATAGCTAGCGAATTTCTCAAGATCTTACTGCTCCACTTTATGCTCTTACTGGGAAAGAAGGATCTGAAGGCCTCATTGTACCCACATTATCACAGTGGGAGGGTTGTTTTAAATGTAAAAATTGCACTGGGAAATGCACCATGTTTATTGTGTATGATTATTCTTTACCATTCAAATTGTATGTGGCTATTTCTGATTCCTCTGCTACCTGTGTGCTTTTACAAGCTTTCCCAACTGGTTGCAAGCCAGTAGGCTATTTCTCAAAGCGATTTGATGCAGTGACTTTGGGACTCCCACTATGTCTACGTAGTTTGGTAGCAGTGGCTTTTGCAATTGACACTTACTGATTTTCTGGTTCTACAGCGCCCTTTTGTTCCATCTAACCAAGACTCAGCCCTTGTCCTCCACACGTTTTATTGACTCTGGAATTAATCATTTCTCCGCTTCATGTTTCAGTATGTACTACATCACTATGCAACCTTTCAACACTTGTGGAGGAAGATGGGTCTCATAATTGTTTCCAAACAATTTTCAATTGTTTCCAAACTGTACCTCTACCAGCCCCGGATTATACCTTTGTTTGTGGATAGTTCTGCTTTTAGAGATGACCAAGGGCAAACTTCGTGTAGGCTATGCAGTCACTACGGTTTTGTGGAATTTTGGCAATATTTGGCAGCAACGAGGGTTTTGACTTCTGCTAATAAACCAATTAAACATGCTGCATACATTCACCGTTTGTTACAGGCTGTCCTCTTGCCAGCACAAGTTGCAGTTTTAAAATGCAAAGGAAATTCTTCTGCTGAAGATTTTGTGTCAAAGGGCAACCATTTTGCAGACCAAGAAGCATGGTGTCACCGACAGTGCTGTATTTAACACCGTCTAATATGACTTTGTTTTCCCTTTCATCTTTCTTGCAGCAATAGCAAGATACTTCCTTTGAAACCCAGACTCTGACTTCGTGGGGTGCATCCTATGATGCTCAGGGCTGCTGGAAAGTGGATCATCTGCTTATTTGTCCTGACAGTCTTTTGTTTCTACTTGCCCTGTTCCTGCATCATAAGCTTTACTGCTGTGGCTATGAATTATGTCTTTTTGGTTCTCCGGTATCACCTGAACTTCTGTTATTTTTTTCTTTGGCACAGCTTGTTTGCACTGTTTCAAGACTAGCACTGTAGGGTCAGCTTAGGGTCAGTTATTAAGATTTCTGCCTTCCGAACTCTTTTTGATTTTGCAGCCTGTTTTGCAGATCTGCCCTGTGCCAGAGGAAGGAGGTGGTATTTGTCTGGCGGTCACTTGTCTATTCTCCGGATGGGTAGAAGCTTATCCATTACCAGTTTATTCCTGTCTGGGGTGTTCCTTTTGTTCTTTCTTGTCTGGGTCCAGCCATTGTTGCGAGTGTCTGGGAGGGTATTGAAAATTTGGTTTGGTATTAAGAGACAACTGCACACTCCTTATCATCCGCAAAGCTCTGGCCAGGTGGAATGGATGAATAGGAAAATCAAAAGTTACTTGCGCACTATGACACAGGATTGGGCTACAGATTGGACGGAAGCCCTTCCTTTTGCCCTTATTGCAGTGCATAATTCCCCCCAGCGTGCTCGGGGAGGCCTGAATCCATATGAAATAGTTACTGGACGTCCAGCTACTTCTCCACATTACTTGGCAGTTATCTCAGATCCCCAATTGTTGCGCAGCGATATTTTGACTTATTGCTCACGGTTGCACTCAGTCCTGTCTGTTTCCCTTTTATTGCAAGTGAATCCTCAACGAGATGACAGCATCATCATATCCAGAATCATCATATCCAGAAGTGAAGTCACCAGACTGGGTCCTGATTAAGAATTTGCATCAAAAGACACTTCTGGTTCCCAGGTTTCTAGGTCCATTTTGTGTGCTCCTGGTGGGATACTCGGCTTGTAAAGTGGAAGGACATTCTCGTTGGATACACCTTACACAGTGTAAAAAGGCTCCTTCACAGACTCCAGATGGCGGCTCCCTTCATCAGTGAATCAAGAAAATACAATGCAGAGACTTATTAAACATTACATTGATATTACAGAAAAGATCATCAGGATTTACATGCTTTTTGAATGAACTACTTATGCAAAAACCTTTTGTCCACCATTTATACTACTGATTAGATGGATAAAGGTGGTTTGATTTAGTATTTTACTAATATATAAGCAATGACCTTTGGGTACTTAACCTCTATTTCATGATGTAATTGAGAATTAAGGGGTAGTTATAGCTATAATATATATCTTCATCATCTTAAGAAGAGTAGGTGTATTTTTATTTTTGTCTTAGAACATTTATTTTTGGAGTAGTTATAGTTTCAGATGTTTAGAGGTTTGTCTAAGAATGTTTCCGTATTTGGTTTTAGTTGTGCTATGGCATATTATTGTTAATGAAGCAATACTGCATTTAGAATCTTGGGAAAGTTATGGGGAATATCCAAATATTTTTGAGTCACATTTACACTCAGTTACAAAACATTTTAATCTGTCACGTTGTGCGGTCTGCCTTCCAACTGTGACAGCTACTCAACACGGGTGTCTACCACAAGTTAGGCCCAAAGCCTTTGAAGAGTTTTGTGATACAGCTTTTAATCTAACTACTGTACGATGTGCTTATACAAACACAGAACCTTGAGTAGTTAGTTCTATGCCTTTAAAGTCCCCTCCAATATGTTTTATGGCTCAAGGTACAGGGAAAAAGGTAGGGGACACCTCATGGAACGTTTGTAAAATAATAATGCTACATAATTCTTCCATCTGGCATAAGAAATCCCACGTACAGAAACCTTATATTTCCGTAGTACAATTAATGCAAGTTCAAGGGACTCAGGTGCATGATTATGACTTGTTACAGTATAATAGTTCTGGCTACCTTTTGAATGACTCAGTCCGAGACATACCTAACTGGAGTTGCCCCTTATTAGGATATTACCATCCCTGGGAACGTAATCTATCTGTAGGAATTAAGGAAATGAACATTACTCAGTGGGCTTTGAATAATTGTACACAGAATCTAGTCTGTCCCCGCAACTTGACAATTTGGGAAAATGGATTAGTGGCTTTAAAGGGAGACTATTTTGTGTGTGGTAATCTTGCATATACAGAACTTCCCAGAGGTTGGTCAGGTACTTGCTATGTTGCTCAGTTAGACACCCCGTGGCGGTTTTTACCTTACCAAAATGTTACTTTATTATCAACCTTGAATAATTCCTTAAGAAGAAAAAGGGATGTTTCCCCTCAGGATGAAGCCATAATAGCAGCACAATAGTTGGTAGACTCTACAAGTCCTTTAACTAAATCTCAGATAGATGCATTTACAGGTACTGTTTGGCTCTCAACGTTTGGAGCCATAGCACCCACTAGAGAATATGGTACCCAGATTATGCGATTACAGGCAGTTGTTGAACGTACAGCCCTGGATCTCACAGAGGCTATTAGTGTGTTACAAGGTGCAGTAGACAAGGTGTCCACTTATGCAGCTCAGAATTGCATGGCTTTAGACTACCTACTAGCGAAAGAAAATGACGTATGTGGCCTGATTTCTGATTTCTGTTGCAGTATGCTTGATGATGAAGGGAAAGTAGTGACAGGCCTACTAGATAAGGTTAGGAATCGTACATTTGTATCAAGTAGTAGTTATGTAAGTTCTTTTTCTGATTTTTTTTGGTTCTGTTTCTTCTTTCTGGACTTCATTATCTAGGCCCCTGCAAGGCATAGTAGTTTCATTATTTGGCTTATTAGGGATTATCATTTTAGGAACAATAATTCTTTGTGTAATATCTGTTTGCTGTAAGAAATCAGTGGAGACACTGACCCCTAAAATGATGTTACAGGTTGACCCAGAAGCTAGCTACGATCCATTTTTAATACCGATGTCTGAGTTTCCTTATCTGTGAAATGATTCTTTACAGAATCAGAAGAAGGACTGAAAGAAAGCTTGATTGTACCGGGTTGGATACACAGTCAGGCCCTGTGTATAACATTATATTACTATAGTCCCTAAGAAAGAGTTAAAATAATTTGTAGCTCCTTATTTAATACCATCCTTGAAAACTCTGTAGAAGAAATTGGGTGAAAGGTTTAGATAGCATAAACATTAGCCTATGTTATTAGAAAGATAAGTAAAAGGCAAGCTGTTTACCCAGCCTCTCAGTCTCACAGTCTCTGGTCAGAGATATCAAACTGTCAGTGTTAGAATTAATTAGAATTAAGGCCTACATAGTCATGTCTGAGAATATATTGTGACGCTCGCGCCCCTACCAGGCGGTTGCCTAGTAGGGACGGCTGGCCATCTGATATCCCTTCTAGGATTTTTGTAGTTGTGTACGAAAGAAGAGCCAAGTGGTTAATAAAGCGCACAGGAAATTTTATTCGGTTTCCATGTTGGTAAGTGGTGAACATAAAATTCTTCAAGCATAACTTTTGGTTTCTCCAGACAAAAAGGAAATACAGGATAATTTCTCCCAGAAATCAAAATGTCCCAAACAGTGTAACCTTGAACAAACTCATACCCGTTCTTGTTCCTTACTGCAACAGCTTAACCTTAGCATCAGAAGAAAAAGGCATTTTAAAACTCTTCACATAGTGAGTGAGGTAGCAGCTTCAACCCTGCTGTTGCCACACACAAACAGTTTCAGCTGTTTGAACCCCCACTGAGCTCCTGCAATTTCAGCTTCTTAGGAGAGTTTCTTAATCCTTTACATTCAGGCTTTCCCCTCTCTTCCAGCTTCTGGAACTGTCTTTAGGCTACAACAGCCCCCCTTTTTATGTTCCACTGTTCTAGCTCACACTAATACCTTAGTGCACAGCTTGCATTCCATTTCAGAGACATTAGAATTAACAACACTTTCCTCAGGGCCTACCTCCATGCTCTCTATTGCGCTACAGCTGGGTGCTCCTTGAAAGTGCTCCGGGCTCTTTTCCTTAAGAGTCTTCACCAGATTAAACAGCCTCTCCCAGTGCCTGGCCTTGCCTTCTCCAGGCCGGTCTCTTGGGGGTCTCTCCTGTTTAACTTCCCTAGTGAGATATTTCTTTCTGTGCTGAGCCTTCTGGGGTATGACAGTCTCCTCTGAGTCAGAGCAAGAACTATCCTCTTGGCAATGCTTGGTCCCTGCGTACCTTTCTTGGCTGCCTCTATAGTGGTTCCTCCCTCTGCTGCTCTCCTTGGCTGAAAAGCTTCTCTTCAGTTTGGCCACAGATCTTTCCGGTCTGTGCCTTCTGGGAACTGGGCTAGAACCTGGGCTAGGCCTGGAACTGCAACTGCCGCTTGTGCTTGCTCTTGAATTCCTCCTGGACCTTCTTCTCAAAGCCCCTTCCTTATTCAAACTGGCTCTCCCTCTTGTGTTTGTTTTCTCTCTGTTAACTGCTGAGCAAGGCAACTCCCTTCCTGGCTCCGCCCACTTGGACCTCCTACTCCTATGCAAGGTTGTCCTGTGGTCTGGGATTGGTTTACCTTTAGCTCTGCCCCCTAGGTTCCTTTCAGGGCTTTTAGTATGGAGTATGTGATTTTGTGCACCCATCCCCCGTAAAGAAGAAAAATTCTTCTTTTTTTCAGTTTTCTCTAGCTGGGCTGCACCCTCCTTACCACAATATGTATGTCTTTTCATGATTGTCTATGACGTGCATGCCTATAGAAAAGTATGTTATAAATATACGTAACACTAGACGTAGAATAGAATATGTATATTATGAATATACGTGATGTGAGACGTAGAATAATAAAGTGAAATTATGCTGTGTAATGGAATCTTTTCCTATAAATAAAGTGACCTAAAGCTAGGATGAAAGAGTAAATATAGGCAGAGGCCTGGCTTGCTCTCCCAAAGCGCTTTGGTCCTGTGTGTATAATACAAGTGTGTTGTGTATTATTTACAGATTTGTGTATTATTTAAAGATTATGATCAATTAACCTTCTCCTTGCTTTGTGTGTGGATTTCTGTGACCCAAGAGCCCTATCTGTTATTAGGTGAGGGGGGGTGCAGAGTATTCTTTCAGTGACATGGTGCATCAGGGAATTGAGAGCCCTAGATGACCTGCCCCTGCAGACGGTTGAGAACGTAGGATTTAAGAGGCAGCTGCATCACTTAGCTGCCAATTCTCAAGAGCCCTGCAATACAACTTTTAGTAAGCAGGTGATTCCCAGCAAGTAGAATCAGTTGCACGGCTAGCTGCAGGTGGAGCTGGCCAATACCGAAGTAGTATTCATTTTACCAGTGAGATCTGGACACACACCTACCTCTCACCGACACTGATGGCAGCTGGATGAGCCAGCGACTGGTTGTAGGCATAAGAAGGACAGTGGCACACAGCTACTGGATGATAGCCATACCTGGACTCATATCACAGCAGAAGAAGGACAATGCTGTGGGGCTGGTTGACAGAGCGCCCTGCTTCCTCTTGTTTTTGTAAAAGATGGTGGGACATACAAGGTTAAGGCAATGAAGGGGGGGGGGCTTTCATGGCATGAGATACTTGTACGCTTGCTGCAGCTGGTTGTCAGATCCTCCCAGAGCTTGGGGAGCAAGCGAAGCAGCAGTCCTAGCCTTAAGCTACTGATCAAGAAACGCCCAAAAGAGCAAGGTCTTCTCCCTGGAGTGAAAAGGGCAGGCATGAGCTGTGTGACAAGCAGGGAGCAACAGGGGCACTGTGCAGCCTCCACGATGTAGGCACCAGATGTTATTTTACTTAGATGTTAGTGGAATACTAATACCAAATTTTAAAAAACCCTTCTGTCTTTTCACTAATGCTTATCCAAATCTTCATTCAGCAAAACCAAATTTTGAATAAACAAAATTGAAATGGAAGGAATAAAGACCTCAGGTGATATGGAGTGAAGGAGTGGCCTAGTGGTTGGGGTAAGGTACTTCAGGCCAGAAGGTCAGGGGTTCAAATCCCACTAGAGGACAGCAACCTTGGGCCGGAAGGACTGGGGTTTCTAGTCCCACAGGTGCTCCTTGTGGTCTTGGACAAGCCACTTAACCCTCCATAGCCCATGTTCCCTGTAAAATAGTTATCTCCAAGTTATAATGCCCTGTTCAATGTAATTTTAGTTTGTTCAATGTAAACCGCACTGATGCAGAATAGCACGGTATATAAGAGAATGTAAATAAATAAATAAATATCTAGCAGTAAGAACGGCTTCTTAGTTTCCTTACATCCTAGATCATACAAAAACCTTCATTAACATGCCTGTTTCATTTCAGATTCAAACAAACAGGATAAATATACTGTACTTATCCGTGGCTTTTCTGTTATCTTGTGTTCATTTGCAGATACACAGAGAAGTTAGTGAAGCAACAGGCAGCCCTGCATCAGATGTCATTGGAAAGCCCTTGCTGTACCAGGATTGGTCATATAACTTAGGACATAGAAGCAGGGCCGGCCCAAGGGTTTCTGCCCCCCCCCCCAGGCAGAAGCCCCAGCCATGCCGCCTCCCACTACACCCCCCTCACCAAGCCACACCACCACTCCCCATTGCTGCTGATTCCAGTGGCAGTGGCCTGCGGCAGGCCATGTGCTTCAGTATACATGGCCTGCCACTTCTGACCCTCCCCCGACACTACTTCCTGTCAAAGGAGGGTCAGGAATGGCAGGCCATGTATACCAAAGCATATGGCCTGCCGTGGGTGCTATGCCATGCCACCCACGGACGTCTGCCAATCTAGGCAGTCACCTAGTGGACGGGTTGACCCTGCATAGAAGTTCTAAAGCCCTTTAAGGATGCCACAAAGGAATTGAGTTCCAGAAGGGCTACTCTGATCCTTGTCATCCCAATAGTGAATATTCTACAAGTGAAGTTACAGGGTTTATGGCAGCAACAGGGATTCACAGCAGAGGTTTTGATGATGGTGGACTTCTTGCAAGTTCAAGTGCAAAAAAAGGTTTCAACCCCTTAAGAAGGAGGATGCTTATGTGACCCACAGCTGAAAAGAGCTATCACTCTGCAGTGCTACGCCTTAACTTACTGGAAGGAGAAGCTGGAGAATGAGGTGGAGGAAAGGGAACACCAGAGTTGGTGGGTGGGGTGGGGGGAGTAGTGATGCAGCAGTGATGCAGGGGAAACAATAGGAACACTGGCGAGCAGCACTAGGAGCATGACCACCACCCTATCAGTTACCACTCCCCCCCCCCCCAATCTTTATGCACAAATAAGCCATGAGCCCCAGTGTAGGAAAATCTGTGGTGATAAAAAGATTAGCTACAATGATAAACAGTAGAGATCAATCTGCCACAAGCCAGACTCCTGCATGAATTTCAATGATATGACACCTTGGAAAATCCATTGTGTTCATTTCTATTCCTGTATCACAAAAACTACATTCACCGCAAAGAAGTATCAAGTCCTATGAACACACCACATGCAATTCTGATCATGTGGTATATTTAATAATATTCCCATGTATGAAATTATATGTGGGGGAGGTCAAGATGGCAGACACGTGCTAGCCGTTGCTCTGCGGCTCCCACTTTTACCTTCTTTTTCTTTTTTCTTACCTTCAAAAATGCCTCGTAAGCAGAAGGCTAAAGATTGAGCATTACCAAAGAACACAACCATGGCTAAATGTCCTCTTGATGTTTTTGTGAGGCCCGCTGGTATAGCGTGAACTCCGGAGCAAAGCTTGCTTGAAGCTTCAGAAGCAGAAGGAGGCTTGCTGTGCCCCTCAGAGCTACAGGTCACCCTTAGCCCGGAGACATGAACACCTCCAACTCAGCCCGCACTCTACGGTTTGGGAACAGCGGAGGCAATTCTCTTGGCAAAGAGAGAGTCGGGACCAGCTTGCCAAGGTTTCTGCGGAGTCCCGCAGCAGAGGTCATCATGGCTGCAGTGACAGCTGGAGTGGTGGAGAGCTCTGCTACCGATGGAGGACTCCCGTTGCCTGCGGAACCTGAGGATGGGTTGCCTGCTCATTCATTGCCTGCCACGGGGACACAGAAGGTAAAGCCAGTAAAGGCTTTATTTGTTCGTCCTATAGCTGTTACTTTGGACTCTCTCTGGGAGTGCTTACAGGCTCTGGAACTTTCCTTCTCATCTCAGTTTGGTGCTCTCCAGAGTGCTCTTGCTTCTATTGTTCAGTCTGTAGACCACCAGAAGCAGGAGGTGGCACGATTAAGTTCTAAGATGGCCCAGCTAGAAGTCAAAGTGGTATCCATGGGAAGATTGAAATGTTAGAGAACTCTGTTAGGAAGAGGAATCTACACGTGTTGAGCTTCCCTTGTGTTCCTGCTGTCTCGCCGAAGGACTTGTTTGTTCTTCTGCTACGTCTGAATTGAAAATCCCTATGGAGTCAGTTCCTCCTTTGGCAAGGATTTTCTATTTGACAACTGCCAAGCGTAAAGACCATGGAGCTTCTTCACCTGCACATTCTCCACCAATGGACTCTTTAGATCTAACTGGGTTCCTAGAGACTACAGATCCGGGATTTATCCCAAGGGCTACTCTGTTGCTGACTCTGGTTCTTGAGCCTGATCGAGATGTGCTCTTGAAATTATATTTTAAGGCTAGGAATGAGCCTTCTATGGGGGTGACAATTAGGATGTTTCCTGATGTCTCTAAAGCTACCCAGAAAAGCAGGCAACAGTTTCTTTTGCTCTGGCCTCAGGTTTTGCAGTTAGGTGAGCTATTCTTCCTGCGTTACCTGTGTAGATGTCTAATTAAATATCAGGGAGTTAGTTATATCTTTTATGAGTCAGCACACTTAACACAGTTTGTCGCAGGTAAGGATGTGGCTCCATCTCAGCAGCTTATGGCTCCTTCATCTACCCTCTCTACTTAGAAGTGGGGGTTTTGGTTTGTGAATAGTAATATTCTACATTAGTCTTGTGTCTTATTTCCTGGAATATTTCTTTGGATTATGTCTAAGCCTCTCTCTTTATTTGTGGGCTAGTGAATGTAGTTCTTCTTGTTTTAGTGTAATGCTAGGGAAGGCTTTGCCTTCTTATTCTTCTGTTCTATTCTTTTCTGTAACAAGTTGTTGTATCTTATGTAACCTTAAAATGAAAAAAATAAATAATAAATAAAAAATTATATATGGGTTGTAATCGAAGGACTATGCATGCTAGGTTGCGTGACATAAGTCCCGTTTAAATACTCATACTTTAACTGACCCTATGGTGGAAAATCGCCTTCAACAGAAACATACTTTTGACCAGCTATGCTGACATATTTTACAGCAAGTTTCTCTTTTTTGGCGGGGCGGACAGGAGATCGGGGCTCTACAGATCAAACAACGGTAAAGATTTGAGGTGTTTTTTTTTTAAATTGCTAGCTCTCTGACTGGGAGCTCTTAAAAGGGTTTTTGTATATTTTTAAAGCAAAGTTACTTTCTTTTTGGTGCTTCAGTAGAACTTTCCTTGAGCAGAGTAGGTTGTTGAACTCTAGTAACCTTCTCAGCTTTGGGAACTGCTGACACCTAATCAGGAGTTAGTGGGCCTGATTACCTGAGAGCAGCTGAGGCCTGCATAAAAGGCTCCAGAGCCCTGCCCTGTTGATGCATTCCTAACAGGGGCTCTACAGGTCAAACAATGGTAAGGATTTGAGGGTTTATTTTTATTAAATTGCTAGCTCTCTGACTGGGAGCTCTTAAAAGGGTTTTTGTATATTTTTAAAGCAAAGTTACTTTCTTTTTGGTGCTTTAGTAGAAATTTCCTTGAACAGAGTAGGCTGTTGAACTCTAGTAACCTTCTCAGCTTTTGGGAACTGCTGACACCTAATCAGGTGTTAGTTCCCTCCCTACCCACCCCGACTCCCACCCACCCCTAGTGAGCAGTCTTGCTTTATAGGGCACCTCCGCATTTAACAAAGCACAGAGACTTGGAGCAGAACATTTTGAATATAATTAAAGAGATTTAACTACTTTTTCTCTAAAAGGACAGCTGGGAAACCGGCTGGTACTTGATAGATAAGAACATAAGATATGCCATACTGGGTCAGACCAAGGTCCATCAAGCCCAGTATCCTGTTTCCAACAGTGGCCAATCTAGGTCATATGTATCTAGCAGTTTCTCTTTTGCTCTAACAGATACCTAAGCTCCACGAACAGAACAATGGCTGGGAAAACTTGTATCGATAAAGCTGTTGCCCCCGTTACAGCTTCTGCCTCTGTCCAGACAGAAGTCCTAATGCCAGTTGAAGGACCAGTTCCATGTGCAGGGTGCCTGCAAGCTGAAGCTCTGAGGAAACAAGTGGAGGAACTCAGAGAAGAGGTGGCGAGGCTGAGGAGCATTCAAGACAGTGAGAAGTACATTGATGAGATGCTTCTTGCAGCAACCAAGATGGGTGCCAACAGAATGTTGATGGTTGGACACAAGTCACCAGGGCCTGAAAAATCACCAATCCAACTTCTCCAGCCCTTGAATTGAAGAACCATTATGCAGCCCTGGAAGTGGAGGAGGTGAAAGCATCCCTGGAAAAGGAAGAACCAGAGCTCAAGTACCCCAAAGTTGCAGAATCAGTGACCACAAGGAAGCGAAGGGTAGTGGTGACTGGTGACTCTCTTCTGAGCGGTACTGAGGCGTCCATCTGCTGACCAGATTTGATGTCCAGAGAGGTATGCTGTCTGCCTGGTGCCAAAATCCAAGATGTTATGGGGAGTTTGCCGAGACTCATCAAGCCCACTGACTATTACCCAATGTTGCTAATCCATGTTGGAACAAATGATACTGCCAGGTATCCCTCGAAATGTATCAAAAGTGACTTCATGGCTCTGGGACAGAGGATGAAGCAGTTAGATGCACTGATGGTGTTCTCTTCAATCCTCCCTGTTGAGGGTAAAGGCCAAGGCAGAGAGGCTCGCATCCTGGAGATAAATGCATGGCTGCGTGGATGATGTCATTGAGAGCGTTTTGGTTTCCTAGACCATGGGATGCTGTTCCAAGGGTTGAGCAGAGCAGAGATGGCATCTATCTGTTCAAGAAAGGTCAACGTGTCTTCGGTAGTAGACTGGATAATCTACTGAAGAGGGCTTTAAACTAGATTCGTTGGGAATGGGTGAAGAAAGCCCCCAGGTAAGTGAAAGCCCCTAGGTAGGTGATACATTAAATACCTTTTGAAAATGGGTAACAGGGGTAACGTATGGAAAGTAGTGTTTATAAATGCCCATAGCATGGGAAATAAGATCCCTGATGTTGAAGCTTTGGTGGGAGTGGCTGACTTGGATTTAGTGGCAGTTACAGAAAAATGGTTCACAGAAAACCATGATTGAGATGTAACTATACCTGGCTATACTTTATTCAGAAAGGACAGGGTAGGAAGAAGGGGAGGAGGAGTGGCACTATATGTAAAAACTACTATTAAAGCTTTGGAATTACAGAGCTTAAAAGGGAGAGAGGAGGCATTGTAGGTTAAACTAGAAAGAGGGAAAGAGAAATCTATTTGTATTGGTGTGATATACAGACCTCCCTCACAAGAGGAATAGGTGGACAGAGAGTTAATTGAAGACATACGCAGCATTGCTAGGAAAGGGGAAGTGCTACTGATAGGAGATTTCAATATGCCAGATGTTGATTGGCACATCCTTGCTGCAGTATCATCTAGAAGTAAGGAGATCCTGGATTCTCTACAGGGAGAACTATTCAGGCAATTGGTAACAGACCCCACACGTGAAGGGGCCATATTGGACTTGGTGCTTACCAATGGTGAAAGTGTTTCTGATGTTGTAGTGGGAGATAATTTTGCATCCAGTGATCACCAGATGGTGTGGTTCAATATTAGAACTAGGGCTGTTAGAATCCATTCAAAGGTGAGGGTCTTAGACTTTAGGAAGACTAACTTTTCCAAGATGGGTCAATACCTCAGGGAGTCATTAGTGGGATGGGAACAGCTGGGGGATGTAGAAAAACAGTGGGCAAAACTGAAAAGGGATATTTTAAGGGCAACTAACCTTTTTGTTAAAATGGTAAATAAAGGTAAAAGGAAAAGGAGACTGCTATGGCTTTCGAAAGAAGTAGCTGAAAAAGTGAAGAAAAAAGAGGGAGGCCTTCACGAAATACAAGAGATCACAGGGAGAGGAAGACAGGCATCTATATTTGGAAAAACTTAGAGAAGCTAGCAAAGTAGTCAGGGAGGCAAAGATTCAAAAAGAGGAGGAAATAGCCAATGCAATAAAATGGGGGGGATAAGACATTTTTCAGATATGTTAGTGAGAAGAGGAAGGGCAAAAGTGGTATTGTCAGACTCAAGGGTGCAGGGATGGAATATGTAGAAGCTGATAATGATAAAGCGGAATTGCTTAACAAATATTTCTGTTCTGTGTTCACAGATGAAGAACCAGGTGCAGGACCTCAGAAAACACCTACAAACAGGAACAGAAGCGAGGGGCATCTTAAACAATTTTCAGAAGACTGTGTTCGTGAGAAACCAGCTCAACTTAAAGTAGACAAAGCGATGGGACCAGATGGAGTACACCCTAGAATACTAAGGGAACTTGGGGACGTTCTAGCAGCTCCACTGACTGACCTTTTCAATGCCTCGTTGGAGTCGGGAGTGGTGCCAAAGGACTAGAGAGAGGCTCATGCGGTGCCTTTACACAAAAGCGGAAGTAAGGATGTGGTTGAAAACATTACAATCCGGTTAGTTTAACTTCGGTGGTGAGTAAATTATTGGAAACGCTGCTGAATGAGAAAATAGTGAGGTTTCTGGAGTCCAGCGAATTACAGGATCTGAGGCAGCTTGGATTCATGAATATAGTATAGGAGGTGAAGTACTTTTGTCCACTAAAGAAAAGTGGGACCTAGGCATGGTTGTGTCTGATGATCTTAAAGTAGCTAAACAGGTAGAAAAGGCAATGGCAAAAGCTAGAAGGATGCTTGGGTGCATACGGAGAGGAATGACTAGCAGAAAAAAGGAGGTGATAGTGCCTCTGTATAAGTCTTTGGTGTGACCTCATTTGGAGTATAGTGTGCAATTCTGGAGACCGCACCTTCAAAAGGATGTGAACAGGATGGAGTCGGTGCAGAGGGTGGCTACTAAAATGATTAGTGGTCTTCATTATAAAGCATATGAGGACAGATTTAAGGATCTTAATATGTACACCTTAGAGGAAAGGCGGGATAGAGGTGATATGATTGAGATGTTTAAATACCTCCGTGGCATAAATGTTCAGGGAGAGAGCCTCTTTCCATAGAAAGCAAGTTCTGCTACGAGGGGACATGGGATGAGGGTGAAGGGGGATAGATTCAGGAGTGATATGCGGAAATATTTCTTTACGGAAAGAGTAGTGGATCCATGGAATAGTCTCCCAGTGGAGGTGTTAGAGATGAGGACAGTAACTGAATTCAAAAAAGCATTGGACAAACACAGAGGATCTCTAAAGGTTAAAAGGGGACTGTTGTAGTTGTTGATATGGAAGGATAGACTAGATAGGCCATGTGGTCTTTTTCTGTCATCATATTTCTATGTTTCTATGCCTGTCAATTACTGAGAGCAATTTTGGATTTTTTATTTGGATACGTTTCAGTCTAAGGGCCTTAATGCAGAGACTGAATGGCACACTTTTTTATGGAAACTAGCGGTGCCCAATAGCATCAATGATTAGTGCAACTGTATTCCATTATGAAATGACATTCTATTGGGACATACTGTTTATTAAGGGATTGGTCATTTATGCTATTGGGCACCACTAGTTTACAATATTCGGCAGCTAGTGTTTATGGTGTCGAGAAGTCTGAAACCATTCCCTTTATTTTAAAAAAGTGGTTTATTTGATATTTCGGATAGGGGCTTTTGATATTTATGGAGTAAACCAGTGGTTAGTAGAGATTGTTCAATACACTCCGAGAGGAAGCCTGAATTTTGATAGCGTTTAATCACGTTAATGGAAGGGTAGGATATTTGGAAAAACGTTTGGAGTTTCCCACAAGATTATATAAAGGAATTATGTAAAGAGAAGACCCCGTTTGCACTAGAAGGATCCAATGGCCAAGATCAAGATCTACCAACATGGGAGATAGTATTGAAATTGCAAAAATGCATGACCAAACTAGAATTACATAGGTTATTTTTGATAGAGAACATCAGTCGTCAGCATATCCCGAGAGGATTACGGATGTACAAAGAGCCCAGGATGTATAATTCGAATAGTGCTCTTTTAGAAAAATGGAATAATATATTGAATAAATGCTCCTTGGACTTAATGGTCCTGATTGTAGATGCCACTGCCATACAATTAGAGGAGTTAAACAAGGAAGTTACCTCAGTTTTGGCTGGGTTGAAAGAAACAGAGACAGAAGCTCAATTTAAATACAAGACTGAAGAGGTGAATAAGCAGGTCATAACATTGAAACAGGAGGTGCGGACCATTACATTAAAAAATTTGAAAAGAGATTATGATGATTATACAACTGGATATGTATATCCGTGGATGGATATTAACCGGAAGAATAAAAAGTTCAAGAAGCAAGTAAATTTTGATACGATGTCTGATGACACCAACACTTCAGACTCGGGTCGATCCTTAAGGGAGGATTTTATTGACGACGAGGAAAAAAAGAAAAAGAAGAAAGGTGGAGGCAAAGGGAAATTCAAAAGCCGAGGTGCTCCACGACAAAAATAGGAGGCGTGCCACAAAATCTTGTGGTAAATATTTCAGGCATTGAGTTAACTTATGATCAATTAAAAGTATTAAATAAAGGTCTTTCTTATGTTCCTAATATAAGATATGACCCCTTTCAACTACGATTGGATTTAGAACAGTTGATACGGAAACTGAAACAATATTTTGCTACACAATCACTGGAAGTTATAAGAGAGATCTTCTGAAGAGGAGCAAAATTTGATGGCATAACGTCTTCCTTTGCCTTTAAGATCTAATTGGTCTCCGCCAGGCCCGCTACATCCGTCACTCGTATTATTTAAAGATTTAATTTTAGGAGAAATACAGCAATTGGAAGAAAACACAAGTTGGCAACACAATCAGTTGACTAAAATGGAGCGAGTAGCATTGAAATCATTACAGTCTAGAACAGACATTGTAATTCAAAGAGCAGACAAAGGAGGAGCTGTGGTGGTACTTAGCCGACACACCTATCTAACAGAAGCCATGCGACAACTGACCGATTCAAGTACGTATAAAAAATTAGCAATAGACCCTACTCCAGAGATTAGTGTAACTGTATTCCATTATGAAATGACATTCTATTGGGACATATTGTTTATTAAGGGATTGGTCATTGATGCTATTGGGCACCGCTAGTTTCCGATATTCGGCAGCTAGTGTTTATGGTGTCGGGAAGTCTGAGACCATTCCGTTTATTTAAAAAAGTGGTTTATTTGATATTTCGGATAGGGGTTTTTGATATTTATGGAGTGAACCAGTGGTTTATTGGAGGATGATCTATAGCAACCTCAATATTATATCTAACAAAAAATTATTATAATTTTTATTAGTATCTACTAGGATGGAGTATAAGATATAAGTCAGAAGAAAGGTCTGGCAATCTACTTCCAGTTATGCTGCCAAGAAAACCCAGGAGCTGCTGGGTTGCCAGGAGTCAGCATTAACTCAGAGGCAGACATTGCATTGCGTTTTTGGAGTTTCACCCTCTTTTTCTACCTTGGGGGATTGTGGCCACTCTTCTGGCTGAATTGCTCTGCAATTGACATCTTACTGGGTGGATGCTGTGGTCCTCATTTTCCTGTTTTGCAACTTTCTTGGTAACTACTACCTGGAGTCTTATATTTGAACCAACGCCATTGCCACTGTAACCCTTTTGCGCTGGCCAGGGTGTTCCTCCAACAGCCGCTGCAGCTTTCTGTCATTCATGCAACACTGGTTTTCTTTGTCTTTTCAAAGTGCCTTATGAAGAGATACAAGGGTTTTTCTTTTTGAATACATTTGCCTTGCATTGCAGTATGGTATTTGCAGTCCCTGATTTTATCCATTGAAATCAGTGCTGCAGGTCCATAATGCATCAGGATGAGATTGTCAGAAATTCAGGACTGGCTTAAAATCTCACTCCTGGAACTGGGTAACTTAGCACCTCTGTATCTACCAGTATTCCTGTTTAGAAACATGATGGCAGAAAAAGACCACATGGCCAATCTAGTCTGCCCTTCCATATCAACCACTACAAGTCTCTTTTTTTCCTTTAGAGATCCTCTATGTTTGTCCCATGCTTTCTTGAATTCAGATACTGTCCTCATCTCTACTACCTCCACTGGGAGACTATTCCACGCATCTACCACTCTTTCCATAAAGAGAGATTTCTGCATATTACTCCTGAGTCCAGGGCCGGCCCGTCCATTGAGCAAGAATGTTTTTTGCACAGGGCCCCGCGTTTCAGGGGGCCCCGCACAAAAAACATTCTTCAGCATCCCAAGTTTTAAAAAAAAAAAAAAAAAACCGGCTGCTTCTGCCGCAGCAGCATCAAGAGCTCTGCCGCGGCAGCATCAAGAGCTCTGCCGCGGGGCCCCCCCCTGCCTGGCAGAGCCTCCCTGCATCATCAGCTTTCTTCAAGTCCCAAAACGCGGGCTTCTTTCAGAGCCGCGAGAGTTTCCTTTCTCGCGGCTCTGTTAATCCCGCCGAGGGTGATGGGAAATCCCATCAGCCCCGGCGGGATTAACAGAGCCGCGAGAAAATAAACTCCCGTGGCTCTGAAAGAAGCCTGTGTTTTGGGACTTGAAGAAAGCTGATGATGCAGGGAGGCTCTGCCGGGCAGGGGGGGGGCCCCGCGGCAGAGCTCTTGATGCTGCCGCGGCAGAGCTCTTGATGCTGCCGCGGCAGAAGCAGCCGGTTTGATTTTTTTTTTTTTTTAATTTGGGATGATAGGGGGGAAGGGGGTTTAGGACTGGTAATGGGCGATGGGAGGGGGGAGGCTAAACTGGAAGTGGGCTGTTGGGGGGGGTGGTTAGGACTGGTAATGGGCCATGGGGGGGGTGGTTAGGACTGGTAATGGGCCATGGGGGGGGTTAGGACTGGTAATGGGCGATGGGGGGGGGAGGCTAAGACTGGAAGTGGGCTGATGGGGGGGGTTAGGACTGGTAATGGGCCATGGGGGGGGGGGGGGTTAGGACTGGTAATGGGCCATGGGGGGGGGAGGCTAAGACTGGAAGTGGGCTGATGGGGGGGTTAGGACTGGTAATGGGCTATGGGGAGGGGGCTAAGGCTGGAAGTGGGCTGGTGGTGGTGGTGGTGGTGGTGGTGGTGGGGGGGGGGTTAGGACTGGAAATGGGCTGATGGGGGGGTAGGACTGGTAATTGGCTATGGGGGGGGCTAAGACTGGAAATAGGCTGATGGGGGGGCTAGGACTGGAAATAGGGTGATGGGGGGTTAGGACGTAATGGGCTGATGGGGGGTTAGGACTAGTAATGGGCTATGAGGAGGCTAGGACTGGAAATGGGCTGAGTGGAAGGAGGGCTTGAACTGCAAATAGCTGATGGGGACGGGGCTTGGAATGGAAATGGGTTGTGAGGGGGAGGGAGCTAGGACTGGAAATGGGTGAGTGGGGGGGGGCTAGGACAGGAAATGAGCTGATGGAGGGGCTAGAATAGGACTAGAAATTGGCTGTTGGGGGGTGCTAAGATTGGAAATGGGCTGTGGTGGGGGTTTGGATTGAAATGGACTCATGAAGGGGCTAGAACTGGAAGTAGGCTCATGGGGGGCTTGGATTGGAAATGGCCTGAGTGGAGGTGAGCTAGGATTTGACATGGGCTGATGGTGGGGCTAGGAAAGGACTAGAAATGGGCTCATGGGGGGCTGGGATTGGAAATGAGCTGATGGAGGGACTCGGATGGGACTGCAAATAGATGGGGGAGCTAGGACTGGAAATGGGCTTATGGGGGGCTAGGACTGGAAATGGGCTGATGCGGGGACTAGAAGGGAGCGGATGCTGGGTGGGACTGGAACTAGAATGGAGCTGATGTTGGGGGAGGATTAGAATGGGATGGAGCTGGGAGAGTGAAATGGAGAGGGAAAAAATATTTTGTGTGGGAGGGAAGACAAATCTACAATTGTCCGGATATTGGGAGAGTAAGTGGGGATTGAGGATGGAGGGGTAAAATTTGAGTGGATGAAATAGGAATGAGGAAAGAGCAAAAGGAGAAAGATTAGTATGTTAAAGCAGATGTAGAGAGAGAATGGAAAAAAACTAGAAGAGAGAAGAAAAGACAAATGGACAGCAGACGATGAAGAGTTAGCGGAAGACACGAAGAAACCAGAAGAAAGTGGCTGGAGCAATTGCAGCTGAAAAAAATGCACAAAAGGTAGAAAAATATCTCTTTATTTTGAATTTATTAATTGGAATATGTCAGCTCTGGGAAATGTGCATCATTAACGTCTGCGCTTTGTTTAGTACAAGAGCAAATTAATGTATAGTTTTATTTCTACAGTGTTGTACATTCCAAGTTTGGCTTTTGGGATTCCCAGTTTAATTATTGTCTTCCTGTTTCTAAATTGTGATTTCTTGTTTGGTGATGGTCTATGTTCTGCATGTGTAACTGAGCTGAGGTATTCTGTTTATGTAATTCCTATTTGACATTGCCACTTGCTCTCTTTCCCCAGTAGGTCATGTATTGTTGTTCTCTGAAATGTATTGGTTTAATATTTGCAGCGTTTCCTTTTGATAGTCAGGGTATGGTGCTTTATGAGTCCTGGTAGTGCTGTTAGGATATGGCGGGTTTGCTATGGGTTCTAAATGGGCAGTGTTTGTAGTAGTTCCTAATGTGTCTGGCGGTTGGCACTGGATTATAGTAATGTAGAAGTCTTTTAGTCTTTCTTTATTCATACACTCATTAAGAGGCATGTTTACTAAAAGTTCGTGTATGGTAACATTATGCAAATATTTATGCAAATGAGGCCCCTTATGCAAATGAGGCCCCACACCGAGTCTCCGCACATGGCCCCGCACCCCCCTTGGGCCGCCCCTGCCTGAGTCTATCCCTTTTCACCCTCATTCTATGTCCCTTCATTGCAGAGCTTACTTTCAATCAAAATAGGCTCTCCTCCTGTGCATTTATGCCATGGAGGTATTTAAACATCTCTATCATATCTCCTCTATCCCACCTTTCCTCTAAAGTATACATATTAAGATCTTTAAGTCTGTCCCCATATGAAGACCACTAACCATTTTAGTAGCCACCCTCTGCACCAATTCCATCCTGTTCATATCCTTTTGAAGGTGTGGTCTCCAGAATTGCACACAATATTCCAAATGAGTTCGCACCAGAGACTTATACAGAGGCACTATCACCTCCTTTTTTCTGCTGGCCATTCCTCTCCCTATGCACCAAAGCATCCTTTTAACTTTCACTGACACCTTTTCTACCTGTTTAGCTACTTTAAGATTATCAGAAACAATCACACCCAGGTCCCACTCTTCTTTCATGGACAGAAGTACTTCATCCCCTATACTATATTACTCCTTGGATTTTTGCAGCCCAAATGCATGACCCTGCATTTCTTAGCATTAAATCTCAGCTACCAAATTCTTGATCATTCTTCATGCTTAGCTAGATTCCTCTTCATGTTATCTACTCCCTCCTGGATATCTACTCTATTGCAGATTTTGGTATCATCCGCAAAGAGGTAAATCTTATCCAACAGCCCTTCTGCAATATCAGTGACAAAGAAGTTAAAAAGAATTGGACCAAGGACAGATTCCTGTGGTACACCAGTGGTAACCTCTTTCTCCTCAGAGTGAACTCCATTTACATGTAAACTTTGTCACCTCCCACTCAACCAATTTCTAACCCAGTCGGTCACTTTAGGGTCTATCCCTAGGGTATTCAATTTATTTATAAGTCACCAGTGCTGAACGGTTTGGATAGTATAGCCCTCCAGTCTGGCTTGCTGCTATACTGACACACTTCAGGTGTCTTAGGGCCTTCCAGCCTGTCTTTTTTCTGCTGTGTGGGCTCTTTTTGAGTGTTCTACCTTGTGCTGTTGTTCCAAACAACCTGAATGCAAGTAAAACTGACCCCAGTGCAGCCAGGGGAAACTACTGGCCTAACACTGAGAATTAGCCTTTAGTTCTCTCCTCAAAGTTCTTTTCAAAATGCCATTACTGTTGTGGGACAAGCATCTAGTGGGGTCCCAGTCCAGTCCAGATAATACCTGGCAAGGAGAGAACAAAACAAGGAAAGAGAGAGACAAAATTTCCAGGCAGATACCTTTTTATATACTGCTATAGCAGGGCTGGCTCATAGTAAGCTATCAAGGAGTCCAGTACTCACACAGGATACAAGCTGGGTTTTTATACAGTCTTAGCATAGCAGTTTGTCACATGGGTTAGAGCAGAATAGCAATTTGAAAGAATTCTTTGGGCCCCTTGCTTATCTAGGTGGCATATCTGGAATGTACCTAACGGCTAGGATTCCATGATTGGTCAGTTGAGGGGTGGCTACCTTATCTCTCCCTGCAGTCTAAGGTATTTGTGGCTAATGCCCTACTCCTTTGTGTGTGTGCCTGAGAAGATAACTCTAGCAAAGGCATCTCTCTACCTCCCCCTTCCATTCTTTTGTCAGTTTGGTTGTAAAGGTAGTTTATCTGGTTGTAGCCTGTGGGTGTTCTTGTGCTGCTGCTTGTCTTTGTTGCCAGATATTTCAGCCAGCAAGACATTTTCTTCTAGCATGCTATCCCCTTTCCCATCTCATTCCCCCCTTTGATTGCCTTCTTGTCCCAGGAGGCAATCACACCTTTTGCTCCTGCTTCCCTCTGCTCAGGTTCTTCTTGGCCAATGTGTAGGCAGGGGGGTCCTTGAGCCAGAGTGGGGAGCATCTCTGATTATGTCTCTGATGTTTGAAGCATACTTGAGACTCGATCAGGGGAATTTCAGAGACAAGGAGATTAGCATTCATTTGTAAATGGAAAGCAAGCTTTGAAAGTCTGCATCGAACCTGGGAGACACTGAATGCAACAGCAGACAGACTAGGAGAGTAGCATCTATGATTGAATAGAACATAAGTTGTTGTAGCCAACCCTAGATTCCAAATCACTCAGCAATGTTTCCTAAGCCAGTGTTATCCCTAATAATATCTTGGAGGGGTCTCTGTAAATCTTGCATGACATTAATATGGTAGGTTCTTCCGATTAGACTGCACATGTCCCCCTGGGCAGCAAGGAGATAATCAAGGGCCCATTGATTCTATAGTGCAAGGTTTCTCTACTGACCCAATTCTTCCTTAACATTTTCAAAAGCACTTGCAGTTTCATTCAGGAAAGTAGATAAAATAGAAGCAAGAGTACATATGTCTCTATGATTCATCATAACACCTACACTAAAGAAATCACTGGGTATAATTCCTTTCCCCACTGAGTCCTCATCATACTTGGTCACTATATTATCTAAGGCTTTATTATGGCCTTCTTTAAGAGATGGAGATCTCAGGTTCCTTAACCGTCCCTCAGGGAGTTTAGGGGTGATTTGCACTCCAGGGACCACAAAGCCAATAAAACAAGTACCTTTTCCTCCCTTTGGAAATACAGAGAAGGCCCGGAATCCACAAACCCAGCGAGTTCCTGGAAGAGGTTCCCAGGAAGTTAGTCTACCTATAAGTAGAGGGGAAAGGGAGCAAGAGGAAAGATTGCATAACAAAGAAGTTAAATCTGGAGAGGTGGGTATATGTGAGGTTGAGTCATAAGGACTAAAAGAGTGTTGGAGGGTCCCAGAGTTGTTAGTATTTTCATATATGATTCTATACAGACAGACACTTCTCCCTAAGTTCTGGCCTTTTCCATCTTTCTGGAAGCAAACAGTCTCGTGGCATAAATTTGTCAGTGAAATGAAGGTAGAAGAAGTATTAAAAGCTTTGGATAGGGTGAAGCTAGTGATATTATAATTAGCGTAAGCAACCTCTATGCTTATTAAGAGAATACCACTTTGATAGTGTGAAGGAACATGGGAACAAATATAACAATCTTGTCTTGTCCTTAAGGCTACATCTTTAAGTAATTTTACAAGTAACATTTTGTTCCCAATGACTAAAGTGATCAAGGACTTCAGGGGCAGAGGTCGGGGTGGCGACAGTGCTCTGGTTTTTAGGCACCTTGCGGCCTATGTGACCCACCAAGTTCTTGTTCAGCAATGGTTGTTTATCCTTCAGAGCCTGACTCACACTCTTACCACAAACAGAATCAGCATTTATACAAACAGAGCATTACGAGAATTAAGTCTAAGGGGTATGTTTACTAAACTGCGGTAAACGTACATAACGCGCGTTATGTAATGTTAATGATCGTTAGCGCGTCATAACGTGCGTTATGTAATGTTAACGATCGTTAGCACGTCATAACGCGCATTATGACACGCTAACGATCGTAATGCTCCGCGGCGCGGTAAAACACCGCAGAAGGTGGAGAGAGGGCGGAGAGAAGGGGTCAATGGGCGGAGAGTGGGCGGGGAGAGGCTCCCCTCACACTAACGCGCTGAATTTCAGGGCTGAATTCCAACGCGAATGAAAACCTGCCGTTAAAGGCACATTACAGGGGAGAGAAACCAATTCAGTGTCAGCAATGTACAGCCCAGGCAGGGAAACCAAAATACAGTGATAAGTGTGATACATGTGCACAGAACAAAAGGGCACAGAAACACTGAAAATGACCCCAACAGACTGGAAAAAAACAATAACCAAGCTGGCCAATAGTGGTATCAATGAGAAACATCAACCCCTCCCCCCCCCTGAGTAAGCTCCATAGAACAGATATAAATCGTGGAAGGGTCCATACGCCGTCCCCATACAAGGTGAATGAGCCCATAGTGACATAGCGCTGCTCAGGGTTTTCCCCACCATCGGACAGGTGCACATGTCCCGCAACATCAGGGCGGGCATGTCGGAATGGCAACTGGACAGATGCCGGAGAAGGGGATACAGAGGGCCGCAGGCGGCACATGTTGTGGTGGAGCTGGGCCACAGTGCTGACTAGGGTGATGCCTAGGTGGCCCATACGAATGCTGAAACAGCGGAGCAGCCAGACAGCAACTGCTGAAGGTCCAACATGGGCATGAGTGGGTTTCCCAAAGTGTCACAGGGGATAGTACCCAACAGCTACCACCAAGGGCACGGAACATTGACAGGCGGGGCTGGGGGGGAGCGTGGACGTCTATGCAGGCACCCCTACCCCAGAACCCGCACCATAGGCAGCCGCCTACCCACACACTGGATGGCCTGAGACTGCGCACCACCAGCTCCACCAGCAGAAGGGCATGTCAGCATGGTGGCTGAGGGTGGTGGAGGGGGCAGTGGCAGCTGCCCAGAGCAGACCGTGGCCTAGCCCTGTGTAGGTGGGTGCCATGCACTGCAACAGACAGGCCCTGTCTGACCAACAGTCATGGTATCACCAGGGAATGCACTATCTCTGTGATAACATTGTGGTGCAGTGCACAAAACCAGTGTATTCAGAAGCAGAAGGTCACAGGTTCAAGTCCCAGCTGTGGTTTCCGCCAACCCAGTCCTCATATTTTACCCACTACTATAACGTGCTAATACAGATAGAACCTTTCTTGCAGATGACGTAAACATGCCCAAAACACCTACATTTCACCCTACAGAGGACAGACACCATAAACATGCACATTACCTAGAGCAGAGCCTCCCAAATGCAGTCCTGGAGGGCCAAACACCATTCAGGTTCCATGCTGCCTCTGATAAAGATGCCTGTGCTGCATTTCTATGCGCCACCCCCATGATATGCAGATGTATCTCATGCATATTCATGAGGGACAGCATGAAAACCCGAACAGTGTTTTGCACCGCAGGACTGGAGTTGGGAACCTCTGCCATAAAGCAGCAGCCAACAGGGGCAGACACACCCGCACCCACAGGCCCCATTATCCAAAGCCTCCTGGAGAGGCAGGACTTTGGGCTCTGCGTGCATCTCCCAATACTAGCACTTGCATACCTTAGTAATGCCACCCTAAACCTGGGAATATGGTACACAGCTATCAAAAGGTTGCTATGATTACTGGCAGATAGCAATTCCTAGGTTAAGTACAATTTTCGGAGTGAGCTGCATCATAGCAACCTTTCTGATGTCTGTGGAGTGTGCTACAGGTCTTGTGTCTGACAGTGTTTACCAATCTGGGGGGTGACTCCTACAGTATTGCGTACCATAGCCATGCCTGCACTGTGCCCAGGACTGGTGTGGTGGGCTGGGCTGCCCAACACCTCTATAGTTGCACAATGCTGGCATAGGTGTGGGAAGTGTGTGTCTGTCTATCCAGTGTGTGGTGGCTGCCAACACCCTCCACAGCCCACACTGCTAGCACTGTTGCCAGTATTGGCCTGCCAATGTGCATAATGAGGAGCAAGGTACCGTGGGAATAGCCTGGATAGGGTGGCCTGGCCTGGCCGCATCTGCACAGGGCAAAGGGCAATGGCTCGGACATTGTAGTGCCCGGTACCACCTGCACGGACAGGGTGGCCTTAGCATGTCCTGCTGGGAGGTCACTCTCACCCTGACTGAGCAGTGACCATGGCATGGCTAGGTTCCCCCATAGTGCTATATAGTATTTTTTTTTATGTGATATTTATGGGTTTCCTTTTGGGGCCCAATCACTGACTTATCTGCTTGGTGTGTATGCTGATATCCCCGTTCTGGGTACATGCATCTCCTCCAGGACCATGCACTATGGACTAGCTGGTGGACTGTCTGCAGCTTGTATGTGTCTTGCTGGAACACCGTGCAGCAGCTGGAGGCTTGCTGCTGGAGAATGTCAGATAATGGTGGGGGGGCAGCTGAGCATTTCCAGACCTGCTGGCTGTCTGCTATTGCGTTATGGATGTGTACTGCTCTGCATTGCCTGCCCTGTAGGGTGTTTGATCCCTAGCAGGACTGTGGTGATGGTCCCCTCTACTGCCACGATTGCAGGGGGGTAGAAAGTGGATCTGTGGGCGGGAGATCCTGTCCCCCACCCTGAGCCCCAGAGGGTGGGTTGGGTGGTAGTATGTAATCTCCCTGGTAACCACAGCAGAATGTGGGTGTGGTGCTGTGCAGTCCGCCTGTAGCCAGCCAGGTGTTTATTAGCAGCTCTAGCCCACTGGTTACTTCACTGCCCATGGAGCCAGAGGTCATGGGTTCACAACCCACAGTGGGGTTCATCGATAGGGCTGTCTTAGGCATTGTCTGTTTTTATTATATATTAGTGCTGCCAGCAGAACCACCCTCAGGGTACTGTCACCTTAGGGTGGCTCATAAGGTGAACATAAGAACATAAGATATGCCATACAGGGTCAGACCAAGGTCTATCAAGCCCAGTATTCTGTTTCCAACAGTGGCCAATCTAGGTCATATGTACCTAGCAGTTTCCCCAAGAGACACAAGTTCCACAATGCTTGTATTGGGTCAAGCATTGATATCTTCGGTCACTTCTTAATAATGACTTATGGACCTTTCCTCCAGGAACTTGTCCAAACCTTTTTTAAACCCAGCTACACTAACAGCCTTTACTACATCCTCCGGTAACAAATTCCAGAGTTTGATTACACATTGGGTGAAAAAATATTTTCTTTTATTAGTCTTAAATAGTTTACCCTGTAGCTTCATTGCATGTCCCCTAGTCTTTCTATATTCTGATAACGTAAACAATCGATCTACGTTTACCCGTTCCACTCCGTTCATTAATTTATAGACTTCTATCATATCTCCCCTCAGCCATCTCTTTTCCAGGTTAAAGAGCCCTAACCTCTTTAGCCTTTCTTCATAGGAGTATCCCTCCATCCCCTTTACCATTTTGGTGGCTCTTCTCTGAACCTTTTCTAAAATCGCTATATCCTTTTTAAGATACGGCGACCAGAATTGCACACAATACTCAAGGTGCGGTCTCACCATGGAACGATATAGAGGCATTATAATATCTTTTGTTTTATTTTCCATTCCTTTCCTTATCATACCTAGCATTCTATTTGCTTTCTTGGCCGCCGCTGCACACTGGGCCGAGGGTTTTAACATGGTATCCACAATGACGCCTAAATCTTTTTCCTGGGTGGTGGTTCCTAATGTGGAACCTTGCATCGTGTAACCATAGTTTGGGTTGTTCTTCCCTAGGTGCATAACCTTGCACTTGTCCACATTAAATTTTATCTGCCATTTTGATGCCCAGTCTTCCAATTTATCAAGATCCTCTTGCAATTTTTCACAATCCTCTTGGGTTTTAACAACTTTAAATAGTTTTGTGTCATCTGCAAATTTGATAACCTCACTCGTTATTCCACTTTCCAGGTCATTTATGAATATGTCAAAAAGCAGCGGACCCAGCACAGATCCCTGGGGTACACCACTATTCACCTTTCTCCATTGGGAAAATTGGCCATTTAGCCCTACCCTCATGCATATTCATATATGGCGCCCTATAAAGCGTCTTATAAGGTGCCTTATATGCTGTCCTATAGGGGACATTATAGGGTGCCTTGGCAGACAGCGCACTTTATAATGTGCCCTATGGAGTGCCTTCTAGGGTGCCTTATGTGGCACCTTAGGTTACGCCACTGTGAGGGTGTGTTTGCTGGCAGCACTATTACAGTACAACTAAACTTCCTCACAGCCCAATACTTAACCCTTTTCAGGCCAAGCCCAAAACTTTCTGGATCCAAACTTCTGCCTAAATATTCCTATCAAATGGTATATAATACATGACCATGGCCGAGGGAACGTCACTATTGGGACATATTGAATAAGACGGGTACAATTTTCCTGACATATGCAAACATTAACCCGGCTGCAGATTAAAATATTATAGTAGGCTCTCAAAGGGTTACACATGACGCCTCAGCCAGCCTTATTCATTAGGCACACTGGGGAATCGAACCCATGACCCTTGTACCATTGGTCTGTGTAGTAACCATTGTGCTACAGCTCTGTTTCTGTAGTTGGGTGTCTGCGCGCCTTCTTATGCTTAACGCGCAGTAACGCACCCTGTAACCATTGTTGCTGCGCAGCGCGTTATAACGTGCGTTATCACTAACGATGTACCGCCCATGTCCTTTTTTGGCATTTCTTCCACTAACGCGGCTCCTAACACGAATCACACTAACGCAGTTTAGTAAACATACCCCTAAGAATACCTATAAGCTCTGGCTTTAGACATAAAGAAGTAGAAGGCCGGTATTCAACTTTCATCAGATTGGAGGGACAACCTGCATAATCCTTATATGTATGACACAGGCAGCGATCCCTTCCCCCTAGTCCAGCTCCCCTGTAATGCCATAGAGCCAGGGTTTTTCAAGGGCAGGAAGACAATGCAGAAAATATAAGTAAACATCATTCTAAAGGGCTTGTGACTATGGAGGTTACCCATATCCTAACCAACCATACAAGAAATATAACAATAACTAATAATGCAAACAGCAGAAAGAAAAGGAGGTACACAATATTTTCAGTCCTTAAAGTTCTTCTGTAAAGCACTGGAGTTTCTTCTGGCAAAGGTCTCCTTCCAAAAAGATAGCAGGCAGGCATAGAGAGTCACAATATCAGTAAAGATAAGATTATTTTGGTCTCTTGAGCTTTATCTTCAGGCCTTGGTCCAGTATGACCTCCGTGAACCTCTTTTCTTCAGGGGTCTTCTCCTCTCCCTTACCAGCTGCTAGGGCTTTGGCTACCTCGTCGTCAGCTGCTTCTCGTCCTGGTCCAGGTGCTTGTGGGAGTGGTGCGTTCTTGCAGCATGTATAGTGAGTCCAGGATCTTTTACCAGCAACTTTAACTGCAGTCGGGATGGTCAGCAACACTTGGAAGGGCCCTTCACATGGTGACTGTAGTGTTTGTTGGTGATAGGTCTTGATGAGGATCCATTCTCCAGGTTGGAATGAATGTGCAGACACATCTAATGGAAGGGGCTGAAACTGTTGTACATACCTGTGGAGAGAGGACAACTGCTGCTGCTGCTGCTGCAAAATATAAGAAGTGAGGTGAGAGTCTTGTAAAACATATGTAGGAAGCTCCGGGTGTTGGGGTCCGCACCCTAGAGGTGGTCTTCCATATAACAGCTCGTATGGGGAGACTTTAAATCTTCCCCTTGGGGCTGTGCGGATATTAAACAGAGCTAAGGGTAAAGCATCCAGCCAAGTCAGTTTGGTTTCTTTGCAAAGGTTTAACAGTTGTAGTTTTAAAGTCTGATTCATTCTCTCAACTTATCCTGAACTCTGAGGATACCAAGGAGTGTGGAGTTTCCAGGTGAAACCCAGAAATGCAGACAAGAGTTTGAAACAATGACCCTAGGTGGACCATATCTTGGCATAATTTCCTTTACCAATATTTTTGCAACCTGCTGAGCCTTTTTATTGGTAGTAGGAAATGCTTCAATCCATCCAGTTAACTGATCAACAATAACTAATACATATTTAAACCTTTTGGCAGGATTCAAGTCAGTGAAATCAATTTGCAATCTCTCAAAAGGAATAAAAGCCCATGGTTTTGCACCTCCCACCTTGGATTACTTGCTGAGCACAGCAAGCAATCCTTAACAATCTGTTTAGCCGGGGAGTAGACTCCAGGGGCAAACCTGAATCTCCCATTTTCTTAGCTGATCAATGAGTTCTTTGATGTAACAATATTAAAAGCTGCATTAACTGAGGAGTGTGGATAGCTACTCTGCCATCTGGTGCAGTCTATGACCCCTCCTGGTGATGATGAGACCCCAAGACGTCCATTGTTCTACTGTCTCAGGGGGGTAAATTAGCATACAAAGGACCAGGGGATTCGGCAGCACTTGGACAGACAGAGGCTTGCATGTATAATGAGATAGATGGGGGTAGCAAGGCAGCCTTCTGAACAGCATAATCAGCCATTCTATTACCTATAGAGGTTAACTACTACAATTCAAACAACATATACCCACGTGCCTGAAGCCTATATAAAGTATACAACCACACGCGACATATGATACAATTTGTATATATTTACTATGTATATATGTTATAATAGTTTAATAATTTACTGTTTAAATTTATACCGTTATCTGTATCTAGTTCCTCTGTTCTATGTAAAATGACTTGGTATGATACTATCCATACCATATAACACACTGTTCATTGTAAACCGCACTTGATACTTGTGAAAGAGCGGTATAGAAATAGTTGTTAAATAAATAAAAATAAAATAAATAAAATAGGTAGGATCAGAGTCTCGGGAGTGACCATTACAGTGCATGACAGAGATAGCTACGGGGAGCTGAATAGCTTCTAATAAGGCACTGACTAACTGAGCATTGGCAATTTTTAGTTTCTGCTGACGTGAGAAACCCTTGTTGTCTCCACAACTGACCTGTGGATTGAATAATACCAAAGGTATACAGGCTTTCGGGAGGAGTAGCCTAATGGTTAAGAACACTGGCTTAGGAATCCAGAGACCAGGGCTTGATTCCCACCATCATTCCCCATGACCTTGGGCAAGTCACTTAACCCTCCATTGCCTCAGAAAAATCCAAGTCACCAATGTCCCTGTTTAATGTATATTACCAAGCTTAAGTTTCAATGTAAACTGCTCTGATTGAAATGATAAAGCAGTATATACTGTAAAACCTGTTAAATAAATAATTTTACAGCCACATAAGCAGCTAATTCACAGGCACGTGTGAGAGTCACTAGCTCTGCTGCTTGTGCACTATAATTAGATGGGAGTACAGCAGATTCTAACACAGGATCAGAAGAGCATGGGTCAATGATGGCATAACCTTTTAAAACTCCAAACACAAAAGAGGGTCAAGTCAGGATTTTTCCAAGGGAACATCAGAAAGATCAGAATGGGGTTTCTCAGTGAGCTGCACTACCTGGCAGCAATCATGATGAGGTTCCCCGTCATCAGGATTAGGCAACAGAGTAGCTGGGTTTAAAGTGTTAGTTCTAACAAAGGTAAGATTACTAGGAGTCAGAAGTTCAGTCTCGTACCTATTTAGTTTAGCATTTGAAAAGTGTTGAGTGTTCTTTTGATTTAGCAGCATGTGAACAGAATGGGGAACTGCCACAGTCAGTTCATGTCCCTGTACAAACTCATTTGCTTTTTCCACAATAGCAGCAGTGGCAGCTACTGCTCTCAGCCAACTTACAGATCCCTGGGCCATTGGGTCTAACTGGCAGGAAAAGTAAGCTATGGGTCGTTTACGTGGTCCCGACTCTTGAGTGAAGACCCCCGAAGCCACCCCCCTCTGTTCATGGACAAAGAGGGTGAAAGGCTTACGGTAATCTGGGAGACCTAGGGCTGGGGCTGTGGACAAGGCATGTGTCAACTGATCAAAGCAATTGCTTGCCTCTTTAGTCCAGTACAATTCATCAGGTTCCTCTTTGCGTGTCATGGCAGTAAGAGGTTTGGACAATTCCCCAAACCCTGGGATCCAGGCTCAGCAAAACCTGCCATTCCCAGGAATCCTCTCATCTGTTTTTAGTATGTGGCTTAGGACAGTTTATGATATTCTGAAGTCCGCTTTCAGATAATTTCCTCTGACCTTCTGATAGCACATGGCCCAAATAGTGTACTTCCTTTTGGGCAAACTGAATTTTGTCAGGGAAACTTTGTGGCCTTTGTAAGCTAAACTAATTAAAAGGTCTTTTGTATCCTGCACATTTGCTTCCCTTATGAGGACATTCACGTTTAAAGTGGCCCTTTTGACCACATTGGTAATGGGTATTGATTCCAGGATTATTTGGTCAAGGACCCCTAGGAAATATTTATTTTATTTTATTTTAATTCTCTTATATACCGCGCTATTCTGCATCAGTGCGGTTTACATTGAACAAACTGAAATTACATTGAACAGGGCATTATAACTTGGAGATAACTATTTTACAGGGAACATGGGCTATGGAGGGTTAAGTGTTAAATATGTTTTGATTTTGAGTAATGACAGCAGCCAATAGCTTAGTCATAGTTTTCTCATTGCGCTTTTCATTACTGTCTCTATTGTTAAACACAGAAGTGGCCACAGATAGTATTGCATTTAAATTCTTACCATTAAAATCATCTCTTGATGCTAGTCTGCACCTTATATCAGGAGTGCATTGTCCTTTAAACAAGCCTCGCATTAAAGCGACATGGGCAGCCTCATCAGGGTCTCCTATACCTCCCCAGACCCTTACAGCTTCCTTAAGGTGCTGAAAGAAATCTGAAGGATATTCTTCTGGTCTGTGCTTCACTTCATGCACTTTCTGCCAATTAACAGTCTTATGAGCAGCCCTATGGAGACTTTCCAAAATGCAGAGACGGAAGATCGAGGTGAGGTAATTTCCCTCTGCAATGTCAGGGTCCCAACTGGGATTACAGTCAAAATCATCAGCAGCAAGGCGTCTAATACCCTGGGGTCTATCATTATCTCAGTTAATAGTGGTTCAGGCTTCTTTGGCAGTACTAATAACCTCTGGCCCCTCCCCAGCCTTAAGGAGAGTCTGAAGGAGTACCTGGCAGTCTTTCCAGTCTGCCTCATGTGTAAGGAAAATAGTTTCAAAAACTTTAATAACTCCTTCTGGATCATCCCTCCACTGAGGGTTGGTATTTTTCCAGTTAAGGAGGTCTGCAGTGGATAAAGGGACATAGACCTTGCGGTCTATAACTTGCCCATCAGTCCCCATAGTAGGGACAACTCTCAGGGGCATTAGGGTAGTAATATCTTGGGCATTATTAGAATGTGGCATATCTCGGACACTGGTGGCAATGCTTGCAAATTTACAGATTGGTATAGGGAGATGAGAGCGTGTTCTTTGAGAAATGCTCTCTCCCTCTTCCAGGGAAACTGTTGCCTGCGATGAACTTTCTGCCTGTGTGGGGCTGGGTGACTGATTAACTGACCCCTGGGATACTAAACTTACTGAAGGGGGGGAGTCTAACCTCAGGATGGGAAGGTCATCTGGAGGCTCCAGAACATCAGGTAACCTCGGGACAGTAGGGGTTAAATTATAAAGCAAGGGGTCACGAGGATCATCTAAATCCTGATAAGGAGGAGGGGGCCCTTCATCCTTTCTCTTTACTACAGGACAAACACTTTTCTGACAATTTTTCTCAAGACAGAATTTCATAGAATTTTCAAACAAATAATAATAATCAAGTTGATGCATCTTTTGGTCCGTTAGAATGCGTCTAAGATTTGAAAGAACTGGGAAGTCAAAGGACCCACCCTTTTTAGTTAGGACCGATTTGGACAGATTGGCCATATCTGGCAAATGGTCCCTAGTACTTAGAATGCATGCTAAAGGTGTTTTGGTCCCGGGACCCTTAAACCTTTAAATTTCCCAATTCTTACTTCCCACCAAGACTCTAAGGGAGGTGTTTAAACCTCACACCAAGCCTGTAAATGAGGGAGGTGACCAATTCCCCACAAGTGATTAATTTTCCCTACCTGGAAACTTGTCAAGTGTCTTGCTGTCTCTTTACCAGTCTATCAATCTTCTCTGGAACTCCCACTTATCACCTTTCTCTCCCTTCAGGATCAGGAAGGTTTTCCCTGGTAACACTGACCTTAGTGGGTGCGCGCTTAACGTTCCATCGATCCAGGAGGCGGAGAGATTTCCAGTGGCTTAGATAGTCCCAATCTGGGGTGCCATTTTGTCGTGGGATGAGCATCTAGCGGGGTCCCAGTCCAGTCCAGATAATACCTGGCAAGGAGAGAACAAAACAAGAGAGAGACAAAATTTCCAGGCAGATACCTTTTCATATACTGCTATAGCAGGGCTGGCTCATAGTAAGCTATCAAGGAGTCCAGCACTCACACAGGATACAAGCTGGGTTTTTATACAGTCTTAGCATAGCAGTTTGTCATGTGGGTTAGAGCAGAACAGCAATTTGGAAGAATTCTTTGGGCCCCTTGCTTATCTAGGTGGCATATCTGGAATGTACCTAACGGCTAGGATTCCCTGATTGGTCAGTTGAGGGGTGGCTACCTTATCTCTCCCTGCAGTCTAAGGTATTTGTGGCTAACGTCCTGTTCCTTTGTGTGTGTGCCTGAGAAGATAACTCTAAAAAAGGCATCTCTCTACCTCCCCCTTCCATTCTTTTGTCAGTTTGGCTGTAAAGGTAGTTTATCTGGTTTTAGCCTGTGGGTGTTCTTGTGCTGCTGCTTCTGTCTTTGTTGCCAGATATTTCAGCCAGCAAGCCATTTTCTTCTAGCATGCTATCCCCTTTCCCATCTCAATTACTATATTTGTTGACTTAGGGGTCTGTTTACTAAACATTCCTAATGTGCGGGGCCGTGGTAGTGTGCCTGTGCCATATAAGGAGTGGGCGGTTCAGGCAGAGAAAAGAAAAAAAACGGGAGTAAGCGATCGCACATTTGCGCGGGGCACAATAGTGCGTGGGAAGGCTAAGTGGCGCCTGATGTGCACACACAAAGGAGCAGAGCCATAGTACAATGGTTAAGACACTGACTGTGGGTGCAGCTGCCATGGGTTCAATTCCCCATTGTGCACAACAAAAAGGGCTGGCTGAGGCATTAACTGTAATGGGTAAAAGTGCTTTAGGAGGCATATTAATTTTGGGCGGCATAAGGCGGTGCACTGTTAATTTTGGGCGGCATAAGGCGGTGCACTGTTAATCTCAGGCGGCATAAGGCGGTGCACTGTTAGGTTTGGGCGGCATAAGGCGGTGCGCAGATGCCCAAGCATAGGAACAGAGCCACAGCGCAATGGTTAAGACACTGACCAATGGTGCAGAGATCAGGGGTTCAATCCCCCACAGTGCCCAATGAAGAAGGCTCACTGAGGCAGTGTGTATTATGGGGATGAGTGCTGTAGGGGGCAATCTATTTTTATTTCAGTTATCACTACTAGCAAACGCACTCACAAAGCGTGTTAACATAAGGCGGCCCATAAGGCACATGTTAAAGTTCACTGTCCGCCAAGGCACCCTTGAATGTCCCCTATAGGGCACCATATATGTTGCGTCACAGGATAATGTATAGTGCACCTTATATGGACGGCAACCATAAGGTGCCCTATAGGGTGCCCTATAAAGCACCCTCAGAGGCACCTTATGGGTACAGTACACTGAGGGTGTGTTTGATGGCAGCAACATATGTACATTAAATCTAAAAAAAGCTTTGGACAACCCTATCAAATAACCCCACTGTGGGCTCGAACCCATTACCGCTGGCTCCACAGGCAGTGAAGTAACCATTGGGCTACAGCTATATAGTTGCCAGCAAGCCCCTAGCTGGCTGCAGAGAGCCTGCATGTCACCACACAGACAGTCTGCTGTGGGAACCAGGATAGGGTTAGGCCACCCATACCCATGATGCACTGCACATGCAACTCAGCTGTCCACAGATGAACACAAGATGGGGAATGCACCCCAACAGCTCCCGGCCTGGTAGGGGGACGTGTCCGTGTGCACCCACACAGCACCTTGGCCTGGTAGGAGGTACTGACCGGGTGTTTAATTTGCACAGAGTAGCTACACACAGTCACACTGTGCGGGAACTGTGCTCACCCTGAGTGTGCGATGAGGCGCCCTGGACCAGGTCCACAGCTGAGAGAGGCCATAGCAGAGCTCCAAAACAGTCGTAATCTGTGAGTTTCTGCAGGAACACCTTGGATATCTCTGTCTGTCTCAGTCAGGAGAAACCCCACAGACCCCCTAGGTGGGCCATGTACCACCAACCCCCCCCCCCACCCCCCAGCTGAGGGTGGCAAACAGGCAGGGTGTCCTATAAACAGATCCCCATTATCCACCCCCCCCCCCCCCTGCAATGATGGCAGTAGAGTGGACCATCAACCCCAGTCCTGTTGGGGAACAGACACCCTACAGGGCAGTCCAAGCAGCCCCACACACACCCAGACCACAATATCAGACAGACAGTAGGCCTGGATATGCTAAGATGCACCCCACCACTATCTGAAATTCCCCTGCATCAAGCCATCAGCCACTGCACCCTGCAAGGCACTCCAGCAGGGCACATACCAGCTGTGAACAGTCTGCTGGTTAGTCCCACTGGAAATGCATGCACCCACAATTGGGATGGCAGCACACACAAGCAGATACATCAGTGACTAGGCCCCAACAGGTGACCCATATATATCACATGAGGAAAGTGCTATGAAGCACTATGGGGGTGCCTAGCCATGCTGCCATCACTGCACAGTCAGGGTGGAGTGAAAGCCCAGCAGCACATACAGAGGTCACCCTGTCTGTGGAGGTGGTGGACGGCCACTACAATGTCCCTGCCAGTGCCCTATGCCTGTGCAGATGCATCCTGGCCAGCCCACCCTGTCTGAGCTATACCCATGGTACCATGCTGCTCATTATGCACATCATCAGGCCAAAACTGTGGACAGTGTTTGCAGCCAACACACACTGTATAGACAGACACACACTCCCACACGTATGCCAGCATTGTGCTACTATAGAGGGGTTCAGAATCCTTGCCACCACACAGTCCTGGGCAAAGTTCAGGCATGGGTATGGTATGCAATACCTTTGGGTGTCCCTCCCTAGGGTGGTAAACACTGTCAGGGGCCAGACCTGACGCACACACCGCAGACATCAGATAGATTATTATGATGGAGCTCATAGAGCAGACTGTGCGTAACGTAGGGATATCTATCTGCCAGTACTCATAGCAAACGTTTGAGAGCTGTGTACCATATACCCTGGTGTAGGGTGACATTGCTAAGGTATGCAAGTGCTGGTATTGGGAGATGCACGCAGGGCCCAATGTCCTGCCTCACCAGGAGGCATTGGCCAATGGGGCATGGGTGTGGGTGTGGGTGTGTCTGTCCCTGTTGGCTGCTGCTGTACGGCAGAGGTTCCCAAATCCAGTCCAGGTTTGCAATACACTGGTTGGGGTTTCCTGCTGTCCCTCATGAATATGCATGAGCTACATCTACATGCCATGGGGGTGGTGCATAGATATACAGCACGGTTATTTGTATGAGTGGCAGCATGGAACCTGAATGGGTGTTGGTCCTCCAGGACTGCATTTGTGAGACTCTGCTCTAGGTAATGCCCCTGGTCATGGTGTCTGTGCTTGGTGGTGTAAAAAGATAGGCGTATGACCAATGCATATATCCCCAGCAATAAAGGATTGCCCTTACTAACATGGTTTAGTTGTGGGGAAAATATGTGGACAGGATTGGCAGTAGCCCCAGCTGGGCTTTGAACCTGTGACCTTTTGCTCCTGCACACACTGTCTGTGTGCACTGCACCACTGTGTTACCACAGATGTGCTGAATTCCCTGGGAAGTCCATGACTGTACATCTGACAGGGGCCTATGTTGCAGTGGACGTGCAGCCTGCACATGGCTCGGCCACTGTCTTCTGTGGCTAGCAGCCACTGCCCCCTCCACCACCTGTACCCTACCGCCAACATGCTGGCATGTCCGTATCTTGGAAAAGCATATGACCTGATTGAGTTGTGGCACTCCAGGACTGCATTTGGGGGACTCGGCTGTCGGTAATGCCCATTGTTATGGTGTTTGTGCGGTGTTGGGTACAAAATTGGTGTGTGAACAATGCTTATGTTCTCTTCAATAAAGTAGTGTCTTTACTATCTATTTTAAGTGGTGGGTAAAATATGGGTACTGGGTTGGAAGGAGCCCCAGCTTGGATTTTAACCTGTGACCCTCTGGTCCTAGAGGTACTGCCTCTGTCTGCTGCACCACACTGTGGCCACAGTGATAGTGCAGTCCCTGGGGTGGGAAACCTGACCAAAGGAGTCACAAACCCTGCTCTGCACATTTGTACTGTGGGTCAGTCACTTGTCTGGTAACAAACGTGCAAATAAACCCTCACCCGACCACGACGAACTGGGGATAAATATATCCAAGCTGGGCACAGTGATATGAATGGGCAACCATAGCAAACACTCCCAGGAAGGCTCAGAAAAAAAGGAAATGGTTTTTGGAAGGGTCTCCGCTCCGTAGCCCCTTCCATACTTCATTTCATTTTTTGGAGCTTTCCTGGGTGTGTTTCTTATGTTTGCCCATTAATATCAGGGTTCCCCAGCTGACTTCCTATTTTTAATATGTTTGTTTGGGTCTTTTTCTATCTTTATTTGCACTTTTGTTCTGTGCACATGTATCACACTGCTCACGTTTTCAGGTTTCCCCGGTTTCCCTGTACATTGCTGACGGAAATGGTTTCTCTTCCCTTTAAATGCCCTCTACCGTGAGTGTTTCACTCGCGCTATTTTTAACCTGCAAATTCGTCCCCGATACTGTGCGGGGAGCCTCTCCCCTCCCCTTCCCCGCCCATTGACCCCGTCTCTCCACCCCTCGGGAGCCTTCCTCCGCCCTCAGAATGCCTTTCCACGCCTCTATCGGACATTTGCGGGCCGGGTACTTTTGCGGGGCACGTTAGTGCGGCGCGCAATTGTGCGGGGCCCAAGCGCACTTGTGCGGGGCATTTAAGAGCGTTTCTGAGCGTTTGAGTGCCGCGTTTCCGTGCGCTATTGTGCGGCACGCAATTGTACGGCTTTTAGTAAACATGCCCCTTAGTCCCCACTATGAGAACAAACATTTACTTGATTCTTCCTAATTGCTTTAAGAAGATACTTGGCTTTTTCTCATTGAATGACATGTACCTCTCAGTGTCTTCAGGTGTTCCTGTTGTGAGTAGGATCTTTCAGCCTATCTTACCATTGTGTTGGTTCTTCTCAGGTGTTTTAGGGCCTTGCAGTCATGGATCTTTGTGCTGTGCTGGTTCTCTCAGCATGTTTTAGGGCCTTGCTGGTGCTATTTAGGTGTACTGGGGCCTTGCAGCCGGTCTTAGTGCTGTGTTGGTCCTCTTTGGGTGTTTTGTGGCCTTGCAGCTGATAAAGGTTGTGTGCTAGTGTTCTTCAGGTGCTTTAGAGCCTTGCACTGATCGTGGTGCTATGCTGGTCCTCTTTATGTGTTTTAGGGCCTTCCAGTCTTTCTTGGTGCCGTGTTGGCTCTCTTCAGGTCCTTTGGGGCTTTTCAGCCGATCTTGGTACTGTGCTGGTTCTCTTTATGTGTTTGAAGGTCTTGTAGCTGATTGAGGTTCTCTACTGGTCTTCTTCAGGTGTTTTAGGGCCTTATGATGATTGAGATGTTGTGCTGGTCCTCTTCAGATGTTTTATGGGCTTGCTGCCAATCCTGGTGCTGTGCTAGTCCTTTTGTTATATTTTAGGACCTTGCAAAAATCGATCTTGGTTTTCTGTTGGTTCTTTTCAGGTATTTTAGTGCCTTCCAGCCAATCTTGGTACCATATTGAGGATTACTACCACTAGGGGTTACCACCGCCATTTTGGAAACCTATGGAAATCAGAGCAGAAGCAGAGGGAGGCAGTTTCTACCCCATCCACTTGGACCTCCAGGGAACCCCCAGCTAAATCCCAGAGAGGATCAGAGTTGTCTCTTCAGGTGGGAGTGCTTCTGTTTGGGGTGTGGATTCCTGTGGGAGTTCTCTTGAGGGGTTTGCATCGTCAGGGGATTTCAGAGTCATGGGGAAACTCAAAGTGCTCTACTTGGGGAGAATTGGCTGTCCAGGGGAGTGCTGAAGGGGGGATCAGATTGCCGGGCAGTTACGTGGGGGCAGGGGGGGGGGGATATCATATGGATGGTGCTATATTGCAAGCACCAGTGCCAACACTTAAATAAATGCTGTTGAGATACTAACTCAATACTAACCCCAAGAAGATATTTGGATAAAAAAGAAAAATGGGATTGGGAGTTCAGAACTGTGATGGATAAGAAAGGAAGAAGAGATGAAAGAAAGATTGAAAAAGTGACACAGATGGGAAAGATGAGAGGGGTAGGAAAAGGGAGATGGAAAATGGGGATAGATACACACAGAAGTGGGAGAGCAGAGGTTAAGAGTGTGAATTGGACAAAGGAAGAAAAGCTGAAATCTGTAGATGAAAGAAACAAGGGAAGATAATAGCAACATGAAGGAAGGGAAAAGGCTAGAATGAAACAGAAAAACTTGGTTGAGAAAGTGAGGAGGAAAGAGGGGAGGGAATATAGGAAGATTTAGGACTAGGAGGGGAAGAGGCAATTGGAAAGATGGAAAACGGAGGAAGAGATGGAAGGACTAGTGAAGGGGCCAGGCTAGCAGGGGAGGAAAGAGGAAGATGAAGGCTGAGGAAGAAAGAGGAAGCTAGAGAGTTGATTTTGGAGCTGGAAGATGGAAAAATGAGAAGGAGAAATGGAATGAAAAAAGATATGAAAATGTGGGAAGATATAAAGTAATATGAAAAAAACATTATCAAAGAGATAGATGCAAAGAGATATGGAAAAAAGAGAAGAGACATGTAGAAGGAAAGGGCAGGGAATGAGAACCAGGGAATTAAGCAGTAGAATGAGAAAAAGCAAAACTGACAATGAAGATAGAAACATTGGGGCCAATATGCAGATGCAGTGGTCGGCATATTTTTTAAATGCCAGCCGCTGATGCTAAATAAAAACAGGGTATTGAGTGCTGGCATCCAGATATTGACCAGCACTGAATATGCAGACAATGTGGCCAGCACCAGCCCTTTCCATCTAGAGGCAATTTTCAGCCCTGCTATATGGATAGCTAGCCAGATAGCCATTAGAAGGTCTGTTTCTGTCCTCAGATATGCAGACTGCTTTCTATATAGCGCCACTGAAAATCACTGCTAGATGGATGATGTGCCGCTCCGCTCACAGACCCCCCCCCCCCCCCAGCATTATCTGGACAGCACCGAGAGGCAGGGCTGGTGCAAAGAGATGAGGCGCCCTAGGTGAACCTCATCCCTTGCGCCCCCCCCCCTTCCCAGCGCAGAGCTTACTTTAAGCTTCGGCATCACGGGATGCTTTGCTTCTGCCGCTCTCTACCACCTGACGCCGACTTCCCTTACAAACAGGAAGTCACCAACTAGAGCTGGAGAGGGGTGGAAGCAAAGACCCCCCATGGCAGCAAGGTTGCAGCTGTTGCCGTCGCTGTTGGTCCCATAAATGGGCAACAGCAGCGGCAATGGGTGCCTCCAGAGGGCCGGCGCTCTAGGTGACCGCCTAGTTCACCTAATGGTAGCGCTGGTCCTGCCGAGAGGGTCAGATGCTGCTATCTGGCTAAGTGCTGCTGAATATCAACCTACTTATTTTTGGCCTGAAGCTTGCATTGTCAGTTTTTAAAGTTTGAAATTAATATGTAAGCATTGTAATGTGGTATGGAGGGGAAAATCTAGTCACTGAAAAAACTATGTGCACAACATTAGTGCATAGTGCATACTCCAACAAAAGTGGGAGGACATAATAGTTCCTGACTAGTAGACACAAACCGTAGGGAACTGAATTGGATTCAGCTCATGCCTTTCTCAGAGTTCAAGACAAGTTACATTCAGGTACTGTAGATACATGTATTTTTCTGTCCCCAGAGGACTTAGAATCTAAGTTTGTACCTAAGGTAATGGAGGGTTAAGTGGCCTGCACTTCTGAATCCCAGCTAATGTGGACCCTAAGGGGGTCATTTTAAAAGGCTTAATCCAAAGCCATTCCACAAATGATGTTTACAGACATCTCTGGGGGCAGCGACATCCTAGTTAGTGTGGTGGAGGTGCAGTGGACTTAGAAAACCACAAAGGGAGCAAAGCACACTCGCAAGGAACAATAGGACACAGCAAAGCGAGATGTGTATGGTGGTCACAGGTGCTTTATTAACAGGAAAAAACCCTACACATTTTGGCAAATGCCTTCTTCAGGCATCAATAGTACACTGTGTAAAATCTTAATGAGATGTGATGACACACCAGTAATGGACTGGTTAAAAAACATACATCAATGAAAAACGGTAACAGCGCCAGCAGATAAATGCAGGAAACAGGTACTGGCGTCCAACACGCTCCCGCGGTGGGGCTGGTGTTTTATAGTCCAGGTACAGTAGCTCCATCCAGCTGACATGCAAAACACGCAGGGTACAAGGAAACAATCAATCAGCACAGCAGGTAAATACAGGAAACAGGTACTGGCGTCCAACCCAGCCCTTTACAGTTTAAGCCCTCTGGAGAAGGCAAATACTTGCTGTCACCTAATGCAGTTTGCTTTGAACTACTATTGGAAAGGCGTAAGCTAAAAGAAAATACTTTGGCTAGCACTAGAGAGCCACAAGTGAAGACAGCTGGTTAATTCCTTTTCTCTTTCATTCGTATACATACTTTTCTTAGCTATGTTGGGAACTCCGCTCATCAAGTAAATCCCTTGTATCTGTGCCCTTCACTTCCACTGCCAACTTCAGACTGCTTTCTTTCCCCCTTGCTGCCTGGAACAGACTATCTGAGTCAATGCGTCAGTCCCGATCTGTGGTCCTATTCAAATACAGGCTTGAGGATGCTTTTGGATCCTGACCCTTTATTCTCTCGTTTAGCCGTCATATGTGTCAAGGCCATCTCTAGTCCCCTCTCTCTGTTTCTGTCTTGCATAGATTGTAAGTTCTATCAAGCAGTGACTGTCTCGCATACAGTATGTATATGGACAGTGCTGCGTACGCCTCATAGCGCTATATAAATGAAAAGTAGTACTAGTAGTACAATGTAGACCAAGGAGGGTTTTTTAATGCATTTTGAGTGTGTCTCTTTCTTATTCACTGCAAAACAGAGTGCCCGACCTACTAAATCCTGGGTGTGCAGAAGAGTAGTCTCCTGGTACTAGGAGGCTGTGTGTGACACCTGGCACTTTCAATGGAGCCTGCAGATGCTCCGGGTTGAAGTTTGGATGGGGCAGTTACTGCTGCAATACCTGCCATGTTTGAGTGGCGCAGCTTCTCTCACTGTCAGGGCTGAAGACAAGGGGAAGGTACATCTCAAGCCTCTTGAGAGTGAATGAGTCAAGTCCCTGCCTGACTCCCGAGGAGTTCCCCCAATAGTGAGAGTGATGGGATAGAGGAGAGATGGCCAGGGAAGTTGTTGCTACTGAGACTTTTAGCCCTTTGTGCATATTACACAAGGCTCCCGATCTATCTTAGTTCTGTTTTGATCCTTTACTGTGCAGCACATAACCTAAGATCTTTGCTGCCAAATTACTTAATAGCTCCATCAATAGCAAAATTAAGATTAGCTTCCTCACCTTCACTTATTAATCCCCTTTGCTATGGAACTCCTTCCCTCCTGACTTGTGATTAGAGAGCTCATAACAAATTTAAACAAGAAGTAAGGACATTGGGGGAGGGGGTGTTGCCTACGCAAATAAAACACCTAGCTTCCATCGCTTTAATTAAAGCTGGATATTCAACAGGGGAAGGTATCTGGTTTCTGTTTTCTGTTGCTGAATATCTGGGCTGCCTGGCAACTATTGGCGAAATTCAGCCAATAACCAAATAGCACTAACCAGTTAAAGTTGGGACAGCCGTCCACCTGTCCTAACTTAAATCACTTAAGCTACCTGGTTAGAAGCTGAATATCACTGCTAGCGGCTGTCACTGCTCTCACTGCGCCCACAGACCTCCCCAGTTTTAAATGGCCATTTTTTTCAGTGATCTTTGGGGATATTCAACAGTACTAACCGGTTAGTGCTCCTGAATACTGCGGTGACCTCGTTTTAGCTGGTTGTCAGGTCTGCTGTCGGCTAAAGCATTTTGAATATGCCCCTCATGGCCTTTAATGGGTCTTTCAATAATTCCTCAATATGTATGGAATCATAAGCACTCTTTAGAACAACCTTTTGTCTCACAATAATTTGCTTTGTCTCTGGATCGCTGTGTTGTTCTGAGCCTCTCTTTACTTTGTACTATATGAGTCACTGCCAGTCTGAGTTTTCTAGCCCTACTATCAATCCCCAGCCAACTTCGTTCTTGAGTTCTTGAGTGGGCAGGGCCATGAGAGTTGGTGGATGCCCTTAAGTGTCCTAAGGAAGAGTCTAGAGAGATTTCCAGGAATGACAGCAAAATGTCTGGGAACGTTTGTCCTCAGCAGTGAAACTTAGAGATCAGTATTCATAGTGATGAATCCATCTCTAGATGCATTTTGAAGACGTAGTAGTAGTAATAGTAGTCAGCTCAGCCAAGGATGTACAGTCCTCCACTTTAATCCTATGTAATCATTATGTTTATCTGTATAATGCATTTCTGAATTTTGAGAAATGTCTTTACAATGCTTTCTTTATATTAAAAATTGTTTTACTCCTTTTCCTAAACAATGAAGGGGTCTCACGATGTGAAAGGGCCCGGGCCTCATCTGAGCTCTCAGAGGGCCTGAGAATAGCTGTAGATCTCTTCATATTTTGCTCTTTCCTGGAACATGTAGTAACAGGCCAGGCCCAAGGGTTTTTGCTGCCCTAGGCAGAAACCCCAGCCTCGCTGCCCCCCGCCCAACTGTCACCAATTCTGTCTTGGAAGGGGGAGGCAGACAGCAGCTGCCGAGGACAAGAAAGATTGCGATGGTATTGAAGACAGCCTTGACTAAAGTTACCTTTCACCTAAGTAAAAGCTGTTTTATATGAGTTCTATATTAAAATTAAAATGGAAGGGCCACAGTGGTGAAAGGATGTTTCCTTTTTACTGAGTTGGCATTTCCGACAAAAAAGACAAAAAGATGATGAAAAAATAACAAAAATTATATTGTTGGGCTATTTGTTGAGTTGGGCTATTTTGAGAGTTTGGGTATTTTTTATTTGTTGAGTTCGTTATTTGACCCAGACCATAAGTTTTCTTGGTATTTTTCCGGAGGACAAGAAAAAGGCAGCAAAAGAACACCACTTTTTGAAATGCTGCTGCCGACCCCTCCCCTCCAAACAGAATCAGTGGCAGTTGGGGAGGTGCGGGGCAGTGCAGCCGGTCATGTGTTCCTAGCTTGCTCAGTGGACGGGCTGGCCCTGTGTGGTGGCATCTATGCTCTAGAAAGATCACTGAAGTGATCTTTTTGGCAATGTGGAGATTACAGAACTCTGTTCTCTGGAAGAGAGGAGGTGGTTTCATGTTTTTTTGTTTCTTTTTCTCTCTGATCACTCCAGCAGGTGCTCCCTGTGAAATCTGTGAGTTATTTTTGCTTTTTGTTGTATGGCGATCAGGCCAAATTTTCATCCATATTGTTGAAATTAAGCAGACATTCTGTTAATTCTGAACCTTCTTTATTGAATATGGCAAACACTGTGAGAACTGCAGACTCCTATTTGGGCATGCTTGTTAAAATCAGAAGTGAAACCTCTAGATGTGAAAATGACCCAAAATGAGATAAATATTGGAGAATAAACTGACTCTGTAGCATTCCTTCAGATGGAGATTAAGGATTTGGCATCAGAAAATAAAAGGATCAAGCTCAAACAAGGAACTGGAAGACTGGTAACCTAGAAATAGTGTAATGGGGGCATATTCAAAACGTTTTAGCCAGTAGCAGACCTGCCAACGGGCTAAAACATGTTGACTGTGATATTCATTTGTGCCCATGATTATCCCCACAGACCATCGAAAAAATGCACAGTTAAAACCGGAATGGTCTGTCAGTGGATCATGGGCGGTGACGGCTGATATCCAGGTAGCCGTGTTATTCAGTCGCTAACCGGAGAGCTTGAGTGGTTAAAGTTAGGATGGGTGAAAGGTTGTCTAGTATTAACTACTTAGCACTATCCATTTAGCAACTGAATATCGTCACTAACCGGACAGCGCCAACGGTGGCCAGCCAGCTAAGATGTTCAGCGGCAGAAACCAAATGTCTTTCACTGCTGTATATCCGGGCTTGATTAAAGTGGCAGCGGCAGCGGTTGGACATTTTATTTTGCCTAGCTGCTGCATCTGAATATGTTCCCCCAATATTCAGATTCCTCAAGTTCCTAAGTCTAAAAATGAAAATGTTTTTAGGATATTGAGTAACCTGTACCATCAACTAGTATAATCTGTGGAAAGGAAGTCATTTGGACAGAGCACCCAGGATCTTCACTAGGGAGCTTTCCAGAATTTCTAAAGCTCATATGACTGTTGTCTGCTTTCATACATTAGAGTTGTGCTTCTTATCCAGTGTGCTGTGCTTCTCAGCCCCCAACTTCTCCTCACAATTTCTGTGACCCGATCACTCTTCCCTCAACAGACCATTTCCTCATCTTATTCTCCCTACTTCTCCCTCCGTCCGTCCCTTCCAGCACACCTACTGCTTCTGTCCCCCCTCCTAGACTCTCCCACAGACACTCTCCGTACACTATAACAGGCTTTCCGTCCTCAGACTCTGTCTTCTCTTCCTGTTTCCATACTCTATCTCTTGATGCTCAGGCCCATCTCTGGAATTCCCTTCTCTCTGCACTCAATCAAATATCCCCACTTCGCCCCTTTCAACCTAAACAGCACCCTCACCAGCCCTAGTTTCATTCTGGTCTTCGGGTCACGTGCGCCCATCTCCATAGCACAGAGCATTGCTGGAGACACTCCAAATTTTCTGACACTCTTCAGTTTTTCCCCCAATCTTATAGGTCCTATCATCACATGATCAGCGCGCAGATGGGGCAGGGGGGGCGGGAACATTCCCCGCAGCTCGACTCTGGACTTAAGAGGCCAGATTGGGAGTCGGGCTGCAGGGAATCCTCTTCAGGAGCCGGCGGATGGGGATCGCGGCTTTTTAACGGAGCTGCAGTGCCATGACAACCGGACACCATGGTGCCACGGCTCCATTGAACTGCTTGACTGAGTTAGCTGGGGAAAGCCTGTATGTGCAAGCCAGATGGAATTGGGGTCCTGGCCTGCACGTACAGACCTGTTCGCAATTCTGATCTGGCGGGGCTAGACATGCCCTGTGGGATCAGAATTGCAACTCCCTCTGTGCATCCGGTTCCAGACGGATGCACAGAGAGCCCAGACGTGTGGATGGATTCAGGCCTTAAGTCTATAAAGTATAAAATATAAAATATTAGAGATCAGACATGGATCGACTGAAGTCACGTGAGCAGCCTCAGTGCAACGGGAATAAGGGTCCCCAGCCCAGAATTACTAAGATGCAATAAAGGAATCAACAGGTATGACCAGGCGATGTCAAATAAACTATATCTTCGGACTTTTTATAGCAGGTACTGTGAGAAATTAAAGTAATTGCATCTTTCAAGGGGGTGGGTAGTAGCCTCTAGACTGCACAGGTTTCCTCTTTTTTCTTCTGCCATTGATGCTTGTGCTCGTTTAGGCAGTGGGAAAGCTACAGGCAGTTTGTCAGTAGTTGTGCAGAGCTGTTGTGGAGTTCGGTATTACCCGATCAGCTAATAAAGTACCCAGCCTTGATCATACATGTAAGACATAGATGGACAGGAGGTTGTTTGTTTCCGGCACTCAGACGCCACTCTAAGGGCCATGCATAAGGGTGTGGCCCTTTAGCATGGCCCTTAAGCACAGGTGCGACTGTTAGCCCTTTAAATTGAAACAGTTCATTGGGCTGCCTGGTTGGAGGAGCAGAGGAGCAGAGGAGTGGGGGGAGGAGTCACCTCCGTGCTCTCTGCCGCAGCTGAAGGGAGCTCTGACGGTGAAGATACCTCCCCTTCCTCTCTATTCCCCTTCCAGATTCTGTCCCCTTCTACCTTCCCCTAACACTCCCAACTCTTGCCCTCCATCCTTCTTCTTTTAAAAGATTTTGCTGCCTCATCCCCCCTTTCCATCGAACCTTTTTATTGGTTTAGACCAGCTAGAATTGCAGAGACAGCTTTCCCTTTTTTTCTGTTCACAGGAGATTGGATCCCTCTGGCAGTCAGAGGGGTGTTTGCCGTGATCACACCTAAAAAGGAAAAGGAGGAGAAAGAAATAAAATCCCAGGCACTATATACAAATTTCTAATCACCATAGCGATCTGGTCCCTGGGGTTTGTCGAGCTCTGTGCTAAGTATTGCCGCAGTTTAGAAACATGCTGCTAAGCGCATCCGCAGACTTGACACCCAAATTTTTGAACATTGCCCCTTTATAGATTGTCTATTGGAACTATCATATTAAGGTTAATGAAGAAATAGGACTCCTGAATGCCTAAGTAATAATTTAATAAAATAGAAAAGTCCATTATTTTTGCTTGCTGGAAGCTTCTTTTTTGAGATTTACTATGTCAGAGATTTGGGAGCTTTATGATACTTTAGTATTTTATGTGCCTATTTGGCATACAGTCATTGGCAATGCATTATCTTACTTTCTATACATTAAAATGCATTAGATAATTAAGCAGAAAAGATTAATTGAATTCTATTACTCTACGCCTCTGTAATGACTGCAACCATTGTCCTCTAAAGGTAGATAGCTTGGCAGTACATTTTCTGTAGTTGACCTGCATGCAAGCTTCCAAGGATGAGGTAAAAGGAACAATTTTTTAGTATAAATAGATCGTATTTGCATAAGTGGAGAGAAAGCATAATGAAATGAAAGCTTATGATCAGTCAGTGGTAGAAAGGAAAGGAAACTGTATTTAGTTTAATCCTTTCTCCAAGGTTCAAGGCAAATTACATCCAGGTATTTTGTGTCTGCAAAGGGTTTGAGTTTGGACCTGAAGCAATGGAGGGCAAAGTGACAAGGAATAGGAGTGGGATTTGAATTTCTTTGGGGCATGTTTACTAAAAACCGCACATTTGCGCATCCGCACAATAGCGCACTAAAAGCGGTACTTAAGTGCTCTCAAGCACCCCGCACATGTGCGTGTCACCACCGCACAGGTGCGCGACACACTAACGGGCCCCGCACAAGTACGGGCCCGCAAATGTCCGATAGAGGCGTGGAAAGGCTAACGGAGGGCGGAGGAAGGCTCCCGAGGGGCGGAGAGACGGGGTGAATGGGCGGGGAAGGGGAGGGGAGAGGCGCCCCGCACATTATCGGGGCCGAATCTCAAAGCAAAAATACCGCGAGTGAAACACTCGCGGTAGAGGGCATTTAAAGGGAAGAGAAACCATTTACGTCAGCAATGTACAGCAAAACCGGGGAAACCCACAATACGTGAGCAGTGTGATACATGTGCACAGAACAAAAGTGCAAATAAAACCCAAAATGACCACCACGAAAATGTTTAAAAATCATAATTCAGCTGGGCAATAGTGCTAGCAATGGGAAAAAATAAAAAACACACCCAGGAAAGCTACAAAAAAAAGAAATGAATGTTGGAAGGGTCTACGGAGCGGAGACCCTTCCAAAAATCATTTCCTTTCTGTGGAGCTCTCCTGGGTGTGTCTTTTTATGTGTGCCCATGAATATCACTGTTGGCCAGCTTGGTTATATTTTTTTCCCATTTTCCGCGGCCATTTGCGGGTTTTATTTGCACTTTTGTCGCCAGACACGGTGAATGAGCCCACAGTAAAAATGTGCAGAGCAGGGCTCCCTACACTTTTGATCAGGTCTCCTATCTCCAGGGACTGCACTGTCTCTGTGGCCACAGTGTGGTGCAGCAGACAGAGCCAGTACCTATAGGACTAGAGAGTCACAGGTTCAAATCCCAGCTGTGGCACCTACCAGCCCAGTCCCCACATTTTACCCACCACTAAACAGAGATATTAACGACACCCCTATATTGCAGAGTACAGAAGCATGGTGCAAACACCCATATTTTACCCTGCACCGCTCACACACCATGACAATGGGCATTACCTACAGCCAAGTCCCCCAAATGCAGTCCGGGAGTGCCACAACTCAATCAGGCCATATGCTTTTACCAAGATAAGGACATGCCAGCATGTTGGCGTAAGGGGACAGGTGGTGGGGGGCAGTGGCTGCTAGCCACCGAAGACAGTGGCCTATCCATGTGCAGGCTGGCACTGTCCACTGCAACAGACAGGCCCTGTCGGATGTACAGTCATGGACTTCCCATGGAATCCAGTCAATCTGTGGCAACACAGTGGTGCAGTGCACACAGACAGTGTGTGCAACAACAGAAGATCACAGGTTCAAAGCCCAGCTGGGGCTACTGTCAATCCTGTCCACATATTTTTAACACAACTAAACCGTGATAGTACGGAAAAACCAGGATTGCTGGGGACATACACATTGGTATTACACCTATATTTTCGCACACCGATCACAGACACCATGAACAGGGGCATTACCTAGAGCAGAGTCTCCCAAATGCAGTCCTGGAGGACCACACACCATTCAGGCTCCTTGCTGCCGCTAATACAAATGCCTGTGCTGCATATCTATGCACCACCCCCATGGCATGTAGATGTAGCTCATGCATACTCATGAGGGACAGCAGGGAAACCCGAACAGTGGTAGGCACACCAGGACTGGAGTTGGGAAACTCTGCCGTAAAGCAACATCCAACAGAGGCGAACATACCCACACCCCCAGGCCCCATTGGCCAATGCCTCCTGGAGAGGCAGGACATTGGGCCCTGCGTGCATCTCCCAATACTAGCACCTGCATACCTTAGCAATGCCACCCTACACCTGGGTATGCGGTGGACAGCTCTCAAACGTTTGCTATGTGTACTGGCAGGTAGACTGTCCTACTTAAAGCACATTTGGCTCTTTGATCTCCAACATAAAAAGCTGTCTGATGTCTACGGTGCGTGCTTCAGGTCTGGTCTCTGACAGTGTTTACCACCCTGGGGAGTGACCCCTAACAGTACTGCGTAGCATATCCATGCCTGTACTGTGCCCAGGACTGGTGTGGTGGGCAAGGCTGATAAACCCCTCTATAGTGGCACAATGCTGGCATACGTGTGGGAGTGTGTGTCTGTCTATACAGTGTGTGTTGGCTGCAAACACCTTCCACAGCCCACACTGCCAGCACTGTTGCCAGTATTGGCCTGACAATGTGCATAATGAGCAGCAAAGTACCATGGGTATAGCTCAGACAGGGTGTGCTGGCCAGGATGCATCTGCACAGGGCATAGGGCACTGGCAGGGACATTGTAGTGGCCGGACACCACCTACACAGACAGGGTGACCTCTGTATGTGCTGCTGGGGGCATACTCCACCCTGACTGTGCAGTGATGCCAGCATGGCTAGGCACCCCCATAGTGCTATATAGTATTTCTCTCATGTGATATGTATGGGTTTCCTTGTGAGGTCCAGTCACTGACTTATCTGCTTGTGTGTGCTGCCATCCCAGTTCTGGGTGCATGCATTTCCACCAGGACTAACTAGCAGACTGTTCTCAGCTGGTATATGTCTTGATGGAGCGCCTTGCAGGGTGCAGTGGCTGAAGGCCTGGGGCAGGAGAATATCAGATAGTGGTGGGTGCAGCTTAGCATATCCTGGCCTAATGTCTGTCTGATATTGTGTCATGGATGTGTATAGGGCTGCTTTGGATGCCCTGTAGGGTGTCTGTTCCCCAGCAGGACAGGGGTTGATGGTCCACTCTACTGCCACCATTGCAGGGTGGTAGAATGGGGACCCTGTTTTTTGCCTGGGGGGGGGGGGGGGAAATGGTGGTACATAGCCCACCTAGGGGTCTATAAGGGGGTTCCACTGACTGACACAGAGAGAGTAATCCAGGGTGTTTCTGCAGGAACTACCTATCTCTCAGATTACTACTGCTTTGGAGCTCCGGCATGGCCTCTGTCAGCCATGGCAGGTGTTGTGGACCTGGTCCTGGGCGCATCATCGCACCCTCAGGGTGAGCACTGTACCCGCACGATGTGACGGTGTGTAGCTACTCTGTGCCAGTAACACACCCGGTCAGTACCCCCCTACCAGGCCGAGGTGCTGTGTGGGTGCACACGGACACTTCCCCCTACCAGGTCGGGGAGCTGTTGGGGTGCATTCCCCATCTTGTGTTCATCTGTGGTCAGCTGATTTGCATGTGCAGTGCATCATGGGTACGGGTGGCCTAACCCTATCCTGGTTCCCACAGAAGACTGTCTGTGTGGTGACGTGACGGCTCTCTGCAGCCAGCCAGGGGCTTTCTGGCAGCTATAGTGCTGTAGCCCAATGGTTATGTCACTGCCTGTGAAGCCAGAGGTCATGGGTTCAAACCCACAGTGGGGTTCTTTTAGAGGGTTGTCCAATGTTTTTTTTAACTGTCATGTACATATGTTGTTGCCAGCAACAACACCCTCAGCATACTGTACCCATAAGGTGCCTCTGAGGGTGCTTTATAGGGCGCCCTATAGGGCACCTTATGGTTGCTGTCCATATAAGGTGTACTATACATTACCCTGTACCGCAACATATATGGGGCCCTATAGGGGACATTCTAGGGTGCCTTGCCGGACAGTGAGCGTTAACATGTGCCTTATGGGCCGCCTTATGTTAACATGCTTTGTGAGTGCGTTTGCTAGTAGTGTTAACTGAGATAAAAAAGATTAACCTGCCCCCTACAGCACTCATCCCCATAATATATAATGCCTCTGTGAGCCTTCTTCATTGGGCACCTTGGGGGATTGAACCCATGGCCCCTGCATCATTGGTCAGTGTCATAACCATCGTGCTATGGCTCTGTTCCTGTTCTTGCACATCAGCGCACCACATCTGCCTCCCACTATTAAACTGCCTCCTCACACATCAGCACGCAGCCTTATGCCCATCAGCGCGCCGCCTTCTGCTGCCCACAATTAACAGTGCACCGCCTTCTGCCGCCCAATAGGAACAGTGCGCCGCCTTCTGCCGCCCAAAATGAACAGTGCGCCGCCTTATCCGGTCCAAAATTAATTTGCCTCCTAAACCACTTTTACCCATTAAAGGTGGTGCCTCAGCTGGTCTTTTTGGTTGTGCACAATGGGGGATTGAACCAGTGGCCCCTGCACCATTGGCTTGTGTCTTCACCATTCTGCTACGGCTCTGTTCCTGTGTATGGACATTTGCGCACCACCTTATGCCGTACACAACTAACAGCGCACTGCCTACTGCCGCCCAAACCGCACAAGGTGAACAGCGCGCCGCCTAATGCCGCACAACATTTACAGCACATCGCCTAATGCCGCCCAAAATTAGCAGCGCAATGCCTAATGCTGCCCAAATTTATCAGCGCAACGCCTAATGCCGCCCAAAATTATTTACTGCCGCCCAAACGTAACAGCGCAACGCCTAAAGCCGCCCAAAATTAGTATGCCTCCTAAAACACTTGTTAACCATTACTATTCATGCCTCAGCAAGTCTTTTTTTGCTGTGCACACTGGGGGATTGAATCCATGGCCCCTGCACCATTGGTTAGTGTCTTCACTGTTGTGCTACGACTCTGCTCCTATATGTGCCCAGCAGCGCCCCACTTAGCCTTCCCACGCGCTAATGTGGGCCCCGCACATTAACGCGACGCGCACACGTACGATCGTTCTTTTCATTTTTCTGTCTGAACCGCCCACTCCTTATATGGCACACGCACACTAACGGGGACCCGCACAATTTCAGAGTTTAGTAAACATGTCCCTTTATCTCTTGCTCTCACCATTAGGCTACTCCTAATGGCTCAAGCCTGAAGTAATACTGAGACAGAACCTGCAACTGTTGGAAGCATTTTGCATTTGTTAATATTTACCTGCTGGGAAATTGTTTTGAATCTTCGTAAAAAGGGATATTTGGCTTAAGTGGAGATTCCGTGTCTATTTAAAATCCTGTGTTTGCTTATGAATTCAGCTGATGCTTATTTTAAAGTAAAACTTTGTTAGTGTTGATTCCCCCCCCCCCCCAACTCCCAATATCCTAGTCTCAGTCCTTGATTTATAGGCTGTTAAACCAGTTAAGGAGATTGTAGGGTCTTTTTTTTCTTTTCTTTTCTTAACTTTAAAGTTTAATTGGCCATATTCATCTGCAAGTTTTTATAGCCCTTCGGAATAGATTAGTTCTAAGTCCTTCAGTTCATCTTGAAGCAAACATAAAATGGTGTACAATATACCTAAGAAATTTAAGGGACTTTATAATAATTGAGATCGCCCTACTCCCTTAGCAACTTTAAATAGCTAAACAACTCACCAATACTAATGAAGATAGTAGTCCAGCCGCAAAATGGGACTTATCCAGTCTTTTGCAGTGAGTTCCACATAAATGATTCATCTTCCAGCTAGTAAGAGGTCAGATGTATGCACTTATTTATTTATTTTATATTCTCTTATATACCGTGCTATTCTGCATCAGTGTGGTTTACATTGAACAAACTGAAATTACACTGAACAGGGCATTATAACTTGGAGATAACTATTTTACAGGGAACATGGGCTATGGAGGGTTAAGTGGCTTGCCCAAGACCACAAGGAGCACCTGTGGGACTAGAAACCCCAGTTCTTCTGGCTCAAGGTTGCTGTCCTCTAGTGGGATTTGAACCCCTGACCTTCCAGCCTGAAGTACCTTGCTCCAACCACTAGGCCACTCCACTTCTGGGATACTCCACTTCTGGGATACTCCCATTCCAAATGATAAAAAGCTGGATGCAAGGAAACTAGACATATTGATAAAGGAGAAGAATACCAGAACAGCATTGATTATAGAGGTGTAAGTCCCAAGTGACTATTCTGTGAATCACATTGAAAGGTAGAAGATCTTCAAGTACCAAGAAATGCAGCCAGAGACCAAGAAAATGTGGCAAAAAGATACCAAGTTATTTCCAATCATGTTGGGTGTCACAGGCTTAATTAAGAAGAATTTCCAAAAACACCTTGATAAATTACCCATATATGTTACATGAAGTCTCTCTTGGGCACGATACAAGTACTACACTGAACATTATCAGTAAATTTGAGAGACTGAGATCATACTCCACATACCCTATCCTAGACGTGAGGTTCATGACTGTCATGTTTTGCGCAAAACTCACCCATTCATAGAAATTGCACCAAAGCACTTCTGATTCTCAGCGAACCCTTCTTGGAAGCTCTGCTCATTAGGCAAATCCCTTCTATCTGTGCCCTCTTCTTCTCCTGTCAGCACTAGACTTTGTTTGTTCCAACTTGCTGCACCGTATGCCTGGAACTAACTACCTGAGTCAGTGCATCAGGCTTCATCTCTGGTCTTCTTCAAATCCAAGCTAAAAACCCACCTCTTTGAGGCTGCTTTCAGACTGTAACCCTTACTATCCTGTTTATCACCCATGTGTGTTAAAACCATGTCTAGTTCCTTGTTGTTGTGCTTTGCATAGATTGTAAGTTCTATTGAGAAGGGACTGTCTCTCATGTGTGTGTATACAGTGCTGTGTATGTCTTATTTTTTTATTTATTTTATTTAACACTTATTTATATACCGCATCTTCCAGCGATCAGTTGCGGTGTACAATTAACAACAATTAACAATGCAGAGCTTGTTTTACATAGAACAATTATAACTTTTTACATAGAACATCTTAACTTGTACAACAAAGGGTTTAAAAGACTAAGCAGAATAATTCAGTAAATCAACTAACACAGTTTGTGTTACAATTTAAACAGAAGTATTATAGCACTATATAAATGGCATGTCATGATAGGAGTGGAAGAGTAGCCTAATGGTTAGAGCACTAGCTTGGGAACCAAGAAACCAAGGTTCAATTCCCACTAGCATGCATTGGGCAAGTCACTTAACCCTCCATTGCCTCAAAAAAATCCAAGTTATCAATATCCCTGTTTAAGTTACAATGTAAACCACTTTGACTGAAATGATAAAGCAGTATAAAAATCTGAGAAACAGACTTGAAGGAACTGAGACAGATAAGAGAGGCATAAAGAGGAGATCTTGAGAAACATGGAGGGGGGATTTAGAAGGAATGTCCAAGTGCAATCTGGGACATCAAAGCCAGAATGTCTGAAAAACAAACAGGTATGTCCAGGTGCAGACATGATATCACAAACATGGATGTGCCTGATATGGCCATCTGCAGGGGTGTCTACATAGACATCCCCAGAACTGTATTTCAGGATCTGGGTCCTAATAATGGTTAGTATGGTGAGCTAGAAACAGGAAAGCCTGGGTTCAAATCCCACAGGTGCTATTGTGGACATTGTGCCGAGTAGTGGGGATGATGGAGTATTATCTCCTCTAGACGTTTTTCAACCAAAACAAGCACTTTTCAGATGTATGTTCATGCCTGGAGCAGGTCTAAACAGACTAGATGCCTGTGATGTTTCTGAGATCAAGCAGGGATGCCCAGGTTCCTGGGATGCTCCATAATGCCCTCATTCAGAGTCAGCTTCTACGAGGGGTGTCCAATATTAAAGGTATAGGCCAAAATTACACTAACATTTGTATTTAAAGAAATTATTCATTACATTCCACAAAAACTACTACAATTGTGTTTTGCAATTCTTCCTGATCCGCAAAGCGTTTCCCCGCCAAGAATTTCTTCAAAGGTCCGAATAAATGAAAATCCGAAGGGGCTAAGTCCAGACATTGCATAAAGCAGGGGTCTCAAACACGCGGCCCGCGAGACAACTTTGTGCGGCCCGCGAAAGAGAAAAACAAAAAAACCCCAAAACCCTGACTTCTGCCGTTGCCGCCGTGGCAGCGGCAGAATCAATTGTCAAATTAAAAAAAAAAGACTTCTGCTGCTCAAGCAGCAATATCACCTGTCCTGCGGCCCCTTCCCCTGTGCCCGGAGATCCGAATCTGCTCATCAGCGGCGTGCTTTTCAAGCCGCGAAGAGTATTCCCCTCTCGCGCGGCTTGAAACCGCGCGAGAGGGGAATACTCTTCGCGGCTTGAAAAGCACGCCGCTGATGAGCAGATTCGGATCTCCGGGCACAGGGGAAGAGGCCGCAGGACAGGTGATATTGCTGCTTGAGCAGCAGAAGTCTTTTTTTTTTTTAAATTTGACAATTGATTCTGCCGCTGCCACGGTGGCACCGGCAGAAGTCAGGGTTTTGGGGTTTTTTTGTTTTCCTCGGTCGGGGGGGGGGGGGGTATGACGGGAAATGGGCAGGTGGGGGTTAGGACTGGAAGTGGGCTATTGGCAGGGGGGGGGATATGACTGGTAATGGGCTATGGTGGGGGCTAGGACTGGAAATGGGCAGTTGGGGGTTAGGACTGGAAGTGGGCGCTTGGCCGGGGGGGGGTTATGACTGGTAATGGGCTATGGTGGGGGCTAGGACTGGAAATGGGCAGATGGGGGTTCGGACGGGAAGTGGGCTATTGGCAGGGGGGGGGTTATGACTGGTAATGGGCTATGGTGGGGGCTAGGACTGGAAATGGGCAGATGGGGGTTAGGACTGGAAGTGGGCTATTGGCAGGGGGGGGTTATGACTGGTAATGGGCTATGGTGGGGGCTAGGACTGGAAATGGGCAGATGAGGGTTAGGACTGGAAGTGGGCTATTGGCTGGGGGGGGGTTATGACTGGTAATGGGCTATGGTGGGGGCTAGGACTGGAAATGGGCAGATGGGGGTTAGGACTGGAAGTGGGCTATTGGCAGGGGGGGTTATGACTGGTAATGGGCTACGGTGGGGGCTAGGACTGAAAATGGGGTGATGGGGGTTAGGACTGGAGGTGGGCTGATTGGGGGGTTAGGACTGGTAATGGCCTATGAGGGGAGGTAAGACTGAAAATGGGGTGATGGGGGATACGACTGCAAGTGGGCTATGGGGGGGACTAGGACTGGTAATGGGCTATGGGGGGGTAAGACTGAAAATGGGGTGATGGGGGGTAAGACTGGAAGTGCGCTATGGGGAGGTTAGGACTGGTAATGGGCTATGGGGGGTCTAGGACTGGTAATGGGCTGGGGGGGTTGCTAGGACTGGAAATGGGCTGAGTGGAAGGGGGGCTTGAACTGCAAATGGCTGATGGGGAGGGGGGCTTGGAATGGAAATGGGCTGCGAGGGGAGGGAGCTAGGATTGGAACTGGGCTGATGGGGGGCTAGGATTGGAAATGGGCTGATGGTGAGGCTAGGATAGGACTGGAAATGGACTGATGCAGGGACTAGAAAGGAGCAGATGCTGGGTGGGGCTGGAACTAGAAGGGAGCTGATGTTGGGGGAGGATTAGAATGGGATGGAGCTGGGAAAGTGAAATGGAGAGGGGAAAAATATTTTGTCTGGAAGAGAAGACAAATCTACAATTGGCCAGGTATTGGGAGAGTAAGTGGGGATTGAGGATGGAGGGGTAAAATTTGAGTGGATGAAATAGGAATGAGGAAAGAGCAAAAGGAGAAAGATTAGTATGTTAAAGCAGATGTAGGGAGAGAGAATGGAAAAAAACTAGAAGAGAGAAGAAAGGACAAATGGACAGCAGACGATGGAGATAGCAGAAGACACGAAGAAACCAGAAGTGGCTGGAGCAATTGCAACTGAAAAAAAATGCACAAAAGGTAGAAAAATATCTCTTTATTTTGAATTTATTAACTGGAATATGTCAGCTCTGGGAAATGTGCATCATTAATGTTTGCGCTTTGTTTAGTACAAGAGGAAATTAATTTATAGTTTTATTTCTACAGTGTTGTTGTACATTCCAAGTTTGGCTTTTGGGGTTCCCAGTTTAATTATTGTCTTCCTATTTCTGAATCTTTTAGTCTTTCTTTATCCATACTCATTAAGAGGCATGTTTACTAAAAGTTAGTGTATGGTAACATTATGCAAATATTTATGCAAATGAGGCCCCTTATGCAAATGAGGCCCCACGTCTTATGCGGCCCCCGGGTTACTTTACAAGTCCTCATTTGACCCTCAAAGCAATTTGAGTTTGAGACCCCTGGCATAAAGCCATAAGACGGAAAAGGCCAGGACGATTACGCAAAGGAGTTAAACTTCTGCACGACTGCGCAAGACCCCACACGTCAAAACAAACCAATCTATGGTTGACACAGCAGAAGTGGGAGGTCCTGCTACATCCTCCATATAGTCTGGACTTAGCCCCTTCAGATTTTTATTTATTTGGACCTTTGAAGAAATTCTTGGCGGGGAAACGTTTTGCGGATCAGGAGGAATTGCAAGACACCGTTATGGACTACTTCAAGCAACTTGACACGCAACTGTACCGTGAAGGGATGTTCAAACTAGTGTCATGCTGGGATAAATGTCTCAATGTTTATGGCGATTATGTGGAGAAGTAAACCAAAGTATGTAGTTTTGGTGGAATGTATTGAATAATTTCTTTAAATACAAATGTTAGTGTAATTTTGGCCTATACCTTTAAAATCAGACGCCCCTTGTAAATTGGCTCTGGAGACATCTCTGTGCTTTGGATGTCCAAAGCGTGAATAGGGCTTCCAAAATGACCCCAATAGTATAAAAGTCCCACCTCCAGTCTGGCAGCCTCTGTGGTCCCCTGAAGAGAAAGCATCATCTTTGTGTGACAGGAAGTGATTCTATAGCAAGGACCTGCTTTCTAAGGGATGCGGTATCCTCTTGCACAGAGGATGTTTCTCCAGGAGGGAAAGGTTAGGATGGTCATTGTAGTTTATTTATTTATTTAACAGGATCTATATACCCCCTTTTCCTTAAATCAAGGCGGTTTACATTTTAACTCAACTGTTTACATTATAACCAGGTAGTTTACATGCAACTCAAACTGTTTACAATTAACATTGTACATAGGATTAGACATATAGATCGCTTGGATAGCTCAGTAGCTGGTAGATGTGAAGATTGCTTGGTAACTTGCCTGCCTGGTGCAGAGGTAGTGAACCTCACTCATCACCTGGATAATATTTTATGTAGTGATTAGGGGGGGGGGGGGGTCAGCTGTCTTGGTACTTGTGGGTACCACTGATATAGGAAAGTATGGGAGGGAGGTTCAGGAAGCAAAATGTAGACTTTTAAATAGAAACTTGGAAACCAGAACTTCCACGGTAGGATTCTCAGAAATGCTCCCTTTTCGGCAAGCAGGACAAAGAGACAGGCAGGGCTTCGGAATTTCAATGTGTGGATGAGACAATGGCACAGGGAGGAGGGAAATAGGTTTGTTAGGAACCGGGCAACATTCTGGGGATGAGGGAGGCTATTCCAAAGGGACGGGGACCACCTTAACCAAGGCAGGATCAGGCTGCAGGCACTAACATTTAAAAAAGAGGTAAAGCAGTGATTTTAATGCCCAGTTTCTTAAAGGAATTTAGTCCTAGGTAATGTGTGTGTAATGTTAGCCTTGATGGAGGTTTTCATTCCCTCTCCATTTTTGGAAAATAAAGCCATATCCTTGTTTTCCAAATCCATATTCCACCCCTGACAGGTAAATCTGATACCCCGATGTACAGTCCTCAACCCAGCCCACTGCTGAGTCCATAGATGATGGAGATTTAATGCCCCTGGCCTCCCCAACTCTGACACCATTAGTGAAGGCATCCTATTGTCCAAACTACCTTCAGTGTCCCCACTTCCAAAGATGAAGGGGCTCATTCACTCTTCCCTCTCATATTGCCAGGTCTACAGAAAAAGAAAATTGGGGCAGAAGGAAGTTCTGCTCCCTCTGGGTCTTGCAGTGAATTCAAAATGGTGCTGGCTGACCTCTTGTAGTACTTTGTCCTCCAACATGTAAGGCGAGGTTCTGTGTGAGGTCAACTTGTGCCATTTTGATTTATTGCCAGTGAGCAAAAGAAAGGAACACTTTTTCTTACCACCATCTTCATTACTGAAGGAGTAGATGAGAGGGACTCACCTAACAGGGGAAGGAAGGGGGCTATACTGAGGGATTAGTATCTGAGACCCCCCATCATCTTTGGTATAGGGAATGGTGGTGGATGAAGGCATTGGAGCTCCTTTACCTTTAAAGTTGGGGGTGGAGGGCCAGGAGGGGTGGTTTGGGAACCATTTGATTTGTCTATAGGGTTTTAGGGGAAGACCAAGAAAACAACCCCCCAGGGAATGCAGGGGTTCAAATCCTGCTGCAGCTCCTTGTGGCCTTGGGCAAATCACTTAACTCTCCATTGCCTCAAGTACAAAGGTTGTAAGCCCTCTGTGGACAGGAAAATACCCGCTGCACCTGAATGTAACTTGCCTTGAACTACTACTGGAAAGGCCTGAGTTAAATAAAAAATAAATAAATAACAATTTTGTGTAGGTGGAGAGCCAGGGGACTGGACTGTGGCCCTCATCAAGCCAGCATTAGCCACAGCTGGCTAATGCAAAAACCTAACTGCACCTCCTGTGGTATAAGTTTTGTATTATTTTATTTATTTATTTAACAATTTTTATATATCAACAGGTTAGTGCAAATTTCATGGTGATTTGCATTAACCTATGTTAATTGTTCATGAGTGACTTAGCATGCATTTCAATGATAAGCAACTCATTTACATATTGTAATATTACAGCATTGGTCATATCACCTCACCTGTCACCTGTCATAGAATAAAATTAATAAAAATATGTATCACTGGGTACGAGGTAAAGGACACTGCTGAATCTTACAAATAAATGTTCAGACATCCCCTTACTCTGAACATTTATTTTTTAATGCTCATGACCTTTCTTTGCATGCTTTTTTGACATTTTTGCCTCTCGCTGATATTTTCTAAGGCTAGGTGGTTAAATCCAAATAGTATTAAATCTTCGAAGGCTAGTTGTATTAACTCCCTATTAATAAAGTCCCATCCCCTAAAGCAACCTTGTTCAGCATTTCAGCAAGGGCTAGTGTTAAACATGCTGATGCCCAGGCCAGGCCCCAAAGTCCATCTGTCTATTGTACCTCTCTCAGCTTTGGGCAGACTTGGGGCTCCCTATGGCATAGAGGCTCTAGGTAGTTGCCCTGGATGCATCCCCTCTCCCTAGCACCAGCCCTAGGTTTAAGGAATTTAAGGTCCCTTTCACTAAATGTTTTGCATTTATTGTCAATTAGGAGCACAGTCTAATGTGCAATAAGTGCAAAGACCATGCACTAACTGTCAGATGCATGGGCAGCATGTCCCCTACAATTACCCCACTGAAACGTTCCTTGTTGTTGTTGTTGTTAAGTGCCGTCGAGTCGGAGTCGACTCATGGCGACCCTCTGGATAGCTATCCTAAATTGTGTTCGGTCTTCAGTCAGGCGGCTCATTGTTGACAGATTGGTACCCGTAGCTGCTGTTATTGTATCGATCCATCTCATTGCTGGCCTTCCTCTTTTGCGTTGACCTTCTATCTTGCCAAGCATGATGTCTTTCTCTAATGAACTCTCTCTTCGCATGATGTGTCCAAAGTATGAAAGTCGAAGTCTTGTCATCTGAGCTTCTAAAGAAAGCTTAGGTTTGATCTCCTCTAGTACCGACTGGTTTGTTCTTCAGGCAGTCCATGGTATACACAGTATTCGCCGCCAGCACCATAATTCAAAGGCATCAATTTTCTTCCTGTCTGTCTTTTTCACTGTCCAGCTTTCACATCCATAAGATGTTATTGAAAATACCATGGCTTGAACAAGTCAAATCTTTCTATGGAGAGAGACATCTCTGCTCTTGAGAATCTTATCTAGGTCTTTCATAGCCATTCTGCCAAGAGCAATGCGTCGTTTGATTTCTTGACTGTTTGTTGCTTCTTTATTGATAGTTGATCCAAGTAGGTTAAAGTTGTTCACAATTTCAATTTCTTCTCCTTCAACGATGAACCTGTTGATTATGCCAGTTGTCATGATATTTGTCTTCTTTACATTAAGGTGCAGGCCCATTTTGAGACTATGTTCTTTGATTGTGAGAAGCAAATGTTTCAGATCATCTTCACTTTCAGCCAGTAATGTAGTATCATCAGCATAGCGAAGGTTGTTGATGAGTCTTCCACCAATCTTCACACCTCTGTTGTCTTCATACAATCCTGCTTCTCTGATGATTTGTTCTGCATATAAATAAAACAGGTAGGGGGAAAGTATGCAGCCTTGTCTTACACCTTTGCTTATTTTAAACCATTCTGTTTCTCCTTGTTCCGTTCGAACTGTTGCTTCTTGATCAATGTACAGATTGCGCAAGAGAACGATCAGGTGTTCTGGTATACCCATGCTTCATAATGTGGCCCAGAGTTTCTCATGGTTTACACAGTCAAAAACCTTGCTATAGTCGATAAAGCACAAATAGATATCCTTTTGGTATTCTTTAGTCTTTTCAAGGATCCATCTCACATCCGCAATGATGTCTCTCGTACCTCGCCCTTTCCTGAACCCTGCTTGCACTTCAGGTAGTTCTTGTTGCAGGTATGGTTGTAGTCTCTTTTGAATAATCTTCAGTAGAATCTTGCTGGCATGTGGGATCAGAGCGATTGTTCGATAATTTCCACAGTCAGTTGGATCACCTTTCTTTAGTATTGGTATAAACACAGATCTTTTCCAGTCAGTTGGCCATGATGTTGTCTTCCATATTTCTTGGCAGAGCCTTGTAAGTATGGTAACAGCTGCATCATATTGCTGCAATACTTCTATAGGAATGCCATCAATGCCTGGTGCTTTGTTCTTTGATAACCACACCACAAAGGGAAACACAAATAAATATCAATTTTTTTTGGAACTCACACCATGAGGGAATCTCCCTCTCGTGTGCTGTTCCGTTTTTCTCTTAAATTCAAATAGGGACACAACCCTAACAAGGATTAGAGGGATATCAACCTTCTAATACCAACCGAAGAAAATACACTTCATATGGAAGGATTAATAAATAGTCACTTAGCTTGAACATGAGCTCTTCGTCTGTAATTCAGCAGGAGTCCAAAAAACAGATAAGCGTCCACAGCAAAGCCACAGTCCCTGCTCCCTGTGCGTGAAACTGTTAACACAGATGTCTATTTCGCTAGCTTGCGCTAATGGTTAAAATGCATGTTAATTGCTTTGTGCACTTTAGTAAAAGGGTCATTAAACTTTAAGCATTCCTCAGTACCCTTAATAACTATATAAGAAAACAAAAGATGCCAACAGCAGTGAGATAAGGGCTGTGCAGCCTTTTGCACTCATTAGTACATATACATTTATATGTCCATTGTATTTGTGCACAGAGCTTCCAGCAGAGAATAACCATACAACTCCAGCTTCCAGCAGAGAAAAACCATACAACTCCAACTACAGGATTACATTGACGAACACGCCCCACTAGACTCACACCAATTCAGTTTCCGCCCCTTCCATGGAGTTGAAACTCTTCTTATTGCACTGATGGATCTCCTTATCAGGGGTACAAATGATATCAACCAAGGTTTCCTACTCCTCTTTATAGACATATCCGCTGCATTTGACAGCATCAATCACAACATACTAATCAACAGACTAATAAACCTAGGAATAGGAGGGACAGTTATCGAATGGTTCAAATCATACATATCACACAGATTAATACGTGTTCAAATAGGCCAAGATACATCAGAAACCTTCCCTCAAGGTCAGGGCATCCCACAAGGCTCATCTCTTTCCGCCCTCCTTTTCAATTTATACCTACAACCCATCACAAATATATTTAAAAAACACAAAATCAACCACTTCATTTATGCTGACGACATCATGCTTGCCATTCCCATAAACACTAGCAACACCAAATGTAACAATCTATCTAAATGCATGAACGAGACCACCTCTTGGTTTGAAGCCAACCACCTCAGCATCAACTTCAAAAAAACAGAAGCAATGTTTATAATGAGAAAACCCATCCCTGACAATACATACCCAACATCAATCACAATAAACAAAACAACCATACCTATCAAGAAAGAGGTAAAATATCTAGGAATAATAATTGACCACACACTTACCATGATCCCCCACATAAAACAGACAGTAAAAACAATATTCTACAAACTCAAAACAATATAACACCTAAGACCCCTCCTTGACACACACGACTTCAGATCAGTAGTCAGTACACTCATCACCCCTCATTTCGACTACTGCAATAGTCTCCTAATTGGTCTCCCACTAAAAAATACCAACTTCCTTTTGTATGGAAGCAGAAGCCACTTTTTCCCCCATGCAAACAGGAAGTTGGCATCGGCCCTCGGTGGGGGTGGAACAGAAACAGCCCCTCCATGCTGATGTTTAAGGTAAGCACTGTAGGGCTGTTTCAGACCATTGCCACCACTGCAGGGTCCAGAGAGGGGCGGCAGTAGTGGCAATGGGCTGCCCCTGGACCATTGGCGCTCTAGGCAGCCACCTCATCCGCCTAATGGTCATGCCAACCCTAAGTTTAAAGTTACAATTGCTTCAGAAAATATGACCCACTAGGAAGGGTATCTGCAGTCTTCGAATATTGCCTCATTACTCGCTTCACCCAAAAGTCTCCACAAATAGGTTTCAAAAAAAGCTCTGAAAACATGACCATATCAATTACTCTCATTTCTTATTTTATGTGGTAAAACATTCTACGACAAAGGAGTCACACAGAAAAATGCAGGTTTCCTAATAGCTTCATACTTTGCCCTCTTTGCACAAGGTAATACAAGTAATTTGTCTTGGGATGATCTTAGTATCCTTGCTGGGTTATCTGGGATTAACCTTGTCAAAAGATAATAAGTATGAAATGTCAATAGGAGGATTTCAAATCTAATCCTGAAATTATAAGAAGCCAGTGTTTCTTTGGAAGCAAAGAGATTACCAGCAGCCTTTTAGCGTCACCATTGTCATGCTTAATATAAAATGAATTACAGTAATTCAACTGTGAGATTATAAAGGCATGCATTAATAAAAGCACAGATTGTTTTGTTTTTTTATCAAGGAATGGTCCTGCATATAAAACATACACCTTTTGGTAATCATAGATATTTGAGCAGAAAAAGTCCAATGACTATGAATAATGACACTTAGCACTCTAATAGTGTCTTTCAAACGTATCATATCTGCAATTTGTGGGATAAAAGGTGCAGGAAAAGGATTTCCAGAGATCCAGATGGCCTCCGATTTTAATGGATTTAATTTCAGTCCATGTACTTTAAGCTCAAGTTTATCACAGTCTGTGTATCAGATGGATCATGGTGGTATAACAGCTGGATATCATCCACATGTAAGTATAGATTGAGACTGAAACTCTATACCAGTGTTGCTAGGGGAGCCAATAAAACCATTGAAAAGTGCTGGAGCCAGAACTGATCCTTGCAGGACATGCCTAGCTAATATTTGTTGGGTGGAAATCTTATTATTCCAATCTATTGTATAATATGCCCTTCTAGAAAAGATTTGAACCATCTCAGCTCAATCCCTTGAATATTATTACTATTACTACTACTGATCAGTTGTATAGTGCTACAAGGCATATGTAGCGTTATACAGACACATGAATACTGAATAATCTTTCAACTAGAAGCTGTATTTTGGGGGGAGGGGAGGTGTTGAACTAAAAACTGAAATTTAGCAGAGCTTAATGTTTTTTTGGACTGTGCTGACTTGCAATGTGGTGTTCACGCAGACCTCTGTGGAATAAAGCAGGAAAGACTCTAATACAAATAGAGATATTGGGGAGCTGAATCAGAGGGTTTTGAAGAGGTTTTTATGACAGTTGCAGCTTTTACTTTTGAAAACTGCTCAGCAAGTTTACCACATTTTTGCCAAATTCCTATTAGCTACTGCTCCTGCTAGCAGGTCAATATGCCTACGTAGGGAATGTGCGTGTCATCGTAGAGAACTTACTGCTAAAAAGAATGCATGGCAGGGTGTAACCAAACAGAGAGCCACAGTGCACATGTGGGATGCCATGTATTTAAGCAACATCTTGGAGGACCTGTGCTATTGGAAAGGTCTTGAGCTGATTACTCAAGGGAATTCCAAGCAGTGAGAGCAAATGGAAGTAGGCCCAAGCCTAACAACAGTCTAGCGACTGCAATGATGTTGACAGAGCAGAAGGGTTAAGATGCTGCTGGCTTCCAGCCAGGTAGCTGCAAAAAGTGTGATAGGCCATCAGCAGATGGTCCTGGGAACTATCTAGCCATCTCCCACTACCTGCAACCAAGCCTCATGCTATTTGTTGAGGAAGGGACCCCCTTCAGCAGAGCAGAGTGCCAAAAATGTCAAGGCATAAAAGATCCCTAACCAGGGATCTTAAATTTCATGTATTGCAGAAAGCCCTTATTCAAGTCAGATAAATCCTCTGACTCACAGCATAGAGATCTGGACTGGCAAATCTATGAATGGCACATAGCCACCTAGGATCTCCACCAGCTGCAGAGCCCAGTACTACAATGTGTTGGAGGGGCCAGGATGGTGATCACCAGGCTCTGAAGGTGTCAGCAGTACCAACAGTGCTGAGACAAGACCTGACCAGACTAGTGGGCTGAGTACTGGGGAGCAGCTGCTCTCTACCTGAAAGCTCTGTATCCCAGGAAGGAGGAGGCACCAGAACCACCTGAGATCTTAGTGAAGTGACAGGAGGAAAAGTGGTAGGGTGATGCTCACGGTTGTTATGCCAAGCCAGGAACCCCACAGGGAACCTACTGTTCTTTGCAACCTACCAACCAGACTAGCGGAAAAGACTGTGAAACCCAGACTCATGGGGCAAAGACTTGTGGCATGACAGTGTATATACCAGAAGGTATTGGGAGAGCCCTTGCCACCTGGGTGAGCTCAGGGTGCCTCGCCATCAGAGCAATCAAGTTGGAACACGGGAGTAGAGGCTTCTGAGGTCCAGAGCATTGTGATCTCCGAGGACGTGTCGATACCAGTGAGTGTCTATGACAACTAATGAAGAATCATAATACAGGACAGCTTGTCCTAGAGACCATGTTAAACTTTGTGTATCTATTTGCAGGTTCCTTGGTGAAAGATGCATCTTCCAGGGTGTCCCCAGACTGGTCCATCCCAAGCCCTGAACCCAAAGAATGAACAGCCAGGAGCAGTAGGAGTTCCACCAGAAGGCAGTGGGAATGAGGTCTAGGGAGCACTAGCACAGGGAGATCTGACAGAACTGACCTGTTGGCTTTGTCTGTGCTTCCGGAGTCGAAAAGAAATCCCTGGATAGAGCAATGCCACTCAGAAGACAGATGACTTGAGCAGACCGGTTCATTCAACACTGTGTATTGGAGATCTGGCAGGTAGTGTATCCATATGTAAACCTACCTATCATGTGTGTGGTGGGTGATAGACAAGATCTGCTTTCACCATGTACAGCAAGGAATTGTTGGGAAAGTATAAATAAGTATAAATAAAATAAATTTCACCAGTGATCCACCTTTTACACTTCTCGTAGAGGTGACAAAAGAGAGAGTGGGGCTTTTAGCAGAGAGATTAGAAACAAAAAAAAAAATCCTATCTTAGTAAAAAGAGAAATGAGATGAATCATAAGGAAAATATGCATAAATTGATTAAATATTTTCCTCACTTGGTTTGTGGCTTGTATGTCTCACTGATGTGAGAGCTATGTTATCGGTAGCTTAACTACTGACAGGGTTTCCCAAGACGGACAGGTCTCAGCTAAGGTGTCAGACTAAGACAAACCACCCATCTGGGCAGCAGCAGAATGGGACAGTGTTGGCAGAAGAGGATCACACATTTCTGTGACAACAACACTGGAGTGGAGGAGTAGCCTAATGGTTAGAGCACTGGCTTGGGATTCCCACTGGCACTCCTTATGGCCTTGGGCAAGTCATTTAACTCTCCATTGCCTGAGAAAAATCCAAGTTATCAATGTCCCTGTTTAATGTCTGTTACCAAGTTTAAGTTATAATATAAACTGCTTTGATTGAAATGATAAAGCGATATGTAAATGGTTTATGTTTATTGAGACTTTCTATACTGCCCTTTCATAAGCTGCATCAGAGCGGTTTATATACTTTTATTACCTGCGCTGAAGAAAGGCCTAGCAATCTACTTCCATATCTTGCAACAAAAACCCAATGGATAGTAACAAAAGAAACAGTGACATGAGATATAGTGCTAGAAGATGAGGCCCCCCAGGTCAGAAGGCACTCAACAGGCTACTGGAAAAGAGGTCAGGACTCTTCAGAATAAAGGCAGCATTTATGATGCAGATGGAACAAAGCCTTCAGGACTTCTGACTGCTAATGTAGCTGTGCATGAAATGAAAGTCAAAAGCTGCAAAGGTGTCTTACATAGTGGAACATGGAACATATGAAGCATGAACCAAGGGAAGTTGCAGGTGGTCAAGAATGAAATGGAAAGTGTACAACTCAATCTGTTGGGCGTCAGCGAACTGAAATGGACTGGCACCTGGCACTTTGAATCTGATGTTCTCTTGCTTTACATGGTGAAAGCCCTCAGGTAAGTAAAACATTAAATACCTCTGTAGAAATGGGTAAAAGGGGCAACATCTGGAAAGCAGTGTTTATAAATGCCTGTAGCATGGGAAATAAGATGTTGAGGCTTTAAAGGAAAAAGCTGACTTGGATTTAGTGGCAGTTACAGAGACATGGTTCATGGACAACCATGACTGGGATGTAATTATACCGGGCTATATTTTATTCAGGAAGGCCGAGATAGAAAGAAGGGGAGGAGGACTGGCACTATATATAAAAATAAAATTAAAGCTATAGAATTACACTGCTTAAAAGGGAGCAAGGAGGCAAAGTGGGTTAATTTAGAAAGAGGGACAGGGAAATCCGTTTGCATTGGTATGATATACAGATCTGCTTCACAAGGAGAAGTGGATGGAGATTTAATAAACGACATACGCAGTATTGCCATGAAAGGAGAAGCGCTACTGATAGGTGATTTCAATATGCCGGATGTTGATTGGCACATCCCTGCTGTGGTGTCATCTAGAAGTAAGGAGATTCTAGATTCTCTACAGGGAAAACTATTCCGGTAACTGGTAACACAACCCATACGTAAAAAGGCCATACTGGATTTGGTGCTTATCAATGGGGAAAGTGTATCTAATGCTATAGTGGGAGATCATCTTGCATCCAATGATCACCAGATGGTGTGGTTCGGTCTTAGGACTAGGGCTGATAAAATCCATTCAAAAGCGAGCATCTTAGATTTTAGGAAAACTAACTTTGCCAGGATACCTCAAGGAGTCATTAGCTGAGGAGAACAGCTGGGGGATGTAGAAAAGCAATTGGCAAAACTGAAAGGGGATAGCTTAAGGGCAATTTTTTTTTTTGTTAGAAAGGTAAATAAATGTAAAAGGAAAAGAAGGCCACTAAGGTTCTCAAAAGTAATAGCTGAAAAGGTGAAGAAAAAAAGGGTGATCTTCATAAAATACAAGAGATCACAGATTGAGGAAGACCAGCATCAATATTTGGAAAATCTTAGAGAAGCTAGGAAAGTAGTCAGGAAAGCAAAGGTACAAAAAGAAGAAATAACAAATGCAATAAAATGGGCGGGGGGGGGGGACAAGATATTTTTCAGATATGTTAGCGAGAGGAGGATGTACAAAAGTGGTATTGTCAGACTCAGGGGTCAAGGAGAGGAATATTTAGAAGCTGATGAGGATAAAGCAGAATTGCTTAACAAATATCTTTGTTCTGTGTTCATAGATGAAGAACCAGGAGCAGGTCCTCAGAAAACACCCACAAATAGAAAGAAAAGTATATGTGCCAGCAACCACTCCAGAAGAAGAAGGTGATCAGTTCTACGAACAATACAAACTGACATCGACAGAACATGCAGACAAGATGTACTGATAGTCAAGGGTGACTGGAATGCAAATGTTGGGACCAAATAAGAAGGTAAACTGATTGGAAAATATGGACTTGACAAATGAAACAAAGAACATAAGAACATAAGAAGTGCCATACTGGGTCAGACCAAGGTCCATTAAGCCCAGAATCCTGTTTCCAACAGTGGCCAAAATTGTAGAAAGACAGAATTCTGCAAGACCAACAATCTACTCATCTCAAATACCTTCTTCCAGCTATACAAGTGGCAAGGGTTGTACACATGGACTACGCCTAATGGATTGTACAAAAATGAAATTGATTATGGGGGTCTGTGGCATAAAACCTCCAGCTCTGTGACACAAAATCTCTAGCTCTGTGGCACAAAACCTAAGGTCACTGTGTGCATGAATGCAAGTTAGCAGGTGCAAGGCCAGTCTTTGGATCACCATAGCTAGACTCAATTCATTAAGAACCTTGAAGGACTACAAAAAGGGACTGCTACTTCTGGAGAGAGATCTTTGCTCTCAGGGAATGAGTCCAATCTCTGGAGGCTAGCGTAGCAGACTTGGAGGACATAAGGAAGACAGAGAGATACATAGACAAGACCTACAGGGATGTAGTACTGATGTCCCACCTCCAGTCTGGCAGCATCCCTGTTGCCATGGAGGAGAGAGGTCTTTTGACAGGAGAGCATCACCCTGGTGTGGCAGGAAGTGATCCTGTAGCTAGGACCTGTCTGCCAGGTGATGTAACACATTTGCACTGAGGAGGTTTCTCCAGGGCCATGTGCCCACAAGGGAAGGGTTAGGACAGCTGTTATTGTTGGTGATTTGATCATTTGGCATGTAGATAGCTGGGAGGCTGGTGGATATGAGGATCGCCTGGTAACATGCCTTCCTGGTGCAAAGGTAGCAGACCTCATGCGCCATCTAGACAAGGTATTAGATAGTTCTGGGGAGGAATTTGCTATGTTGGTACCAATGACATAAGAAAGTGTGGTAGGGAGGTTCTGGAGGCCAAATGTAGGCTTTTAGGTAGGAAGCTGAAATCCAGAACTTCCAAGGTAGCCTACTCCAAAATGCTTCCCATTCCATGCACAGGACAAAAAAGGCAGGCAGAGTTCCGGAGTCTCAATGCGTGGATGAGACTATGGCATAAGGAAGAGGGTTTTGGATTTGTTAAGAACTGGGGAACATTCCGGGGAAAGGAGGGACTTTTCTGAAGAAATAGGCTCCACCTTAACCGGGATGGAACCAGGCTCCTGGCATTAACCTTTAAAAAGGAGATAGAGCAGTTTTTAAACTAGATAATAGGGGAAAGCCGACAGTCACACAGGAGCGCATCGTTCGTAACAATGTATCCTTGAAGGATACTAGCAAAAGACTGAAGTTAGGGCATATCAACAGAGAGGTTCCAATAAAGAGAAAAGTAGCCCAAATGCCCTTGAGTATAGAGCAGACAGAGCTTAAAGAGTCCAAATTACCCCTGCCTACCGATAGCCAGATTAATATGAATAAAATACAGCTTCTATCTCTAAAATTATTGTATGCAAATGCCAGAAGTCTAAAAAATAAGATGGGAGAGTTAGAATGTATAGCACTAAATGAGAGGTTAGGTATGATTGATATCTCATATACATACTGTAGGTAACTGTAGATAGTTGTATATAGTTACCCTAGT